>CM062819.1:1707671346-1708871346 GCA_031772625.1 Pinus tabuliformis
AAGTTGAGAGGAGAAATAGACACATCATTCTTGTCTTCACTTGGGAAGAAAAGGATGGAGATTGGGTAAGAATTTGGCATCCAAGTAGGGCATCCGAGATAAGAGTAGTCGTAGAGGTCCGATATTCTGAGGACTGGAATCCAAGATAAAAATAGTCCTGGAAGGACATACCTTGTGAACACTCGGGTGGGGTATGTTCCTTGAGAAAACAACGATGAAGGTGTCTATAAATCATTGGTCTTGCCAACATTGTGCTCTAATCTTGTGGAGAGATAGAGCTATGTGACAATGCTAGATGATATGATGCTATACAAATGGGTTACCAATCCGACTCCTCATATGAGAATTCTTCAGATTGAGAATGTCCAAATGCCTTGTATGGATTATGAATACCTCCCTAGTTAAGAGGGAGTGTTGAAATATGTAACTAGGTTCGGTCTTCATAATGACATATGTAATCAAGATTTTATATATTTGATATAATGAGAAAAATAAATTTATTATTGTTGATCTTGAGGCATGGGTTTCATGCTCAAGGAAATTTATTTTTAGGTCAAGCTCCCATTGTGAGCTCTTAGGGTTTGTTATTGAGTCATTGTCATGTATAAAAGACCCATTTGGGGCATGTTACATATTGTTAGAAAATTATTTGAGTCAAAGAAAGAGTCAAAATGACCCTCCAAGATCAAGTCAAGGGCTATCAATCAAGTCGGCTACACCAGCAACAAGTCGGCCTTAAACAAAGACAAGTCGGCCTCATATCAAGTGACAAGGAGCCTATATAAGGAAGGTCTTGGCCTCATTCAAGGACACACTTATCACACTTGACACTCTATCATAAGAAGGAGAAAAGGAGCGAAGAAGAGAAGGACAAAGGAATAGAAGAAATGACGAATTTTTGAATTGTTTTTGGGTTATTTTCTCTCCACACGTGTGAGGAAGCTAAGGCACATTTTGCTGTTGCAAATCAGAAATCTAGTCACCTCAAAAAGACCGAATCAAGGCAAGGAAATGATCTATCTTGCAGGTCTAATTCACTAAGAAACTAGCCCAAGTCTAGCGAAGGAGAAAGAGGGTTAAAAGAGCCCTAATCTTGTCACATGTGTGAAAAGAACAGTCAGTTGCAGGGGGCCAAGAATTGCAGGAAGGAGGGCCGAAAATTTCAGACCGGGATTGCAGGGCCGAGGGTTAAGGATGATGGGAAGATTGAAGCAATATCAAAGAAGAAATTGACTTTGACTTGAAGCAAGGATTGACTTGATCTTGGAGGGGTTGTTGGTCAAGGGTCTAGGTATTGGAATTCGTCAATTGAAGACTATAAGAAGAAGAATTCTGTGGGTTTTCCTCTCAATATTGGAGAGGTTTTGGCCCTTGCTGATCGCCTATAACTTGTGTCCTTTGTCTCAATGTTCATTATGGTTTGGTAGCAGTTTGCTGAAGAAAACACTAATATAATCAAGTGAAGAAGAAGCTAATCTAAAGAAGTAAAATCACATCACAAACAGTTATCAAGCAAGAGAAATCACTTACACTTGCTGCCCCTAGATTTCTCAACAGTGGGAGGGCAAGGTGGTGTGTTGGTCCCTAGTTCTCATGCGCTTAAAATCGACTAAAAATATGCACGCTAGTATAAGAAATCAACACATAAAAATGGATCCTTGGCAGGCAATTAAGTAGCCAAAGACTTAAGGAAGTTGATAATTTAAAGTATATGAGATAATTTTAACCTTCAGCAAAATATGAGAGAAAAGGTAGATGAATATGTGCTCTAGGTAATTGATAAAATAAAAAATAAAGGCAAAAGGCTATCTACACCACCGCATAGAACATGAAATATCATGTCCACAAGTTGAAAAGCTGCAAGAGCATGGTCAAATTTTGTCTTTGTATTGTTCAAGAGATTAGCTGTATCATGGAGATGAAATATAAGATTGATTGCAATACCTTGCCCTGCAAAGAGTATAGATAACAAGAAAATAAGAAGAGAAGGGATGGAGGTGAAGTGCTGCTGATTTGCTGTCAAAGAAACTCTCTGCTTTACAATCATCCTTGTGTCCTCATTTTTTAGATTTTGATCTTCCTAAAAGAGGTGCCTAGCTAAGAGTCATGTGCCTTCATTAACTTGTCCAAAAGAGAAGTGAAGTGGAGCAAGAGCCATGTACCCTCAACTCACACGAAGTATAGTGAAGTTGCCCTGCATTTGGTTAACTGAAATTTGAATACAAGTGAAGATAATCGAACTCAAGTCCCAACGAGGTGCCTTCTGTTGGAAATCCTGGGAAGCAAGAGGATCTAGAACAATTTATTATTTCTGAACTTATGATAATTACTTGTGATTATGCTAGTTTCTTCAGTTATCATCAAATAATTATACTTAAGAAATTTAATCAATAACAAAGCATAGAAAGTAGAGATCACAATGCACAAGAAACAAGAGACAATATCTACCCTGGGAAAACCCTCAAAAGGGAAAAACCCAGCAACCTTCTTAAAAAAATAGTCAATTCAACAGGAGATACAAAGTCAAGACAAACAAACCAGATTTGTTGCTTGTCAAACCTCCTTGTGCCAAGTCAGCCCTCTAAGATTAATATGAAGAATCGACTTCAAGGTCCGATTGCAACGAAATGCTCTGCCACAGACTTATAGATTCGGCTTCTTATCAAGGATACAGACTTCTGTCCATCAATTCGGATATCTTCCACAAAATTTTCGATTGCCCTTTTCACATAGTATTCAGATTTCTTCCATAGAGAAGACAGACCTCAAAATCCGGATTTATTAGACTTAATGTGCTGAAGGGACTTCAATCTGAAAATATAGTCCATCACTTTGGCCTTTTATCAGAATTGACAGCGAGCTAAAACAGGAATGGTGAGGCTTCGAATTTGTCTTGAAAATGCTTCAACCTTCTTCACTGGAATCACAGAAGCAAGTTTGGATTGCTTGCTCTAGGAGGATGCGAGTAGGTCCATATTTATAGGCATCTTGGCCATGCGAAATGTTGCCTTGATGAGGAGCCAACTTGGCACAAAAGGAGGAAAAATTATTTTGAACACCAATTCAAATTTATTCTTTTTATAAATGGTTTTCTTCTTTGATCAAGCATGATGAACATGCTATACAATATTGTATTTACAATTTACAAGTACAACAGGAATTATGAAGACTGAGCATAGCTACATTTTCCAACACCTTCATGTGAAACTCGACCATGTTCATGTGCACTTCCTCGTATATGTTCATGTGTCCTCACTTTAACTGAATAACTGGAGATGTCTAAACTGAAGTGAGGATGAGTAAAATCAAGTCCCAACAAGGCACACAAGGTTAGATCTCATGAGATGGCACCCATTGCCACATCATTGTGATATCACTGCCATGTGGTACCTTCTCCTGTTACCACTTGTCATCCTACATGGTGACCACACCTGCTATGAATAGACCTGCTATAAATAAACGTGCCAAAAATAGCAGCCCTTCTTAAAAATAGGAAAAGATGAAAAATGTGGGGAACTGCTAGGAGAACCCTGCCAAATATAGCACGCCTAAATTTAGGCATTGCTAAAGTTAGCAACTCTTCGCATGTCTATGAAATCAGGCTCATCGTGTTCAATTTTCTGCAAGGAATCTGGATATATGTTCGGAATCATCATATGAGCCCCGAAACTCTAATTGCTAAAAATAGCAATGTCTTGCATGTTACCAGGCAAAAACTCATTGTCATCATGAACTCGCAAGGATCCAAAATATGTAATCATTTCTGACATGTGGACTGATGAACTCTATATCCAAAAAAACAGGAAGACTGAAAAAAATAGCAATTTTCCGTGAAATTGATGAATATGCCTCTGCCTCTGAAATAAACTCAAATCACCGAAAAACCTGTAGCTGATCTCCATGGAAGGCATCTCTGACCTGTGTGAAAGCCAACTCTGAACACCACCTTGATGAAAGCTAGCTGGCTTTTAACCCTCCTGTTGCTATAGGTGAATCTGGAGGTTAACACTTCCAAAGCTTCACGGTAGTTTTGAATCACTTTAAAGCAGTTCAAGTCACACAAACATGTAATCAGGCACTCCTGATAGCACTATAAGAAATATTATCAGAGGCTACCACCAAAATGCAATAGAATCCCATCTAGAAACATGGATTGGGAAGCTCACAATATACATAGGGAGTAAAACAGATGACTTATTTCATATGGCAATACTCTAAAAAGTATGTCGCCAACTCCCGGATATGGAAAATTGGATGAATCTGGTGTGCAAAAAAACCCAAAATATGATGAACACGTGCCAAAGCACCACAGAAATGAGGCAGGTCAAATGTATGTCTCTACCAAAAAAACTTCACACATTAATCAGACACAAACCAGAAATTCCATACAATTTCGGTGATGACAGCAATCAAGAGTCAACTTGCTTATAGGTAACACCAGACATTCATTAATGCAGAATTTGTGATACAAATCATCCTTAACCTTCAACTCTCAATTTTTAACTAAAAATGTTGACATAAGAGGCCATTTTCTTGCCTTCCTATTACCCATGAGCAAATGTATCATCCTTCTGATTTATTCCTATTATTCCAATTCTCTTTAAACATTAGGTGCTTGGAGAAATCCCTCCACCCACAACATATGTCCCCTCGCTGGCCAATAACCTGGTACCATCCACCAAACAATCAGCCTGCTTATAAATCCATCTGAACCAACTGATAAATCCAGAGCCTACCTGCCAGAATTTAATCTTGGGTTAACAGTAGACCACAGGCTGATGGACTAGAAGATGGCATGATTATTCTCTTCAATTCACATTGGTTTAAACTTTATAAATATTAATTTTTCAGACTAGACAAATGTGGTCCATCATCAAGATGAGATATGAAGAAAATCTGATCAAAAATATTACAATTTTTATTGATCAGATTAATATATTTCTCCAAAATATTCAAGGACTAAAATTCAAACATCCATTTGCATAATTTGTGTTGTCAAATTAAGAATAGAAAGATTAGTTGTGAGAATGTGAGGTGAAGCCTGACATCTTTAGTGAACGACCTCTGTGATGATCCTCATCTGGGATCATGTTGCTGAGAGAAGACAATTTTGTTAGATTGTAGTTTGATATGAGTAGCAAATTTAATTGTGCATTTTGTAGTGATTCTTTGTGTAGTTTTTATTTTTTTCAAAATAAGCTGTTTTTGTGAAATTATAATTGCACATGTCGATGCTATCTTCTCTTTGTGCTTATCTTGCAGAAAATAAGCGAGCTCTTGTACCAAGTTAGTAGATTGAAGGAAGTAGCTTCTGGTCGGCGAAAAGTGACAGTAGTAAGGAATGGCTCTTTGTAGAACAACTCTATCAGCCATTATTAGGGATGCAATTTTCCTTTCACAAAATTATCAGGCAAATTTATATTTGGAAGCTGCAGGCTTTGATTTTAGCATGGTTGATCATTCACCTATTTCTACATGTAGGATTTTGTCTGATCAAGTTAATACTTAATCCAGGTTGAAGACTGTATGCTAGCTGGTGTTGATGTTTGGCATGTTAATTTTCTGCACAGATAGTATTTTGTAAAGATGTGGAAGGGTTTGGTGTTTTCTTCTATTTACTGGGCAAAAGTTATGTGGACAATGAACTTTTGAAAATATCCTGTGTTTATGTAAACAGCATAACAGAGCGACTTGTTAATATGATAGAAAGATGACTTTATACTATACGTCTTAGTTCACGTTGTTAATTTTCTTGGCAGATTAGTGCTTTGTAAACATGAGAAGGGTTCTCTAACTTCTCGTATTGGTCTTGTGAAAGTGGTGTGGACAGAACTTTTTAAAAATATCTCATATTTAATGTAAGCCACATAACAGAGTGACTTGGTTATATCAGAAACTCGTATAACATACGCATATTCAACTGCATATTTTCCTTTTGTTGATTAGTTCTATGGGTCCAGATGCAGCTTTGGTATGGATTTATCATCTGTGAACTCTTTTAGGTCTCCAAGCTTGATTTGTACATAGAGCCTTTTATTCAGTTAAGATGGGTATGGCCTTTAGTTGATGTAGGAGATTTTATGGCTGTGTATAGTCTACTGCATGGTTCATCTTTGTTATTTTTTGCACAGATTAGTGCTTGTTGATATGAGAAGAGTTCGGTAATCTCTGATTCTCTCCAATTGGTCTTGGGGGAAAGTGACGTGGAAAGAATTTTTTAAAAGCATCTCATATTGCAACTTGGTTACATCAGAAACTCACGTAACTCATGCATATTCACCTGTATAATTTCCTTTTGAAGATTAGACAGTGCTTTGGGTTCAGAATAACTTCAGATGCAGCTTTGGTATGTATTTATCATCAGTGAACTTTAGTTAGGCCCCTCAAATTGATTTGTACCTAAAATCTTTTATTGAGTGAATTTGTACCTAAAATCTTTTATTGAGTGAAATGGGTATCGCCTTTGGTTGAATGAGGAGAATATACTATCTGATTTGTAATATCTGTATCTTTGTGGTCAGGTGGAGGGGAAAACTATATTTTGTACAGTTTGTACAAATCCTGGATAGTCTGAACAGTGAAAAAGGCTAAGAAATGAGTGTTAAAGCAAAAAAATAGCATAATGTTTTTCACCGGAGTTATTTTTCAAAACAACTTATCTTTTTAGAAGTTATCTTTACGAGCATCTGTGAAGCAGGTTGAGCTAAATTAAAATTAATCTTTTGCTGTTTCCACCTTTTGTCTTGTGGGAGCATAAACAATTATGGTCGATCTATGCAATTTCTTCTGATTTATTGATTGGTTTCAAGGAAACAATTTTTTTTATGAATTTATGTATAAGACGATATTTTTGGCAGCAGACCTTCCACCTTTCAAAATTGCTTTATGCTTGAAAGTCTTCACCATTTGTCATCTGTTGTGCAGCCTCTATTTTTATGATTCCGTTGAAATCCTACCTTTTATACCCTATGTATGCCATCCGGGTAGCTCTACATTAAATTTGGAAGAACTAAGTCATCATCGACAAGGGTCTGTATTTAACAACCATACTCTTGATTTAAGAAATTACGAACATTCAATTTCAAGTATATTATATCTTTTTCCTTTTTATTTTTGTATTGAGCCCGCTCGGAAAGGGCCAAATTTACATTTAGTATCCCCTTTGTATATCACTTTTTTGTATGAGTTTTTGCATTACTAACTCTGCTTATATTAATCAATACCCAAACCCAAAGGTCATGTCTCTTTAGCGCTCTGCAATTGTTGGGTCTCCATCCAAATTATTCTCAAACAATCAACAAAGCTCTGCACTGAGGTTTGAGTGTTAAGCATGTTGGTATTTTAGAAATTGTTTTGTAGGTTGTAGGTGTTGAGATTTGTAGCTTGGGAGGTACTCCAAGCCTTGAGGATCAATGTTTTGGAGGAAGGAGCTCCACAAATGGTCTTGTGGGCTTGAAACCCAAGCTTGGGGTTTTGCACCCATCGATGTTGGGGAAAAACTATGGAGATATTTCAACATGTGATGGATGAGGATGATAGTACTCATCAAGACGAATCTGATGCATCGAAAATCATCTGATTCTGAGTTGTGGTTGAAGAGAAATGAATTTTTTGAAGTTAAGATGGGTAAATTTGTCTAGTTGGGTAGGTCGGGTTGAGGTTAAAGTAGTGCCCAAAGACCAATTCGTTGGAGCCACTTGATGCCTATAAATATAGGTGAAGTGTGAGGCATTTAGACACATCCAAGAAGCATCTTTCATAGTCTACACATCAAGGAAGGCAATGCGAGTGCAGGAATGTGAGTGTAGACAGTGTGAGTGCAGGCAACGCAAGTGTAGGCAACGTGAGTGCAGGTTGAGTGTGTAGCAGACTGCACCAGGGTGACACAGACGCTGAGCAGGGCTAGGTATGTATTATATTCATGTGTTAAGGTTGAATTGATGCTAGTAGATGGTGTTCCTAGGAGAGGACGGTTTGGAAGTCTGGTGGCAGCCAAGAGGAGGAGTTTCCTAGGTGGTTGGATGCCCTAACCAGGAGCAGATGCTACAATAAGGATTGGTCACTCGTGGTCTGTTGGAGGGCAGCGTGAGAGTGGACCAAGTGTGGATAATGGATTGAGAATTTATGTTCTGTTGGAGGACAACGTGATAATGCCCAAGTTGGAGCTCGGTGTGCACCATATTCATGGGCTTATGTGGTTGCTAGAGTGGTAGTTGTTGAGCTCATGGGTTTGATCAACCAGGCACAGTTTGTACAGTGCTATACTTGTGCGTGGAGAAGGACATCTATAGCAGACGATGGGTAGTCCTCCTAGTGCGTGTTCATTGTGGGAGATGGACATCTTGCAGTGATAGGTGGCAGCGCTCCGTGCCCTACGTTAGTCTTCATGGGAGCAACACAAGCAGACTACAATGGGTTGAAATCCCTGAGTAGTCAAGGAGCAATAGTGGGCAGATGGAGAGTTGTTCACAAGTGGAGTAGTGAACAACTCGACTAGAGTCTTGATGTGTTGATGCGTTGATGGACGAACGATCAACTAGTAAGCAGATTGGAGAGCGGAGGTTTAGTGACCAGATGGACTTGGATCATTGATAGAGGCAGTGTTGCAGATTGGGGGTGGAAGGACTGAGCTGGTACAGGGTATGACCAAGGCAGTTGTGAGGAGCTCTAGATCAGCTAGACGGCCAGAGTATCTTGTTGAGGGTAGATTGATTGTCGATGGATTGACACTAAGCCCCAGTTTTGTATTCTTGTACTAGTGGATGTATGAGGGCCATTATCCCTGTTACGAGAGCCCTAGACTGTTGTATTATTCAATTGGATTAATATAGCGAAGTTGGGTTGAAAATTGTAAAACGTTGTCTATATCTTGTGCACTAGTAGATTTACTGTTGTTTATATTCCACAATGCAAAGTAGTATCATTGTGATCCTTTGTTTGGTAGCGTCGTAGATTTTAAGATTCTATCCTAGACACCACGATCGTGGAAAAACAACAGTAGGAATACTTTAACACCTCATCCTGCCCATGTCTTTCCATGTTTGTGCAAATCCATGCTCCATTGCCATTTGAACAAAATTTTAGTTCTGGCTGGAGCTGCTTTTTCTAATAGAATTTCAACTTTCTGCTAAGATTTTCTCATGTTGCTAGTTTTAGAATAATTTTATATGTGCTTCAAAGATATTTTCGGTGGAGCTCCAGATCATGCAAAGAAAATTTTCTTTTCTTTATGGCTTCTAAATGCATTAAAAAATGTATGTTACATCTTTGAACTCTGAATCCGTTTCAGAATCTGTCATTCAACTCCTGGCAGAGCAACTGTAGGACAATAACAAGACTTTTAAGTCCATGATGATGCAAGATATGTATACCAATAATTCCTTCAATGACCTTAGAATATTCCTTCTACCATCCCATTAGGCCAACCATTTTTCCAACTCGACAATAAGATCTCAATGGGGACAAGCTTGATTCTTTGGATCCACAACTTTGTTTTTTATTTTATTTCAAGAGGCAACCCAACATGACCAATGCTCAAAAGTTCATGGTTGGTGAGGTGCACTTGGAAGTGTAGGGACTCCCTTTACTCCAATTGTGGGCCAACATAAACTAACAAGCTATATCAGAAACTGTGATGTTTTCAAAACCGCCATCCAGAAATCATTCTACCTGCTCATATATAGGGAAAGACGATTAATTAGCTTACTGGTTGTATCAGACAATTCTTTGGATAGAAGAATTTATTGGTACGTTGATGTCTTCAACAAACCTTCCACATAATGCTAGAGGTAAGTGATATTGAAGAAATCCTTTAAATTAAATTTCATATATGGTTTATGTTTCGGCATTTGAATAGGAGTTCTAGCTACATTTCTCTTCTATCCTTGCTTTCCATTTGGTCATCAAGATAGAAGGAAAGTTGACCAAGATTCAAACAATCTGCACATAAGAAGAGCTATTATCCTCATCACTCCCCTTCCATTATAAGCCTCATTCTCACAATAGTGGACCGAGTAAAGGGACAACCACTTCCACATCCTTTATTGGCAATGGGAAGACCATGTTTTTCCCTTTTCTTAGGAAACTAGTGCCTAGAAAAGAAGAGTGTTAGGCTTAACACGCTGTTGGGTCCTTCGTTTTAAAATAGAGTTTTGACTAGTCGACCACATTTTCCCTGGAAATGATCGTTGGGAAGTTGCGGATGAGACAATTGGAGCAGAGGAAGGAACCCGACAAAGACCGACAATTGCGGAAGGATGGCCAGAGGAATCCAGACTCAAGCAAGAAATCACTGAGCAACTAAGACAACCGAGTGGAGAAGAGAGCTGACAGTTGAGGTAGTAGGAAACAGCCGAGCAACAGAGGCAATCGAAAGGGAAAGAGGCAGAGCATCCAAGAGAAGAGTGGCAGTTCAAGTGAGCGGGAGACTTAAGAAGGGCTAGGAGAAAGCTAAGGAAGAGGTTAGATGGTGGGATACACGAATGATGTTGCGGAGCCGTTTGAGCCTGCTTTGTATCTGGTTGCCTTGATTATACATTGCTCTGTTATGTTGATGAATGTTCGATCTGGGGCTTTGAGCCTGATGTAATATTATATCGCTGTGGTGTTAATGAAAGACATGGTTACGAGGAAATTTGAGCATTTTGTGTGCGATTTGTTATGGTTTTCTAAAATTTTTAATATGTTTGCATCTATCTAATATTTATCCTTTGTATATGCTGATTGGATCCAAACTGTTATATTTCTGAGTTATTTTCATTGTTAGTTCCTTGAGATTTATCCTAACGCCTGATTCCAGTCCCTCAATTAACTAAGGTCACGACACGCCTCGGGTGAGACGCCTCATTCATCCATGATGAGGTGAAAATGCCAGCGTGGTGCTAGACTACAACAAAGCTTTTGTTTGCCCCTGTGCCTGAACCTTGGGTCTCAACCCATATGTTATTTTTCCGCCAACAAATGGTTTCGTTTATGGGATCTAAAAATTTCCAAAGGGGTTTGGAATATGGTGTTGAGGATCTTTAAGGAGCTTAAAGATTGGTGGCATGAACAATTAGAGCGGTTCGCTTCTCAACAAGCTCATCTTTTCTGACGAAGTTTGAAGCAATTGAAAGAAGAGATTTTGTACGCTGAGCCTGTGAGTGATCAATACAAGATTTTATGGTGCAAGTTCCTAGAGGAGCTCTACAACTGGTTGTAGAGACTGAGAATAAAGGGAAAGATCAACAGATAGAACCGTTCTCGGCGTCCCTGGACTCATGCAAATCTAGTTGAGATGCATAGGCTTAACATCGATCTGACATGAGCTTTAGATTTCTTGGTGCATACCACATTAGAGGGATATATTATTGAGTTCGCTGCGGAGGGTCATTAGTCCTTTTCTAAGGCGGAGGCCGTGTTTAAGTCCGGGATGCGAGGAACACTGTTGAGGGAAGTTCCGCTGTGGGTTAAGGCTCTGATGGTAGAAGATAACTTGTTAGTGTTCCAAAATCCTTCAATGGCAGCTTAAAATCCCAGTACTGGGGGAGGACCTAAGGGGAGGGATGCAACCTGAATGGGAGCGATGAAAATATTGAAGAAATGGATGCAGATGACTTTCGAAGGGCCAAAGATTTAAGGGCACAAAGAAGATCACGAATCACTGAGGAATGGCGGGAAAGAGCTCTATAGGAGATTGATAAAAGTCAGAGGGGACTACACCAAGCGGAAGTGGTATTGAGCAACCCATAAGACTGGGAAAGAGAAGGAAGTCGACATAAGTTGCAGAGCAGTGCAAGGATAAAGATTGGTTCCATAGGAGGAGCTGAGACAACGATAGTGACAAAGGATTAGAAGAACAGTAGAGACTCCATCCTATGAGCAAAAATGGGAATGCCAGATGAAATGGGTTGCACGGGCCTCGAGGAAGGCCAAACGATGATATGCACTTTACCATGAGAAGATTGTTTTCCGAGAATGATGTGTCCTCTAAAAGTCGTGATTCGCTGTCCAACAACTCATGTAGTCCCTCCCCAAACCTTCCCTCGGTACTTTATCACAACCCTGATCAATTTTTATCCAAGTTAATTAAAGATATTAAGGTTCATAGTGTGCACACAACCTACAATGCTGGTATAAATAGAAAGAAGAGTAGTAACAATAGTACAAGTATCCAAGGGTCATCACAACCTGGTTCTCAAGGATTTATACTTATTCCTCAAGTTCAATCAGCGATGGCGGGATCCTTTACCCGATATCCTGAGTTCTCTGGTAGGGGGAATGACGACGTAGAGCAACGTTGGTACCTATGTGAAGCTATCTGGAGGGCTCACCAAACTCCAAATGCTACGACGCTGATTGAGTTTCAGACCACGCTTCGGGAAAGAGAATTGAGATGGTTTATTAAATTGTCTGCATTGCAACAAAATCCAACTGTAGATGAAGTCAGACAGGCTGCCTCAGACTAACCATCAAGGGTTGTTTGAGTTATGGGAAATCAAGTAGCGGGAAGGAGAGACTGCCTAGTAGCCAATGCAAAGATTCAAAGATGCAATTGGTAAGTTGAGCCACTGGATCGACCCTAACCATAAACGAGATTGGTTCATTAAAGCATTGCTGCCGTTGACTCGCACACCGTTGACTCATTAAAAGATTGATACTCTACAAGACGCTTTAGATCAAGCCACTCTAATTGAGGTTATCGCCAGATACCCACATGAACATAGGGGAGGAGCAACTTCCCATGACCCCTCTATTTTGGGACTGCAACATCAGATCACAACTCTGATGGAGACACTTAAGGACCTACAACCAGTCTGACTCGCGCAACTGTAGGTATGGTGTACCAACTACCTCATTGAGGGGCATCACGCCATGAAGTGCTCAAGGTTGCGAGGCCCAAGCACTTCCTCCGTGCCCGCGGGGCCGTCCACATCTTTACCCACTGTTAGAGTTGCGCAGATTGGTACGCAAGATACATACACAGGACACACTCAGTTCCATGCGTTTCCAAACTAGCAGGGCGTGACACCAACTGAGTATTGTGAGGTATGCAGAGCATATGGAAATATCCCTCGCCTCTGTCCAATCCTACAAAAGTATTCCAATGTTTCAAACAACACTTCTTGCAAATTTTGTGGCTCACCAACACACCACACAGATTAGTGTAGAGCACTAGATGCCTTAGTAGATTGATTGGATCGTTTTGCTTATCGGATTAATGAGACCCCTTGAGGATGAGGAGGCAGAGGAACAAGGGGGAGGAAGAACAGGAGATAGAGGTCCGATCCGTTGCTACAACTTCGATTAAGAGGGTCATGTTGCAAGAGATTTCCCTTTACCAGGGAGACCTTGGTGCTCCCAGTGCAGGGTCAACACACATGCAATAGAAGACTGTCCAGAACTGATTTCCAGGTGGGAGCGCAAACACAAAACGGTAGCAAATTTAATTAATGTTGAACCAAGGATGCATGCGACATCTACCCTCTCAAACATTAAAATGGTTACCCCTAGGGGGGTGGGGAAGACCAAATTTGATTGGGGAACAACTGAACAACCAAAATGATAAGGCTGACCTCACTGAAGCGTTCATACAATCCTGATCAGTAGAAGAAGTACTACAAGGAAGTTGTCGAGACTTTTAATAAATTGACTCTGAATGGGGAATCCCAGGGGGAACAACCAGAGGTTTCAAAACTCAGGAGCTCAAACCCACCTTAACTTTCTAATCGACCCATAGCGGAATTGTTCAAGCTATTTCTATAGATTGTGAATGATGACCAAATGCTTGGGCAGTGGCGGGAAAGCCTTAAGATGACTGTAAAGGATGGGATGGTGGGAGAAGGATTCATCTCCGCTAATTTGCTTGAGGGACACTCCACAGGGTGCGCAGGAACAAGAAGAGAACATGAAGGGATTTCTGGATCAATTCTAAAATTGCAGGGATTCAGATTAAAGATACACTGTTAGACCTGGGATTAGATGTGAATATACTACCACAAATGACTTGGGAAGCCTTGGGTAGACCTAAGTTGGTTCTCTCCGATTCAGCTACGTATGGCGAATCAATATTGTATACTCCTGGTTGGAAGGTTAGAAGAAGTAGAAGTTAACATAGCAGGGGTGAAAACTTACGCTGATTTTGAAGTGATAGATATCATGGGGGCAAAGACCCCTACCTAACATTGCTTGGAATAGACTGGGCCTTTGAGAACTATCCAATAATTAGATGTCGCTTTGCAAGCAACACCGACAAGGTGGCGGGGTTCTCATTGCAACCATCTCTGAGAATTACAGGAAATTAAGAAGACAACGAGGGTTAGATTTGAGCCTTCATATTCTCTACAAAATTTGCTTAAGTACCGAGGGAGCTCTGACCCTTGACAACATCTACAAGCTTGTGAGGCCAAGTGAACCCGCGAAGGGCTTCCAAAAGACCTATGGGTACACTACTTTGTACACTCTCTTGGAACAATTCCGAAGGCATGGTATGTAAGGGAAGAGATAAAGAGACAGACCAGTGATTGGAACTACATAACAACCTAGTTTATTAGTGACTTTTCCTTCACAGATTTTGATGAGAGAATGACAACTTCGCTGCAAGCTGTCAAAAGAGTTTTGCTCATCGCAAGACAATTGGTGGAAGGATGTATAGACCATAACACTCTTGAGCACATATACGAATCCAAGTTCCATGAAGCCATAGCTTGCAGAAAGGTAGACCAAGAGCCTGAGGAAGATGACTTGGAGGAATTAAGGCATTTAACGTTCAAAGAGACTGAAGGAAGACGAGGTGTTGAAGATGGGCTTGTAACCAATGGTTCACAGTTTCTACCCCTGAAGTTGCGGAAACATAACATTGACACTGAAGAAACGCTGAAGCTAGCCTCGATTGGAGATTACTGGAATGAGTAGAGTACCAAAGAGATCTTCAATCTTCTACGAGAATATAAAGACTTGTTCCTTGCATCGGTTGCGGAGCTAAAAATAATTAAGGGGGAGCTTAGAGAGATAAAGATTATACTTAAACCTGATGCAAAATTAGTAAAACATCGACCATATAAGCTAAACCCAAGAATCAAAGAAAAGTGAAAAAGGAGATAGATAAGATATTGGCAACGTGGCTTATTTTTCCAGTAGATGAGGTTGAGTGGGTCAGCGCAATTGTAATACAAAATAAAAAAAGAGGCAGATGAAATCTAGGTTTGCGTGGATTATTGAAGCTTAAACAATGCTTGTGTTCATGATCCTTTCCCCACACCCTTCAGTGACGAAGTACTAGACAACGTGGTGGGGAATGCAGCTTACACTTTCACAGATAGATTTTCTGGATACCATCAGGTCTGGATTGTAGAAGAGGACAAGAAGAAAACTACATTCATAGATTTTCTGGATACCATCAGGTCTGGATTGCAGAAGAGGGCAAGAAGAAAACTACATTCACCACTGAGTGGGGATCTTATGCATATCATGTCATGTTGTTTGGACTCAAGAATGCACCAACAATATTCTTAAGGATTGTAATTGCCGTTTTCAAAGATTATATTCACCGGTTTCTAGAAGTTTACATGGATGATTGGAATGTCTATAGTCTACTGAATAAACATTCTAGTCTGCTCCGGGTGATGTTTGATCGATGTAGGCAACTGCAGATATCTTTGAACATGAAAAAGTGCATATTTGTTGTCCCCTTAGGAACACTTCTGGGTCATATTGTTTGCAAAGAGGGAGTATGTGTTGACCCCGCTAAGGTCACAACGATCCTGAAGATGACCCTGCCAACAAGTGTTCGACAGTTGAGGTCTACCCTTGGTCAAATAGGATACTGCAAGAGGTTCATCCACAACTATGCCTTGATCATTGCTCCCTTCGAAAAGCTGTTGAAGAATGCTGAAAGGTTCAAGTGGACAGATGATTGCGAAGTCGCTTTCAACGTGCTAAAAGAAAAACTGGCGAGTGCACCGATTCTGGTTTATCCAAATTGGAACAAGCAATTCCATGTTCACATTGACGCATCAGGTATTGCTTTAGCTCAGCTAGGAGAAGGAAATCTTGATCACCCCATTTATTTTGCTAGCAAGAAATTATCTTCAACAGAGAAGAATTATACCACAACTGAACAGGTAGCGCTTGCGATGGTATATTCATTATAGAAGTTTCAACATTATCTTCTGGGGGGCCCATTCAAAATTTTCATTGATCATTTTGCCCTAAAGTATTTAGTGAACAAGCCTGTATTGGAAGGAAGGAGTTGTAGATGGCTGTTACTATTTCAGGTATTCACATTTGAAGTGATTGTTAAACCCGAAAGACCGAACGTCAGCGCAGATCATCTTTCTCGGTTAGAGTCAGGCGAAGCTGGAGGGTCGTTAGGTGATCAATTGTTGGATGCTGATTTATTTCGAGTTGAAGCTATATTAGACCATCTCGAGGACATTGCAACGTTTCTTGCCATTGGTAAGTGCCCAAAGGAATACACGACGATACATCGAAGACACATGGTGGTTCGCGCTGCAGATTACCATTTGATCGCGGGACCACTGTGCAAGTTGGGCCTTGACCACATCTTGCAGAGATGTGCCCTGGAACATGAGAGACCAGACATATTATGGGAATGTCATTCAGGGGTTGCAGGTGACCATATCATTAGGGGAATTTTGAGGTCTAAAATGGGTCTCTTAAGAAAAATGTACAACAAAACTAATCTTTATAAGAACCAATAGGATTCAAAATGATGAGGTCAACCATGGGGGATGATTCACCATTTTTGGAGTAAAAAAGTAAAAAGATTAAAAAATAATACAATAATAAAACTATTTTTTCAACTTGTATTTTCAACTTATTTGCGTAAGGTTTTACTCAAATTTCGAGCAGGAGTACTCGTTGAGTGCAAAATCTAATTCATCATTTAAAGAGTACCCATGTTGCATACTTTTGATGGACCTTGCTACACGAAAAATGAGAAATACATGAAAAAATGTGATTGCAATCACGTTTTTCATGTATTTTTCATTTTTCGTGTAGCAGAGCCAAAAAGTTGTGTGAATATTGCATTGTAATAGGTAGAGTTTGTAACAAGTCAGGAAGCCTTAGACCTTTGAACAAAGTTAGTTTCAACTTTCCTGCTTTCAGTCTGGTTGATAAATGTTCTTACAGTCAATCTCTGTACTTATAATGTATCTGATGTGATATTTGCTATCAGTCAATAAAAGTTGTGCCTTGTCCTTCTATGAGTTGTCTTTATTATTTGAGCAAGCATTCTAAGCCATATTAACTATCAGTATAACAAGAGAGATGTGGTTAGTAATGTGAAGACGTTGTGCGAAAGCTTCTTGCAACAAAGATTGCTAGTGGACAATGTTTCAGAGAATTAAAGCCAAAGGAAGGCATTGTAACTTTGAGAGAGTCCTATTCCTCAGGTGCATAGTATTTTACCTTCACATATTTCTTTTCCTTACCTGCTTGCGCAACACTGAGTAGTGAATTGCAGTAAGAAATGGCCTTAAGTAGTTTCGATTTCTCTGTTAATATGAAAGTTTCAAAGAAAACCAATTGGATTTGAAGGATATTAAACAAATCACAATCTGAGTCCTTGTATGATACCGGGGTAATAGTTCAGGAATTTACCCCCACTCCTAATTGGCATCTTCTTATATCTCCTAATAACATTTATGACCATCCAATGTTTAAGTTTCGTGCAACCAATCTCATTAGGTATGCCTCTGTAAATGTACCTATCAATCTTACCGAGCCTATGTATCAAATACCTCTCATAGAACTAGAATATGTCCAATGGGGGCTAGAATTAACCCTCTTGTTAGAGTTGGTTTGAATGTGTCTTGCTTAGCTTTTGTGATTGATTCACACCATAATCAAGTCACTGATGCTTTGTTAGGTGATTTTGAGGCCCCTTTGCACAATGCTCCAGTTTGGCCATCCATCGTCCCACGATACCAAGTTTCGTTAACCGATCCCCATATTAATGAACTACTTCAAGCTTACATCCATTTTTCTGGCTTTAATATGACTGAGTAGTATGATATTGCCCAATTACATTCCACAGTTTGTTTATGATCTCTACAACTGTTCCAGCACTCAATCCCCAGCTTACTCAAAGAGCCACAATAGAAGGAGTGGTTGTTGGACCTGGTAATGTCATTCCTATCACAATAAGGTTTTCTCAATTAACAATCCCTGATGAGTGGACTGCAGAATACCATCCATTGTCTCAAAAGTATTTTCCGACTCTAGAACCTAAAAGATTGTCTATTTTTGAGCTGAGGAGAGAACTAGTCATTAGACTAAGGAATGAAATTGCATTATCCAAAATCCTTGTTAGAAGCCACTCTCTCAGAAGCCATGATACTTCAGACCTAATTAGGCATCTGGTAAAACACAAGTACAAATCATCCTCTCAATGCAAATTTTGTACTGCGTTTAGGAGTCCAAGTTTTGATAAAAAATGTCAAGTCTTTCATAGACCTCAGTGCATATTGAAAGAGGAACATTTGGGCCATCATACAAAATATCAGGAATGTCTACAGATTGCATGTTCGAGAGATATTAAGTTCATGAGATACACACTTCCTAGAGAAAAGGCATGGGAAGATTTAGAAAAGCTTCTACTCCCAGAAAGAAGACTTGCTCTTGACAATTTTGACAAAAATTCAAAGATCAGAATGTTGTACTTGATGTGGATTTCCTACAATATAGGAAAGTGATAGATGAGAAGTCCCAAGATATTATAAGGCTTCAGAACTACAACAATTACCAGCTAACATGTGTAGCACAAAATTTAGATGATCTAGCACAAGAAGTGCTGAAAGTATAGTCCCATGTGTAAGCACTCCATTCTAGTTTAGATGATTTGAGCCAAAAAGATTCTAAGCATTTTGATAATTTAAAATATGTAAATATGAAGTTAGAGAAAATTATGGAAGTAGTAGTAGATTTAAAGCTGAGTCTGGAGAAAGAAAATCTTGAGTTAAAAGAAGCACTTATTGTAGCAGAAGTTTATAGCCAGACATTCCAGCTAGAAGAAAAGAACCTTGAAAAGAAAAATACTCCACTATTGCTCAAACAATTCTCTGTACATAATCCCATATTTTTTCAATTCTAAAATGTTATTTCATTTGCTAGAGAAAAACTGGCTCTAGTTCAATCACAAATCCCAGTCTTTGATCTGCGACCACAAAACAAAACATAAATTAAAATGGTAAAAGAAGAGGGAGAAGGATCCAACAAAAGACCAAGAAGTGCAGATAGCGATAGACCAAACCAACTTTTGGAATCTGTATGGGAAAAGTGGTGCAATGCCAATATGGTTCTCCTGGAAAAACTCCATATGATCCTTCAAACATTGATGAGTTCTCTACTCTTAGTCGAGCTAACATAGATCAAGCTCCAATGACAAATCTGAACTACAAATTTAAAAATGAAATCCTCAGGGCAATCCATACTTGGAGTGCATGGGAAAGCACTCAAAAGCCCATTCACAGAAACATAGTCTCATGGTTAGAATTAGATTTAAGGATAACTTGGGGTTTCCAAGGTTACTTAGAATTATGGTAGTCTAGAATGCATGAATCTAATAAGCTGAATATTATGAATAGTGATAAGCCAGTGATTGAACTTGACAAGGAAGTTCTCCATGAGTTTTATGGATAAATTAAGGTTGACGACCATCATTATGCATATATTTCATGAGCCAAAGACTTTGTGATATAAAAGAACTTCCTGAGTTCTTTTGCACAATGCAGGATCTTCTTTATAAGACAAGAGACCCATAGAATAAAACTTATTTGAGAAAATATTTGTCTGCAATGCCTGGTAGAATCCCTGACCTTATCAGGGCTAGATTTGAAGCTGAAAATATAGATATTGAAAATCTTTCTCTTGTAGGACTCCATGAACAAATTGTATTTACTCTGCAAAAAGAATGCCTCTGAAAGAAGACAACCAAATCAGGGAAAAAACAACTCGGTTTCAATGCAAGTGTTTGTGATATCTATGCCGAAACTTATCATTTTCGCTGCAAAAGCAAAAATAAGGCTAACAAAGGACAATGTGGAAGTGATTGCCAATGTCGAAAATGCACGAAGAAAATACAGCGTAGAAGGTTTTACCCTAGGAGACAAAGGTTTCAGAGACCGAGAAAATGATATTTCAAGAAAAGGCAAAAAAGCGCCCAAAGAACACAATCATGAACTTGTTTCATCTGTAAGAAGCAGAGCCATTGGGCAAGAAAATGTCCTTTGAAGGGTAAAACTCATTTCCAAAATAAATCGTTTGATATTTTTTCTAATATTTATTATAATCTCACTGAATGGGAGCAAGTAGATCAACCCCCACAAAATGAAGAATATTTTTCAGTCACAGATTTAGATAAGACAAACCCTCCATCTCCACACCCTGAAGACTCATCTTGCTCTGAATCCACGTCAAATCTTGACTTCATTTCCGATGTCAAGATGTTTCATTTGGAAAATCCCACAGACCTCTACTCTGAAAATGTATCCATACAATCTCATATTTCTTCCCTCACACCAGGAGATTTCACCATCCAACACCGTCTCATAGAACGTCTCTCAAACCTCCAACATCAACTTGCCAAAATCACGCAACCAACTGTGGTGAATCTTGGCGCCTACTATCCAAGTGATGCACCTACCACATCTGCACAAATTTCCATTACACCCTCATCTAACATTCCAACAAAGACGCAATTTCTCCACAGATCTACTATAAGCAGAGAAGAATTAAGCTTTCTCCATAAGAGAAAATCCTATGGGTTTAAGAAAGCTACTCCCATCATTGAGAATCTTCCAAACGAAGAAGAAGCAGACCAAGCTAGTAATCTGCAAGGAGAAATAGTGCATCTAGAAACCACCATTGAAGAAGAAAGAGGTGTGGTTAAAGAAATTCTAACCAGTATGAGAGTTGACCAAAAGGAATTGGCCGAAAAACAAAAACAACTTGCAAAACTAAAAGATTCAATGATGATAGAAGAATTTGAAGATGTGTTCAAAGAAGAAGATCATAACCGAGAAGAACAAGCATTACAATGCATACCAAAAGATCACCAACCAAAAACAGGTACATCCATTCTCCAGATGAAGGCATTTGAAGATATGATTGTTATTAAAGTAGATGTCAAATTCTGTGGTTATAAACAATACTCTCTGGATGCACAACTAGACACAAGAGCTATGAATTCCTGTGCAAAACATAGTGCCATTCTTGAATATTATTGGCAACCCACAAACTTGCAGTTCAGCGCTGTAAATAAGACGCTAATGACTATCAGAGCTATGGATCCTAATTTCCCGATTATTCTTAATGGAATTCATATCTCTGTAAATTTGTACAGTGTTGATACAGGTAGTGATATTTTGTTGGGACAAGGTTTTGTAAGGATACATCTTCCTCTTGTTGTAGAAGCAAAACATATTTGCCTCAACATCCAAGGAAGAACTGTAAAAAATTCAAGCAAGTCCAGCTATGTACATAGAATTGTAGACCCTATCCTAGATATAGTTGAATGTTCTTTTGAAAAGCTAGCAAAAATCAGCAAAGTAATCAGAAATGCGGAGATCCAAGGGCCATAATACATTAGAGAAATAAAAGAGAAAATTGAAGCAGAATGTACAACAGATGCACCCAATGCATTTTGGCAAAGGGAACAATACTTTGTGGATATTCCCTACAAATACTTTGTGGATATTACCAGATGTCCCCACCAGAGCTCGAACTCTATAAAAAGGAGATTGTTGAACTATTAGAAAGAAAGTTGATCGAACCAAGCAGAAGCCCTTGGGCTTGCCCAACATTCTATGTCAACAAGCATTCAAAACAAAAGAGAGGTAAACCTCGGATGGTGATTAATTATAGAACATTAAATGATGCTTTGTTGCCTATCAGGTATTCTTTGCCATCTAATGAAGCTTTATTTCAGAAAATCAGTGATAATAACGTGTTTAGAAAATTTGACCTTAAGAGCGGTTTTTGGC
Source organism: Pinus tabuliformis (assembly GCA_031772625.1). NCBI lineage: Eukaryota > Viridiplantae > Streptophyta > Pinopsida > Pinales > Pinaceae > Pinus > Pinus tabuliformis. The sequence goes on from CM062819.1 coordinate 1,707,693,333, forward strand.
AAGAATGGGAGATATTTTTGGAGATTTGAAATTTGTTATTGTTTATATTAATGACTTGCTAATCTGTTCTTTTGACTTAAAAGAACATAGAAAGCACTTGGAGATAGTTCACCACAGGATTTTTAAGCGAGGGTTAGTCCTCAACAAGCCTAAGCTTGAGTTTGCAAAAACTAGAATTGAATATTTATGACTAATCCTATTCCAAGGAAAAGTTGAATTACAAGTACATGTGTTGAAAGCTTTAACAGAATTTCTAGATGCCATTTATCACTGCAGACAATTGCAAAGGTTCTTAGGAAGCCTCGATTACATTAGGCAATTTTATGAAAATCAAGCTAAAGATGTCAAGGTCCTACAAAAGAGGCCCATAGGAATAGAATCGACCCCATCTATGAGGACTACAGTTCAAATTATTAAACAAAAGGTCCAAAATCTGCTAAGTCTGGTTCTTCCAAGACATAAATTTCCCTATATTTTAGAAACAGATGCATCCAATGAAGTATGGGCAGGAGTTTTGATGCAAAAGCATGCAAAAATGGAAGAAGTTTGCTCATATGCATCAAGATGTTTTAATGACACTGAACTCAGGTATCCATCTTCTAATAAAGAAATCCTTGCTGTCAAAAATGGAATCAAAATATTCAGGTTGTTCCTAAAGCTAGTGAGGTTCATTGTAATAACAAACCTCATACTTATCGTTGGAATGCTTAGAAACAAAAGATTGTTAGAGCAAGGCAACAATAGGATACTAAGATGGAGCCTATGGTTGGACGAACTCGATTTTGAGATTGAATATAAAAAGGGTAAAGATATTTGTTTAACAAATTTTCTTACAAGAGAAGCAACTCCAAAAGAAATCAAGATGTTCAGTTGTTCATCAACGTCAACTTCATCAACGCCTCCCCTTGTTCCAGAGGGTTTTAATATGTAAATATTGTCATGTCATTTTGTTTTCAATGTCTCATAGATAGGGTCAAGGAGAGTCCTGCATATGAATACATTCTTGAAAAATGGGTTAATAGTAGCCATGGTAATGTAAGTAATATTATGTATTTTATAGAGTCGCCCAAAATGTTTCAAGGGGCCATTAGATTTGCACCTTTTGCAAGACATAGATATATTTGTTTGTATGAGCCATGGTTGAGCTATGTAGACTATTGTAATATCATGATGTACACCAAATATGCCAAGAAAGTTTGGCTGATGTTCGAATGTAGCTCTATGTGTAATCCCTACAATCATTGGTCACCCTGGTTCAAAATACTGCTACATGATTGGTGCTTGAGGGAAGGAATATTTTGGACCATCAGAAAACATGAATTTATTGATTATCTTCGAGAAGATATCAGAACAAAAACACAATCCAAGGCATGGTTTTGCTTCCAGATAGAACATTTGTTCAATACACTTAAAGTACATACTATTAAGCTACCAGAGAAACCCATCTACAAGGAAATATCTCAATTCTTTGGATCAATTTGTAACCTTGTAGATGAGAGGGTACCTAGTATGTATGGATCTCCTTTCTTTCCGTTCTATAATATCATGTCACCTCATGCAAAAGCCAATTTGTCACAAAGCCCGCAACATCTATATTACTCAAGTGACAGTGATAATTATGGATATCCAAGCGATTGAAATAATCGTTGTAAGGAAGCATGGTGGGTTGTATTCATGTCTAGTCACCTGACAGTGAGTGTGCCCGGTACTGTGGGATTCCGACTAAATATCCATTGTTTAAATCTTAGGAGAGATTTTTAGGACAATTTAAATGATTAAGTGGAGGGGTCTGTCCTCCAAAGTTATATCTTAGGCTAACTTTCCAGACAAATATATGAAATTCATAGCACTTCTCCGACTTTTAGTGGGACTTGACCCACATTTCAGAGAATATATTGAAAATTTTAGATTTGAGATCTATAGTTTGTACACTTTATGTAGACAGGTTAGATTTCGAGAATATGCTTGAAGTTCTCTTGAGATCCTATAAATAAGGGAAATGTATCGCCATTTGGGCATTCACGTCTCCGTATCCGAGCTCTCTTTCTCTCTAAATATTTGTGTGATTCTGTCTTAGGTCGAGTTCGACAAGCTTGTGCATGTGAACTTTGATGCATATGTGAACCTAAAGTGGCAGGAATCCTAGGAGGTATTGAGTTTGAGACTTTGTTAAGGTCGATCCGCGCCTCTGATATAAGTCTGTAAACGTGGAATGTAGTTTGGGAATCATGTTTTTTCATGTATTTCTCATTTTTCGTGTAGCATGCTCCATCGAAAGTATGCAACATGGGTACTCCTTGGATGAGGAATCAAATTATGCATCCAATGAGTGTTGCCACTAGAAATTTGAGTAAAACCATAGGGAGATAAGGTTAAAATATGAGTTGAAAAAATCGTTTTTTTTTTTGTCCTCTAAAATTTGACGATGTAATGTAATCTTATTTTATTATTTCCACTATTAGTTTATAATTTCCTTAGGAGGCCCATTTTAGACTTCAAAATTCCCCTAATGCGAAGGTAAGGCCACCACGAGGAAGGTATTGTAGGCAGGACTCTAGTGGCCAACACTTTTTAGAGATGCAAAGGAATATGCGAAGAACTATGATGTCTGTCATAGGACGGAGAAGCCCTCCCACATGGATGAACTTCCTTTGCAACTAGTACGATCCCTCCAAGAATTTGGTAAATGGGTGGTCGATTTTTTGTAGGACCTATCAACCCACCGACACGACACTCACATGCTAGGTACATCATCACCGCCACTGACTACCTCACCAGGGGGGCTGAAGCTGCAACAGTCCGAGACTGTACCACAAACACTGACGCCAGATTTATCTTTGAGAACATATTCTCTCGATTTGGGCGCCCTTGAAGCCTCACTAGTGATCAGGGGACCCTTGCTGCAAAACTTTATGATACAACACCACAAAAGCAGTCCATATCACCCTCAAGCGAATGGTACAGTGGAAGCCTTTAACAAAAGCCTCGAGAGGGGACTCACAAAAATATGCTCAACCAACAAAGACATTTGGGATGAACAGGTGCCAACAACACTATGGGCTTATCGTACACCCAACAAGCGCTTGCACAAGTATACACCATTTCAACTTGTGTATGGCCTGGAAGTCGTGGTACCTGTAGAGTTTATCATCCCCAACCTATTTATTGTGCAGGCCACTTAGATGACAAAAGATGAATCGATTTCAAAGAAATTAGAGGAACTCTGGGAGCTCAATGAAGTTGGATTTTTGGCCGATTTCCACCAAACTGTTGAAAAGCGGAGGCAGAAGGCGTGGCATGATAGACACATCAAACAAAAATCCTTTATAGTGGGACGACATGTTCTGCTCTACGAAAACAAGTTCTTAAAGAATCACGGGAACAAATGCATTCGTTGGGACCATTCATTGTCATGGAAGTGAAAGAATCAAGAGTTGTCAAGATCGCACAGTGGGATGGAATCCTCATGCCTGATTGGGTGAATGGTGCATGCCTGAAACCTTTCCATGACTCAAACAAATCGACACCAAGTTGAAGGTTGATCTACGAAATGGGATCATAGGTAGGTAGGTAGAGTCAGTAAGTTTTCTCATTTTCCTTTTCCTTAGTACTCATTGGCGTAAGGTGATGTAGTTGGTTCGCTGCCCCAGTCACATCAGTCAAAGAATAAAGTTTCGTTAGTCTTTTAGTTGTAGAAAAAGTTGACCCCACTGCAATTGCTTATGGTCGAGGGAGTGGCACGTGTTAGCCATCCTATCCATAATAATTATGCAATAATTCCCCGTGTCAGCTCGAGCTTGGGCTAAATATTTTTTGTAATATCCCTGACACTCTCCGTTCATCAACTCCTAGGCGTCTACCATCATCACACCAGAATTATCCGTCATTTCCACCCTCTTTTTTAAGTTTTTGTGTCATCCAAGTCATGTCCGACTCAACTGTCATTGTAGATTCCACGATTAGGAGCGAGTGGGCAAAGTTAACGTCTTAATTAGTTAACCAGTCTAATAAAAAATGTCGTTTTGGGCTTTTCTATTTAATCTGCATGACAACGATAAGTTTCCCAGAATGAAAAGCCAAGGTAGTAGAGTTGCCCAGTTTGGAGTTTGAATCCAATTTTAATCATTCCCAACCTAAGTTCAAGCCCCCTATATTATTTGTTTATCACTGTCGCTCTACAACTATGACGAAGGTTATCATTGTAACAACCCAAAATAAACATGTAATTAATCAAGTAATTTATATTCAACATGCAATTCAACTAATTAACTTCAAATTCAAAACTATGATTAGAGCACTTATCTGTGATTTCGATTGAAGTGTGCTATCTGCAACAAGGTTGTGGGGACGACTCTCCACCCAACCATAGGCTCAATTGTGCAACGTCTTGCTACAACTGGCCACCCCCGAGCCCTCAATCAACGTACCACTGCCAGTGACTCCTAGGTCTTAGTATACCATTCTCCCAAGAGAATGAACGACAGAATCTCGAAAAGATGGAATGCAGGAACGCCTCTCATCTTCCACACCATCTATTAAATAGAACAACATTGGAAGGGGAACCACATGCACACACTCCATGTGTCTACATGCAACTTTCTTTTGACTTTTAGCTTTCTTGTTTTATTTCCTTCTTTTTGATAGTTTTCTTGTTTTATTTCTATTTATTCTGATTTAGAGTTTTAGTATAGTTATTACTATTTTTATTTTTATTATTTTTTTTTATTTTCTTGTATATTTTTAAATATAATTTATTATTTATGATTTATTATTTTTATTATTTATTATTAAGATTTATTATTTATTATTTATATTATTATTATTTATTTGTATTATTTATTATTTTTATTATTTATTATTTATTATTATATTATTATATTATTATTTTTATTATTTATTATGTATTATTAAGGGAAGGGATATTACATACTCTCCCCCTTTAAGGAACTTCATCCCGAAGCTATGTTGAATTATGTATTATGTATTGTTTTCATTATTTATTATTTTTTTTTACAAGATCGTCTACTCATATATTATAAAAACTGCACTAGGCAGAAGATGTTACATAAGATGCAAGGAGAGGAATTAGAAAAGAAGTCCAAAATAGGGTCGCAGCCCTTGACTTCTGTGAGTTTAGCTTGAGGGAAATATTTTGAAAGAGATATCTGCTATATTGTCTAACAAACAGGCCGTCGATAATGCAAAATTTGCTGGCCATGAGATTAACTCCAAAATTGGTTCACTGTGTCCTCCATCTGATCATCCTTCTGCTGCTCCTTTTGGTTGTCCTTTGTGGAAGCTTCTGCCTGCATGCTCTCCGTGAGGCTTTGAATATGTTTGATGGCCTCCTCCAAATGCTCACACTTTTCCTTGAGGCCCTCGATTTCCTTCTTGCGTTTTTCAAGCTTTTTGCGTTTGGATCTGCTGTCAGCTATGAAGTCCTCACGAAGTTCGTTGTGGTGCTTAACGAACCGTGCTATCATAAAACAGTGCTCTTTGCACAAGGTGCAGGTATCGTTGCCTAACACCCTGTCCAGGGGATTTGCACGTTGCGCCTCTCCCCCCTGAGCCTCTTGCTGTTGTCTGTTATCTGCCATTACTGAGTGTAAGCGAGTTAGTGACCAAATGACTAAAAAAAGACTTGTTGGATACCTGAGCGCTGTGGAGATGGCCGAATGATCCTTAATGCTCTGATGGCTGCCACGCTGATTGCTGTAGAAACGGTCAAGAGGGAGAGACCACTGATAGCTTCCTCTGAGTGAGCTGCTTCGCTCAGGATACACTGCTTTACCAAACTGATTCTGATGAAACAGGGAAGAGTTGAAAAGAGAAGGGGTCTGAGGGGAGATATAAAGGAGCGAGAGAGTCCTGTCATGATGAGGAAGCGAGATATTTTTTACCGGGAGAGCAGAGAGCGGATCCATCTGCAGATTTTGGAGAGAGACTTCGAGAGTGCGGATGAGACATTTACCAGAAGGGTCAGAGGGAAGATCACGAGGAAAATGGGAGTATGAAGATCCGAGATCGGGGTAAGAGGGGAACGGCGGCGAAGTGAAGGAGAAGGGAAAAACGTTGGAAGGGGAGCCGGGGAGGTGATTGATTTTAGGACAAGTTCTGCAGGGGCTATTCTGATGTGCTGTCTGACATTTGGATCTCTTATGGAATTGCCATTTCATAGATTCTGTCATTCTCTCTGACTTGTCCTTGAGGCCGATTGACTGCCTTGCTCGCTAAGGAGTCCGCCTCAGCGTTGTTCTCTCTCAGCACGTGCAAGAAAATTACTTCTCCCAAATGTCTGATGTTGTCTATTGTCCTCGTCCTGATGTTATTGAGGCTTTCTTTGGTGAACTCCTTCCCTGTGATCATGGATGCGATGATGATGGCCGAATCCCCAAGGATTATTGCGTTCCTCAAGCCTAACCTGTGCAGAATTGAGGTACCTAAAAACAAGCTGTAGGCTTCGGCTGCGTTGTTTGAGGCGTTCCCTAGTCCCCATTCGTAGCTGCAAATGGGGATCCCGTTATGATCTTTAATTACACCACCAGCTCCTGCTCTCCCGGGGTTGTTCTTTGAAGCTCCATCGAAGAGGAGGAGGGGGCGTTTCTGAGCAAGAATCCAGTTGCTTATCTCTTCTTTTGCTCCCCTGAGTTTCCAGTTGTGGTGCTTCTGCGGTGCTTTGAGCTGAGGGGGGGGTCCTTGAGAGTGACTGATGTTGAAGTTTTTATACCAGTCTCTCTCATTTTGAGTCCATCCTTGTTGGTCTGGGAGAGCTATTCGATTTGCGCTAATAGCTTCTGAGATACCTGCTATTGTTTTTGCAATGATCTTATCTATTTTTGGCTGCCCATTTTTGAAAACATGATTATTCCTAGCTAACCAAATGTTCCAACATAACGTGGCAGGGATGCATTTCCATATTCTGATAAGATTATTCTTGCCTTTCCTGGAAAGAGGGTAATCTTTCTTCCAATTTTTCTGAAGGTTGTGCACCTGTTCATAGCTTCCTCTAACTTCCAGGGGGTTGACTATCTGTTTCCAACAACTTTGAGCGAAGGGGCAACGAAGGAAGGAATGATGGATGGATTCCTCCTCTGCTCGACAGAAACAACAAATCGAGGGGCCTTGAATTCCTCTCTTTCTCAGATTTTCGGCTGTGAGGATTTTTCCTTTTAGGAGAGCCCAGTTAAAGTGTTTTACTTTTGGGATGCATTCGGTCTTCCAAGCAGCTGTGTGGAGGTGCCAGTTAACTGTTGGGATCGTGTTTTGCAGAGATTTATATCCTTCTTTCACTGTGAAGCTTCCTCCACAGGTGTCCCAAATGTATCTGTCATCAGTCTCCTTGTTAGTTGGGGCGGAGCCAGAGAGAGAGAGCCTCAATTTGTGCCATTGGTCTCTGAGATCCAGAGGAAGATTGAGATCCTTCCAGGCAAGCCATCTATTTTGAGTCCAAGAGGAAATGTCAAACAGAGTGGTTATGTCTCGTTCCTCCATCCATGCTTGTAAAGGTCTGAGTTCTTGGTACGAATTTCTTGTGTTGGTGCCCATAATTCTATCAGACCATATTTTGATATTCTTTCCGCTGCCTGGGATTTTGGAAACATTTCCTCTGAAGTGGGGTAGAACTTTTTTAATCAGTCTCCATACTGGGGTACAAGGCCTGTCTGCAATTGGGTCATTGAGTATGTTGGAATTTGGACCGCTGAGGTATTTTCTTTTTATTGTCTCCACCCACCACGAGCCTTTTCCTGAGAGGATCTTCCATATCAGCTTGAGTCCCAGGGCCTGGTTGGTGAGACTTGGGATTTTTATGGATAAACCTCCTTTTTCATAAGGAAGAGTGACTTGATCCCAATTGGCGAGGCTGAACTTCTTCGAATCCTGTTTTCCTCCCTGCCAGAGAAAGCTTCTCATAATGAGTTCCATGTGTTTATGGGTGCTGGCGGGTGCCATGATTACTGCATATTGGTAAATTGGGAGGCCTGAGAGGACAACCTTTATGAGAATGGTTCTACTAGCAAGGTTTAGCCAAGAGACACCCCAGCTCTGAAGGAGGCCTCTCATCTTTTCTATGTGTTTTGTCCAGACCTCTCCTTTGATGTGTTCTTTTGCCAGAGGCAAGCCCAAATAAGAAAAAGAGCTCCAGCTTCTTTGAAGAGGTATGTCTAGAATCTGAGAGATTCGTTGTTGGATCTGAAGGGGGACATTCCATGTGTAAATTTTGCATTTTCTGTTGTTCAATTTACCCCCAGAGACTAAGAGAAAGGCGTCCAGAACTCTTTTGAACCTCCTGGCCATCAGACTGGAGGCTCCCCCTATTAGCAAAGTGTCATCCACGAAGAGCGAATGATTTATTTCCTTTATTCCTCTTTCAATGCGGATGCCCGTGATTTCTTTTTTGCTGTGAAGACTTTCTAGATGGGCGCTCAGGGTCTCGGCCATGAGAATGTAGAGGAAGGGGGAGAGGGGGCAGCCCTGCCTTAGCCCCCTCGTACTTCTGAAGTATTTGCTGGGGCGACCATTGATCAAAGGAGCGGTCCAGGTATTGGAGATGCACCCGATGATGATGCTGACAAAGTTGGAGGAGAAGCCGAATTTTTTAAGCACTGCACTTAGGAAGGAGTGGTCCACCCGGTCGAATGCATTTGCCATATCCAGTTTAATGATCATTCCCCTCTCTCCTCTATTGAGACTGCTGTGTATGGCTTCCTGAATTAGAATGACGTTGTCTATGATCTGCCTGCTTGGAACGAAACCGCCCTGATTCTCAGAAATTAAAAGAGGAAGGTATTTCTTTAATCTGTTGGCGAGAATTTTTGTTACAATCTTATATGAGACATTGCAGAGCGATATGGGGCGGAACCTGTCGAAGGTTTTTGGGTTAGCTTCCTTGGGGATCAAAGCTATGTGAGAGGACTTTGTGTTTTCCACCAACTTATGATTTCTAAAGACGTTCTTTATCATTCTCACCAAGTCCTTCTTTATAGTTTCCCAATGTTGCCTGTAGAATGCAACCGTGAAGCCGTCCGGCCCCGGGGCCTTGCCTTGTTGCATGCTGAAGGTGGCCTCTCTGATTTCTTCTTCCGTGGGGTCTCGTTCCAGCTCCTTATTGTTAGTCTCTGTTATTTTGCTCTCTATTATACTGAGGAAAGCCTCACTGGTATAATGTTGGGGGTCTGCTGTGAGAAGGTCCTTAAAGTGATTAAAGGCTGCGCTTTTTATTTCTTCTTTTTCCTTCAGCTCGCTCCCTTCAACTTCGATTTTGTCTATTTGATTGCTGGCTCTTCTGATCTTAATACTATTGTGGAAAAAAGAAGTGTTTTTGTCCCCAGCCTTCAGCCATAGGCAGCGTGATCTTACTCTTTGATCCTCTTCCTCGATGCGATTTTGCCGATAAAGCTCCTTGTACAAAGTTTTTTCCTTCTCAAGATCCTCAACTGTGTATTGGGTTTGTTCTTTTTCTTTGTGCCAGCGTTCCATCTATGCTAGCAGTTCAGTTTTCTTTTTCCTATCTGAGATTGCCTGCTCCCTCGCCCACTGCTTTATGACTGTCCTGAGCTGTTTCAGCTTTGTTTCCCATACGAAGTAAGGCGACCCTATCACTTCTTTAGACCAGTGGTTTTGGATAAGGGTGCGGAAATCTTCATGGAGATCCCAGTTTTTGTTGTATTTGAAAGGAAGGGGGCCAAGGTTTATTCCTTTGTCCAGAATGAGGGCCACAGGCTTATGGTCTGAAGCTGTACCATGAATTAAATGGCTCTTGATTGTGTGAAAGTTGCCTGCAACACCTTCCTGTATCAGGAACCTGTCCAGTCTCTCCTTGATATTATGTGTGCCTGATCTCTTGTTGGACCAAGTGTATTTTCCATTTGACAGAGGGGTGTCAATCAAATTGAAGAGTTGGATGATGGATTCTAACTTATCTCTTGAGGGGTCTGCGTGGAAGCTTCCACCGTATTTTTCTTCCACGTTCCTTATAAGATTCATATCTCCCCCAAGAATTAAACTGTTGCTTTGGAGAACGGTTATATCCTCTTCTATGGTGTTCCAACAACTGGCTTTGTCCCTATAATGATTGGGCGCATATATGTTGTATATGTGGTAAGTTTCCTGCGAGCTTTTACACTTTAGATATGTTCTGATCCACCAAGTGCATTGATGAGAGTTTGTGATTTCCCACTTGTTTTTGTTCCACAGTGTTCCTATTCCTCCTGATGCCCCATCTGAGCCTTTGGATAGACCTGTAAAATTTTTGAAACGTTGCATTTGGTGAAGAAAGTCATGCTCGGTGGTTTTGGTCTCCTGAATTAGAAGAATGTATGGCTGTTCTTGGTTAAGTAGATCCTTGATTGCTTTCAGCTTTAAGGAAGAGCCCATCCCCCTACAATTCCAAGAGACCAGATTCATTATTTACCGACTGTGGGGTGGAATCCGGACTTCTCCTTTGTTTTTTCACCACTTCCTTTTAGCCTGCCTAAATATGAGACCATGGGTTGCTGGGTTCCAGTTGCCATCTCCTTTGCTGCTGTTTCGTCCCTGAGTTCTTTGTTCGTTTTCCTGCCAACTTTTCTCAGAGGATCGGATGGCTGGTTGGCTTCTTTAGCTTTGTTTCTGGTGAGGATTCTTTCTATGGTGGGTGGGGGAGAGATAGGAGGGTTTGAACAGGGAGAGGCTGGGCGAGGGGATTGGGGGGAGGAGGAAGGGGTTTCAGCTGCTAAAGATTCGAAGGGGTTGGAGGATGAAGGGAAGGAGGAGGGAGGAGGAAGGGGAGGAGGGGGGGGGGAGGCTTGAGGCCGGAGGGGCTGTGGAACTGGGGCCCTGGTTAGAGGAGGACTTTTTCCTTTTGACTTGTTCCCATGTTCCCTCTGCGATTTCCTCATTATTTTCTACTTCTTTTACTTTTAACTTGCTACATCTATTTGCAAAATGACCATACTCGTGACATACCTTGCATTTGAAGGGTAGCTGTTCGTAGTCCAGCTGTTGTATGTGCATCCATTGATCCACCTTGATCTTGATGGCTTCAGGCAGCCCTTTCCCTAGGTCGACTTCAACGCAGATTCTTGCGCATGCGTGCATGTTCTCTCTTGGTTCAGATCTGTCAATGTATTTTCCAACTGCGTTGCCGATGGCTTTAACTGATTCATCCCCCCAGCAGTGAAGCGGCAAATGGGGGAGGCGCACCCAAACAGGGACTGCGTTTGGGATGTCCATTTCCGGATCGAAGTCCGGGGTCCATCTGTTCAGATAGAGGCCTCTTGTGTCCATGAAGTAGGGGCCATTGCGGAAGATGAGATTCTTATCTTCTTTTGACTCGAACAGAAAGGTGTAATATCCGCGACCACAGAATCTAATGGCGATCTTTCCCTGTATCATTGTGCTCCAGTTTCGCTCCACCCATTTTTGAACAGTTCTTGGGGATGGCCATAACCCAGTAAACTGGCCAACAAGGCCTCTTTCAGCTAGAGCTATTGCCGATTTCCTTGGCAGGGATGGGGGGAGATTCACTTCTGGTATTTCATCCAGCTTTTTAATGAACTTTGTTTGAGAAGGGCGAGGTCTGGCATCAGATGGTTCTGACAAGAGAGAGGCAAAAATTTCCTCTTGGTTCTCTGCAACAGGGGGAGGTGAAGCGGATCCTGCCATTGCAGGCCTGCTGAGAACAACAAGGGGACAAACCGTCAGGTAGCAGGGCCCCGAGTGGGTCCACGCTGATCAACAAGCTCCGGGAGGTGGAACGCAGAGGCCCGACCAGGCAAAGCCTAGGGCCGAGGGCAGAGGCGCACGAGAGGTTCGAACGGGAGCAGAGCGCCGGGCGGGGGACACACCGTTTGACACCTAAATTTAAATGGATTCAAAAGGTAGTGGGCTTGGCCCGGTTCGGTTACTATTCACACGACGAGCACCGACCTTGCTCGGGATCGAACACAAGACCGGTCCGTCATGACGAGGTCGACCTTACCACTACGCCGCCTCCACGACCTTGTTTTCATTATTTGTTATTTATTATTTTATTTACTTCCTGTTTCCAACACCCTCTGCTGAACTAGTATAACTAGCAGGCATCGAAAGTCCCCAACACCCCGGGAAATCTCAAGGAATTTTTGTCCTTTTTCCCACTTTCGGCACCAGGCTAAGCCTGACCCGGTCTGTATCCTAGTCCAAGGCTGGCCCCAAGGCTCGCGCCTGACTCAGACCTCATCTGCCCCAAGGCAGGCATCCGGTCCGGTACTCAATGACCCCGGGCATCTGGTAAGGCTGGCCCACTCTCTCCACAACTACTAAGGCGCACAGGCCCAGGCATCGAAGTCTTATACAACCCTTCCAGACTTCGGCATCCCAATCCAATAACAGGCACCAAGCCTAGAACATCAGGCACTTGGCCTCCTCAAGATGGTCTCATAGCTCTTCAAGAGCTATCCATCAAGAGCTATGACAAGACAAAGGAACTAGTGGCATATGTAGTGTTGATTGAGTTTGTCCCCAGCCCATATGGTGTTACTTATTCTCCCTCGTGCGTATGGGCTCACACGAGATCATCAAATAAACCGGCCCTCTCAGCCTATTTGTGGAATCCTGTCAATCATCACAACTCAACGTGCAACCAATGCATTAGCTATACCATCATAGTATCCTAGAAAATAATCCACATGCCAAGTCTTGCATGTCATTATGTAACATTCATCATTGTTAACTGCAACATTATGCATATCATATCCATCATGAGTATTCAACATCAAATACCTATCATCACGTAATAAATGAATATGTCAATATACCTTGACATAACATCATAATGCCTATGCATATCATCATGATCATAATGATACATCATCACTATTGTAACAACTATATAAATATGAACCACATGTGCATGATCACCCTCATACCATCATATCATAAAACATCATTAATATGAGAAACATCTCAATACTTATCAAATATAGAATAATACTCTATAAGCATTCTTATCATGATTCATCAGAAAAATCAATTTCATTTACTTTATAGACATTCAACTATGAACTAAGATTATTCAACATCCATCTAGGATCCATGTTATCTCATCAGTGTTATTAATGTTATGTTTTTATCAAGATACTAATTACTTCTTCAATAATCATTTCCATTTCTTTCAACTAGGAAGTTGACCATTTACACCATAGGTATAATCATCTAAGTACATCGTTAAATTTCACATGAGCCTCATCATCTTAAGTCTTAATCTCTCATCATATATTCTTCCTTCCCCAAGGAAATTCTGGTCAAATTCATTGTTAAGATATTACTAGTTATACAATCATTATTTAAACCACCTATCTCAAAATTAAAATCCCTTGGTTTTACATCCATTTACCTTTTGGCTTACCAATTCCAATATCGCTATATGTAATTGCATATAAACACTAGGTCATCATGATTTAATTTTATATCGTGCTTAATTTACTTGCATGAGGGTTTGTTGATCCATGTTGACTTATACATACATCACTTAACAATTATCAATTTCATCCACAAAAAAATATTTTCTTATCTCGTCAAGTTCCTATCTCAATACCATTTGATTGCTTTATACCAAAATTTTTTTGCTTTAGGGTAAATTCACCCTTCTTCAATTTGGACAAGAGATTCTTGCTCATTAAATAATATCTTTATTTTAGATTTTGAAACAGTTGGAAACACTACTACCATCATTGTCCATGAAAAATTTAAATGGGTGGTGTTCTGTGGAAACAACCTCCTTAAACACTATGGGAACAAAACTTGATAAGTTTCTCTATGTAAGTTTATAATATATATAAGTTTCTCTATGTGAAATCCTACTCATGAAACAATGAGTGCAAATCAGACAACCTCTATTAATTGACTCTCACTTCTTTTGTCAATATGTACACAATCCTTCTCAAGGTATCCTTATAAAATTTCTAGCAACATTCTTTCTATACTTCAACTATTATCACTATGACAATTACCAATCATGTTTCTTGGTCCACTCATCAATACTCTTAAAAGAACTTTTTTTTTTTTGATAGAACATCCCTTCATTTCCTCCTACCCGATATTCATAGATATATTTTTATTTCTCCCCTAGTCTTCATTTCGTAATATTTTATTAAATTGACTTTAATTTCTCACCTCCAGTCATTGTGGTTTCTTTTCCTCCTCTCTTAAAAGCATAGCATTGATACACTTTGGAAATGTTGTTACTATTCCCCAACTTAGGTAATACCCTATAAATACATTCATTAAGATGGCTACCAAATGTAATCCACTTATCATTTCCTCTTCTAAGGCATCAACATAGTAAAATTCCCTGATCATACATCTTGTTATCCATAATTCATGGATATAGTTAGTCACCTATGGAAAACTTTACAATGTGGCTCTCCCATTAGAGGGAAAAACTATTACAGATGTTGTCATGTACACAACTTATCTCCTCCAATTGATCAATTTCATCAATTTTACTTCTTTAATCTATGTCATCATACCTTCAAGGTTCCTTCAAACTGACTTTCATTATTACCATGCTTATTCAACTTCATTAGTTGATTGCCAATATTTTCTTCTTTATGTGCATCATCCTTAGATAGACCTTATAGTGATACCTTTAGAGTACCAATGGGAAACCTTTGGGATTAGACCTAGATGTTGATACCTTTAGAGTATCAAGTTATGTGCATTATGTTCTAAAATAGGTTGCCTCTTCTTATTGATTTCTTAGTGAGCTATCATTAGTTATTATCATTAGAAAATTTGCAAGTTTCTCCTTTCCATTTCTCCTTAGACAACTTTATTCAATATATGCAATTAACCTTGAATCACGAAACCTCATGTAACATTATACTCAACATCATAATGGTTAATTAAACTAAACTGAAATCGTAGTGTATGATTTAGATGTATCATAAAGTTTAAACAATAAAACATGCTTTAGTTGCTTCATAAAAGTATCTGTCTTAGCTAAACAATCAATCTACTCATTAAAATCCTTCATTGTAAATTTTGAAGAATATGATCTACCAGGCATAAGGTAAAGTAGTGTAGAGACTAAATTAATTCCTTGTCCTCTGCCTTCCAACTGACTCCACAATATTCATTCTCTTGTATTCAACATTGCCATTAAAACATTGATTTTAATAAATTCCCTGTTTTTACAATTTTATCAAAACTACCTTGTTGGAGTTGCAAATTCCTCCAAAAACAAGCACTTCTGAGGCTGGATTTGTTCTCTATAGTAGGTCATTCTAATACCAAATTTGATGTAGCCTTGTATATTTGAAAAGAAACAGACAAGCAAGGTTGTAATTGGAAAATGAACCTTAGAGTATGTAGCCACAATGAAAAATCATGCACCCAAAATTCCTACTAACAGGCAAAATGCAGACAGCTAGTCATAAAAATTTCATTAGAGATTTATGTTGGTTTTTGGAAAATGGAATTTTTCGTTTTTGAAAAATGGAATAGTCTCAAGGGATTATGCAATTTTTAAATGAAGTTATGCTCCTTGATCTTTTAAAGAGTCCAGATGGGCTCTTTTAAACTCAAAAATAATTACATAGAGAAATTTATGTTAATTTTACTCAACTAGCGAAACAAAGCTCAAATTCCCAACCCAACTTCTAGTTCATATAAAATTCCCAACCCAACTTCTAGTTCATATAAAGACCAAACTTACTTCTTTTTCCAACTATTATTCAAGACATCTATTTTTTTAATTACCATCACATAACAATGATATTCAAGAGTAAGGAAGATTTTGGTGTTCTGTTATGATTTAAAATCCCAAATGAAGTCCACAAGAACCACTGGTGCTTGTGCAATATATTACATTAAAAAGATTGGCATCAAGAAGGGTAAGCACCATTATCCAAATTGTTTTCTCTGGGTTGTTGTCCCAAAATGCTAATTTGGTCATTTCTCATACATACGCTGTTTTAGGTATAGGAAAGCGGCAGGTGCTCAATAATGTTTCTTAGCCAATATGTATTATTTTCTCGACACTGAGCTTTAAATTCTTTGTTTTGGTTATATGCTTATGGATTTTTCTAAGCTGGTAAATTGCTCATATGGGTTATTGAGCTGACTCCGTTGCAGTCAATTTTAGTTCAGTTTTGATGCTTTTTGAAGGTGATTTTAGACTTGCTTGAATTTGCAGAATATATAAATTTTGGTTTTGTTATGTCTTATTTTTCAAGTCTTTTGCTCCTATTCCCTTGTTATAATTCTTTATTATCATATTCTTCCTCTAAAATTCTCTGTAGATTGAATCACTATCAATTATTTATTGGGTTCTTATCACCTTCTCTTACTTTTCTCTTGTAAACAAACTCAAGGCTGTTGCATTAGAGATTTAAATCCCCACCATTTCTTTAAACTTCAAAGGAACATATTACACACACCCCTATCCATATGTCTACATTTCATAATTGGACAAGGAAGTTTCAAAGATTATCGCTGGCAATACATTTGGTGGGCAACATGTTAAGTTTATATATGACCGAGTGAACTCTATGGTTAGGGAAATGAATCCATTGTTTACAAATTACATCTTTGTTGGTACACACTTAGTGCATTTAGAGACTTGTAGGCAAATATTCTTTGTAAATTAGTAGTTGGGAACATAACAGAAAAAGTTGAAAACTTATAAGTTTACACCACTCGTTATGAAACATTCCTGTAACAACCAACATCATGGTTCAAGCAGCCCTTGTGCTTTGCAGTGAAGAATAGTTGTCTACATTCTTGATTATTGGCAAGTTCGAAGTCTATTCACAACACAGTCATTTTCTAGTAAATTTCCTTCCTCTAAATTAATAAAAAATTAAACTTATTAAATAAACAGCACTATTGGAATTTTAGCAGTAAATTAAAAATAATTGGGTCCAAGCAAAAATTAGTCAATCTCACACATGCACGCAGAAATTTCTGCCCTTTAAATCTGTTGTTCAGTACTAACTTTAAATTCTTCGTGCATTAATCTGGAAATAATCTGCTCACCGAGAAAATCACAAGCTACAGGAAAATTGAACCATTTTTGATTCAATTTAAACAATCAGTATGTTGAATCAAGGGCATATGAAGTGGGTTGAATTTATGCATAATTATACATTTTTGTTGAAGCACGGATCAGGTAAATCAAATAGAGTTGCTTTATACTAAAATCATCAACTGTATATTCCCAGAAGATTACGCTGGAAATCTGATTAAAGAGTTGCCTAATGTTAGTTTAAGAGGAGTCTGGACATTTTGGTGATTGATGAGACTCGGGCTTTAGTTGAGGAGCAGTACTACTAGTTGAGAATGGCTAACTAAGTCAATTTGTTAATGTGCAAAAGATAGTTATCAAAATACGTCGCTATACATGCCATTTTCAACTACGAAAAGCACCATGGGAGAACATTGGCATATATTTTTTTGTTGAGCTTGCCAAGAACTCAATGAGGTAATGATTCAATATTTGTTATAGTTGACATATTTGCTAAAAATGGCATACCATTGCAACAAGATTAATGATGCATAGTTGTCTTGTATTTTCAAAGAAACTATAAAATTGCACAGATTGCTTAGAAGCACAACATTGGTTTGTCAGAGATTTCTAGAGAACACTATGAAAAAAATTAAATACCAGATTATAATTGAGCTATGCAGTCGGGCCTCTCACCCAAAGTTAATGTTGTTGATTTATATGAATATCATCAAGGAATAACTGAAGAATGTGATGATCATATAACTAATTGAAAGGCGCAGATTCCTAAACGTGAGAAAGAGATAATCACGAAAATTTTAGATAAAACGGATTGCAAAAAGAACATGAAGCCCCTGCTTTGTTCAATTGAGAATGTCACAGCGACTTCAAAAACTGACTGAATGTATATTTTCAAGTTATGGCATTACCAGAAATGCAAGGGACAGACAACGGAGGCTTGTAATCGTGGATATCATCCTCATGGGCAGGCGCTATCTTGGATATCACCCTTGGAATCATCAAATCCTGGAGAAATTGAGAGGCAATCTATTTGACCTTTTATGAACATGTCTGATGTTAAAATTTTTTCTCTGTTTTAATCTATTTCAAGGCACAAATATGTACAATGGCATATTTATCTTATCTCAACTCGTGTTTTCCTCTTTTTTTTTTTCAACGAAAACTCATCATTGAACAAAATAGCCTCACTAAAACAGATGATAAACTAACGATGGATTTTAGCTAAATGATGAAGTGGTGCCCTAGCGGTTGAATCAGGGAGGAAATCACTGGGTCAAAATTTTATTTGTGCAAATATTTTTCCTGTCATACTTAAGCTGACCATACCTATTAAGCTTTTGAGGGCACTAATGCATTTGACAAAAAATAAAAATAAATTTGCCTGGTAAGTGCAACTATCAATTTTTATTGCATTTATCTATACATGTTTAAGAATAATTTACATGAGAACGCCACCTAGCAATATAATTCCTAAATAATGTGTAAATAACGTGCAGCAGCTCATTTTCCTTGCGCCGTGAGTAGTGAAGGATGTGCATTTATTGTACCATCCTAACAGCTTACTCAGGGTCTTGGAAAACCGCACCACTTGTTCGGAATCGCCCACCATATTGACAAGCCCAGACAAACAAGATCAGATATGACGTCTTATTATTCTAGTACTTTCAGAGTGGAATATCCATCCAGACCAGGGATATCGGATTTCACAGATCACGTTTCCTTGCTCAGAACCTCCCATGCTGTTTGCAGTAAAATCCGGACTAAATATGCTACCACTTGGATCTGTAAAAAATAATCAGCATAGAAATTCCAAAAAACAGTTGAATTTTCTTTGCAATGCTCTCAATATCTGGAGCCTTGACAAAAAGAAATCTGAGATGATGTTCGTGGACTTGAGGTAGAACTACCCCAAAATCCCAGGGTAGTTAACACCCCAACTCCCAAGAAGAGGAACTCATTTTCCTGTAAATACCAGGGAATGTTTTAAGGACCGTCATGTATTCCCAGTTGGTGGGGCACGCTTTTAAGATTTGCATGTGGCGCGGCAGAATACGAAAATCTTGATCGATTGGGAAAATATAATTTACGAACTCTGTTCATTGCTCACCCTCACTTTTAGGAAAATGTTTCTAACATATGAACAACCACTGGGCAAACATGAAATAATAATATGGTATAGCAAATTTAGGCCAGCAGAAAATGGGATAGCGCCTTATCCAACGGTGGGTTTTTTTTCTATTTGGAGGTGACAGGACGAGTGGGTCGATTTGGCGAAGGCGCGCAGGGACGCAGAGTGGATGGAGTGAATTCAGGAATTTTGTTCGGCATAATCAACCTATATGCTAGAGATATACATGGAAAGATTGATACCGGGTTCTTCATGGAGATACCTCAGGGGCAGACATCCAGGCGTGGGCAAGTTATTAAAGGGGCTTCACAAGCAGAGATAAAAGCATTTAAAGAGAATGATATGAAAATAATTTTTTCTTTAATTTCCTTTACCTGCATAAACAGAGCATTTAAAGAAAAAGATAAGAAATTAATCTTTGAATGAATGATAAATGTGTATTTATTTATCTTAAATTTAGTTTTACTAATTTTTTTTTTCTAAATCATCACAACAAAATAATTGGAAAAATTAATCTAATATTTTTCTCAAAAGTTTTACTTAAAGGTCGCACAGAGTTGAAACCTTGCTCTGATACGATATGTAACAACCCAAAATAAACATGTAATTAATCAAGTAATTTATATTCAACCTGCAATTCAACTAATTAACTTCAAATTCAAAACTATGATTAGAGCACTTATCTGTGATTTCGGTTGAAGTCTGCTATCTGCAACAACCATAGGCTCAATTGTGCAACGTCTTGCTACAACTGGCCACCCCCGAGCCCTCAATCAACGTACCACTGCCAGTGACTCCTAGGTCTTAGTATACCATTCTCCCAAGAGAATGAAAGACAAAATCTCAGAAAGATGGAATGCAAGAATGCCTCTCATCTTCCACACCATCTATTAAATAGAACAACATTGGAAGGGGAACCACATGCACACACTCCATGTGTCTACATACAACTTTCTTTTGATTTTTAGTTTTCTTGTTTTATTTCCTTTTTTTTTTTTGATAGTTTTCTTGTTTTATTTCTATTTATTCTGATTTAGAGTTTTAGTATAGTTATTACTATTTTTATTTTTATTATTTTTATTTATTTTCTTGTATATTTTTAAATATCATTTATTATTTATGATTTATTATTTTTATTATTTATTATTAAGATTTATTATTTACTATTTATATTATTATTATTTATTTGTATTATTTATTATTTATTATTATATTATTATATTATTATTTTTATTATTTATTATGTATTATTAAGGGAAGGGATATTACAATCATCTCTGTTCTAGATGTTGAACCAGATAACAAGATTACAAAGAAAGAGCCTCTGTATGGCAAGTATGAAAAATCTCAACTCATCCACAACGTCCTCTTAGATTCATTCCAATTTCCAGCACTAAAGAGGGAGGTCTATACTGAGTCGGTTACCAAAGCTGCCGGAAGCCAATCCATGAAAGTTGCAGATGTTTTTAGAGGAATACATAGGTCAACATTGCTGAATTTGAGGAACCTCCCTGTATTTGGTACGACAAGAGCAACAATGCAATGCACAAAGTTCCCTGTTAGTAGAATGCATAACGGGTTGTTATGGCTAGATAAGGAATACGCCATCCATGCAGTGGATATTCAGTGACTCACAGGCCTATCTGCTACTTGCGCCGCTATCTCAATTGCGTTTCAAACTGCTTCCAAGAGGGGGAAGAAAACAAGTGATGATAGTTACTATAACCAGTATGAAACAAGGCGAGGAGGTAAGGGTGCTTTGATTGAACAAATCAATAATCCCAGCATCAAATTCGCTTGCTACATAATCACTGGGAAGCTTATGCGACATTATTCGAGAGGGGAATGCACGCTAGACACCATTTCGGTTGTGGAAGCTTGTGTACAAGGCACACAGTTGAATTGATGCAATTTCTACTACAAGAACTTTTTAACGCCTATGACGATGTGTATAAGCGGACCAATTATTTTATTTATGGATACCTTGTTGTTACACTGGCCATGTGGAAGTGTTGCCCACCAGAGGGTTGGGAAATGGCGGTGATTACCGAAGAACAACCCCTGGCTCTGAAGTATTTGCCATGGCATACATCTGGAGATCCTAACAGCAAGGAAATCAACGAAGCCTCCTTTGTCTGATGGTATAAAAAGATGTTGGAAGTCACCAAGGCTAGTCCACGAATCCTGACATCACTCCTTGATAGCTACTTAACGGATATCTGGTTCAAAATCAACCATGGCAACACCCGATTATGACCGAGGTGTATTAATCCTAACACGTTTCAGATGGGTGGCCAAAAGTTTATGCTCACAGAAGATGCTTTCCATTTGGAAGTCTCGTCTTGGCCATGAGTTGTTGGGGAAATTCAAGAGGGACATTGTTATTATCTGTTTGAGGGAATGGTATCTTAACCATTACCAGGAGAAACTCCAGTAGCGTCACAGAAGCGGATTTGAACCTGGTCATTAAGCGACTTGAGAGGCAAATGCAGACCCTGCATGAGAACATGGAGAACCTAGGCATCTCAGTAAGTCCTTTCACTACTTTTTCTAAATTCCATAGTACAATGCTGCCTGGTTCCTTCGCTGGTAGCCCTCTAGTTTCTTTGCTTCCCATAGTGGGACCCCACTCCCAATCTAAACCTACGATTCCAAAGCCTCGACCTCCAACAAGACCCAAAAGGAAGTCCAAGACCCCTTCAACCCAATTTGTTGACCTCACTGATGAAGAACCACATTGCCATGCCGGCACGTCCATCACCGAAGAAACTCCATCATCCACATTTGCCGCATCACCACAGTCGCGAAATCCATCCTCGCGCACAACCTCTACATCCACCACCATTTCAAATATTTTTCCATCTGGAACCATCCCTAGTACAAAAATGGAGATGGAGGTCGACTCTGTTACCCGTTAATTCACTGGACACACGAACGGGATGCTCACAACCCACATTGCAAGCACAAATACTGTTCAAACATCCATGTTATCTTTCTTATCTGATTCAGGTCCACTCACAATCACGACGCAGTTTACTGGCCCTCCCTTTTTGAGTTCCACCACGTTCTCTGCATTGCCCATCCACATTGATCCCATCCCCTCATCAACACTGAAACCCCAACCCCAACCTGTTCACAGTGATCTGTAGATAGCTAAAACCTCCCAACGAGAGACATCTCCCCAAGGGAATTATGAAAAATTGGTTGCCAGTGGACAACCATTGCAAAGCCAATTCCCAGGACCATCCACAATGTCCCTAGAGGATCTCTAGGGATGGTCCTCAACCCAATTTTTTAATTTCATTTAGAAGGTTGCACACCAAGAAGAGGCGTTGCACACCGTTTTGGCTACCGAGCATGAACAAAAACAACAATAGATCCTCGCCTTGATAGTCAAACAGGACCAAATTTTCCAGGAGAAACAAGGCCTCTAGGGTCATCTTGATCATATCATAGGGAAATTCCGCGATCTCAGGCCTTTGTTTGTTGATATACTTACCGAAGCTTGAGAAGACTTCTCGACCTGCACTATTTTGGAATGTTGCGACCATGTTAAATCCGCCTGCGTTCAAGTAGTCTTGACTAATCAAGAGCTCAAGAGAACTATTGAAACCACTCAGAGGGAACTACCAATCCAACTACCTAGTATGCTGGCGAAATTGAGCAGAAGATCGCAGAAGCAGCATGCCTCAAAGACTATCGTCAAGGCTGCGGAGGAAGCTCAAGGTCTTTTGGCACAAGTTCACGACTGGTCTGGATTTTTGGTGATGAAGAATCTATTGGTTTACTCTTTGCATACCCGTGCTAATCATTTGTTCAACCAAGCCATGGGCATCTGAGATAGAAACCAGCGAAAGGAAATTCTAGCACTGGTGGAAGTCCTTGAGACTCAAATATAGAAAATTGAAGATGAATCAAACACAACTAAGAAGATACTCCAAGACCTTAAACTGCCAACATAGGGTCACTTGGAAACATTGCAACAGATCAACGAGGAAACATATATGTAGTGGAACACTCTCCTAATGACACACCCTACGAATCCTACTACCAAGATCACAACTTAGTTCCTCGAGCAAGTGGGAACTCTCACAAGCCAATGGCAAAAAACTCTCGATGCATTCACGCAGTTCAAAAATGCAACCATGGAATACGTTCTAGAGTTGGGTCCTTCATTGGAAGGAACCAACCAAAGCGAAGCAGTATAGGAAGGAACAACACAATGACAGGAAGCACCAGCAACACCCACAACACCACTAGCATCAGTAAAGATTGCCTCGGGGACGAATCAAAGAACTGTGGTCGGGGCCTTTTGGGTCCTTCGTTTGAAAATCGAGTTTTGACTAGTTGACCACATTTTGTGTGGAAACCATTGCTGGGATGTTACGAAGGAACAACTGGAGCAGAGGAAGGAACCCGACAAAGACCGATAGTTGCGAAAGGATGGCCAGAGGAATCTAGCCTCAAGCAAGAAACAACCGAGCAACTGAGACAACTAAGCGGAGAAGGTAGATGACAACCGAGGCAACATGAAACAATCGAGAAACAGAGGCAACTGGAAGGGAAAGAGGCAGAGCATCCAAGAGAAGAGTGGCAGTTCAAGCAAATGGGAGACTTAAGAAGGGCTAGGAGAAAGCTGAGGAAGAGGTTAGATGGTGGGATAAAAGAATGCTGTTGCAGAGCCGTTTGAGCCCGCTCTGTCTCTGGTTGCATTGATTATAGATTGTTTTGTTATGTTGATG
Source organism: Pinus tabuliformis (assembly GCA_031772625.1). Classification (NCBI taxonomy): domain Eukaryota; kingdom Viridiplantae; phylum Streptophyta; class Pinopsida; order Pinales; family Pinaceae; genus Pinus; species Pinus tabuliformis. The sequence continues at coordinate 1,707,717,190 of CM062819.1, forward strand.
AATGTACTATTTGGGGCTTTGAGCTTGATGTAATGTTATATTTCTATGGTGTTGACGGAAGAGATGGTTACAGGGATGTTTGAGCAATTTGTGTGTGATTCGTTATAGTTTTCTAAATTTTTTAACATGCTTGCATTTGTCTAATATTTCTCCTTTGTATACGCTGATTGGATCCAAACTGTTATATTTCCGAGTTATTGTCATTGTTAGTTCCTTGAGATTTATCCTAACGCCTAATTCCAGTCCCTCAACTAATTAAGGTCACGACACGCCTCGGCTGAGACGCCTTATTCATCCAGGATAAGGTGAAAATGCTAGCGTGGTTCTAGACTACAACAAAGCCTTTGTTGGCCCCTATACCTGAACCCTAGGTCTCAACCCATCTGTGGTTTTTCTGCCAACACAAGTCGAGATGGATATCTTTGGTTGGTGAACCACAACAAGATACTGTAGCTTCAGAGGTTGATCTCAGCCACTGTATTTCAAGTTTATCTTGTTGGCCATTATCTAATCAAGGAGGAAGCTCTATTCACAGAGTTTCCTTATGAACAAATTGGCATACCTCATTATCAACAATGGTATCAAGAAAAACACAGTACCCCACCAAAGTGGTCATATCAAGCACAAACTAGCATACCTCGTTATTGACAAAGGTAGCAAGAAAAACATGATATCCCAACAGTATTGACAACCACAACTTATTCTTGTCCGTGGCAGCTTGAATGCTTAAAGAACATTGACATTTGTTATGCAATGAATGCTGTTATTTTTTCCATTAGACCATTTCAAGACATTGAATTGTGATACGTCATTGGGCTGCTACAAAATGTTGGGTGAACCCATTATAGTGCTACTATCGGGCACTCTATGATAGGTTCCAAAAACCCCTTCGATTTCATGAGGACGATCAGGTTTGCAATCTCAACTCATCCTCGGTCAAGTCCCTTCGTTTTAGTGGGTCAATCGTTCAAGATGTGAACTTGAACAACTACATGACATTTGTGTGCTCAACCAAGCTAAAGGGAAACTTCCAAAGGATTCCCCCTTTTCAAATTCATAATATATTACCTCATATGCTAATGGTTGTGAAGAGCTAAAGGGCTTCCACCATTTAGGGCCATAATATTCCACTTGGTTTTAAGCTTTGTCTTACCAAAATTTAGTCGATTTACATGAGGAGAAAGTGTTGAGATATAGATGTAATGGGCCATAATATTCCACTTGGTTTTAAGCTTTGTCTCACCAAAATTTTGCCACTTTACATGAGGAGAAAGTGTTGAGATATAAATGTAATGGACGAGTGTAAAGAGGATAGAAAAAAAAAATTCTTGTCTTCCAACTTTCCACAAATAAATGACATGAGTAGAAGTTGTATAAACTTCCTCGAGTTGAATAATATAATGATCACTAGTCATTACCCATCGCCTTGCAATTAAGACCTTGATAATTTTTTCACCAAGCTTGGATTTATAATATCATCAAGTTCATCTGGAGCCTAATGATATTTGAAGGATTGCTATTGAGACTAAATTTACATACTATCTAAGTATGCATATGCTATTTGGTCTAGAGGGAGACCAAAGTCCTTTATTGAAACTTTAATCCATGACACACCAAGTCTATTGGGGTCAACTTGTTTATGCCAAGAGTGCATGTGTGATCCAAGTTTGACCATGAATTTTGTAAGCTATGTGTAGATGTATAAAGAAGAGTTAATATGTGTCTCTTGGGATCAAGAAGGATCGAAAGGTCAAAAGACAAAGAAGGATCATGAATCATGGTCAAGCTAGGTGTAAACATTAGGGGAATTTTGAGGTCTAAAATGGGCCTCCTAAGGAAACTATAAAATAATAATGAAAATGATCCAAAATGGATTCTAAAACCTCTAAGTCTTCATGTATATTAACTATTGGAAGGAAAAGCAGTGAAAGAATGGCGGAAAACAGAGCTAAGCAAAGGTGGAAGTAACGCTACACAGGAGCCGTCGGATTGGACTGATCAACAGTCCAAATCAAATCGGCGGATCGCGTTGGAGGGATCGACGAGATCGCAGTCGACGGAGTGTATTGGAGGCGGGCCTATGGAAATCGCGATAGCGATCAGCGCGGTTTAACGAGGATCGTTGATCGAGCACGCAAATCAACGGCCCAGATCAACTCGCAATATTGCATCGCTATAACACAAAGGGAAGACTTACTGAAGGCCCGAAGACCATGCGATATGTGATTGCGATATATCGCAATATCGCATCGCAGCGATACAAAGGAGCGGGGCCGATACAACATGCGACTTGCAATAGCCGGACCTGACGGGGTTTATAAATGCGGCTCTATAAGTTTTGAGTTTCGATATAAAAGTATTTGTCAGGTTTTTCTGTGTATTAGCACATTTCCGTATAAAAACCGAAATACAAAAGGAAATGACCCGAAGTGATAAAGTCGGACCCGAAAGATTTATAGATGCGGCTTTATGATTTAGAGTTCTGTGGTAAGCAGGATTTCAGGCAGACCTTAGGCAGTAAGTGGTATTGGATGGGCTCCGCCCGATCCCATACACTGGCCAACACGTGGCATGGCGCAGGAGAGAGAAAACCACCTTTTCAGGTGGGTAATCTTCGTGCACATAAGCCACCCGAAATGGATGTCAACCGTTGGATCGAAGATCAGGCAGATCAATGGTGTGAAATACAAAGGGGCTTGCGACAGCCATAAAAGGCGGACCCGATAGGATTATAGGGCGGATTCAATATTATTTGAAGTCTGATAGAAAGTGTTTTGTCGGAATTTCAGTGTATTCTGTGTATTTCTTTGTGTAAACAGAGAAGAGTGTTTCTGGGATTTCACTTCGCCCTACTATCTATTTTCTTCTCATCCATTGTTTTTCCAATCTATTGAATCCCAATAGGACTATTTCCTAATTCCAGGATCAATCTACCTCTATTTGTAATAGAGAAAATAGAACGAACATCGGTTCGTGGTATGGGAAAAGTAAAGACTATTTTAAGAAGCAATAAAAAAAAGTATCGCGGATAACAAGTAACGTACGTAAGGATTATAAAATGTCTCCTTCGGGGAAGGGAAAAAGAAGGGAGAAGAACATAATTTCCAGATGCCTAGCAACCAACCCACCCGCGCCAGTGGGCCTTTCCATTACAAACAGGTGTCCACCATACCTTCAGCGTTTTACAATGATTGTTTAATGCTCAAAAGGGAGATGAATGGATAGGGACTAGGAGCCAGAAAGCCTGAGAAAGGAATGCAAACTGATAGCGACAATAGGCTTAAAATCCATTCAATGGCAGAGACAGAGGGAGGCAGTTGCTTAGAGACAGAGAATCAGAGAAAACACAGCTACGAACAGTCAATTAGAGGCACTAAGAGGGAGAGTCTGTGTACTCTTTAAACTCGAGGTTTTCAAGTGAAATCCCTGTGTAATATCATTGTTGTTGTGTTGAGACTCTGCTTGAGCTCACACTTGTAATATTCTGCTCTTGAAGACATAATATAGAGGCCCTCACTGAAAGCTGGACCAGGAGACGTAGCCAGGAAGTTTGGTGAACTCCTTGATTATTTGCTGTGTTGATGTGTGTGACTGTTATGTTTTCTAACTGCTCATTGTCTATATTATTCGCAATCTTTTCGATCCGTTGCACTAAGTAATATAGGAATTCCTGCACATGAGTCTGTAATACCTTTATATTGATTTAAGACCTCATTTTCAGATCAGAAAATAATAAAATAAGATTACATTACATCATTAAATTTTAGAGGGAAAAAGAGAAAACTATTTTTTCAACTCGTATTTTCAACTTATCTCACTATGGGTTTATTCAAATTTCGAGCGGCAACGCTCATTGGATGCATAATTTAATTCCTCATCCAAGGAGTAATCATGTTGCATACTTTCAATGAACCCTGCTACATGAAAAATGAGAAATACATGAAACGTGATTGCAATAACGTTTTTTCATGTATTTCACATTTTTCGTGTAGCAGGGTCCATCAAAAGTATGCAACATGGGTACTCCTTGCATGAGGAATTAAATTTTTCATCCAATGAGTACTCCCACTTGAAATTTGAGCAAAAACTTTGGGAGATAAGTTGAAAATACGAGTTGAAAAGTAGTTTTATTATTTTTTAATCTTTTTACTTTTTTACTCCAAAAATGGTGAATCATCCCCCATGGTTTACGTCATCATCTTGAATCCTATTAGTTCTTATAAAGTTTATTTTTGTTGTACATTTTTCTTAGGAGGCCCATTTTAGACCTTAAAATTCCCCTAATGATTAGCGGGGGATTGAAGGAGAATATTCCTATAGGAAACCATGAAGGACATCAATGATGGCATTCCCATGCAATATTATTCGAAGAAAGGTCATCAAATATCAAATACTTGACTTTTAAGAACGAACGTAATTGGGAGTAAGGGACCCCTTGGAACGCCAAAGGAGGGCCTTGTGAATGTAGAGTCAAAATGTAAATTAGGTCTCATCATGCCTAGCAGTGGTTGGAGGCTCTGATCACGAGGATGAAGAAAGAATATTGATCTCTATGTTTAAATATTTCCATGGTAGGGGATGAAAGGAAAATATTAGCTTATGAAAGGGAAGGGTTGATGGGAGCTACCTAGTAGGAAGCTTGACTAGGTTAGCTACCTAGTAGGAAACTCCACTAGGTAGCTCCAAGTTAGTGCAACGAAGCTGTTGGGACGAGAAAAAGGTATCATTTCTCTTTAATTAATGCTTCATTTATCGATCATCCTTATAATATTATCTCTGTTTATAGAATAAAATGAGGAATCAGTTAAAGTTGGAAGAAACTAGTTAGTGATAGAATAGGCGAATTTAGTACAAAAAACTGATTCTTTGCTATCTTTGTATGTAGAGATGCGATTGGGCAAAAGTTGTTCAATTGGTAGGACATCATGAGGCCATAAAGGGAAAAAGCACGGCGTCTAGGGCAGACAAAGAAGCGGAAGATTAGCTTGAATACTCATGTTTTATCATACGATCAGATTTTATATTGCGAAATCCTCAGGATCCCCTGATCCTGAGGATTCACTGTTATCCAAGTTTCCCTTTCATGTTATATAAGGCCGAAAGGAAACTAGATGGGGGAAGACTTTTTGATATGTAATTATTCTCTTTAGAGTAAAACGTTGTTAATTCAGTGACTTTGTCAACTGTTACTTTGGAATTAATGAAAGAAGGTTGCGCTTGATACATCTCCGTATTTTGAGTTTTTATTAAGCAGAGGCTTCTAGCGACTCTGGGCCCAGTCACAAGAAGTTCCACTGCTCTTTTGTGTTATAGTTTACATTCAGTCCTTGTATTTGATTTAACATTTAGTTCTTTTGCTTATTGTGAAGATTGATGATATTGACCTACACTGCTGTTCACTTAGCTTTATACCGAAATTGCGAGATAAACTTAAGTAAGCGCTTTGATTAGAATAAGTGAATGTATGGTTGATTGTTGTTCGATCGAACGAATGTATCATATATCTTGAGAAAAAAGACTGAGTAACTTCTACGGATCGCAATATAAAATGTTTATCATTTAGGAATATTTTATAGTTGTTGTTGTTCACTTACAGATTGTTGTTCAATAGCTGGTTGTTATTGCTATTTAGTAATACAAATTGATTTGAGTTTAGTGGTGTTGTTCGATAACCATAGTTTCTTTACTTGATTAAGTGTGATTAGTCTCAAGCCTATTTGAGTAATTCTCCGTGTAATTCTCATTTGCATTCAATTTCTAATTGGTTTCGGAACAAGTTGTATGGAGTTACATATGGTGTTGCGAGCATTCCTTTCATAGATAGTTTCTTTGCAGAGTTGTGTAAATTGGATTGAAGAATTGGACTTTAATGATTGCAATGATTCATCATTATATAACCTCTAACTTCACTGCACATACTGTGTTGGCACTCTTGAAATAGAAAGACTTACCTTGGGTTGACAACTAATGTAGGGATTAAGATTGCCTATAAAAAGACATCTTAGTGACCCAACATTTTGGTGTTGTTGCCAGGGAGAGTGTTCAAAGTGATTAATTCTATTCCTTTGCTGTAAGAAACTAAGTTTTAAAAATGGAAGGTAAGAACCTGCGTACTAGAAAGTAAAGTGCTTGCTTACATGCCCGCTTTACAACAAAATTTTAGAGGTTAAATATGAATTTGTTTTATGAATGACTAGGAATAAAAAGATAGAGAAAGAACATAATCCTCTCCCAAAATACACAAAACCCAAAGGATCGGTGAACCTTGGGAGAACGACCTTTATAGACGAAGTTGTAAGAAGAGGAGAGTCTCAAGCATCAGTAGGATTCCAGGCTATACCTGGAAAAAGTTCTACTGCCATCCCTCAAGCAACAGGCCCACCATCTGCAGCTCATGCTGAGATTCAAAGCCAAATAGGAGGATCAGAACAGAGTTTTCAAGCTACAATAATCCTACCCTTTGATCCTCTACAGGAGGGAAAATCCTGTAATTTACGAGAAGGAAAAGGAGAAACTAGTGGGGCTGCTGAAGCAGAACCACAACTGTTGGAACAAGGATCTCCTGAGATTCCAGACCTAGGTAGTGCTGTAAAACCAGCTTGGGTTGCTAACTCTCTATTTATTACGAAAGCACCCCTTGAAATTCCTGAAGACTATTGGCATATTTTTTATCAAATGGCAGAACAGCCACCCCAAGGTCAAACCTCGACATTAGAATACCCCATAGTTGATCAAGTGGCCAATGCCCCTATGAAGGCTATTCCTCTGCAGAACATCCCAACCTTTCATGGGATGATCACAGAGGATCCTGATGCTTTCCTGTTTGAGTTTGATGCCCTCTGTAGAGGGTATGACTATACCACCGACCCCCCAAAACTGGGCAGCTTTAAGATGGTTTATGGGTCTAGGTGGGAGAACCATCAATTCTTGGGACGAGATGAAAACCTCCTTCCTCAAAAGATATCAGGACTTTTGTAAAACTAGGGAACTGAAAGATGAAATTTTCAAGATCACTGAAAAAGATAACGAAACACTAGAAGAATATGTAGAACGGTTTAATTATAATTCGCAGAGATCTCCACACACTACCCTACCAAAAGAAGTCCTAAGAGCTATATTGATTAAAGGAATGAAATAGGAATGGATAGAAACTCTAAATTTAATGGGAAAAGGGGATATTTCTCAAGAAGAGTATGATGAAATCATTCGTCTGTGTATCAGGTGTTCATGAGGAAGCACACGTACAGGAGCAGCTAGTCGAGATCCAATGAGTAGAGGAAGCAAACCACATAGTGGAGGTATAACGCGGATGGAGATTGGCAACCTCCTGGAAGATTTTAAGACGGACATCCTGGGCACTCTTACAACACAGCTAGACGTTCTACAAGCCAAACAAAAACAAGCTTTAGTAGAACAAAATTTGGCCATCTTCTGCCCACGTTGCCGAAAGAAGCACAACCAACGGGAATGCCTGTTGGACATGGTTTGAACGTGTGCCAATTGTACTAAGGACCACGATACTGAATAATGTCCATCATTACCCGGGCTAAAAGCATTATTCAAATAAGCAGATGAGGAAACAAAACAAATATATTTGATGAATTAGTGTCGACAATGGCAAGCCAAACCTACAGGTATGTCGCAAGACACATCCCAATTTTTTCCTTCATGGCAGTTTAATCAACAACAGAACCATGGGGCAGCCTAGCAAGGCCAATCATCCTACCCAAACTGGAAAATTCCACCATTCCCTATGACATCATGGCCAACACAATATTTTCCTGGAAATGGTTGGCCGAATTCTCCTTTTACTCCTGTCTGGCAAGGCAATCCTTATCAATCCCAGTGGCCTACCTCCACCTCACAAAACACGAATTGGTCTACAAATTGGCAGTGACCTCTAGGGATATCCAATGTACCTACGGGAATAGGCCCCCAGCCTCAAACCGCATTGTCAGCTCCTTATACATTACAACAGAATTCTCAACCTCTTCTACGACCACAGTTACCAGCTCAACCAAACCTGAATCCTAATAATAGGCCAGTCCAATTGGTACAGGTTATTGAAAATCTAGAATATGAGATTGAGCAAAAATAATGTAATGAGCTCAGATTGAGGTCAGGTCGGGTCATAACCCCTAAGGAAAACAAGGACCAACCTTCAATTGAAATTGTAACTCCAACATCATCTGTACATGTTCCACCACTTGTAAATAATACTGAATCAAAGCAAGGGGAAGAAACAGATCAACATGATGACCCTGAAAAACTTATGGTCACTTCTCCTCCGTTCCCCGAAAGGCTAGTGATACCTAGACTGATCACTTATCCTGATTTTGATCTTGTAAGGGAACTAAAAAATTTGTGTATTAAGATTCCTCTTCTCCAGGCTATTCAAGACATTCATATCTATGCCAAGACCATCAAAGAATTATGTGTAAAAAGGCCTGTGAGGAAGGTAAAAACCTCACCCACTATTCATGTCGTAGGAACCTTATCCGATTTACTCTTGGGAGAGGAAACTCCTATAAAATATGAAGACCTTGGAAATCCCATAGTAACTGTTCAGATATATGGCCGCTCTTTTCCAAACACCCTAGTTGATCTAAGGGCTACCATTAACATACTAACAACATAAACTTTTCAAGTCTTGGTATTACAGCCTTAGAACAAACTACCACTTTATTAGAGCTCGCCGATCGGTCGGTGGTAAGACCAGAAGGGACTTTACAAGATATTACAGTTTCTGTTGACTCATGGGAATATGCAGTAGACTTCTTGGTTATAAACCCAAGGAGTAGGTTGGATGGGCATCCTTTGATTCTGGGACGACCTTGGATGGAAACAGATGACGCATATATTGGCTACCGAGAAGGCAACATGACTATCATAAAGGGAGATGCTGTAAAAAATCTGGTGTTATACCCTCTTGCCAGGCCGAGTTTTCCCATTGTAAAAATATGTAAGCAACCACCCACGTACCTGGAAGAGAGTATTCGTTCACCACTCACAGTAGCAGAAGCGCTAGAATTTAAAAATCAAATTGAAGATGATGTTATCAACAATTTTATAAATCAGCCAACCAATGTGGAGTGTCGGACACTGAAAGCAATTCTTGATAACGAAGCCATGGAAGATCCCCTGAAGGACACATACGACCAACATATTTAGACAACTGCTGTTCAGAACAGTAAACCAGTTGAGATCGAACCAGGCAAAGTTCTAAATATCAATGCTAATCTGGAAAGCGAACAACAGAAAAATCTTATCCAGGTATTGCAAAAAAATAAAGGGGATTTTGCTTGGGATTATCCTGATATGAAAGGAATAGATCCACAGTTATGTACACACCACATTTATACAGAGAAGGATGCACGACCCATCCGGTAGCCTCAACGGAGGTTGAACCCTCACCTCAAAGATATCGTGAAAGAGGAATTACAGAAGCTACTGGATGTAAACTTTATTTATCCTATCTCAGACAGTAAATGGGTCTCCCCTTTGGTGGTCGTCCCCAAGAAAAACGAGAAATGGCGTATTTGTGTAGACTATCGAGAGCTAAATAAGGAAAAGCAGAAATACCATTTTCCCCTCCCATTCATTGATCAGGTCCTCGATATGTTGGTAGGGAAGAAATTCTTCTCCTTTCTAGATGGCTTCAGTGGGTACAATCAAATTTAGATTGCCCCTGAAGACCAGGACAAAACGACCTTCACCTATCCCTAGGGCACATTCGCATACAAAGTATTACCATTTGGCTTGTGCAACGCCCCGGCCACATTTTAGAGAGCTATACTAAGCATCTTTGTTGATCTAATAAATGAAGGACTAGAGGTATATATGGATGATTTTACTCCATATGGGGATGATTTTGATCAAGCACTACGAACGCTAGAAAAAGTCTTAGAACGATGCATCGCTACCAGGTTATGTTTAAGCAATGTCAAGTGTCACATGATGATGACCGAGGGCGTGATCCTGGGGCATTACATCTCTGCAGCAGGAATATAGGTAGATCCAACAAAAATACAGGTAATTCTTTTACTGCCTACCCCCTGCACCCAAACAGAGGTACGTAGTTTCCTAGGATATGCAGGTTATTATCGCAGATTTATCAAGAATTTTTCACAGATTGTGGCACCCTTATACGCTCTAACTAGAAACATTGATTTAAGTTGGTCTGACAAGTGTGACATATCTTTTACAAGATTAAAGAAACTAGTCTCAATAGCACCAGTATTACGTGGACCAAACTGGGAGTTGCCTTTTCATATTTCCATGGACGCATCAGATGTAGCCATAGGCACTGTCCTCGGCCAGGAGGAGGACAAGAAACCTTATGCTATATATTACATTAGCAAAAATATCACCCCTACAGAACTCAATTACACAGTGACAGAAAAAGAATTATTAGCAATTATTTATGCAATAAATAAATATATACACTATATAATTGGCTACCACGTCTTTGTGTACACTGATCACTCTGCCATTAGATATATAGCTAATAAACCTATCACAAATGGTCGAGTAACACGATGGTTATTGCTTTTGCAGGAGTTCGACATTACCATTAAGGATCGTCCAGGAAAGGAGAATCCCGTTGCTGATTTTCTATCTCGAATTCCGAAGGTTAATGATCCACTGGCGGTAGACGACCAATTCCTGGATGAGCACCTGTTTGCCGTGGTGGTTAAGACGCCATGGTATGCAGATGTGGAAAATTATCTGGCAGTAGGAAAGATACCTAAACATTTAACAACAAGGGAAATAAAATTGATTGTTTAACGTAGCGCTTGGTTCTCTTGGATAGGTGTATATCTTTTTCATACAGGGACCGACATGTGTATATTCAGATGTATCCGCGAAGATGAGATCCATGACATTCTGAAGGCTTGCCATGACGAGCCCTGTGGGGGACATTTCACAGACTGAAGGACATGACATAAGGTATTACAAATGGGCTATTACTGGCCCACTATTTTTAAGGATTCTAAAAAATATTCCCAGGCCTGTGACAGTTGCCAAAGGATGGGCCGACCTGGTCAATCTGAAGAAATGCCTCTACGACCACAATTTGTCATAGAACCCTTCGAGCGTTGGACATTATATTTTGTTGGTCCGTTTCATGCGCCTTCCAATCATAAGGCCTACATACTGGTAGCCACGGTTATGTGATAAAATGGGTGGAAACAATGGATTTACCAAGAGCCACAGAGGAAGCAGTAATTAACTTCCTTTTTGGGCTATTTGTGCGGTATGGATTACCGTGAGAAGTGGTCACAGATGGGGGAAATAAATTCATAGGTAACAATATTACTGCCACCCTAAGAAACCATCATATCACGCACATGATCACTTCTCTGTATCACCCACAGGCGAACGGGCAAGTAGAAAGCACCAACAAGGTTATAGAAGCAATTCTAACTAAAATAGTCTCAACGCACTGACGAGATTGGACTGCTAGACTGCCAGAGGCCTTGTGGGCCTACCGTATGACTTGGAGGAATACTACTGGATACTCTCCTTACCAGCTTGTGTTCGGTAAAGAACCAATTTTTCCAATTGAATTCGAAATAAAGACTCTAAGGATGGCCCAGGAAGTAGGTCTGGACTTGACAGAAGCTCAAACCAAGCGTCTTCAGCAGATTAACAAACTAGATGAAGCTCGACTGCTTGCTCTGCAACGAACTGCAATAATACAACAACAAAGGGCAAAGTGGCATGACAAACTTATCAAGAAGAAAACGTTTCAAAAAGGGGATTGGGCGCTTCTTTATGATCCCAGGTTCCAAGACTTCCTAGGCAAGTTGCAAACAAGATGGCTCGACCCTTATGAGATTTAAGAAGTGCATAACAATGGTACTCTTACCTTGACTACCATAGACAAATCCGGCCATTCCTTTAAGGTAAATGGGCATCAAGTGCACCTCTATCATCAACCGCTTACCAAAGAATCTTTCTGCAAGCAGGTACATGAGGACCCCTCCATGCAAATTCAAGTTGTGGGGACTGATAACCCAACAAATTTTTCTTTAAAAATTTGAAATTGCTTGAAAAATTGTAAATAATGTACATACCTTTGTAGGCATTCCCACGAAAATATGTTTTGTTTTTGTTTTGTTTTGTGTTTTTGTGTTTTTTTTGCTTCAAATAATCGAACATTTTCCATTCAATTGATTGAACAACATTATTTTCATTGTTCAAACAATTGAAAGTTTATCGTTCAATTGATTGTGTTAGTGTCAGTCTTTCCAGCCTTCCTCCAGTGATCAAATATGCTCTTACAAAGTGGTCTCAGAGTGTCAAGGTCAAATTTTGTCATTTCAGTGAGTCTTCAAGCAAAATTTGGTCACTAGGCATTAGGTCCAGGGTTTGCTTTCACTCTTTTCAAAATTGCCAAAATGCCAATCTATGTCACTATTCAGCTGAGTCTATCATCATTCATAGGGTTGTCATTATCATGTCAATGTCTCTTGGATGGTCAAATCATTAGAAAAACTTGTATCCAGATGTTCATACACATTCCCCTATCCTTCATGTACCTTATCAAACACTTCCCATCTCTGAGATCCCCCAAATTCCTCATTTTTCCACAAACCCTAGTTTCTTGCTACAACCTGGCAATTTTCTAGGTTGGGCCTGTGTTTTGCCCTTTTGGACCCCTTCCCCTCACTCTATCTCCGAGATTCCACTTTCCCCTGCTTCCTAACATCCCTCCCTACTTCCAAAAATTTTCTCAAGAATTTAGAAGCCCCCTATCCCCTTCATTTCGCTTCATTTCGACAAAATCCCTTGTTCCACACATCGGGATAAGTTTCACTCAAATGATGTTTCAGAGCAATCAAAGATGAATTTGGAAAAACTGAGAGAGGTTTTTGTTCAAAACATGCCAAAGAAGAAAAACCTCCTTCACTTTTTACACAGGTGTCATGGTTTTAGAGAAATGTCAAAAATATCGTTGCCTCAGGAGAATCGAATGCACCTCTGAAGTGACCTTGGGAAAATCAAGTTTTCTCCTAGCTTGGTTGGCCAAATGACTTTCTTGATGATTCAAATGGTAATTAGACACAAAGAGCTTTCCAATGAGCTATCATGAGCTAAATTTGGAGTTGAGGAAGGCATTAAAAAGTTGACTGCAACAACACTTTTCTTTGAGGCAGCCTCATTTGGCACATTTTGACCAGTTTTGGGAGATTTGATTTTTGATAGGGCAAATGAACTCCAAATTTCAAAATTCCAGTTGGGTTGGAAAGTAGACTCAAAGAACTTTCCAAAGAGCTATCCTGCACCCGATTCTGACACTGGGAATGCCTCCAAAAGTCATCTGAAAGTTGAGCTATGCGTTGGGAGGCGTGCTACGCATCAGGCTGGGCGCGCTACGCATTGGGTTTCTTGCTCAGGAAATCGCCAGCAAGCCACCAAAACTGCTTTTCTCTCCAAATATTTTCAGGTAGGCCTCTAATCATGGTTATTTTTTGTTTGGCTAAGATGAATGAGCAATGAAAATGCAAAAATGCCATGCTAATATGGAGTAAAACCCTACCTTGCTGTATCAAATATTAAAAATGAAAATGTGTTAGGGTTTAATTTGAAATTTTCTGCCCAAGGTTACCCATTTTCCCATTCCTCTTTCCCCATATTTTCCTTACCATTTTCCTTGAAATTTCCCATGCAAATCATATAATTTCCCTACTAAAAATCATTAAAATCCCTAAACCCTATTAATTCCTAAAATCCTATGTAAATTTCCTAGACCCTACTTCCCATTACAATCCTGCAAATTATGATTGTATATGTTCCATGTTCCTTTCCTAACATTTCCTTCCACATTTGTTTTCCCTAATCCCCTCAATTTTCCCTTTTCCCTAACATTTCCCATGTGTGTTTGTCCCCTTGGTAACAACATTCAAACAAGTCAAAACAACAGTTCATTGGGTGCACAGTCAGCATTATTTTTCAGTCACTTGCCTTCAAAACTATGTCAGAAACCGAAACAGATTATGAGCAGGATTTTGATAGTGATTCTACACCGGAGGTAAGTGTGCCAAGGAGGTATCACAAAGGTGACGAAGGTCCAGTTTCATCATGAATTGGCTCGTCTCCTTGTCTTGCATTTACATGGAGACCAAGTTACCTTAGCTGGAGTCAATGTTACTCTTACACCGAAAGCAGCTTCATTAGCAACAGGTCAGTAAGGATCGAGAAGCTAATCTTGAGAGGGTCAACATCCATTTAGAGAAGTTGTTGGCGAAGGCCAATCACATGAAGCATCATTATTGGGCTCGCATGCATGTGTGCAAAGCGAAAATGAAGGTACTCAAAGGACGATTGGCCAAGGCACTAAAACAGAGGAAAAGGCCCGATCCACTTCACATTTTGGCTGAAGCCTCCTTGAAGGAGCATGGTGCTCAATGATACACCCCCAGCTCAAAATTCAGAAAATTTGGAGCAATTTTGGTCAAATTTGAATTTTTTTTGTTGCTAAAAACAGGTTTTTGCCCTCAACGCGTAGCGCGCCGCGCGCTACCCTGAAGATGGGGAGGTCCATTTCACAAAAACTCTGCATTTTTGAATTTTTCATGACAAATTACACTTTCTCATGCACTGCCAAGACATTTCATTGAGTTTTGGGCCCCCAAAAGGTCAAAAAACAAGCAAAACATGACCTTCTGCCACTTTTTGGACACACAGGAAGCAGTCTTGGGAGATTGCATTTTTGGAGGGGAAAATGGGCACCAAATTGAGAATTTCCACTTGGGATGGAGAGTAGACATCCAGACCTTTCCAACAAGCCCACTTGAGCCTCATTTGGATGCCGGGAAGTGCCCCAAAAGTGGGCTCCAAGGCGTGCTATGCGTTGAGAAATGGCGCGCTACGCATCAGGGAAATTTGCCAGCTTTTCATCTACAGCTCAGGACAACGCAACTTTTGACTAGTTTTGACTTTTCATGGGATTTTTCACCCTCTTTGATGTAATTAATGTATTTTCATGTTGACATGACACTTATTTACCTATTCTAGAAGATTCATTCATAAAATAGCAAAAAATTAATGAATGAATTGGTTTCCTAGCTTATAGAGGCAAGTTGTTTTGACAACCTAGATTTTAGTGCTCAGTTTGGAATTGGTTGAAACAACTCCTAGGATAGTGAGCTCGACCCATAGAGGCAAGGAAAAATGTTAGATTGCCTATATTATGTACTTTCTTGGTCATTTTCATGGTTGGACTCTTGAGGGATAAGCCTAGACTGTATTACTCTTTGTATCTCTGCAATTTTAGCAAAGGAAAGACCAGGGTTTTGCAGCACTATTTGGGATTCCTGTGGTGATTTGTGTTGATGGTGTGTTCCTCTCATGTACTTGTAAGTTTTTTATGTGTATCATTTTCCTACTCTTCTCTTCTGCAAATTAAGTAAATGAAGTGTTAAGGTAGAATTCATGGTTTCTATGCTCTGCCTTTAAGTTTGCTTAATATCTATGTTTTCATCTGTTTAAGGAGAACTCCTGATGGTTTCTTGCTCTCCTTAGCTCCTCATCAGTCATACCTATCCATTCACTTCCTTCAAAGGCATCAAGACAATCTCCTACCTTGCCCAAAAAAGACCTCTGCAAAAACTGTGTCTCATCCCCGCACCCAAAATTGCTGTGCTCAGGTTTCCAACAAAACCCAAAAAATTTGAAATCAAACTTTCCCTATCAGTTTACTAGCCTAAAATCAGTGTTCTTTATTGGTCATCTCAGTCCTTTGAAAACCTTTTGCCGAGATAGACTCGGAGAGAGCCCTCTCCTGTTCTCGTAGGGCTAGCTACGAGGCTAAGTGGTTTGATGTTGCCTTGGATTCTGCCTTCCTCAGCCTGAGGCAAATTCGAGTGCTAACAGATTGAACAACACATTTTTGTTTGTTTTTGTTGTTCAAACAATTGGACATTTGTCGTTCAATTGATTGAATGGCACCTTTTTCATTGTTCAAACAATTGGACGATTGTCGTTCAACTGATTGAACAACACATTTTTATTGTTTTCGTTGTTCAAACAAGTGAACGTTTACCGTTCAATTGATTGAACAACACATTTTTATTGTTTTCGTTGTTCAAACAAGCGAACGTTTGCCGTCAATTGATTGAAAAACACATTTTTCATTGTTCAAACAATTGGATGTTTGCCGTTCAATTGATTGAACAACACATTTTTTGCTGTTCAAACCATAGTTTTAAAACTCCGACTCCGACTCCGACTCGGCCAAGGGTCGACTCCGACTCGGCATCGACTTGGCCGGCTCGATTTCAATGACTCGGTCGTTGTAAAAAATACATTACATATTTATTTTTTATAAAAACACATAATTTTAAAGATTTTCATTAATGTTTTGAAACACACAGCATTAGAATATATATAGAAGACAACATATGACCAAAGTAGGCTCATGATATATCCATTATATCAAAATGGCACCCAATGCATTGTCCAATACATACACGATGATGATATAGAGATCAAAACAAAAACACATAACCAAGGAGGCTATAAATGGCCTCTACAACAAAAGTCTGTGACTAGTACTACTGGCTAGTGGCTACTGCTAGAGTTGCCAACATCATCTGGCTCACTGTTACTTGGGAGCAGGAGCGAAAGTGGGGAGCGAGAGCGAAAACGGGAGCAGGAGCGACATTTTCAGAAGCCCCTGGTTTGGGAGCAAATCCCAGAGGAGCTTGACAACCAATGTCACTAACATCAAGGTACATAGAGGGATTGGTGCTCTTGATTAAATACGAGTTCCATACCCTAATACATGACAAAATTCAATGGAAACATCGCAATCCTCCAATCCTGAAATCCTGAAAAACTGATAAGTCTGCTAGATTTTGAATGAAATCTAAAATTCTACATTCTCCATATGAAATCCAATGAGGCTGAAACCACTCTCAAACATCCTGAGTTATTTCATGGTAATGTTAAAAATTTAAGTAAAAGGATGAAAATGAAGATTAAGGAGAATGTCACTTTTACTTTAAGAATTTAACATTACCATGAAATTTGAATAGCATATCAATAGTACAGAGCATTTGAGTGTGTTAAATAGGGTTTGGGAGGGGGAAATGGACCCCAAATAACATTTAACTAATTCATAAAACACATTGGAGTCCAAACCAATCAGCAAACACCTTAAAAAATCATTAAAAAATTGTTAAATCGTTGTTTTACTGGGGTTACGGGCCGCTGTTTGTGACTCGGCCGAGTCAGTATGGAAACGGCCGAGTTGGTCAAGTCAGCCATGACTCGGCCAAACGAGCCATTTCTTCTACCGATTCACTTATGAGGGCAACGAAATGGATCAACTTGGCCATTTCGGTTTCGAAACGGCCGATTTTTAAAACTATGGTTCAAACAAGCGAACGTTTGTCGTTCAATTGATTGAACAACACATTTTTCGTTGTTCAAACAATTGGACGTTTGTCGTTCAATTGATTGAACAACACATTTTTGTTTGTTTTCGTTGTTCAAACAATTGGACGTTTGCCGTTCAATTGATTGAACAACACATACTTTTTTTTTCGTTGTTCAAACGAGCGAACGTTTGCCATTCAATTGATTGAACAACACATTTTTCATTGTTCAAACAATTGGACGTTTGCCGTTCAATTGATTGAACAACATATTTTTATTGTTTTCATTGTTCAAACTATTGGATGTTTGCCATTCAATTGATTGAACAACACATTTTTTTGTTATTCAAGCTAGCAGACGCTTGCTGTTCACTTCATTGAACAACACTGTTTTTTATTTTGTTTTCGTTGTTCACACAATTGGACAATTGTCGTTCAATTGATTGAACAACATGGTTTTCTTTGTATTCTCACGACTGTCGTTCAATGCATTGAACGACACATTTTTTGTTTATTAGTTTTTGTTGTTCAGATTATTAAATAATTGTCGTTCACTTGATTGAACAACACTGATTCTTCTTATTTGTTGTTGCTGTTCACACTATTGAACGCCTGTCGTTTTGAACAACGCATTTCTCCCTTTTTTATATTATATATATATATATATATATATATATATATATATATATATTTTTTTTTTTTTTTTTTTTTGCAGAGTGAACCACACCTTGTTGCAAACTAAATGTTGAATTTTTCTCATTGTTTTTCCTTAATCATTATACGATGATCTTCTTCTTTTTGCAAATAAGCGCCATGTGCATTCGTGCCTTTTCTAAAGATATATGGTAATAACCATGTCATTATAACTTCTAAAAACCTTTTGTTGGTTATCTTTATTCATCAAGCTAATATGGCGTATCTTTATAATGGTTGTCTGAACATCTTTTCTTTTGGGACACATCAAGAAATGATTCATTACCTTTAATCCATGCTGGCTTATGTTTATACTTCCAACTAGATAAAACTCATCGATATAATGTTAAGGGATAAGAGTATAATACTTCCATTGGCATCTTCTTACTTCTTACGCCATCCTTGACTCTTAAGGAGCAAATGAGCCTCCCTTTTTACAAGAAAAATTGTAAAAATAAAATAAAAATAGCAAAATGCTTATAACATTGTCCAAAAAGGATAGGGGGTCTCATCATGAGCCAGCCTACCACGATCATAAGGATGTAACAGGTGACATTCCAATTTGGCTACCACACCAAGGTAATGATCTTCTTGATAAATAAATTGTTAGAAGAACATGGGGTCTCATCACGAGCTAGCCTAATCATCTCTGTTTCACCTTGGTGAGTGGCACTATGGTTGTCTGGTCACCAAGCTAGCATAGTGGTCTCTTTGTGATAAAAATCAAAAAATAAAAAGGACTCTGGCTCATTTGGGAGGGTTAAAAAGCAACCCTGCCGAGGCTATGAATGCTTGCTGGTAGCGGTGGCTCTACTGTGGTATTGAAGTATTATCTTATATTGCCATATGACATCTACCTCTTATCACCGATGACCCTATGTCTAAACGAAAAATTCCGTTTGGTAGCATTTTTACAAGCTCCATAGCATGGTAATTTTTATCATCCTCCATGTGTCTGTGTATTAAATGACAACCATTAAATATAAACCATCGATTAGGCTGATATGATTAATTCCGCTTACGGTAAAATATTTGACATAATGACTTGATATTGCTGATGTTATTTTTGGCCAATTTGCGTCTGACAACGCATGTCGCTTACATGCTTTATTGATTTGTGTGTTGTGTTTTTTTAGAGTGGTTGTCGGCATTTCTTTCGCATTGGTTATTTGCCTATTTTCCGCGTGTTGAAAGGACGTGGACGCCCTTCTCTCATCAGAGGGGGGGATGGCCTGCGTAGGGATATCATGTATTCCTGTTATGAATAAATGTGCGATAATCATTCAGATTACCTATGGAGTACGTTTGCATGATGTGCAGGGATATGTAATAATTGGCAAAAATTTTGATTGGTCGAAGAATAGCAACCATTATGGCGGGCATGCGAACATACGATTTTGCGTTAAGTATGGCTGACAGGATGGATGACTTAACTAAAAATGATAATTCTTATCCAAGTAGAGTCACTTTCTTTATAATCGTTGTGATATACATCGCTGCTATGTTGCATTATAGAGGTAAAACACAGTTGTCTTCAGAAAAACTAGACCCAATTGCAGCAACTATGGGCGGAAGAGCAATTCAGAGTGAGCCTCCAGTACTGATGGTGTCGGATCAAGCCTGCGAAATCCTTGAATGCGCTGGCTAGTTATAGTACTTGAATAGATTGCAGGGATTCCATGAAGAGCTAACGCTGGAGTTTCTGCAAAATCTGCAGAATGGTAGTACAATGGTCAAAGGCATAAGCATGACAGTTTCAGAAGAAGTCCTGGCTGAAGTTACTCAACTTCCGGCGGAAGGGGCGAAATGGGCAGACAAACACGTCCTTTTATACAGTGCAATTGAAGCCTTCCAGGACCTAGGCGAGCGACTGGTACGAACGGGGAAATGAATTCATCCTTCGACATTGCAGCAACCATGGCAAGAGCTGGTGGTCATCATCCAAAGATATATCACTTGTGATGGCCAACATGACGTGGTAAAGCCTCGACAACTGAAACTCCTAGCCATTTTAAAGCAAAGAATTTTAGTTAGTTTACCATTTTATTTAAATTCCCTGTTACATGATGTTGCTTAACGGGTAAGGACAACTAAGGACCTACATAGTGTAGTCAACCATCATGGGTTAATTAAGTTAATAATCACAAATAGATTGGCACAACAACAATTAACATGGGATAGTATCATAAATCCTACCTTGGCTCCACCCCCGGAAAATGAGGAAACAGAGCAGCAAGGGCCAAGAACCCCAGGCCCAAAGAAAATATTAAAACAAAAGAACCCCACTGCACCCCTAGAATCAGCTAAGCATAGACACTCGGTGAGAGTAAAAGCCTAGCGGCGCATTCCAATCCAAGCAAAAGAAGTTGGACCATCCCACACACCTCCTCTCAGTCCTCAAGACCCTCCGTTGCAAGACTATGAGGAGGAAGTGGCAAGGGTTTTGGGAAGCATGGAAATGTTTACTGAGGGCAGGGAGCAGCCAGGGAACATTGAAAGACAAAATTGTACCCCTGATCAGTCAGTTTCCGCTGACAAATTCAGTCATGAACAAGCCCAACCATGCACTGATCCCATGGAGGAGCAGAGAGAGTTAATTCTTGATGTGGAAACTCCCCTCGAAACCGAGGAGCACGAAGAAACCCGAGTAGAAAGGAACCCTAAAGGTGAAAACTTGGAGGATGCCAATCAACCAAGGGATATTCCCTTTTCAAAGTCCCCCGTGGACAAGGCCTACAAAGAAGAAGACCATGAGAATGATGATTGTTCAGGAGATACCATTTCATTGGGATCTCCTGAACACAAAATGCATAATAATTATGAGTTGGAAGAAGAAATCCCGCCAACAAATACAGCTCCAATTGGAAACATTCCTGATATTAACATAATGCAGCCTGTGCAAGTGGCAGAAGGTAATGCAACCCCACATGGGAGAGCTAGATTAGAAGATACCTACAAAGTTAAACTTAAGAAGGTGCTCATAAAGTACATAAAACAGAAGCACGTAATCAGGCAGTTGAAGTATTGGCTAAAAGAAGCAACGAGGACGAGGAAATTGAAAGCAGAAATGGAGAATGTAGGGACACAAACAGAACAATGTTTTGTGAGGGATACAAAGACTCAGACAGAGTTTCTTACGGGATGCCCAAGAGAAACCCAAACTAAGACTACTATTAGAGACGACATTGCCATACAAACAGAGGAGCCATGTATCTTTACACAGGGGACTCAAATGGCCTACCCCACTGCGGACACTGCTGTCCAGACCGAGATTGAAGAAAATGTTCAAGCAGTTGAAGCTGTTATCCAGACTGACCCTGAGGAGATCCAAGATGCAGAAATCCAAATAGATGAAACGACTCTTTACACCCCCTTGGTTAGAGAAGTCGTTATTAGGAAATTAGAAAATGAACTTTTAACAATTCATCAAGAGCTAGCTCAACATAAAAAGAAGGTGATCCCTTTTCACGAACACCAAGGGCTAAAGAAGAAATTCGAGGCACTTACCAAGACGGAGGACGAGACTTTTGCTCAATACAAGGCTGAGCAAAAGAAGGTTGAAAATTTAAAAGGTCAATTGCAGAAAGCTAGAGAACAAATGGAGATTGTCTGTTCTCTCTATTCAGACATGTTGTCTTGTCGAGCTCCTGCTACTAATTATGCTTTATTTCTCATGGAGAGATATCTTGATCCAAAATGGATTTTGGATAGACTCCTAAGTCTAAGTGTTCCTCACAGAGGAAAATGAAAGGCCAAGGAAATTCCTGGCAATAGCCCCATGGCAAAGATCTTTTCATTCTGAATCTACTGCAACTTGAATGGGCAAAAAGAGGCAAAAACCTCTAAAAATGGCAAAAAACACTTATAAAGGGAAATCACATTGGAGATGGTCCAAGAGGCGGACTTGAGCGGAGGCAGAAGAGACCCTGATTTTTGATCCTCGACATATCGGGTCGAAGGCAGGCACATGCACATGACATAAGGTAAGGACCCTGGGCCGATGCGATATTGCGATCACCGATATCAGCGGATCAGCATCGGCGATGGCATGAGACAAGGGACGGACCCCCGGGCCAATGCAACTTGCGATTGCGACGGCAATGGCATGAGACAAGGGACGGACCCTCGGGCCAATGCAACTTGCGATTGCAACGACGATGGCATGAGACAAGGGATGGACCCCCGAGCCAATGCGACTTGCGATTGCGATATATCGCAGCGCAACATCGCGTTGCAACAATATAAAGGGGTGATAACATGTCGGACCCGAAGGAGTTATAAGCACGACGTTATAACATTTGAGTTTCACCATAAAGAGACTTTCCTGTGTATAAGTGTGTTTCGGTGTAAAAACCGAAATACAAGGGAAAGATGCCCGAAGCGATAAAGTCGGACCCGAAGGGGAATTATAGGTGCGATTTATAAAATTTGAGTTCTGTAAGTGGGATTTTGGGCAGGCCTTGAGCGGTAAATGGTATTGGGCCGGCTCTGCCCGATCCCATACAATGAACGACGCGTGGCTGGCGGAGGAGAGATGAAAACCACCTTTTCGGGCCGGTAACCTCCGTACCCTTAAGCCACCCGAAGTCGCATATTGATCGTTGGATCAGAGATCACCTAGATCGATGGTGGGGCTTGTGAAAGCAACCCAAGGCGGACCCAATATGATTATAGGGTGTATGTGATAAATTTTCAAGTCCAATAGAAAGAGTTCTATTGGGTTTTTCACGTATTTTCCATGTGTTTGGGATTTGCCCCAAAACGCTTATGCGATGCGATATGCTGCCTAATGGCGGACCCGATAGGGATTTTAGGGGCGATTGAATGGAATTTCACGTCCGGATTTCACGTCCAATAGTGTATTTTCTAGAAATCTCCATGTAATGAAATTTTCTTCGTTTTCAGGTTTTTGCCTAAGAGAAGGCCCCGAAACCTCTGTAACCGCTCCAGATCCTCATGCCACTCTACAAGTGAGTTTTTTTACAACAATGATGAATTTTGAAACCACAGAGCCGCAGAGCCAGATGGTTAGTCGAACTGACAAGGAGCAGGGAAGCCATAGAGGCACATAGAGATGATGATACACAGAGAAACGGCTGGGGTAGCCGAAAAGCTGGAAAAGTACCTCAAAGGAGCCCAGACAGCATGATTGAGGGGAGGCCAACAAAAGCTGAAGTGCAGAGCAGCTGAGGGAGTCTTGAAGTCACTTGGAGGTCAAGTGGGAAACCAGAGAACTGAAAGTTGCCGAGAGAGTCGCTTGGAGGTCAAGTGGACTGTTGAAAGCTCACAGAGCCAGAGCTAGAGCCAGAGCCAAAAAGCTGAGAGCTTCAGAGCCAGGGATAAGATGGAGTCTAAACCCATTGTGTTCTATGTAAACCAGTGGAGTTGAGACAGGAGCTTGTAAAAGGACTGATACCATAATCCCAGAGAGCTTAGTCGAGTTGACTAGAGCTCAAGGAGACGTAGCCCAAGAGTTTTGGGTGAACTCCAAATTAATATTGTTATCCATGTGTTTGTCATTTGCTGCATTGTTTCACTGTTATATGTTTATATCAGTTTAAGCAAATCAATTTCCAACACACAAACAATTTTAAAACAACCATAAGCATACACCTTATTTTCAAGCACATATTTATTCCGCATTGGTTAATCATAAAGACTTGGGAATAATTAAGATTTGGAAGTGGGAGAGGTTCTTGTAAGTTAGACAAGAAGCCTTTAGGCCCCATTCTTTAGATTGGTTAACCCCACTTTCAAAGAAGGTTATATCAGAATTCTTAATTGACAGAGCAAAGATTGCTTATCTAAAAGGTGTTTAAACAGTCAGAGGTTGATTGTATGCTTGTTGCATATTGACTATTGTTTGAGTTTGCAGAGGTGAAGGGAAAGCTATTGATAGCTCAGTCTAGGAAGGACACGAAGGAAGAAGGGCTAAATGCATTCTTCTTATCCCAAAGGACCTCAAGGCAATCCTTGAAGCACAAGACGTTTGTTGCAAAAGGTTGCTGAATAAGCTCTTTGTTAATCTTGTTTGAAGTTCTTTTGTTCATTGGCATAATGACTACTTCTATAAGTGAATCCTCAAATTCTTCTTTCTTCACAAGAGTCTTTGATGAAGACATGAAGGAAGACTTTTCCACCATGATGGATATGGTGAGAGAAATGTATGAGGATGGAAGGAAGAGCAACATACTTAGAGAGCAGTTGAATTCTGTGGAGGAAGAGAAGCAATTGCTTTCTGACAAATTGCAGGAAATGGAGAGGAAACTTCATATTGCAAATATGAACTTGGAAAGGATGCATGAGTTGGAGGCACAACCCTTTGTTGCCCAAGAAGCCTTGGTCAAGTATCAGCTTGAAGAAGAGGTAAATAATTCCAGTTTGTCTTCAATTTCCTTTAAGAATGCTTATATTGGTTCTTTTGAAAAAGATACCAGAGGCATAGGTTCCAAGCTAATGTCCAAGATGGGCTATGAAGGAAAAGGCTTGGGTAGACATGCACAAGGTATTGTTGAGCCAATAATAATTGAGGAAAGGCCTAAGTATTTGGCTCTTGGATATGGGCAAGCTTATGGAGAAAGTTCCAAAGCTGCCATGAAGACCATTGAAACAGCTCCAAGGAGTTGCATTGCAGGTCTTCCACCTCAAAAGTGTGAAGATTGTATTCAGGAGGAATGCAATAGCTTGAAACATCATTTGCAGGATTCAGGTGTTCAGAAGCACACACTTGAGCTAGAGAGTTGTGGAAACTCTAACAGCCTTGAATAGATTGATGGTGTTCCAAAGGGAGCCACTTCTTCATTTGATTCACCTCCTCATGAAGGCAATAAAGGTGAAAGAGAAAGGTATAAATCTAGTTCTTATCATCTTCCTTTTGATTTTGCAAAGCATGATAAATTTCCACATAGATATGGGAAAAGAATTGCTTGTTCCTTTTGTGGTTTGGGTAACCATAATGTTTCTAGATGTTGGAAGAGAATGGCCACATACAAGAAACTTTTGAAGGAAAGGAAGCAAGAACCCAAAGGTCCATTGGACAAGGCAAGTCATGTTGTCAAGAGGATGCACATGCAATGCACTTACTGCCATAAGCAAGGGCATTTTGCTGAAAAGTGTTGGAATCTGAATCCAACAATGCTTCCACCAAAGCTGAAGAAAGTGGAAAGAGAAGATGGCAGAAATGGAAATGAAGATTCCATGATTGATGTGTTTCAGGATGATTCACATGTTGATGCTAATGTGTAGACAAAGGTAGTACCTTTGAAAGGTATTGGTGAGAAATGGTTAGAGTTCTTATCCAATTAATATTACATGTCTATTGATGCATCTATTTGCATTTGTTTGTTAATGGAGTGCAAGTTGCAGGTTTCTACCAAGAAGGTGAATGGAGAAGTTGAGTACGAGACTCACTTTTTTGCTACAACACGATATCTCATTTCAGCTTCGAAAGTACAGTGTGCTTAAGCGAAAGTTGAAGGATGAAATGCATGCATGAGCTTGATGTGCATGAACATAGGGATGCTGATGATTTCCTTGTATTTGAACATGTATGTGTATTAACTTGAAGGGTTGATTACTTTGTTGTAACATTCATGTAATGTTGACTTGGGAGAAGTTAACTTGGTCTCCAAGAAGGAGATAATGGTGAAGTGTTTCATCTTTGAAAAAGAGTCCTAGAGGTCTTTTTCTACATGCTTGTTATCTAGTCCATCATTTTTATGCAGATGTAAGACATGGAGGTGTTCAAAAGATGTGAAATCTGTTTCTTTTGTTGAAGCAGGAGTTTAGGCCATCCAGTTGTTGAATGTATTTCTGTTGTTGTTAAAAGTTGTTGTTGACAGCTTGTCAAACATGTACAAATGAAAGTTTTGTGGAGCAGATGTACTTCACATTTGTTTGAGCCACTTTGGATCAATGATCAAGGCAGAGAAGTTCAAACTACCTTCTATGACCATTTCAACAAGAGTTCTGCAGGAAGGCAAGGGGGAAGGCAGTTCTTCCTAGGAGGACCAGCACATCCAGGAAGGAAAGTGGTCAAAGACTTTGGTTAAGAGGCACTATGCAAAGGCAAGCTTATGGAGGCTGAAAGAAGAGGGTGTTTTTACTCCCATTTACTGTTCAGATTAGTATATCAGTCTTTTGGAGACCAAAATTTCTTTTGATGGGAAGGCGTGATCCAAAACGGATTTTGGATAGACTCCTAAGTTTAAGTGTTCCTCATAGAGGAAAATGAAAGTCCAAGGAAGTTCTTGGAAATAGCCCCATGGCAGAGATCTTTTCATTATGAATCTACTGCAACTTGAATGGGCATAAATGGACTTAGGATGCAGAATTTATCACAGAAAGAAGATGCCCTTTGTTCTTTGAAAAAAGAGGCAAAAACCCCTAAAAATGGTAAAAAACCCTTATAAAGGGAAATTGCATCGGAGATGGTCCAAGAGGTGGACTTAAGCGGAGGCGGAAGAGACCCCGATTGTCGATCCCCGACATATCGGGTCAGAGGTAGGCACATGCACATGACATAAGGTAAGGACCCCAGGCCGATGTGATATTGCGATCGCCGATATCAGCGGATCGACATCGGCGATGGCATGAGACAAGGGATAGACCCCTAGGTCAATGCGACTTGCGATTGCGATATATTGCATCGTAACGTCACGTCGCAGGGATATAAAGGGGTGATAACATGCTGGACCCGATGGAGTTATAAGCACGACGTTATAACATTTGAGTTCTGCCATAAAGGGACTTTCTTTTGTATAAGCGCATTTCGGTGTAAAAACCAAAATATAAGGGAAAGACGCCCAAAGCGATAAAGCCGGACTCGAAGGGGAATTATAGGCGTGATTTATAAAATTTGAGTTTAGTAAGTGGGATTTTGGGCAGGACTCGAGTGGTAAATGGTATTGGGTTGGCTCCGCCCGATCCCATACAATGAACGACGCATGGTTGGCGGAGGAGAGAGGAAAACCACCTTTTCAAGCCGGTAACCTCCGTACCCTTAAGCCACCCGAAGTCGCATATTAACCGTTGGATCGAAGATCACCCAGATCAACGGTGGGGCTTGTGAAAGTGACCCAAGGCGGACCCGATATGATTATAGGGTGGATGCGATAAATTTTCAAGTCCGATAGAAAGAGTTTTGTCGGGTTTTTCACGTATTTCCCGTGTATTTGGGATTTTACCCAAAACGCTTATGCGATGCGATATGCTGCCTAATGGCGGACCCGATAGGGATTTTAGGGGTGATTGAATGGAATTTCACGTCCGGATTTCACGTTCGATAGTGTATTTTCTAGAAATCTCTGTATAATGAAATTTTCTCCATTTTCGGGTTTTTGCCTAAGAAAAGGCCCCGAAACCTCTGTAACCGCTCCAGATCCTCATGCCATGTTGCAAGCGAGCGTTTTTACAGGAAATGATGCATTTTGAAGCCACAGAGCCACAGAGCCAGATGGCCAGTCAAACTGACAAGGAGAAGGGAAGTTGCAGAGGCATAGAGAGATGATGATACACAAAGAAACAACTAGGGTAGCCGAAAAGCCAGAAAAGTACCTCAAAGGAGCCCAGAGAGCACGATTGAGGGGAGGCCAGAAAAAGCTGAAACACAGAGTAGCTGAGGGAGTCCTGGAGTCGCTTGGAGGTCAAGTGGGAAAACCAGAGAACTGAAAGTTGCCGAGACAGTTGTTTGGAGGTCAAGCGGACTGCTGAAAGCTCACAGAGCCAGAGCCAGAGCCAGAGCCAAGATCCAGAGCCACGAGCCAAGATCTAGAGCCACGAGCCAGAGCCAGAGCTAGAGCTAAGAGCCAGAGCTAGAGCCAAAGCCAGAGCCAGAGCCGAGAGCCAGAGCCAAAAATCCGAGAGCTTCAAAGCTAGGGATAAGATGGAGTCTAAACCCATTGTGTTCTGTGTAAACCAGTGGAGTTGAGCCAGGAGCTTGTAAAAGGACTGATACCATAATCCCAGAGAGCCTAGTCGAGTTGAATAGAGCTTAAGGAGACGTAGCCCAAGAGTTTTGGGTGAACTCCAAATTAATATTGTTGTCCATGTGTTTTTCATTTGCTGCATTGTTTCACTGTTATATGTTTATATCAGTTTAAGCAAATCAATTTACAACACACAAACAATTTTAAAACAACCATAAGCATACACCTTATTTTCAAGCACATATTTAATTATGCATTGGTTAATCATAAAGACTTGGGAATAATTAAGCTTTGGAAGTGGGAGAGGTTCTTGTAAGTTAGACAAAAAGCCTTTAGGCCCCATTTTCAGATCATATCTCCTGTTAAAAGTTAAGGCCATTAAGGCGGGTAAATCAGCAGAAATTAAAACCACTCCTGATTTTATTAAGTGTTTTAAAGAACACAATGAGAAGATTCAACGCCTCGTTTGTGAGCTCTCTATGCATAATTTTGTTCTAGAGGATGACAAGGATAGCCACCCTGCCCCTTTCATAGGAGAGATTCAATTTCAAGCATTCCTTTCCTTTGCTGCTAATCACCAAAAATGGGCCAAGGCTTACAACACATTCAAAAGGTGTGAATATGGCATTGACCTATGGGTTAGAGGAGAACCTACACAGCCACTACTCCTATCTGTCCGACATAAGCAGTTTATGCAAAAAAAATGGTGTTTTAGGAAAATTGGGGCCAATCCATGCTGATATCATTCAGGCCGGAAATGAATACTTCTAGGGTATTAAAGAAGAAGCCTTAGCTGCATCTAAGCAAAGATGGGAAGTTTCTAGTAACACTGTGAGGGGTCGGGAGCCGTTCGGATACCGTAACTTCCAAGCTGCCTCGTCCCGTTTTTTCAAATATAGCAATATGATTTTAACATTGGGACCAGACTGGATAGGATGCCGCTACAGAACACCAATGATATGGTATCCTCCTGATCAATACCGTAGTGATTATAATTTAAAAGATCATGAGGTAAACTAGGCTTTTGTTGTCCTCAAGCAAAAGAATGGTTTCAGGAATTACAGGGAAGAAATATACCCTGCTTATTCCCTCACCCAGTTGCATCTAAACTATACTCTTGCACGAGGACGTGCAACAAGGTAAGCTAGGGAGTATGTTGGGACGAGAAAAAAGTATGATTTCTCTTCACTTAATGCTTCATTTATCGATCATCCTTATAATATTATCTTTGTTTATAGAATAAAATGAGGAAAATATCAGTCAAAGTTGGAAGAAACTAGTTAGTGATAGAATAGGCGAATTTAGTACAAAAAACTGATTCTTTGCTATCTTTGTATGTAGAGATGCGATTAGGCAAAAGTTTTTCAGTTGGCAGGACAACAGGAGGCCATAAAGGGAAAAACCACGGTGTCTGGGGCAGACAAGGAAGTGGAAGATTAGCTCAAATACACCTGTTTTATCATATGATCAGATTTTATATTGCGAAATACTTAGGATCCCCTGATCCTGAGGATTCGTTGTTATCCAAGTTTCCCTTTCATGTTATATAAGGCCGAAAATCAACTAGATGGGGAAGACTTTTTGATATGTAATTATTCTCTTTAGAGTAAAACGTCGTTAATTCAGTGACTTTGTCAGTTGTTACTTTGGAATTAATGAAAGAAGGTTGCGCTTGATACATCTTCGTATTTTGAGTTTTTATTAAGCAGAGGCGTTTGGCGACTCTCGGCCCAGTCACAAGAGGTTCCACCACTCTTTTGTGTTATAGTTTACATTCAGTCCTTGTATTTGATTTAACGTTTAGTTCTTTTTCTTATCATGAAGATTGATGATACTGACCTATATCGTTGTTCACTTAGCTTTATACCGAAATTGCAAGATAAACTTAAGTAAGAGCTTTGATTAGAATACGTGAATGTATGGTTGATTTCTATTTGATTGAATGAATGTTATCATAGATCTTGAGAAACAAGATTGAGTAACTTCTACAGATTGCAATATAAAATGTTTATCATTTAGGAATCTTTTATAGCTGTTGTTGTTCACTTACAGATTGTTGTTCAATTGCTGGTTGTTATTGCTATTTAGTAATACAGATTGATTTGATTTGAGTGGTGTTGTTTGATAATCATAGTTGCTTTACTTGATTAAGTGTGATTAGTCTCAAGCCTATTTGAGTAATTCTCCGTGTAATTCTCATTTTCATTCAAGTTCCAATTGGTTTCGGAACAAGTTGTATGGAGTTACATAGGGTGTTGCGAGCATTCCTTTCATAGATAGTTTCTTTGCAGAATTGTGTAAATTGGATTTAAGAATTGGACTTTAATGATTGCAACGATTCATCATTAAATAACCTCTAACTTCACTGCACATACTGTGTTGGCACTCTTGAAATAGAAAGACTTACCTCAGGTTGACAACTAATGTAGGGATTAAGATTGCCTATAAAAATACATCTTAGTGACCCAACAGAAGCTTCCTACCTATCTATGGGCTCTATTAAATTTTCTTCCCCTTGTAAGTGGGGAGAGGGATTTGGTCTCTTTATTAGAATTACAACATAATATTTGAGATGAGCATGTTAAACTTGCAATTTTGGTTTTACCACTTGATCCTCCTCTTGAGTAGTGTCCTTCTCTTCTTCCTCTAATTCCTGCTTTCCTCGTTCATTTATGAGTTTCCCTCTTCATCAACCCCCTCTTTTTCTTGTGCATTGAGTGTTGAGAATTTTGGGGATGGCTCTTGACTATTGTTTTGATGAGTTGGATTAACATGATCTACTGCTTGCTCCCTTTTGAATTTTGAAGGTCCTTCAAGAGATGGGTCATTGAGATTCCCAAGAATTTCATTTTGTTGATATTTGATGAAGGTGGTCCTTCTTAGGATGACTTTGGATTGGAGGGTATTTTTTGCTTAAAACTCCTCCACTTATTCATAACCATTTTGAATTTAAGCTCCTTTGTTGACCATTATTGCTTTGATTGCTTTGATGAGGGAGGGATCTCCACATTAGTTTTTGGACAAGTTTTAACAAAATGATCATAAACATAGTAGACTATGCATTTGAAAGGAATCAAAGTGTTGGTACCATTCCTTGACCTCATTTTTCCTCTTCAAACACATCGTTTGCCTACCTTTTTACTTCATACATCTCTTAGACCCCTTGAAATTGATTAGTTAACAGTATTATAGTTGTTAAATACATTAGAATTGATTTATGAGTTTTATGTTAAAGAATTAAGGATTTTCGATAAAAAGACTACAAGAAGTTGCAACATCCTGTAATTGGTTTATTGTTTGACATATGGCATGATAGCTATGCTAAATCAAAGGGTAGGGATGAAAAGTAGAATGTACAAGCATGGACGAACACCTATCCTACAGCAGAACCAACGCTCCTGGAGGCACGGTCAATGACGGTCAAAGCATAGCATGTTGGCGACAAAAGCAGCAACGGCATAGGGTTCTAAACCGATTTAGTTTTATTCCTTTTTGAAATTGGTTCTGAATAGAAACAACTTAAAAACTATGCCATAGTAAAAGCGACAACAGCCGCATCACGGATGTACATTCATTCCGAAATGTAAACATTGTAAAAACATATGTAAACACAGTTATGTGTGGTCAGTGGTGGTTATCATTGTATCGTTTTGAAAACAGAGCTTTTGAACTTAATACCAAAAACACTGTTGCAGTCACGATTTCATCGTTGCGTTGATTCTATAGTTGCTTGAGCACAGTCCAGTATACCTTTGAAACGTGGACGGGCCCTGCGTGGAACGGGTATACTGTCATTTTATTTCATTTGCAACTTCTGAATATTCAATAACATGCATAGTGATTAGAATTCAGTTTATGCTTCCATTGATTTAATTAGAAATTCGTATGAGTAATGTTTATGATGGTAGCGTGAAGGATTCATCGCAGAGATCGTTGAATTATATCTTGTAAGGGATCTGGTCTTTTGGTATTTTTAAGAGCATCTTCATGAACCCTGTTTCTCATATATTTGAATTTTAAGTGTGCTTGTGATTCTAGTATATTTCAATCTTTCATGAATGATAAACATTGAATGCTGAGTGTTCACTAAACAGGGGTTTTATGCACAGTATCCTCGTAAGGGGATTGAAATCTTGGTTTAAGTAATACACAGTGTTTTTAGAATAGGTAGATGAATTGAGTGACCCGAGTGTCCAGGTGATAGGGAGCATACCTCAACCTTCCATAAAGAAGTTCTTTAACTTATCATCACAAACACTTAGTTAGGAATCCTTTATGTCTATAGATTGTAGACGCATGCCTCGAAGTTTACTGATCCTGGTCGATAATAAATATAGCCTAATCTAGCACCCTAGATAGGACACTACATTTTGGCGTCGTTGCTAGGGAGGCGTACTTAAAGGATTTAAAAAGAAAAAAATTCAATAAACAAAAGCGAGAAAAAACATAGATTTAGAAATCATGTTCATTTATGCCTAGATTTAGAGATAATCAAGGTAGATTCATAAAAAACCCCCATCCAAAAACTAACCCATCATCAGGAGCAGACTCTTTAGGAAATACAACACCAGCTGAGGAAGTCACCATACAAGCATTAGAGGATAAACAAAAGTCAGGACAAAGACTTACTCTCATCGAAAGGCAAACTTTATTAGCACATAAATCACAGAAGAAACACTTTCTTAGATCCTCCACACAAGGAGAAAGTTGCACAGTGATCGAACAATCTGTCTTTAATCTCCTCTTTAAAACAAGTGACACTGACACAAAGAAACCTATTAGAATGGTTAAGGAAGGAGATGGATCAGTACCAAATCAAGGACAAAGAGATGAAGAAGAGTCAACCTTTAAGTTTCCTATACATGAACCACAAGAAGATGATGAGATCAAAATGAAAAACATACCTCCATCCGTGCTACCCAACTTTTATGGTATGGCTTCGGAAGACCCAGACTCATTCTTGTTCGAGTTTGACATTGTATGTCGAACATATGGTTACACAGATGATGCCCATAGGCTTAGACTCTTCCCAGCGACATTAAAGGCATCAGCCTTGAGATGGTTCATGAGGCTTGGTGAGCATGCGATAATTGATTGGGATGGCATGAGAAGAATATTTCTAAGGAAATATCAACCTTATTGTAGATCCAAAGATTCCAAAGATGATATCTTTAGAATGAGCCAACAAGAGGATGAAACCTTAGAGGAATACTTAGAACGGTTTGTCTACAACTTACAAAAATCCAAACACCGAACTATGCCTCTTGATCTGATCCGCACAATATTTTTGAAAGGCATCCGAGAGGAATACATGGATGATCTTAATTTGATGGGAAAAGGTGACATTTCTACCTTACCTTTTGAAGAAATCGTTGAGTTATGCGAAAAGTATTCAAGGAGCAAAGCTAAGATTGGAAAAAGAACCATGTCATCCAAAGTCACAAAATATGCTTCAGCAAGTGTCACAAGGGCTGAAATAGGGAATCTGTTAGAAGAATTTAAAACAGATCTGTTAAGCACCTTAGGGAACCAAATTGACACTCTAAAGGCTAAGAAGAAACAAGAAGATGAAGATCAGATAATGGCTATCTTCTGCCCAAAATGCCGGAAGAAACATGCCTTAAAAGACTGCCCATTAGAAAACATCCAAGTTTGTGCCTTCTGTACTGAACATCATGATATATTTAATTGTCCTAAAGTTAAGGTTTTGCAGAACTGTAATATGGCAGCTAATGCAGAGATGGAAAACGTGTATTACATGGGCACAAAGAGACCATGGCAGCCAAGGCCAGCACCTCAAGGTATGTTTCCAAATCAAAATTTGCAATTTCCTGTAAATGATCAAATGTATGCTCAGAATTCATGGAATGTACCCATGCCATGGCAGCACCAAAATCACCCACAGCAACAATGGAGACCATCTCAACAATACTCTCAATCCTATCATACATATCCTCAATCATACCAACCATATTCACAGCCATATCAACAATATCATCAGCCATATTCATCACATCCTCAACCATATCAGCAGTATCCTCAGCAGCAAGTTGTTTACCAACCTCAACCTACTCAACAAGCACTGCCTGCTCCTCCACCAATAAATCCACCACAATTGCAATTTCCATCTAACTCACAACCTCCCAGACCTACTCAAATTCTTGCTCAAACTGTCCTAAATCCAAATAACAGAGCAGAGAGGCCAGCCTACAATGTAGAAGAGGGAACCTCATATCCCACACTACCCTTGTAAAATATCAACTTGAGGTCTGGTAGGGTACTCCACAAAGATTCTCCAATAACAGACAAACAAGAAGAAAACACAGAAAATGAAAATGAAATGACAAATCAAAGAAAACCAAACGATGATACCAAAGATAAGCAGATGCAACCATTGCATCCACCTTTTCCAGACCGATTGGTCCAAATGAAACTTCCAATGTCTATACCACATTTCAATGTTTTATTTCAATGTTTTAGATGAGCTCAAGAATGTCTATATAAAAATTCCGCTACTCCAAGCCATAAAATACATTCCCATATACACTAAAGCAATCAAAGAAATGTGTCTTAAGAAGCCCACTAGGAAAAGGATTGATCCACAAACTATTCATGTTATAGGACATTTAGCTGGCCTTATGACAAATACCATCTCAATGGAAAAGTATGTTGATCCTGGTATCCCTAGAGTTACTACAATCATTAACAACATACAGATTCCAAACACTTTAATAGATCTTGGGGCCATAATAAATGTCATGACTCTTGAAACCATGAGAACACTCCAGCTCATAAATTTGCAACACACAACGATTGTTCTAGAACTAGCTGATAGGTCTAAAGTGATTCCTGAAGGGATTTTGGAGGACATAATTGTTTCACTAGACTCTTGGGAGTACCTAGTGGACTTCCTAGTTCTTCAACCCAAATCCAATCTAGGAGGGCACCCTATCATCCTTGGTAGACCATGGTTAGCGACTGCTGATGCATTCATAGGATGCCGATCGGGCAACATGATCATTTCAAGAGGGACCGAAAGGAAACAACTCACTCTTTATCCATCGGCACAATCACCAGCAGTAACACACAATTTATGGCTTGATGATAAATACAATGATAAAGAAGAAGTACAATCTGTTTTTAGCATTGACCAAATCTATGATTTCCAAGAACAAAATAATAATGATTTGGTAGAATTGTTCCTTTCTCAACCTGATATTTCCGAAAATTTGAGAAACGACCAATATTATGCTGCAGATGTACTTTTAGCCCAAAATTTTCAAGAAACATGCACCATTCAATCTTTGCAAACCACATTTCATGATATTTTTCCAGTTCAATCCATCACAAACACACAGAGTCAGATCATAGAGATTAGTCCAGGGAAAACTCTGAACATAGGCAATCACCTAGACTCATCTCAGCAAGAGAAATTGATTTGACTATTGAGAAAATACCAGAAAGCATTTGCTTGGGACTACACCGATATGCATGGGATTCACCCCGACACATGCACTCACCATATTTATACATATAGTACTATCAAACCAGTGAGGCAACCGCAAAGAAGAATGAACCCCATGCTCCAGGATATTGTCAGAGAAGAATTGCAAAAACTATTGAGAGTCAATTTTATATATCCTATTTCTGACAGTCAGTGGGTATCCCCATTGGTTATAGTGCCCAAGAAAAATGGTAAGTGGCACATTTGTGTTGATTACAGACAATTGAACAAAGCAACGCTCAAAGATTATTTTCCACTACCATTTATTGACCAAGTGTTAGACACCTTAGCTGGGAAATCATCATTTTATTTTCTTGATGGTTTCAGTGGCTACAACCAGATCAGGATAGCCTCAGAAGATCAGGACAAAACCACATTCACCTGTCCTTGGGGCACTTATGCTTATAGTGTTTTGCCATTTGGACTTTGCAATGCTCCAGCTACATTTCAGAGAGTTATCTTAGCTTTTTTCGCTGATTTAGTTCATGATTGTGTTGAAGTTTACATGGATGATTTTTCAGTGTACAGAAATTCATTTGAACATGCATTAGAGAACCTTGAAAGAGTTTTGAAAAGATTTATTGAAGCTAATCTGTCCCTGAGCAATGAAAAGTTCTTTATGATGTTAAATGAAGGGATAGTATTAGGCCACTATATTTCTTTTCAAGGCATCAAAGTTGATCCAGCAAAAATCCAGATCATTGTTGATTTTCCAATTCCAAAGAATCAAAGAGAGGTAAGAAGTTTCCTTGGGTATGCAAGCTATTACAGGAGGTTTATTGAACATTTTAGTAAAATAGCTTTACCTTTGTTTAAGCTTCTAACAAAAGATGTACTTTTCAACTGGAATAAGAACTGCCAACAAGCATTTGAAGCACTCAAAAAGAAGTTATCAACCGCACCAGTCTTAAGAGGGCCTAACTGGAGCCTACCATTTCATATCTTTACAGATGCATCTGACACTGCAGTGGGTGCCTCATTAGGCCAAAAAGAGGAATCTTGTAATTATGCCATTTATTTCATTAACAAAAATCTAACACCTGTAGAGTCAAACTACACAGTCACAGAAAAGGAAACACTTGCCATCATATATGTTGTGAATAAATTCCGACATTATATAACTGGTTATGAAGTCTTTGTACATACTGATCATTCTGCCATTAGACATTTAATGAATAAACCAATAACTAGTGGCAGAGTTACCAGATGGTTATTATTGTTACAGGAATTTAACATCACAGTGTTAGATAGACCAGGTAAAGAGAATCAGGTGGCAGATTTTCTTTCTAGACTGCAAAATCCATGTGAGGTTGTTCCGGTCGAAGATTCTTTCCCAGATGAAAATTTATTTGCAATTTCCATAGTGAATCCTTGGTATGCTGACTTGGCCAATTATTTGTCTACAAGAAGGACACCTCCATACTTTACTCCAAAGGAAAAGAAGACACTAGTCAAACAAAGTGCTCGATACTCATGGATTAATGGCGATTTATTTTACACTGGTTATGATATGATTATAATTTAGAAGATGTGTAAGAAATGATGAGATAATTGATATTTTAAAATATTGCCATGATGAACCGTGTGGTGGGCATTTTGCAGCTAAGCGAACAACATTCAAAGTTCTTAGTCTTGGATACTACTGGCCATCCATTTTTAAGGATTCCAAGAAGTACGTGAAGAGTTGTGACAGCTGCCAAAGAATGGGCAGGCCAACAGCTACAGACGAGATGCCCCTTCAGCCCCAAGTTCACCTAGAGCCATTTGAAAAATGGGCTCTAGACTTCATAGGACCCATTAACCCAACCTCCAATGGTAAAAAGTACATCTTAGTATGTACTCATTACGTCACAAAGTGGGCTGAAGCAAAAGAACTAGTTAGAGCCACCGAACAAACAGTGGTAAATTTCCTTTTTGAAGAGATTTTTGTAAGGTATGGAGTACCAAGGGAAATAGTGACTGATTAGGGTACTCAATTTACTTCGAAGTTAGTGAAGGACATCACAGACAAATACCAAATCAAGCACATAAGAAGTACACCTTACCATCCACAGGCCAATGGGCAGGTGGAATCCACAAACAAAACTTTGGAAGGGATCATCACTAAAACTATGGCAATGAACAGAAAGAATTGGGAAGAGAAGCTCAAAGATGCACTCTGGGCTTACAGAATTACGTGGAAGAATAATACATGATTTACACCATATCAGTTGGTGTATGGCAAAGAGGTAATGCTTGCTATTGAGTTTCAAATACATACTTTTAAACTGGATGTAGATTTGCAAATTGACCTGGACCAAGCACAACAAGAAAGAATTCAGCAATTGAACCAGCTGGATGAGATGAGGCAGCAAGCAGAGGAAACCACAATCCTCATGCAAAAACAAAGGAAGCAGTGGCATGATGCACATATCAAGAAGAAGCAGTTCAAGGAAGGCGACTGGGCTTTACTTTTTGACTCTAAATTCAGAGATCATAAAGCCAAGTTTACCACCCATTGGATGGGCCCATACCAAATTATTCAGGCTTACAACAATGGTTCAGTCAAGCTCAAAACTATTGATGGAGAAGGTCATTCCTTTACTGTTAACGGTCATCACCTGAAACTTTACACTAAGCCCATCAGCAAGCAAAATTTTATCCAAACAGTATCTCAACAAAGAGAGGTTGAGATATTGCAGCCTTCAGCGGCAGTATCCCTGCCTTATTTCATTTCATTTCAATTTAGAAATTCAAAAAAGAAAAAGAAAAAAAAACAAAACAAAATCTAAAAAAAAAAGAAAAAAAATAAACACAACCAAAAATAATAACAATGGGTTAGATGTGAAAACCAGACTCTGGCACACTCTAACCCCGAATTCTTACTTGAAAACCAATTCATTGGCGGGTAAGAATTCCTTTTCTTTTGTTCCTTGTTTCATTTATCAACTGAATAATGACTTGAGGACAAGTCAACACTTTAGTGGGGGAGAGAAGCATCAGCATTTTGTTCTCTTATCTCTCCATTGTAAATTCTTAAAGATTTCTTATCTCATCTCCTCACTGTAAATTTCCAAAGAAGTTTGTTTCAGCATTCCAGATTTCAACAAAGAAGTTGTTTTGTCATTGTTTTATCTCAGAGGGAACTGGTTATAAACATTATGCAGGGGGACATGTTCTGTCCAGAAGACCATGTTACCAACACCAGCAGTAATGGGACCTGTTTAAGACACATAAAAGGGACCTGTTAAGAGACTGTTACTTCAGGATTACTTCAACAAAGCTTCATCAAATTTCTACAAGGATCCACAGGTTGCTGGGCACCAAGACTTCATCAAATACCAAAGATCAAGGAACCTGTATACATATAATTCTCTCTCCGGATTTCAAAGAAGTTGCATGAACATCTTCAAGATCTCAGAGGGACCTGTTGTATTCGAATCTATCTCAGGGGACCTGTTATGAACAGCAAAGAATAGTCAAAAGAGACTAGTCCTACCCAGCATGCCAATGCAACGCTTGAACAACCAACAAAAGTGTAATGTATTCCTTATTCTTAACATTTAAATTCTTAGATTATTTTTTAATGTTAAATTTAATAACTGTGACTGCTACGATCAATTTCAGAGACACCTCCATACCTATCACTCGTTATCCTATTGTTAATCCCTATCATCTTCCAATACTCCAACCCCTCTCATACTTATACGATTTTGTTAATCCCCTCTCATATCACCCTTTTCAATCTCTGTTACCAATCGATTAGACCCTACAGTCATCCCAACATTTCTATTTGGCCGGGTACCAACAGAAGCAGGACACGTGGTGAATTGTTAGGAAACCAAATGTCATGTGGGCTTGTTCATTATGTTTGAAACGTCTGAATTATGATTTAAACACCCGACGAAGCCGAATGATGCAAACGACTACCCAGAATCATATCCCAGTACTTCACATATATGCTTCTAGCGTTTCTATGATGGCATCCATACGACCAGTACAACCATTCCTCTGTTTCAAAAGATGAATATGTTATGAATTGAGTTAAGCCGTTTATTTCATTATCGTTTTCAGTTGTTCTATGTTAGCATTTGACTCCTATGACTTCAACAATAAAGACTGAAAGTAGCAAGCGCCACGAAAGGAAAATGTAGTTAATTGGGTTCGACCTCTATTACAAGATAGTCAATCGAGCATCATTGGGTTACTAAAGGAGCTAGTGTTAAAGAGCCGAGGACGCCACCAGGTCAGCAGCATTGGGGTGGAAGATAAAAGGTAACAAATCAAAACTTCTTTGTTGAAGTTGTAAAACATAAACAAAGAAGAGTTAGAGCACAACTCTCGGCCACAATGACCAATAGGGTCGAACCAAGCATATTCGACAGTTCCCAGTATCACGAAGATTGCATTTCAATTCTTAAAGAAATACAGTGGCTGCCCTTTTTAGAGAAATTTCGTGGAAGTAATGAAGAGGTCACCAAACAGTTCGCTTTTACATTCAATGGAGAGAAAGCTCTGATAGGTAATTTTTCATTCAGAGTTTCGGAAGATACCATAGCTCAAGCCCTAGGGATCAGCCCAGAAGGGGAGAAGTACTTCAAGACAAAGCAATTTAAAGAGAAATCATGGACTCAATTTATGTCCAGATCCAGGGTTTCGTCCGTTAATTGGAAGAAAGGCGTCCCAAGAAGTTGGCTGGTGCATCCCTGGGACGAGATGGTCTATATCATCCAAAAGTTTGTAACTTGTGAAGGCCGCTACAGTATTGTTTACTTGTAACATATCAAGTTACTGTTACATTTGAAAGGGCAGTGTGTTATCAATCTGCCATACTTCCTCTTGCAAAGCCTAACCAAAATGTCAAAGACCATCCAAGAGCAGAAAGGTAACGAAGACAAGAGCTTATATCACTTTGGGTTAATTCAAATTCTTATTGAGTATGAATTGCAGAGAAGATGGAAAACGCGGAAGCATTTCTTGGCTGCTAACCAAATTAAAGATGAAGAGGACAAGGAAGAACCACAGGAAAACTTAGGATTCATGAATGATATTGATGAAGATATTCCTATACACAAAGCAAGCAAGGTACCTCCACCTGTTAGCAGTATAAGGACGAGGAAAATGAGAAAAGAGGATGCTCAGAAAGCAGAACAAGATAAAAATTTTACCACCTATTCAAGAAGAACCAGGAGAACATCAAAGGCCCAGCTACAAGAAGAACAACCTGAATTAAATGCACCTATGCCGATGGATATTGAAAGTAGTGCCCACTCACAACCTGGACCAGGAGCTGAGATGGAGGTTGAAAGCAATAACAGGCAAGAAAAAGATTCACCG
This sequence comes from Pinus tabuliformis, assembly GCA_031772625.1. NCBI lineage: Eukaryota > Viridiplantae > Streptophyta > Pinopsida > Pinales > Pinaceae > Pinus > Pinus tabuliformis. Next base: position 1,707,758,016 of record CM062819.1, read on the forward strand.
CCTGCCATAAAGAAACAGAAGAAACTGGAGAAGCAAATTGAGAAGTTAAAGGAAGAACTAATGGAGGCTAATATGCTGGAAAAAGTTATCAAGAAAGAAAATGAAATGCTCAGAGCACAGAGTAAAGAGACTCAACAGAAGAATGAAAAGTTAAGGGAACAAATTAAGGAACTTGAAGCTGAACAAACAGATATTTTTAAATGGGCCACTAAATGGTACAATCAAAAGAAGGTCCTCAAGGAAACGTACAAAAGTTTAAAGCATGAGCTCCATGGTCAGAGAGATGCCCAGGTGAAGAAGAATGTGGATACATTGTTGAGGGCAACAGAGGTACAGGCAGGGACAGAGTTCAGAGGAAGCACATCAGGGTTAGCATGAGGTCATGCTAATTCATTAAGTCGGGGAGAGATGTTGGTACCATTCCTTGACCTCCTTTTTCCTCTTCAAACACATCGTTTGCCTACCTTTTTCCTTCATACATCTCTTAGACCCCTTGAAATTGATTAGTTAACAGTATTATAGTTGTTAAATACATTAGAATTGATTTATGAGTTTTATGTTAAAGAATTAAGGATTTTTGATAAAAAGACTACAGGAAGTTGCAACATCCTGTAATTGGTTTATTGTTTGACATATGGCATGACAGCTAGGCTAAAGCAAAGGGTAGGGATGAAAAGTAGAATGTACAAGCATGGACGAACACCTATCCTACAGCAGAACCAACGCTCCTGGAGGCACGGTCAATGACGGTCAAAGCATAGCATGTTGGCGACAAAAGCAGCAACAACATAGGGTTCTAAACCGATTTAGTTTTATTCCTTTTTGAAATTGGTTCAGAATAGAAACAACTTAAAAACTATGCCATAGCAAAAGCGGCAACAGCCGCATCACGGATGTACATTCATTCCGAAATGTAAACATTGTAAAAACATATGTAAACACAGTTATGTGTGGTCAGTGGTGGTTATCATTGTATCGTTTTGAAAACAGAGCTTTTGAACTTAATACCAAAAACACGGTTGCAGTCACGATTTCATCGTTGCGTTGATTCTATAGTTGCTTGAGCACAGTCCAGTATACCTTTGAAACGCGGACGGGCCCTGCGTGGAACGGGTATACTGTCATTTTATTTCATTTGCAACTTCTGAATATTCAATAGCATGCACAGTGATTAGAATTCAGTTTATGCTTTCATTGATTTAATTAGAAATTCGTATGAGTAATGTTTATGATGGTAGCTTGAAGGATTCATCGCAGAGATCGTTGAATTGTATCCTGTAAGGGATCTGGTCTTTTGGTATTTTTAAGAGCATCTTCATGAACCATGTTTCTTATATATTTGAATTTTAAGTGTGCTTGTGATTCTAGTATATTTCAATCTTTCATGAATGATAAACATTGAATGCTGAGTGTTCACTGAACATGGGTTTTATGCACAGTATCCTCGTAAGGGGATTGAAATCTTGGTTTAAGTAATACACAGTGTTTTTAGAATAGGTAGATGAATTGAGTGACCTGAGTGTCCAGGTGATAGGGAGCATACCTCAATCTTCCGTAAAGAAGTTCTTTAACTTATCATCACAAACACTTAGTTAGGAATCCTTTATGTCTATAGATTGTAGACGCATGCCTCGAAGTTTACTGATCCTGGTCGATAATAAATATAGCCTAATCTAGCACCTTAGATAGGACACTACACAAAGCATAGTCTAATGCTTGTTAATGGCTCCACCCATCGAGGTTGATTTGAAGGTATTTATGGAGACCCTTCTCTTGATCATTCTCCATAAATATTCTTGCACAAGAATATACATTCCCTTTAGGATTTGCAGGAACAATGAAGCAACCTAGTTTATTTCCAATATCTTTCAGTAAATTTTCATCCCAAAAATGTAGAGGGAGGTGGGGTAACCTAAACCAAACAAGAGTAGAGACGATTTATTGTCATTGGTTGAATCCAAGGGTCCATGGAGACAAATCATTTACTTAGAACACATAAAATAATTGGAACATCTAAATATTAGATCTCGAGCTTCCTTGAAAAAATAAAAATGAAATATCCATGCCCTGCAACAAATGCAAAAACCTGGTTGAGTTTTGGGACTCATTGTTTTGCTACCAATGAATCCACCGCTCTTGTAATAGGCCATAGATGTGTAAATTTATCGATTAAATCCATTTTAGATAAGATAAAGGCTTTCTTTATTGCCTCTTGGGCAAGAGATCTAGGAGGGAAATGTCATCCAACTTTCTGACAAAATAATATGAGGTAGCTATTAGAATCATGATTAAACTGAGGGGGGTAAGTGGATCAATGTAATACACTTTTTAACAATTTAAATATAAATCAAACATAATAAATCATACACAAAGATTGAACACAAAATGTATGTGGAAACCCATACAAGAGGAAACTACATTTTTTTTTTATTAATTACATTTGTGAGAACCAACCCCAGTTACAATTATTTTTGTAGGCAAAAACCTATGAGAGGCACCAATCCCGCTTTCTTTGTAGGCATCAACCTACCGAATACACCAATCTCCACTGGATTTGTAGGTACCAACCTACTGGAGACGCCAATCTCCACTAAATTTGCAGGCACCAACCTACTAGATACACCAATCCCCATTGAATTTGCAGGCACCAATTTGCATGAGAAAAATTCCTTGTAATCTTGATTTGTATACTCTTCTTTACTGACTACTTCAAATCTCCTCTTGGATTTGCTTCTCTTTCTTTGATTCAACAACTCCTTGGACACTTTAGCAATATGTTCTGGAAATTTAATACTCAACAATCTAATATGTACACTCAATTCTTTGAATTGATATTTCTCCTCAACTCTTTGCTTATAATCTACCTCTCAACATTCATATATGCTATCACACAGTCACATATACATATGTTTCCACTATGCTTTGTTGTTACATAGCCCTTTGTCTCTTGTTGTCACTCAACATTGTTGTCACGCAGTTCCACTATCACTTGTTGCTATTCAACATTACGGTCACACAATCCCACTATCAATTGGTGCATGTTAGGTCCCTATACTACTAGTGTAACCCTGTATTGTTATTAGTGAAACCCCCTTATTGTATCATTGTGTCCATGTAGTCCCCATGTTGTTATTATTGTGCCCCATAGAAGCCCACTATTGTTATTGTTGTGCCCCTACAATCTTACTGTTATGTAGACTTTGATTGTATTGGGACCCCTTAGAATCCTATATATAGAAAGGAGGTATTTTCATTTGTATCATCCAAGAATTGTTCATTTGTGTAATGTAAAGGAGGTTGCCCCCTCAAAGAGGCTTATTTTGGAGTCGTTGATCTATCTCTTCTTCTATTTTGTGAGTTGCTTCAAACAGGTCATCGTGGCATTGCCACTATAAAAAAAATTCTACGAAGTTTCAGAAGATGAAATTAAAAACTATTTGACCTGAAAGATTTCTAAACTTCTTGTCCGAATTTCAGATATTGTCTCGCTATATTTTCAGAGATATGAGTTGAGGAAGTTAGGGGTTTTGCAGGCTCCAAAATTTCATCTCAAACAGGTCATCATGGGATTTTCGCTATAACATTTTTTCTACAAAGCTTCGGAAGTGTAAATTAAAACTCATTTGAGTCAAAATTGTGCTACACCTTGTGTATGAATTTCAGGACTTGGTTCCCTATATTTTCAGAGATAATATCTAAGGAAGTTAGGGTTTTTGCAGGCCCCCAAATTCCATCTCAAATATGTCACCTTGAGAAAATCGTCATAACGTTATCTTTGAGCATCAGATTCAAATTTCGTAATAAGTGACAGAAAGAGGATAGAATTTTGTTTGTTAGGTATCATTTTTAGGGTCGAAGGTAGAAACAGTGACACGTGGCACTTCATACAAGTTATCTCTACTGAACCAATTTACAATCAGGTCATTGTAGGAAATTGGGCATAACTCTTTCTTGAAGAATCCAATATCGATCAGACCTGTAGGGTTGGAAAGAGGACTCAGAGGGCTACCAAAATACACAATTCCAGAACTTGGAGATATGAAATTACAGAGTTACAATTGTTTCAAGATCAAGCTCCTAAAAGGAAGAAAAAAAAATATGAGGAAGTTTGATGGAAAGGATCTGGTAACTTGGATACTACATATGGAGCAATATTTTGATCTACATGATGTGCAACTGTTACAAAAGGTACGTATTGCATCTTTATATTTAGAACCGAATCAGTTTGTATGGTATAACGGGATTTTTTTCTCGTAAACCACTTATCACTTGGTCAATTTTCACGGAGGAAATGATAGCACATTATGAGGATACAAAGAGAAACACCTTCTTTAGCCAGTTGATAAATATCAAACAAAAGTTCAATGGCAGAGTACATTGAGAAATTCCAAAATTGAATATAAGGGTAAATGATATTATAGAGAAGCACATGATTGATGTCTCCATAGGGACTTTAAAGGATAAAATTCAACATGAGGTTCATCTTTGGGAACCTGATTCATTGGAGAAGGCATTCATGTTGGCAAGAAAAATTGAAAGAAAAATTATGGCAACAAGGAATTCTACCACTCAAAACCATAAATATGAAAGTTTTGTTGCTCCTAGCCTTCCACAACCTACAAGGTTGACACCACAACAATTGGAAGAAAAAAGAGAAAAAGGGGTTTGTTACAGTTGTGATAACAAATACAATAAACGTCATAAGTGTGCTGAGAAGAAATTATTTTACATAGGTTGTGAAGAGGCGGAAGAAAAGGATCAAGAAACGTCAAAAGAAGAGGATATACACCAAGAACCAACCTCAAATAGAGAAGAAATGAATCCAACCATATCTTGTAATACATTGGCAAGAATTACCACTCCTCAAACTCTTAAGATAGATGGACAAACGGAGATAGTGAACAAATGTTTGGAAGGATATCTTCATTGCTTTGTATCTAATAAAAAAACACAATGGGTCAAGTGGTTACCTTTGGTTGAATGGTGGTATAATGCTTCAGCAAAAATGACCCCATTTATGGCACTTTATGGATATCATACACCATCCATCACATCATCTTTAAGAGAAAATTATAAGGTTCAAGCAATGGAATATCACATCAAGCATCAAAAACAAGTTCTCCAACTCTTAAAGGATAACCTCACTTTGGCACAAAATCAAATGAATCAATAAGAAGATCAACATCGTAGTGAAAGAAATTTTGATGTAGGAGACTGGGCATTTTTACAGCTACAACCATACAAACACATTTCCCTCAAGCAAGATAAGAATGATAATAAATTATCATCAAAGCACTATGGTACTTACAAGGTGTTGCAAAAGATTGGTACTATGACATACAAATTGGAGCTTTCTGCATCTTCCTGAGTGCACCCAATTTTCCATGTTTCATGCTTAAAGAAGGTTATAGGTGACAAGCTCCCAGTTTAAACAATATTGCAAAAAATTGACGAGGAAGGAAAAATAATAGTGGAACCTGAAGAAGTCATGGAAACAAGAACCCGAAAACTATGAAATCGATCAATTTCAGAGTATCTCATCAAGTGTAATAACTTGCTCACTGAAGATTCCACATGGTAGGACACAAATTTTATATAGAAGCATCAAGAACTACTCAAGCATTGAGGACAACAATTTTTGAAAGAGAGGGGCATGTTATGTCCCTATACTACTAGTGTAACCCCTTATTTTTATTAGTGGAACCCCCTTATTGTATGTGCCCATGTAGTCCCCATGTTGTTATTATTGTGCCTAATAGAATCCCAGTATTGTTATTGTTGTGCCCCTACAATATCACTGTTATGTAGACTATGATTTTATTGGGACCCCTTAGACTCTTATATATAGAAAGGAGGTCTTGTCATTTGTACCATCCAAGAATTGTTCATTTGTGTAATGTAAACGAGGTTGGCTTATTTTGAAGTCGTTGATCTATCTCTTCTATTTTGTGAGCTAGTTTCATAACAATGCCACTCAACATTGTTGTCTTATTCAACAAACAACTTTGCCATCCTTGCATACACACACCTACAACATTCATCATCACAAACACATATGTTGTTTCTTAATGTTTACATTTGTTGTCACTCAACATGCACGTTCAATGCCTCTCTCACACACTCTTGCTTTCACATTGACACCAATAGTCCCACTTCTCGATTTAATTGACCTTTATATTTTTTTTTTCTACTCAACTCTAAATCGACCCATGGCTTTGTTCCATGGTATGCACATTGAGGTTAGCTACAAGGTAAATATTATTTTCCCACTTTTGCATGAATACTGGTAAAGGAAGAAGTCTGAAGAGTTTCTTTTCGCTCGGAAACACTTAGAATGAATGTAGTCAAACGCTCTACAATTGAGCTACAGGACCTACATCTCCATGAAGCCATTGTTCTAGGTTACTGTTATCAATGAACTCGTTCAATGTAATCTTGCCTACACCCTTACCACAATACTCAAGCAAATAAACAATATTTTTTGTGCTAGACTTATTCAATTGCTTCCACCTCTACTCTAAACTCCTTTTCAACTTGCGCCTTGTTGTTAAGCAATTTTTTCATGACTTCCACCAATGGAAACTCACGCTGCAACTCCACACACGTGTTACAACTCCTCCGTATGAGCCTGGCGTAGTCATTGCAACTTCGATCCTAATCATTTTTTCTACAACTTCGGTGCTACTATTCGTGATGATGATTATGCTACAACACACCTTCGACAAATTGAAGTTGCTGCAACTCTCAAACTTCCATTCCAATGGTGCGATTCCCATATTTTCTCATGTTGCAACTTTGAACCATTCTTGTTAGCATACCAATCAATGCTACAGTTGTCTATCATGAAGCGCTCCTCACACAATAAGACAATGAAGGAAAGAGGACAACCAAATAAAGAAGCCAACTTACCATTTTTGGAAGGAGAATGTTGCACCCATCCATGTTGGATGTGAATTATATCTAGATCCATGACATAAAGTCTAACTTAGCCCTTGGCAAGACTTGACTTTGGTAGTCACATCCCCTGTAGAAATGATTCATTGAACATTCGGTAACACAAGTCACTCCATTGACTTAAAATTCATGCAGGGTCTTGTTAGTAGGTAGTCCATCTCTAATATTCTACATAATGTTTTGAACATCACATCATAGTATAATCTTGTTAAAACTACATTGAGCTCATGCTCCATCAATTCCATGTTGAAACTTAACCTTAACCTTGACACATAATGCCTTGTGCTTGATTTGAGTACTTATGACAATGCTAGTGCTCAGATCGATCCTTGATTGTTGGCTCGGTGACGGAATATCTAATTTTTATTGCTCAAATTTATTCCACGGTGAGAAACATAGAAATTCACATTTGTTTTAACTTTTGCAACAAGACCTTTATTCACAACCTAAGTTATTTGGCTCAAGTTTGAGTACGAGTTAAACGACCTTGAAATTTGATAAAAATTCAACAAGAAAAGTCTTAACAATAAAATTCAACATAATGTAATGAGGCCTTTATTCTCAACCTATGTTATTTGGTTCAAGTTCGAGTACGAGTTCAACGACCTTGAAATTCGATAAAAATTCGACAAAATATAAAATTTGAAAAAAAAATAAAAAAAAATAAAAAAATAAAAAAATAAAATATATATATATATATATATATATGAAAAAAACTGATACACATTACTAGAAAGAATAATAACATAAAACAAAATCTAAAATTTGAAAATTTAATTAAAATATTAAAATATATACAATAACAAAATATAATACATATAATAATAAAATAAGAAGTGTAAAATCATTAAATATAAAATACAACTAACAATAAAATATAAACATAGGCTGATATATTATTAGCATATTAGTAATATGCACAATAAAATTATAAAATGCACAATAGTTTGAAAATTACAAAAGTCACATAATAAAATAAAATGATGGTTGGTCGTCGCTGCCACATGAACCTTAACCCTAGATTTTCAATGGTCACCTGTGAATGAGCCTCACTCCTTTACCTTGTTCACATGTCACCTTGATGAACCTTAACCCTAGATTTTCAATGGTCACCTGTGAATGAGCCTCACTCCTTTACCTTGTTCACATGTCACCTTGTCACCTGTGGACTCAGACTCAAACTAGATGTGAGGTCTATTGTCATTGGATAATAGACGGTCTCACTTGCATTTTAATTTTGGTTTTCTTGAATGCAACTACTTGTTGCTTTGCTTGGAGGGCTTTGGAGTGTTGCATAAAGTGGTAAGAATGATACCATACACTAGGAGCTGAGGGTGTTTGCTCTGTTTTTTTTTTAATTATTTTTTAATCTTCTAAAGAAAACCTAATTTCAAATTCCATCTAACTCAACAAATTTTATGCAGAGTTTACTAGAGGTTGACTTCGACTAATTTTTTTTTTTCAAGTTTGTCAGAACTTCAACGATTTTGTTCGATTTATCTTGAAAATCAATGAATTTCTAATTTTGATCTTGAAATTCATCGAATCCCGGTGACACTGTTCTCAACTTTACATCTCTATTTATAGGCAACACATATTGGTCTTCATTTATCTACTCTTTAACTTTGATAACATGATCAAACACTGACCTACATCATTGACAACACTTGTTCAACAATCCCCCCTTTGACATTGATGTAAACACCACTAGAAATAGTCCAATGGTTGATATACTTTGGTTTAGACCTCTTCTTATCTGCTCGCTGACTCTGGTACATGGCTACAACTCCCCCCATTTGTATGCATTCTTTTATCTTTATTGAGAGCAACATAACTCTCCCTGGTAGCAAAATCTATGTCTCTATAACGTGTCCCACTAATGAACTAGTCCCCCTATGATTTTGATGTATTTGAACATTACTTTGTCTTTTGTAGTGCACCTTTTGAGAAAGAAATGGTGCGGTGAACTACAATTGTGTATTGCTCAATTTATTGAGCAAAGTGATGGAGCGGTCACTCTCAACCTCTCATCCATTTTTTCCATTTAACGAATGTTTTTGCCTCCATCTAATACATATACATTGCTTGAGGTTATAATTCCCTTCATAATTGTTTTACATGAATATGCCTTCTTCATTTCACATCCGTTTGAATGAAATATGACCTTATATCCTTGGTCACACATTTTTCTAACACTTAAAATACTATGTTTAATACCATATCATACAATACATTAATAGCTTTGGTCTTTCCCTTGTCCAAAACAATTGTCCCTTTCCCTTTATCTTTGCTGAAGCATTATTGCCAAAAGAAACATTACCTTCCATGTCTTCATTTAGAGATACAAACTTGCTTTTTTCTCCTATCATGTTCTTTGAATAACCATTATTAATGTACCATTCGTTTTCTTGATCTTGAGTATATAGAGAAAATCCACACTTTTGTGAATTCTTAGGCTTCTTCTTCCATACCTTTGTGATTTTCACTTGCTTGTATTGCTTATAAGCACTTATCATCTTGCTTCTACACTCATTTTCTTTATGCCCAAATTTATTGCATATATAGCACTCAAATTCATCCAAGAGAGGATAAAATGCATTAACATAATAATTTCTAGATTTAGGCATTGAGTATTGATTATATATAACATTTTCATTTTTGATATAACTATAGTCTTTGCAATTTATAGCCTCATGACCAAAGTTATGGCATGAAAAACAATAGCCATAAACAATATCTGGGTACCTTTGTATGAAGAGTCTTCTTAAAGAGATTGATATTCGAGAATTGTTTTGCTTGCTGGCTTGAGGAGGTTCATGCTTTTGCTTCTTGCTTGCTCCATTGTTATTTGTGACACTGCTCTAATTTTGTTTCTGCAGGTTATTGGCTTCATTCCTTTCTTTGTTAAATTGATTACTTGGTCCTTTGACCACATTGACATAGCTCTTGGGTTCCTCTATTCTTGATATGTCAGACCTTGATTCTTTTTTAACTATTTCACGAGTTTCTTTGTATCCAAGCCTTGTTTTGATGGTTGATGATCTCTGACTCTTGAGGATGTCATCTAATGTTTCATATCCTTTTGCAAATCTCGGGTTTAGATCTATTTGAGCCTTTCTTTTCTCTAGATATCTTCTTATAGAGACAATCTCTGCTTCTAATATTTCACAACTTTTTTCCTTCTCTTTTATCTGATTCATCAAGGCATCTTATATTCTTTTAGCCTTTTCCACCTCAGTTTTCAAGAGAATTGTAGTTTCATTAGCAACACGATATTTATTCTCATAGGATTGTAGCTTTTCTCTATGTTTTTGGTTCTTCCTTATTAGTTTGTGTATCTCATGTAAATCACTTAGGATTTATCCTTCCATTTCTGCCTTTGCCTCCTTATCTTTTAGATTAGTCATTTCTTGATTATAATTTTGATTTTCAAAAGCTATTAGAAACATTTCAACTTGAATTGCTTTAGAATTACAGTTTTCATCATTTTCTGATGAGTTACTATTTTCTTTGGAGTAAACACTTTTCTTTCTAAGATATTTTCCTTTATTATTCCTCCTGGACTTCTTCTTTTATTTTTCTCATTTTTCTTCATTACTGTTATCTTTATATGGACATTTGAATGCAAAATGACCCACTCTACCAAAGTTGAAGCATTTATATGGTAAATTACCTTTCTACTTTCTAGAGCCTCTCTTCAGCTTCCTTACAAATTGTGCTTCTTCCTCATTTGATTCATGGCTTGAACAATCATGGTTATCACATGTCTTCTTTGCAACTTTGAATGTTGGTTCCCTTGATTCTTACTTCTCCTTAATGGTACTCAAGTCACAGGTTGTCAAGATCCCGTGAAGATGATCCATGGATAGTTTTTCAAGACCCTTTAGTTCTTCCAAGGCTGAAACTTTTGCATTGAATCTAGAGGGGAGAGATCTCAAAGTTTTTTGAACTTCTACAATGTCATCAATTGCTTCATCAAGTAATTTAATAGTATTAGGATTGTCATCTACACGAGGGAAAAATGTTGTTATCTTCTCATCTTCTTTCATCCATAAGCTTGCAAATTGCATTTGATGAACTTGAATTTGGAGGCACCAATTTGCAGGAGAACAATTCCCTGTAATCTTGATTTGTATACTCTTCTTTACTAAATGCTTCAGATCTCCTCTTACATTTTCTTCTCTTTCTTTGATTTAAAAACTCCTTGGAAACTTTAGCAATATGTTCAAGGCATTTAATACTGAACGATATAATATGTACACTCAGTTCTCAGAATTGATCTTTCTCCTAAGCTCTTTCCTTCTAATCTAGTTCTCAACATTCATATATGTTGTCACATAGTCACATATACATTTTTTGCCACTTTGCTTTGTTGTCACATAGTCCCATTGTCACTTTTTTTCACTCAACATTGTTGTCAAACAATCCCACTGTCACTTGTTGCTATTCAACATTGCGGTCACATAATCTCACTATCACTGGGTGCCACTCAACATTGTTTTCTTATTCAACAAAAAACCTTGCTATCCTTACATACACACACCTACAACATTCATCCTCACACACACATATGTTGTTTCTTAGTGTTTACATTTATTGTCACTCAACATGCACGTTTGTTGCCTCTCTCACACTCTCTTGCTTGCACATTGACACCAATAGTCCTACTTCTCGATTTACTTGACCTTTATATATATATATATATATATATATATATATATATATATATATATATATATATATATATATATATATAGATATAGATATAGATATATATATATATATATATATATATATATATATATATATATATATATATATATATATATATATATAGATATAGATATAGATATAGATATAGATATATATATATATATATATATATATATATATATATATATATATATAGATATATATATATATATATAGATATATATATATATATATATATATATTTGGTACAACTCTAAATCGACCCATGGTATTATCCCATGGTATGCACATTGAGGTTAGCTGCAAGGTAAATATTCTTTTCCCACCTTTGCACGAGTAATGGGAAAGGTAGAAGTTTGAAGTGATTAATTTCGCTTGGAAACACTTAGAATGAATGTGGTCAAATGCTCTACCATTGAGCTATAGGCCCTACATCTCCATGAATCCATTGTTCTAGGTTGTTGTTGTCAATGAACTCGTACACTGGCATCTTGCCTGCAACCTTAGCACAATACCCAAGCAAATAAACAATATTTTTTATGCCATACTTACTCCGTTGCTTCCACCTCTACTCTTTCAACTTTCCCCTTGTTGTTAAGCAATTTTTTCATGACTTCCACCAATGGAAACTCATGTCGCAACTCCACACACAAGTGCTACGACTCCTCCGTATGAGCTTGGCGTACTCACTGCAACTTCAACCCTAATCGTTATTGTTGTAATTTTGGCGCTGCTATTTGTGATGATGATTATGCTACAACACACCTTGGACAATTTGAAGTTGCCGCAACTCTCAAACTTCCATTCCAATGGTGTGATTCCCATATTTTATCATGTTGCAACTTCAAACCGTTCTTGTCAGCACAACATTTAGTGCTTCAATTGTCTAATCATGAAGTGCTCCTCATGCAGTAAGACACTGAAGGCAAGAGGACAACCAAATAAAGAATCGAACTTACCATTGTTGGAAGGAGAATGTTACACCCATCCATGTTGGATGCGAATTAGATCTAGATCCATGACACATTAAAGCATCATGTCTGTGCTAAGAGACTTCTACAAAGTCTAACTCAACCCTTGGCAAGACTTGACTCTGGTAGTCGCATCCCCTGTAGAAACGATTAATTGAACTCTCGGTAACCCAAGTCACTCCAATGACTTAAAATTCATGTAGGGTATTGTTAGCATGTAGTCCGTCTTTAATATTCTACATAATGTTTTTAACATCACATCATAGTATAATCTTTTTAATACTACGTTGAGCTCATGCTCCAATCACTTCCATGTTGACACTTAGCCCCTACCTTGACACATAATGCCTTGTGATTTATTCGAGTACTTACGACAATGCTAGTGCTTAGATCAATCCTCGATTGTTGTCTCTGTGGTGGAATATCTACTTTTTCTTCCTCAAATTTATTCCATGGTGAGAAACATAGAAATTCATATTTGTTTCAACTTTTGCAACAAGACCTTTATTCTCAACCTAAGTTATTTGGTTCAAGTTCGAGTATGAATTCAACGACCTTGAAATATGATAAAAAATCAACAAGAAAAGTCTTAACAATAAAATTCAACGTAATGCAACGAGACCTTTATTCTCAACCTAAGTTGCTTGTTCAAGTTAAAGTACAAGTTCGACAACCTTGAAATTCGATAAAAAATCGACAAGAGAAGTCTCAACAATAAATTCGACATAATGCAATGAAACTTTTATTCTCAACCTAAGTTATTTTGTTCGAGTTCGAGTACAAGTTTGACGACCTTGAAATTCGATAAAAAATTGACAAAAAAAATATTGACATTAAATTGAATAGAATATAAAATTAGAAAATTAAAAGAAAATTATATTAAAAAATTTAATACACATTACTAGACAAGATAATAACATGTAAATAACATAAAACGAAATTTGAAAATTTAATTAAAAAATTAAAATATATATAATAATAAAATAAGAAGAGTAAAATCATTATAAATAAAATACAAGTAACAATAAAATATAAATGTAGGGTGATATATTTCTAACGGATTAGTAATATGCGCAATAAAATTATAAAATGCACACTAATTTGAAAATTAAAAAATTCACATAATAAAATAAAATGATGATTGGTCATGGCTTCCGGATGAACCTTAACCCTAGATTTTCAATGGTCACCTGTCAATGAACCTCGCTCCTTTACCCTGTTCGTATGTCATCTGTGGACTCAGACTTAGACTAGATGTCACGAGTATTGTCATTGGATAGTAGATTGTCTCACTTGCATTTTAATTTTGGTTTCCAAGAATGCAATTGCTTGTTGCTTGCTTGGAGGGCTTTGGAGTGATGCGTCAAGTGGGAAGAATGATACCATACACTGGGGGTGGAGGGTGTCTACTCTGCTTTTTTTTTAATATTCCAAAGCAAACCCAATTTCAAATTCCATTGCACTCAAAAAAAAATTATGCATAATTTACTAGAGGTTGATTTCGACTAAAATTTATTTTCAAGTTTATCAAAAATTAAACGATTTTGTTGATTTATCTTGATAATCAACAAATTTATATTTTTGATCTTAAAATTCATTGAATCCGCTGACATTGTTCTCAACTTTACATCTCTATTTACAAGCAACACATATTGGTCCTCATTTATCTTCTCTTTAACTTTGATAACACATGATCAAACATTGACCTACATCATTGACAATAGTTGTTCAACAATCTCCCCCTTAGACATTGATGGCAACACCATTAGACACAATCCAATGATTGATATATTTTTGTTGAGACCTATTCTTATCTTCTCACTGACTCTTCTACATGGCTACAACTCCCCCCATTCTTATGCATTATTTTACCTCTCTTTAGAGAAACATAACTCTCCCTAGTAGCAAAAGATTTGTCTCTGTAACTTTTCCCACCAATGAACTAATCCCCCTATGATTGTGCTATATATGAACAATACTTTGTCTTTTGTAGTGCACCTTGTGAGAAATAAATGGTGTGGTGAATTGTAGTTGTGTATTGCTCAGTTTATTGAGAAAGTGAAGGAGAGGTCACTCCCAACCTCATCCATTTTTTCCATACAACGATTGTTTTTGCCTCCATCCAATACATATAGATTGCTTGAGGTTATAATTCTCCTCATAATTGTTTTACCTGAATCTGCCTTCTTCACTTCACATTCGTTTGAATGAAATATGACCTTATATCCTTGGTCACACATTTTGCTAACACTTCAAATATTATGTTTATTGCCATCTTCATACAATACATTCAAAGCTTTGGTCTTTCTGTTGTCGAAAATAATTGCCTCCTTTCCCTTTATCTTTGGTGAAGCATTATTTCCAAAAGAAACATTACCTTCCATGTCTTCATTCAGAGATACAAACTTGCTTTTTCTCCTATCATGTGCTTTGAATAACCACTATTAATGTACCATGCATTTTCTTGATCTTGAGTATATAGAGCAAATCCACACTTTTGTGAATTCTTAAGCTTCTTCTTCCATACCTTTGTGATTTTCACTTGCATGTATTGCTTATAAGCACTTATCATCTTGCTTCCACACTCATTTTCGTTATGCCCAAAGTTATTGAATATATAGCACTCAATTTCATCCAAGGCACGAGAAAATGTATTAACATAATAATTTCTAGATTTAGGCATTGAGTATTGATTATATTTAACGTTTTCATTTATGATATAACTACAGTGTTTGCAATTTATAGCCTTATGGAAAAAGTTATGACATGAAAAAAAATAGCCATAAGAAATATCTGGGTACCTTTGTATGAAGAGCCTTCTTGAAGAGATTGATCTTCGAGACTTGTTTTGTTTTTTGGCTTGAGGAGGTTCATGCTTTTGCTGCTTGCTTGCTCCATTGTTATTTATGACACTGCTCTGATTTTGTTTCTGCAGATTATTGGCTTCATTCCTTTCTTTATTAATCTGATTACTTGGTCCTTTGATATGTCAGAGCTTGATTCTTCTTTAACTATTTCATGAGTTTCTTTGTATCCAAGCCTTGTTTTGATGGCCAGTGATCTATGATTGCTGAGGATGCCATCTAATGTTTCATATCCTTTTGCTAATCTTAGGTTCAAATCTATTTTAGCCTTTGTTTTCTCTAGATATTTTCTTATAGAAACCATATATCCTTAATATTTCACAATTCTTTTCCTTCTCTTTTATTTGATTCATCAAGACGTATTCTATTCTTTTAGCCTCTTCTACCTCAATTTTCAAGAGCATTTTTGTTTCATTAACAACACGATCTTTCTTCTCATAGGATTGTAGCTTTTCTTTCTGTTTTTGGTTCTTCTTTATTAGTTTGTGTATCCCATGTAAATCACTTAGGAGTTCTCCTTGTTGGAAATAATACTGAGGGGGGGGTGAATAATTTAATTTTCAAAACCAATTTGTATATGCTACTACAGTTCAGTGAACTAGCATGTATATGCAATTGTACTTAATGCAACCAGTGTATATGCATAGATATTTTGATTTACCCAAATTATCATGTATCGAACTTTAATCAGTATATCGGGAGTTCATTAGACAGTGCAGTAAAAATAGATTAAAGCATCACACATAAGCAGTACACATGAACACCAAGATATAAGGTGGAAACCCAATGTGGGTGAAAACCACCTGCTGCAATCGTCTCTGATTTCTTTTAATAAGAAAATTATGTTTACAGTTTTTGCACTGGTGCAGTCTTATACCAGTATGCAGCCTTCTACCTGCAGAAGGCTACAACCTTCTCTCGTTCTCCAGCTTCTACTGGAAGGGAGCTACAACCCCCTAGTTCTTGTACTAGTCGACGTGTTTACTAGTATGTAGGCGCTGACCTACAGAAGGCTACGACCTTCTCCTTTTTCTTTCAGGGACCACGTTTCATAAATTTTCAGACTATCCATTAACAACATCATTTCAAATATATCTGCATCAACCAATCACCTTTTGAACCAACCACAACCGAATCAATCAATCACTTTGACAACCCATCAATCAGATCATTCAGAACATTGTCACCAGAATACAGTAACCAGAACCCAAGACAGAACCCAGAACACTGCAAAAACAAACATAAGCAACTAAAACATATTTTATAAGGTATACGCTACTTCCATGTGTCGAACCTGCGTGCATACACGCTTTCCTCAAAGCGAACCAACGTATAGATTTGCAAATCAAATTTATGATGTATACACTGCTTTGATATGTAGAACCAGCATGTATATGCTCATTTTCTAAATTGAACCTGCGTACAGATCTGTAAATGATGATTTAAACATTACAACTATTCCAGACTTCAATCATACTCAGATCATCATATTTACAGACTACAACATGCGCCAGTTATTCAGATACATAATCAAATCACATAAAGATAATTCACTTCAAGCCTTGAGATCCTGATGCATCATTAGATATTATCTTTCATCAAACGCTAAGGTTCCTCCTTGGTCCAGATCCAACAATGCACCATAACCCAAGAACCTGCATACTAGATCTCACACTTCATCAGATATTCAATGCTTGTATATTGTGGCCTAATGATCTTCTCCTCCTTATATAGTTTTAGGCCTTTCTCAATACCATGGACCAAAACCACTTAGGACCCATACCTTGGATCAAATACATATGGTCAATACCTCGGATCAAATACCATGGACCAAAAACTTAGTTTCCCAAGGTATACGCGCTTTCCTTTTTGTGAAAGTGCATGTGTACGTTATATGCTCCTTTTGTTCTGTTAACCTGCATGTATACACGGCTTGGTCAATGGTGAACCTGCGTATACCTCTCTTTCTTCATTCTGTGAAGACTGATCTGTCATTCTTTGTTGTTTACTTGCTATACTGTGATCTTTCATCTGAGTGAGTTTCCTTCTGAACTGATTCCTTGAAGCTGCCCTGCATTTCATCACATCTGTAAACACTATTGTCATGCATTTTGTCACATCTGATATCTCTTCTATAGATTCATCTAGTTACCATATACAAGTGAGTTGTTCTGCTATAAGTGGGTTGCCATCAAGTACAACACATACATCATAATGCCAACAATCTCCCCCTTTGAACTTGATGGCAACAACAACCACACCAAGTCATTCTCCCCTTTTGACATCAAGGGCAAAGGGTCCTGCTCCCCCTGAGTGCATGCTGAATTTTCTGATATGATGAAATGTGTTGATTGAGCTCCCATGATTGAGTCCATGCTCCCCCTGAGCATAAGCAAGGTCTGCAAAAAGATGTTCTAAAAGAAGAACATGACTCTATACATACATCACAAATGACCTTCCTATCACCAATGACTCATACATACATCCATCTCCCAACCAAGTGGGGATATACCAAATTTGACTCATCCACCCAACCAAGTGGGGATATACCAATTGTTTATACATGTCAAAACAAAAACATTACATCATCCATCCCATGCATAGTGGGGTTACAAATTAGGTCTTTTCATGACCTTTACATTAAAAGATGTACATGACATATATAACAGAGACCAAATATCGGTAACAAGACCATGATTGTCATCAGCAACTATCATATGATCTGCTCCATCAGCAACATTTGTCAATCAGCATCCAGACCAGTAAACTATATATGTCTATCATTAGTTCTGAAACTATCATCAACCATGTTCTCCCCTGAATCTATTCCACCTGTTCACTGTCAGATCTGATCATTGCATATGTCAGTAAGAGATATCAAAGCATCATCATCAATCAGATATACATCAAATTATCAACAACTTTATGAGAACCAATATATTTCCATATGTTATCAACAGAGTGAAACCAACATCAAACAGAGCAGATAATTGACAGAACCATGGAAGACCCCTTTTTCCTGAGTCTAGCCCATTGCTTTCCTTCAAACCAACATATACGCGACTATGCCCACAGAAACCCGCATATGTACGCGACTACGCTTTATGAAACTCGCGTATAACCACCTTTCTTTGAATAACATTTAACAGCAGGATGATGCAGCAACTACTCCCAGCTTTTGTCTGAGATATTCAAATGTCTCTCTGGGCAGTGGTTTAGTAAATATATCAACAACCTGTTCTTTGGAGGGAACATATTCCAGTTTGACTTTTTGTTCAAGCACTTGTTCACGTAGAAAATAATATTTGATGGGTATGTGCTTGGTCTTGGAGTGCATGATTGGATTCTTTGAAATACTGATGGCACTTGTATTATCACATAGAATGGAGATAGGTGGAGTACATGTGATATGAATGTCTTGTAAGGTTTGCATCATCCAAAGTAGTTGTGTGCAACAAGATGTAGCGGCAACGTATTCTGCTTCAGCTGTAGATAATGCAATTTAACTTTGTTTCTTGCTGAACCAAGACACTAACCCGGAACCCATATAGAATGCACCATCACTAGTGCTTTTTTTGTCATTAACACTTCCTGCCCAATTTTCATATGTATATGCATGAAGTGTAAGATCGGCATTTCTAGGATACCATAAACCAAAGTTCTGTGTTCCTTGAAGATATTTGAAGATCCTTTTGACTGCCTGAAGGTGTGTTTCCTTAGGATTTGCTTGGAATCTTCCAACTATTCCCACTGCATGCATGATGTCCGGTCGGGTACCTGTTAGATAAAGCAGACTGCCAATCATGGATCTGTAAGTTGGTTGATGTACTGTTGTTGATTCATCATTTGAGCTAAGACTGCATCCTGTTACCATTGGGGTACATACAGGTTTAGAATCTTCCATGCCGTACTTTTTCGGGATCTGTTTGAGATATTTGGTTTTACCATCTTTATTCTACTGAACTTGTAGACCAAGAAAGTAGGTGAACTCACCAAGCAAGGACATTTCAAATTCTTGCTACATTACTGAGGCAAAATTTTGACTAATGGATTCTTCATTGCTACCAAAAATGATATCATCAACATACACAACAATTATTAGCAATTTATCAGTGTCCATCTTTGTATATAGATTGCTAATTGCTGACCCCTTTGAAAAACCTTGTTGGTGGAGATATTTGTCTAGACAGTAATACCATGCTCTTGGAGCTTGTTTTAGACCATAGAAAGCTTTTCTGAATTTGCATACAAGTTTTGCATCATTTCCAAGAATGAATCTTTTTGGTTGTTCAATATAGACTTATTCTTCTAAGTTTCCATTAAGAAAGGCAGATTTTACATCCATTTGGTATACTTTGAATTTCTGAAAACTAGAAAGAGCAAGAAACATTCTTATGGCTTCAAGTCTAGCAACAAGTGCAAAAATTTCTTCAAAATCTATTCCTTCTTGTTGAGCATATCCTTTTCAAACAAGTCTTGCCTTGTTTCTAATAACTTCTCCATTTTCATTCACCTTATTTTTGAATATCCATTTAGTTCCTATGATATTCTTATCATGAGGTTTAGGAACTAATTCCCAAGTATTATTCTTTTCAATTTGCTCAAGTTCTTCATTCATGGCCTTGACCCAACATTCATCTTTGCATGCTTCATTCACATTTTGAGGTTCAGTGGAAGATAGTAATGCTAGATAGCTTGAGGTTTCGGCAATAGTTCTTCTTGACTGCATACTTGCCCCTTTTTCCCCCAAAATTTGAGATTCTAGATGATTTTTCTGAACATACCTGGACGGAGTCTTTTCTTCTATCGTTATCTCTTCTTCTAGTGCTTCATTGGTTTCTTCTTCAGAATCAGTGTGATTTGATGTGGGAGAGTGATCCTCATCTTCTTCATTGTCATGATCTTCGGTTTTTATCTATTTTGGATTTTTGCATGCTTCATCAACTAGAACATCAATACTTTCAATAACTTTCCCAAGTCTTTTGTTATAACATTTATATCCTTTACTTCGGGAAGAGTAGCCAAGAAGAATACGTTCATCTGCTCTAGGTTCAAACTTACCAAGTTTTTCATCAGTCCTTTTAATGTAACATTTGCTTCCAAAAACTTTGAAGTACTTTACCGTAAGAGTTTTACCATACCAAAGTTCATGCAGAGTTTGAGTGTTGTTTACCCGAACATTTGCTTGGTTGAGAATAGTGATGGAAGCAAATGCAGCATCACCCCAGAAGGTTGCAGGAGTTCCAGATTCATCTAGCATATCACGAGCCATTTGTTGAACAGTTCTGTTCATCCTTTCTACCACTCCATTTTACTGAGGAGTCCTTGCGGTGGAGAACTGCCTTTTTATTCCATGTTGTTCACAGAAGTCAAAGAATTCATCCGAGGTAAATTTCCCTCCTCGATCAGATCTGAGGCATATGATTTTGCGATCTGATTCATTTTCAACCAACGCTTTGAAGGCTTTGAACTTTTCAAATGCTTCATCTTTATGCTTTAGAAGACCTATCCAACACATTCTGGAAAAATCATCAATGAACAATATAAAGTATTCTTCTCCCCAAGGTGACTTTTTCCCTGATGGTCCACATAAATCAGTTTGAACAATTTCAAGAGGCTTACTAGTTGATCCTTCCTTTTAGATGAATTGAGATTTGGTTTGCTTACCAAATTGACATGATTTGCATATAGTATTTTTAGGAATGTTGATATCTGGAAGATCTCGAACAACCTGGAATCTGCATGCTTTTCTTATTTGAGAAAAGCTTAGATGTCCCAATCTTCTGTGCCATAGCCAGTTTTCATCATTTTTTCTTAGATAACACTGTTGCTATCCTCCCTTGAGTATGTATAGGTTGTTTGGAGTTCTTGTACCTTTAATCACGGTTTCTCCTGTATCAAGTTCACGAACAACACATCCATTTGATCGAAACACTACTTCATTTCCTTGATCACACATTTGACTCACACTCAACAGGTTATGTTTTAAGCCATCAACATACATGACATTTCCAGCTTTAACTTTTTCTTTCAAGAAAACAAAGCTTTTACCTTTTATGACAGCATGAGTGTTGTTTCCAAATGAGACACTCTTTTCCTTTTCTAAGGTATTATATGAGTGTAGTTTTTCTTTGTCACCTGTCATGTGTTTTGAGCATCCACTGTCGATGTACCACTGGTTTTCTTGTCCTTCTGCATACAAGGCTATACCACATCTTTCTGTTTGTGGTTCTTTCTTTCTCCATATTTTGGGGTTTAATGGAGTTTTCTCCTTTTGATATATTTGCTGAAATTTTCTCCTGCATTCAGATTCTTCATGGCCAAAGTTGTTACAGATTGAGCATTCTATTTGATTTTCAAGCATAGAAAAGTCATTATAGGAACTTTTCTTGATCCCTATCACATTCCTTTGATTTTGTGCTTCTCTAGTCATGATGGTTTTGTAAGAAACACATTGAGCAGCTTTGTGTCCAAAATTATGACATGAGAAACATTGACCATTAAAGAAGTTCCTGCGATTATCAAATCTACTGACCTAGTGATTGTAGTTTCTATTCATATTCATCTTTGAGGCAGATTGAGTACGATTTACCTGAGGTTGGTTGTGGCTTTTGTTCATCCTTGAAGTAAATTGAGCCTGATTTACCTGGTGATCTGCTTTATGCCTTTGCTGACGATTGTCAAATTGTTCACTGCTCTTTGCTGCATCAAGATAGCTTTTAGTGGAGGTTGACGGCTTCTGTGATTGAGATGCTTCTTCAATATATCCAAGACCTGTCTTTATCAGAGGAGAATGCTGCACTTTGATAATTTCATTTAAGGTTTCTGATCCTTTAGCAAATCTAAGATTGAGAGCTTTTGTTTTCTCAAGATCCTTTCTTAGACCCACAATTTCACATTCTAGTTTTTCATTGTGTTTTTCTCTTTTTGCAAGTTGGTATGTCAAGGTATCTATAACCATATTCTTTTCTTCTAAAAAAAATTTGAGTTTAGAGATTTCTTCATAAAGGTCATCTTCATCTAAAGCATCCAAAAAATCATCATCTTCATAAGCCATCAGAAGTCTATAGTCATCACTATTTTCATCTTCATCACTATTTGATAAACCTTCGCTATCTTCATGAGTATAGTATCTCTTTTTACTTACACTTTGTTTTCTATTCCATTGTGCAGATTCCTTCCCTTTATCATATTTGTCTTTATGAGGAAATTTGGCAGCATAATGACCGACTCTACCACAGGCAAAACATTTGAAAGGTAGTTTACCTCTGAATCTTCTGAAACCCCGTTGAAGGTTCTTGACGAAGTTTGCTTCTTCTTCTTCTTCTGAAATATGTCCTGATTCATTGAGTTCTTCTTTTCCTTTTGTTGAAGCTTTAAATGCGGCTTCTCTCATATCTGATGGACCTCCTTTTCTCATCTCAAAGGCAGTTAAGATTCTGTGACGCTATGTCATAGTAATAGTTTGTAGATCCTGCTTTTCTTCTATGGCAGATACTTTTGATTCAAATTTAGCATACAAGGATCTTAAAACTGTTTCAACTAAAGTAACTTCCTTTATCTCTTCACCCAGATTCTTCATGCAATTAACAACCTCATCTATACGTAAGAAGTAACTAGCTATACTTTCATCATTGTGCATCTTGAGAATTTCATATTGAATTTTAAGAGTTTGCAGTTTAGCACGTTTTACCTGAGAGTCTCCTTCGTAGCTTAGAACGATTTTGTCCCATATTTCTTTAGTGGATTTGAGCTGCATAACTTTGACAAACTCTGATTGTGACAGACTTCCTAATAATGTATTGACAGCCTTGGCATTGGTTTCATATTGCTTTTTACCTACCGTATATGTAGGAATTGCTGATGGAAATGTATATCCTCCTTCCACGATTTCCCAGACATCTGTTCCAAGTGATTGAAGATAGGATGTGGTTCTTACCTTCCAATAAACAAAGTTTCCCCCGTCAAAGATTGGCGGTCTGATGGATCCCCCGCTTTATTGATTACTCATGATGATGGATCTTCCTTCAAGTGATCAAGCTTCTTCTGAAGGACCTGCTCTGATACCAATTGTTGGAAATAATACTGAGAGGGGGGTGAATCAGTATTATTAGATCAATAATTTAATTTTCAAAACTGATTTGTATACGCTACTTCAGTTTAGTGAACTAGCGTGTATACGTGACTGTACTTAATGCAACCAGCGTATATGCAGAGATATTTTGATTTACCCAAATTATCATGTATTGAACTTTAATCAATATATCAGGAATTCATTAAACAGTGCAGTAAAAACAAATTAAAGCATCACACATAAGAAACACACACTAACACCAAGATATAAGGTGGAAACCCAATGTGGGTGAAAACCACCTGTTGCAATCGTCTATGTCGGTTCTTTTAATAAGAAAATTCTGTTTACAGATTTTGTATTGGTGCAATCTTATACCAGCACGCAAGCTTCTACCTGCAGAAGGCTACAACCTTCTCTCATTCTCCAACTTCTATTGGAAGGGAGCTACAACCCCCTAGCTCTTGTACTAGCCGATGTGTTTACTAGTACGTAGGCGCCGACCTACAGAAGGCTACGACCTTCTCCTTTTTCTTCCAGGGACCACGTTTCATAAATTTTCAGACTGGATCCATCAACAACATCATATCAAATATATCTACATCAACCAATCACCTTTTGAACCAACCACAACCAAATCAATCAATCACTTTGACAACCCATCAATCTGATCATTCATAATACTGTCACCAAAATACAGTAACCAGAACCCAAGCCAGAACCCAGCAACAACAAACAGAAGCAACTAAAACATATTTTATAAGGTATACGCTACTTCCATGTGTCGAACCTGCGTGCATACGCGCTTTCCTCAAAGCGAACCAGTGTACAGATCTTCAAATCAAATTTATGATGTATATGCTGCTTTGATATGCAGAACCAGCGTGTATACGCTCCTTTTCTAAAGTGAACCTGCGTACAGATCTGTAAATGATGATTTAAACATTACAACTATTCCAGACTTCAGTCATACCCAGATCATCATATTTACAGACTACAACATGCGCCAGTTATTCATATACATGATCAAATCACATAAAGATAATTCACTTCAAGCCTTGAGATCCTGATGCATCATTAGATCTTATCTTTCATCAAACGCTAAGGTTCCTCCTTGGTTCAGATCCAGAAATGCACCATAACCCAATAGCCTACATACTAGATCTAACACTTCATCAAATATTCAATGCTTGTATATTCTGGTCTAATGATCTTCTCCTCCTTATATAGTTTTAGGCCTTTCTCAATACCATGGACCAAAACCACTTAGGACCAATACCTTGGATCAAATACCTAGGGTCAATACCTCGGACCAAATACCATGGACCAATACCATGGATCAAAATACCATGGACCAAAAACTTAGTTTCCCAAGGTATATGTGCTTTCCTTTCTGTGAAAGTGCGTGTGTACGTTATACACTCCTTTTGTTCTGTTAACCTGCGTGTATACGTGGCTTGGTCAATGGTGAACCTACGTATACCTCTCTTTCTTCATTTTGTGAAGACTGATCTGTCATTCTTTGTTGTTTACCTGCTATACTGTGATCTTTCATCTGAGTGAGTTGCCTTCTGAACTGATTCCTTGAAGCTGCCTTGCATTTCATCACATCTGTAAACACTATTGTCATGCATTCTGTCACATTTGATATCTCTTCTGTAGATTCATCTAGTTACCATATACAAGTGAGTTTTTTTGCTATAAGTGGGTTGCCATCAAGTATAACACATACATCATAATGCCAACACTCCTTCGATATCTACCTTTTCCTCGTTATCTTTTATATTAGTCATTTCTTGATTAGAATTCTGATTTTCAAAATCTATGAGAAGCATTTCATCTTGACTTGCTTCAGAATCGTTGTCTTCATCATCCTCTGATGAGTTATTATTTTCTTTGTAATAAAAGTTTTTCTTTCTAAGATATTTTCCTTTATTATTCCTTTTGGACTTCTTTTATTCTTCTCATTTTTCTTCATTACTATTATCTTTCTATGGATATTTGAATGCAAAATGACCTACTTTACCAAAGATGAAGCATTTATGTGGTAACTTACCTTTATACTTTCCAGAGCCTCTTTTCAGCTTCCTTACAAATTGTGCTTCTTCCTCATTTGATTCATGGCTTGAACAATCATAGTTATCATGTGTCTTCTTTGCAACTTTGAAGGTTGGTTCCCTTGATCTTGACTTCTCCTTAATGGTCCTCGTCTCATATGCTGTCAAGATTCCGTGAAGTTGATCCATGGATAGTTTTTCAAGACCCTTTAGTTCTTCCAAGGTTGAAACTTTTGCATTGAATCTAGAGGGGGGATATCTCAAAAAAATTTGAACTACTACAGCGTCATCAATCACTTCATCAAGAACTTAAATAGTATTAGGATTCTCATCCACACGAAGGAAAAATGTTGCTATCTTCTCATATTCTTTCATCCATAAGGTTGCAAATTTAATTTGATGAACTTGAAGTTTATCTCTCTTTACCTGGTCATCTCCTTCATAGGTGCTTTGTAAGTTGTCCCACATCTTCTTTGTTGATTTGCAATGCATAACTTTGACAAATTTTGATTCTGAGAGGCCACAAAGTATAACATTAATTTCTTTTGCAATGTAGGTAAAATATAGTTTGTCATCTTTATCAATGAAATGTGTTTCTAAATATTTATATCCATCCACCACTGCAAACCAAACATCAACACCATGATACATCATATATTCCCTTATTCTCACTTTCCAAATGGCATAATTTGTTCCATTAAATAGATGAGCTCTATTTGTGAAACCACCATCCAAACTAGCCATGTTTCTCGTTGGATATTCCTTCTAGTGGTTAGATTTTCGCTGAAAGAACCTACTATGATATCAATTGTTCGAATCAAGATTAAATTTAGAGGAGTGCATGAATCAATGTAATACAATTTTTAATAATCTAAATAATAATAAAACATAAAAAATCATACAAAAATATTGAACACAAGATGTACGTGAAAACCCATCCAGGAGAAAATCACAGAGCTTGTTTTGATTGATTGCATTTGTGAGCACCAACTCTAGTTACAATTATTTTTGTAGGCACCAACCTATAGGAGACACCAATTCCCCTTTTCTGTAGGCACCAACCTGCTAGAGACACCAGTCTTCACTGAAGTTGCAAGCACCAATCTGCATGAGACACCAGTCCCCTTGTAATGTTGTTTTTTATACTTTTCTTTATTGGATGCTTTAGATCTATTCTTAGATCTACTTCCCTTTCTCTGATTCAACAATTCCTTGACACTTTAGCAATTTGGTTCAAACATTTGGTACTTAGCAATCTAATTTATACACTTAGTTCTGAATTTATCTTTCTTGTTAGCTATTTCCTTCTAATTTTTCCTCTCAACATTCGTACATGTTGTCACACAATCACATATATATTTGCTGCCACTCAACTTCACTATTACATAGTCCCATTGTCACTTGTTGTCATATATTTCCATTGACGTTGCCACTCAACATTGCTGTCACACAGTCCCACTGTCACTTGCTGAAACTTAACATTGTTGTCTCATTCAAAAAACAACCTTGTTGTCCCCACATACACACACCTACAACATTTATCCTCACACACACATGTTATTCCTCAGTGTTTACATTTTCTATCACTCAACATATACGTTTTCTAGTTCTATCACATTATCTTGTTGGCACATTCACACCTCCAATCACACTTCTCGATTTACTTGACCATATATTTATATTTTCTTTCTTCTCAAGTTTAAATCGATCTAGCGACAAGGTAAATATTCTTTTCCAACTTTCACATGAGTACTAGGAAAGGTAGATGTCCAAAGAGTTTCTTTTTGCTTGACAACACTTAGAATAAATGCACTCAAATGCTCTACCAATGAGTTATAGGCCCGACGTCTCCATGAAGCCACTATTTCAGGTTGTTGTTGTCAATGAACTTGTACACCAACATCCTGCCCGCACCCTTTAACACAATACCCAAGAAAATGAATAAGGATTTTTGGGCTTGACTCACTTGAGTGCCTCCACCTCTACTTTGAACTCTTTTTCAGCTTTCCCCCTGTTGTTAAGCAAAATTTCCACGAATTCCACTAATGGAAACTCATGCTACAACTCCACACACAAGTGTTGCAACTCTTTTGTCTAAGCCTAGTGTAGCTGCTACAACTCCGACCCCAGTTGTTGTTGTTGCAGCTCCAACATTTCCATTCACGATGATGATTATGTTGCAACATGATTTGGACATACTAACACTATTGCAACTCTCAAATTTACATTTCATTGTTGTGAATCCCAAATTTCCTCATGTTGCAACTTCGAGTTGTTTTTTATAGGACAATAGTCAACACTCTAGTTTTCTGATCATGAAGCACTCATCACGCAAGACGATGAAAAAAGCAAGAGGAAAACCAAATAAAAAAGTCAACTCACATTGTTCGAAGGAGATTGTTGCATCCATCCATGTTGGATGCAAATTACATCCAGATCCATGATAGATTAAAAAATCTTGTGTGTGCTAAGAGACTTCTACAAAGTATAACTTGTCCCTTGGGAAGACTTGACTCTGGAATTCACATCACCTGTTGAAATGAACCACTGAACACTCGATAGCCCAAGTCACTCTAATGGCTCAAAATTCACATTGGGACTTGGGACACAATGTTTTGAACAACACATCATAATATAGAGTTATTAATACTACATTGAGTTCATCCTCCAATCACTTCCATGTTGACACTTAGCCTTAACCTTGACACATAACTCCTCATGTCTACTCCCACTGCTCATGACAATGCTAATGCTCAAATTGATCCTCGATTGTTGGATTGATGGTGGACTCTCTAGTTTTTCTTCCTCAAATTTCTTCCATGTTGGAAACCTGGGAATTCACATTTGTTTCAACTTTTGCAACAAGAGATTTATTTGGAACTCTGCATTTCTATTTACAGGCATCACATATTGGTCTTCATTTATCTTTCCTTTAAATTTGATAACACATGGTCAAACACTGACCCACATCAATGAACATAATTCCTTTGACATCAATGACAACACTTTTCAATAGTGACTAATGATGACTGCAAGAAGAGAGCCCAAACCAGTGCATCGAACACCTTAATTTCATTTTTAAGAGTGGCTATAGAAGATCCCAATGTGGTATAAAACCATTGACAATTGACAACGACCCACCCAACCCACACTCATGCTAAAAAAAGATCCAAAAGATGAGTACAAAACTGAAATGGTTCTAAAATTTTGTGTACTGAATTAATGGTGGTGGCTCGAGAAACCTTAGCCAATCTAAGTGTCATTCCTTTCCCAATTTCATGTCTTTTAAAGATAATGTAGAAATATTAATTTTATAATACATTTAAAATAATTTAATAATTAAACATAATAGAAATATAAAAATTGCTTCTCCTTGGCTAAGAACTCATCCTTCTCGGATGTAAGGAAATATGATAATGGCCCAAGGCCCAAAAGGCATTTGGGAGGAGTGAAAGCTACCCCCTTACGGACCACTAGTAGGTAATTCCAGGTGGTGTGGTTTTCCTTGAATGACAGTGATGAGTCAGACTACATTCGCGAATAACAAGCAATGGTGGTTGTCCCCGCTGTTGGTTTGACCACTGAGTTATCATAGGATTTCCCACTGTTTAAAAAATGATTTTAATTTAAAAGATTAGCTAAAATGATATTTGGAAATGTCGGGTATTTGGTAAATTCCGTGCCAGTAAGTGTTGTCGGATATTTGGTAAGTTGTTATATTTGATGGGTTCTGTAGTTTTTATATAAACTAGTTTATTAAAAATATCATTTATAATTGTCTTTTTGTGGGATGACCAAGTGGTTGGTACAATGGGACGTTATCTCCTCCATACAGTTTCATATCCCATGGGGGGACATCTTTGCCCCTTGTGATAAGTCTTAAGGAGTAGGCTCCCCCAACCTCATAGATTCTCGACTCTTGCTAAGTCATAAATTGTTGGTATATCTTGGTGTTATAGTGGGAGTGACTAGATTTGATCTTGGGTGTTGCCTAGATTACTCCAACAAGTTACCAAATTCATCATGGTTAAAAAAAAATGTTATTTATAAATATAAAAAACATCTTTGATTTTTTTAAAGTGAAAATAAACATATTAAAAGCTGTTGCATATACTGTTGGTATCATAGTAGCAACCACTAGATTTGGTCTTGGGTCTTTCCTAGATTACTCTAACGAGTTACCAATTTACTACGGTGAAAAGAAATGTTGTTTATAAATTAAAAAACACATTTTTGAATTTCTTCTTAATTTTTTGAAAGTGAAAACAAACATATTAAAGAATTCTAAAAAATATACACATCTTTAATCATATATCTTATTTATATATGAGGATAAAAATGTTATTTATAAACTTAACGATGCATCTTTGAATTTTCTCATATAATATATTATGAAAGTGAAAATAAATATATTAAAAAACCCTACACACATATATAATCACAATATTATTATTTGTAGCAAGAATGAATATATATGTGTGTGTTTTTCTTAAATATGAAATGATGAAAAATATTACAATGAAATGATTTTTTTTTGTTTCGTAAGTTAAAGCTTTTTGTTAATCAAAGAAGATACAAATGACATAGATTTAACATATATCTTGGCTTGTCATATGGGGAATCAAACCAAAGGCAAAACTATAAAATTTTGGTTCCCCAAACATGATTAAGCATATATATTCATTAAGGCAACATTTGGATTAAAAAAACCAAGACATACTAACTTGAGAGTAGGTGTTGTCAGTGGGCAAAAAACTATATCTAGAGAACCAAAACTAACAATAGTAAACATGGAAACAACATCTATGATCAAAGTTATACTATGCATGTGGAATGTCAAGAAGGTGTGGAGACCCCTGTAGACTCAGGATGCCCAAGCCTACTCAGTGGATTTTGTAACATCCCCAACCACCTACCATGCAACACCACATAACTGATCACCAATATGCCTGTGGAAGCATACACAATTCATGATTTTCAATATTAAACCCTATTCCTGCGGAAGCATACACAATTCCTGATTTTCAATATTAAACCCTTGCTCACAACCAAAGCCCTTGTGATTCTGCAACTTGGGTATTAAACCTAACTTGAATCCATTAAAATTGTGTATAATTAATGAGTCATTGGTGAAGTGCTTCAACCATTAAGATTTACACAACAATTAGGACTTCTTACAATAATTTAGAGTCACATGCCGCAATTACAATTAGCTACAAACCCAAATAATGAATAACCAATAAGCAAACCAACGTAGTGGATTTAACCCATGCACCATGGAATAATATGTTCACATAATTATGCATTAAATATCATGTAACGACACATTAATAGTGTGCACAATAGAATTAACAATTAATTATCCACATTTAGACACATAATATAGTGGAATATATATTAGTGGCACTAACCTTTAACTAGGGTTTTCAAGAACAACGCGACACATAAATATAAATCAACACAACATAGAAACATGAACAATTATCTGGATAAAAGAGGGACTGGCTACATGCTTTCCACGTTCCACCCTGCCATAGACCACGTGGTTCATGAATTTCAACCACAAGTTACCCTTGAAATGGGCTGCAACTCCACAGGCAACAATAAACCATAAACAAATGTACCTCCATGACTAATGTGCCAACCCAACAACCATACTGCGCTAGGGCTCTAGGCACCCTCTAGGCCATCCACTACCAAGGTGCCAACCCAAAAGTCATTTTGCCCTAGGGCTATTCAGGCACCCTCCAAGCCACAAACCGAAATAGCTCCCAACTTATATCAAAACCCAAGCTCAACCACTAGTTACTCAAGACCAAAGTCCAAAACCATACTCCTCTTCCGAGTAATCATCCTAGTAGTGATCATGTAAAAGCGAGATACATTAGTATCATCCTTGAGATCATGATCACATCATACTTAAAGAAAGTAAAAGGGGAATTAAGACAACATAAAGTGCCCATTTTCGAAACTATATAAGTAAAGGAAATTGTGATAATTAAATTAACTAAAATCAAGTGGTTGCGATGTCACTGCCTTTGATTTTTTGAAAATTGTGTCGAGGTAGTTTTTCAGAGAATGTTGTATAATAGACGCTGAATCATATTTCTGAGTCCAAGCAAAACAAAACGAGAATAAAAATGTGCATGGGTCCTTTAAGCTTCAGTCACAGGGCACGTTTGAATTCAGGTGGATGCATGCGGACCGAGGTGTTTTACAAACTAACACAACCGCATGAGACCGTTGAAAACCACAAACAACTCTCGGGACCACCCTTTGTGGTTTCTGAAACGAAGAGGAAGTGTTGTGGGGGAAATTCTGAGCCGTCAATCTGTAGATGAGCGGTTTCGTCCAAACCACTCCCGGGGGCACTCCTTAACATAAATTTTGTGAAATTTGTTGCACCGAGACTCCGTTGATTGTGAGATTTTTTGTGGGACCTGCTAGAACGATTATCATGTCTTTCTCGTTGACTTGTACTCCTCCCTTTGCGTGGGTTTAAACTTCAACACTTCCAATAGTTATAGTATTTCCATCCTTCTTAAAATGTTATGAATATTGGGAGCTTGTGAGGCAGTGACTTTAACATCCCTAAGAGGCTTATAAAAGATTATTTTTTTCTCATAATAACATATAAGAAGTTATAGTATTTCCATCTTTCTTAAAATGTTAGGAATATTAGGAGCTTTTGAGGCTGTGATTATGCCCCTGCCCTTTAACATTTTTAATATTTTCATTGTGCCATGGTGGATGCCTCTCGTTACTCTGGTAGCATCAATAGTGCTCTCTCGGCCACCTTTATTGCTTTGATTCCCAAAAAAGAAAAATCTACATCCTTTGGGGATTACAGGCCGATATCCTTGTGCAACTCGCTCTACAAGATTATCTCCAAGCTTATTGCAGAAAGAATGAAAAAAACTCTCAGCTCCTTTATAACAAAGCAGCAACACGCTTTCCTAAAGGATAGACTTATCCTCGACGCTGTTGCCATGGCACAGGAGTGCCTTTTCTCTATCTGCACCAAGAACATTGATGCTGCGGCCCTCAAGATCGACCTGAAAAAGGCCTTCGATTGCGTTGACTGGAGCTTCCTCAGGGTCCTCCTTGCTAAAATCGGGTTAAGACCATTGGCCATCAGCTGGATTATGGCCTGCGTCGAATCTGTCCACTACTCAGTAATCATTAATGGTATTCCAACTTCTTTCTTCCAGGCTGAGAGAGGGCTCCGCCAGGGATGCCCTCTCTCCCCTCTCCTATTCATTTTGGTTATGAATTCTCTCAGCACCCATATCAATCATGCTGTCGCTCAAGGTAGATGTAAACCGGTCAAGATATGTAAGGATATCTCTCTTTCCCACAACTTCTTTGTTGATGACATTTTTATTTTTGTTATGCTCTGTAAATCTACTTGGGTTTGTCTCTACGTGCTCTTCCGGAAGTTCCAATCTGCCACAGGTCTAATGATCAACAAAGGGAAAACAGTGCTTTATCATAACGAATCAAACCCGGGTTCTGCTCAATGGATTGCGGATCGGTTCGGCATTTCCCTTGCCCCTCTAAAAGATGGTTTCTCATATTTGGGCTTCCGCCTCAAAGTTAAGGGTAACCGATGCCTGGATTGGCTCTGGCTCATTGAGCGCTTCTATAACAAGATTTCCAAATGGGAACTGCGTCTTTTGTCCCTAGCTGGCAGATTCATTTTGATTCAATCGGTGCTCTCCCAACTTGCGGTTTTTTGGGGACATCTCTTCATTCTTCCCGCCTCCGTCACCAAAAAAATGCAGTCCATTGCCGCAAATTTCCTCTGGGGCGGGCGATCCTACCAAACAAAATTTCATCTTGTGAGGTTGGATCTTATCTCTAAATCGAAGAAGCTTGGGGGATGGGGCCTCTTAAACATGCGGCTCTTTGGGAGAGCGCTCATCTGCAAATCACTTCACAGGGGTATTTTTGGGAACAGCCCATGGAGCGCCCTCATCAAGCAAAGGTACCAAAAGGGCAGGAACATGGATTTCTGGATCAGAAGGTCATCTCTTGGCATCAAACATGGCTCCCCCATTTGGTGTAGTTTCAAAAAGATCCAATCTTTTTTCTTGGAGAATCTAAAATGGACTTTGTTCTCGGGCTCATCTGTTCTCATTGGCATTGACCCTACCTTATACAACCTTGAATCAATGATTCCACCGGCCCTCCTCTCCTTCTTCCACACTAGGGGCATCTTCACCTGGTCCAAACTAATAGACTCATGGTCCTCTCTGGAACCCATCTGGAAAACTGAACACCAGCTCGCCATCCCTCCTCCTCTCCGCCCCCTATGGTCCTCTTTCATAAACCATTTCACTCATCGGGGGGTCCTCCAACTTGGCAACAGGGATGAATTAACCTGGTCCCCAAAATCCTCCATCCATCCCATCACTGTCCGTTGCATCTACTCTGCCCTCTCTTCTGCTCTCCCTCCTCCCCCCGTCATCTTCCCTGTCAAGCTATGGAAAGCCCCTTGTCCTCTCAAATCCATCCTCTTTGCTTGGCTTCTCTTCCACAACAAGAATCTCTCCTGGGATGTTCTCCAGAACAAAGGCTGGCTCGGCCCTGGTAGATGCCATCTCTGCCTCGTTGCTGCGGAATCAAATTTCCACATGTTCTTTCAATGTGCTGCCTCCTCGGCAATCTGGTCAGAGCTCTCCTTGATTTTTGGTTTTCCTGTTCGTTCGTTCTCATCTGTACAGGATGCTTTCTTGTGGTGGGCCTCTCAAAGCCCCACCTGGCGCGCCCTTTTCATTCTGACATGCTGGCATATCTGGAAATGGAGGAACGGTTGTATTTTTCAGGGTTTCAGCTTGCCTCTCAACTCCATTATCTCCCTGATCTCGGGTGCTTTGCCCCAGGATTAGTGCTGCTCCTCACAGTTTTTCTATCTTGTCGGAATTTTCTGTTATATGTCTTTCATGCTCTCTCTGTTATATGTCTATCGTGCTCAATCTGCTACATGTCTTCTTTTTTCTCGGGGATCCCTTGCTCCCTTTATAGGCACTTTTAGCAATGCTGCTTCTTATGTAACTCTGATTATTATATGATCTCAATATAATATATTCTGCTTTTTCTCTCTGAAAAAAAACATATAAAAAGTTATAGTATTTCTATCTTTCTTAAAATGTTATGAATATTAAGAGCTTTTGAGGTTGTGATTATTCCCCTGCCCTTTGAGATTTTTAATATTTTCATTGTGCAGGACTGAGCTACAACAAAGAACAAGGGAATTGTTTCTGTACTTTCAGTTTATGCAATATTCTTGTGGTATATGTTATAAAACAAATAAAATTAAAGAGATATTTCAAAACACAACAAAAGCTATATACAAAATAAGTGTGTTATTATTAACAATAATTTGAAATCTGCATTGTGATAGCAATATGTTCCTTAAATATGAATAAAAATATATAGTCTCACAATATATTCATATTCTTAAAGATAGATATGTTTCTGATTGTGAAAATTTTGCATGTTTCTGAAACATTCTTGTACAAGCCAGGATCCTTTGCACTCAAAAATGTTGGAAGAAAGTATTTGCTTGCAAAAAAAACTAAAACTAATGCCTTTGCTTGACGAAAATTCATATCACACCATTGGTCCTCTTCCATAGCACCTACATAAGTTAACTAGAAATGAAAAGTTCCATTAGAACTTTAGTTATTGAAGAAAATATGGTATCGATGCATTTCTTTTCTAAGATCTTTTCATATCAAAATTACCAAAAACCTAGGAATTGGTTTGCGTGACCAGTTCATCCACATAAGATAACTATAATCAATTGGGTGAGGATAAAATTCATTTGTGACATTCAAGAAAATCTTGGAAACCAACCTAATACTATTTGTGAAATCCTGAACTTAATACTTATGTTAAAAAATATATAAAGACTTTTCTTAAGCTGATTTCTTTGCACTTGTAAATGGAAAAATCAAAGTGTTTTGTCTACAGAGAAAAGGAGAGAGGAAAATGATCTGGGATACATTACTAACTATTGTTCAGAAGAAATTCTTCCAAATAACCATTTCTCAATGAAGTGAGAATAATGAATCCTTGGGGAGGCACTGTCATTTCTATAGGGAAACTTTATGACATATATAGCATATACCCTATTGATTATACATTAGTTAACATGAAAAGCAAGGAACAAAGAAAAGCAATAGCAATTCCAAATATAGTATTTAC
Source organism: Pinus tabuliformis (assembly GCA_031772625.1). Classification (NCBI taxonomy): domain Eukaryota; kingdom Viridiplantae; phylum Streptophyta; class Pinopsida; order Pinales; family Pinaceae; genus Pinus; species Pinus tabuliformis. Next base: position 1,707,793,858 of record CM062819.1, read on the forward strand.
TATTTACATTTCAAAGAAAGTTGCCAAAATCACTCACCTCTTTGAAGGGAAATAAGTTGAGTGGCAAGGGCTTGGTGTTTGAGCAACTTTGATTTTACTGGCAAATTTTCTTCCTTTTTAGGCATTAGCATGCTCTTCCTACGAATTTCAAATACAAGGGAAAGTGTCACATTATATGGTGCTAAGAAAATTACAGTTTAGAAGCATTTTCATAATTGATCACTTGACTGCTACAATATCCATTTACCATGATAGTACAATATGAGATAGAGGAAGACAAGATCAAAAAAATCGAAAAATAAAAACAAAAGATAAGGCTCTTGCCTGAGATTGCTTGTTAAATTCAAAAGATTTCTAGTAGCAAATTCTAGTAACATGGCAAAAGCATCCTGCCACTGGAGCTTTCACACATAAACCCATATGTCCAACGATGCATCCACAAAGAATTTTCTATCTTTTGGAAATGATCTCAAGTCCAAGAAGCACTCTCGTGCTTCCTCATCCAACACATAAATACTGGTCTCCAAGCATCTAAGAAGACTTTGTTTGTGATAATATGATATTAGTTGCTCATTTAGAAGCTTTTTTTTTCCACTGTCCCATGTCGGGCGAGGTGCATCGTGTAAGGAGTTTCCAATCACTTTTAGAGCGAGTGGCAGGCCTTTACATTTTGCTTTCACCTGTGATATATACATGAACCACCGTAAGTATAAATTCTCTAGGTGGGGAACCAATCAAACACATTTTGGTTGTTTTCAACTACATTCATAAGCTTTGTTTAAACTTAATTCATGATGAACATGTAGCTTTATGTGGAAAAGGATTCTATTAGAGCACTAATGCTTATGTGTCTAGAATATGTTTTATTTAAACATTGATATGTTGTTCACAATAGAAGAAATATTAATTCAGAACTAAAATTTAATCATAATGACTTTAGTAAAATTGTTTGCAATTCAAGATATTTAGAGTGATAGTCTATACTATAATCACTACGCTTGACCAAACATAAATCTTAGTGCAATAACATATTCCATTGGAAAAGCATTTTGATACTGTAAGAGGCATACTTGATTGACTAGATGAAGTGCGGAACCAATGGAACACATTTTGGTTGTTTTCAACTACATTCAAAAGCTTTGTTTCAACTTCATTCATGACGAACACATCGCTTTATGTGGCCAAGGATTCTACTAAAGGACTAATGCCTATGTGTCTAGAATCTCTTTTATTGAAACACTGGTCTGTTCACAATTGAAGAAATATTCATTTGGAACTAGAATTAAATTAAAGTGACTTTAGTAAAATGGCTTGCAATTCAAGATATTTAGAGCGATAATCTATACTATAATCACTAAGCTCGACCAAACAGAAATCTTAATGGGATAACATATTCCATTGGAAAAAGCATTTTAGAACTGTAACATGCATACCTGGTTGACTAGATGTTTGTTTACATTATTTGGAATGAATCTCTGTTCAAAGGCCCAAAAGCAAAAAAGCGACAAAGCATCACCTTTTTCTAGCAATGGAAATTCGTATAGCTGAGTAGAAGCTGTCATGGGGATGATAGATCGATCTCGAGTTGTGACAGGGGGTTTGTAGCCTTGCCCTTCAAATAACAAATTATCCAAATTTGCTCTAGACAAAACATCATTGAGTATCACAAGAGTTGGCCTGACTTGCGTCAATAAGTGTTGCTGCAGTTGTCTGTTTGCATCCTCAACATTCTGGAATTCAGGTTTATTCCTTGGAATTTTTTTCTCTCACATAGTCTCTAAATTTCACTTCAAGTTTGGGGACTGTGAAATCATCATAAAAATAATATTATTCCAAAAAACAGCTGACATACTATATGAATATCTCATATAATATTCCGTAATATGAACTAGCACAACCACATTTGCCAATGTGGTTGATATACACCGATAGGCTTATATCAACCACATTAATAATTATTATGTTTATTTTTTAAACACCAACTATTTATATGAAGCGTATATACAACCACATTTTCCAACGTGGTTGATATACCCAGATATGCTTATATCAACCATATTAATAATTATTATATTTATTTTTTTTAAACACCAACTATTTATGATTATTATTAACTATATAAATAATAATAACCATATTCTTTTATATATATTATATTAATATTATAATAATAATATAACAGGTATAATAATAATAATAACAATTATATTGTATTATTATAATAATATAATATATTTATTATTATAATAATAATGTTAATTCATAATAATAACCATGGTCCAATAATAATTAGAATTTGATAAGGGAATTATGTGTATTTTTTAAAAAACCAATTATTTATGATTATTAATAACTACATACATAATAACAACCATACTCTTAGATATTTATATATTTATGATTATTTTATTAATATTATAATAATAATATTAACTCATAATAATATTAGTAATAATAATAAATGATAATAATAATATTATATTATCATTATATTATTATAATAATATAAAATTATAACAATTATATTGTATTATTATTATAATAATATAATATATTTATTATTATATTATTATAATAATATTACTAACTTATAATAACAATCATGGTTCAATAATAATTAGAATTGTTGATAAAGAAATTATTATGTGTATTTTTAAAGACCAACTATTTATGATTATTAATAACTATATAAATAATAACAACCATATTCTTATATATTTATATATTTATAATTATTATATTAAGATTATAATAATTATATTAACTCATAATAATATTAGTGATAGTAATTATTACTATATTATATTATTATTGTAATAATATATTATAATTAGTATTATATTATTATAATAATAATATAAAATAATAATAACAACAATTATATTGTATTATTAATATCATATTGTATTATTAATATAGTACTATATTATAATTATTATAGTATTATCATAATTATTATATTATTATTTTAATAATATTATTAACTCACAATAACAACTATGGTCCAATAATAATTAGAATAGTGATATAAGCCCAAGGGATTGATGCTAAAACCCTATGGGATTATGAACCCAAAGGAAAAATATTAAACCCAAGATACTAATATTATAAACCCAACGTATATAAACCCTGAGATAAATATTATAAACACTAAAATAAACATGATTGACCATAGTTGATTTTTAGATTGAGACAATATTCCGAAAAGCAACTGACATGCATAAAAAGACAATTACTTATATGAATATCTCATAATAGAATTGTGAAGTGGTAGAGAAAGTGAAAAGATGGAGTCGGGGGTTTCTGTACGAGATTCGTCACGGTTTAGGGTTTTCTGCAAGTCCCTGAAGCACATTTACAGCTAGCATTATGGTACCTCGCCGCACTTACTTGCCCGTACAACTCTGTTGTTACCTTTCTGCGTTGCCAAAAAACAATCACGGTTAACACCTCCTCTCAACCTTTTTAGCCTCCCCTACCCCTCCCTGTTCGTTACTATTCTGGGTTATACAGCGACGAGCTCCCCAACACTTCGAAGGCAGCTGGCATGGTTTTTTAGTGACAGTTATGGAGGACATAGTTGATTATTCAGCGGACCCTTTGGAGGGAATCTCTATTTGGACACATCCTCATTCATCCCCGGCAGGCATCTTCTCCTTTGACTGTGAACTCTCCGAGGCCGTCGAAGCGCTGCCATCAATCTCGGGGTCCAAAAGCTCGGTTATTACCCTCCAGGAGATCAGCCCCACCCTGCCTGACCTCACGGATCAGCCTCTATCGCCCTCTACTCTCCAGTTTGTGGATCATCCTCCGAACCCTAGTAGTGAAACCCTACCAGCGGGCCTCGCCCCTTTCCCTCCCTCGGCTGGCTCTCGTGCCCCCTCGATTTCTCAATCCCACAATCTTGTGACTCAAGCTGCCGCCTATCAACCCTCACTGCCTTTTCCCGCTCCCCCGTCTGGCAACCTCACCAGAATTCCTCCCTTATCTGGTGTCTTCACCTCGGCGCCTAACCCGGACTCTACTATCCCTGGGACTCGCCCCCCTTCGACTGACTCTCAGCAACCCTCATCTGATGATTGGACTAGGCCATAAAAAAAGAGGTGTTTGAAACCTAAGGCCTGTGAGGTTTTCCTTAAGCTAACCGAGGACACTCAATTGTGTGATTCCATGGACACAGTAGATAGGGTTTTGGTGGGCTGTGTCAGGGGACGCAACTATACCGTGGCAAGACTAAAGCAATGGGCATTTGAGGTATGGGGTCATCACCTGGTTGAACCTCCATTCATCCAAACTTTTGTCAAGGGATGGTTTTCCCTACGCTTTTCCAGGGTCAAACACACAAATTGGGTGCTCTCAACCGTCTGGCACATAGAACAGGCGTCGGTGCTCCTCTACAGATGGACTCCCCTGTTTGATCCTAAACAAGAGTGGCTTGAAGCTGGCCCCCTCTGGGTCCGTCTTCTCGGGTTACCATTACAGTTCTGGTCTAAGGACGTCTTCAGACGTATTGGCAATGCACTTGGCACTTATTTAGAACATGACAAATCCTACCTCACTACAGGGAAGATGGCCTACTCCAATGTCCTGGTACATTTGGATACCACTAACGGATTACAGGAGTTCATCACTATTCAATGGAGGAATTTCTCTCGGCAGTAGACATTGGATTATGAAGGAGTTCCCTTCAGATGCAGAAGATGACATAAGGTAGGGCACCTATTTCGGGATTTCCCTCTTAATGGAAAGGCTCGCACAGGGGATTTTGGAAGGGTGATCCCACCAAAGTCACCACTAAAGCCAGGGGAACAACCCCCTGGAGCAGACTCAGAGGTACAAACAGAGCCGACTTTTGTAAAGAAGAGCCCCACGTAAGTGACCCCGAAGAAGCAAGGCAGACCACCTCTTCGGCCACCCTCTCCTCCTCTCACAAGGGCTAGGGTGGCTACCGGGACTGCGGATGCTTCGGTTAAGAACTCTCCCTCCATAATTTTTTCTCATCTGCTCTCTAGTAAGAGGAGATTACCATGGATCCCTTAATTTCTGCTGCTTCCGTTATTGCTGCTGGATTATCTATAGGGCTTGCTTCCATTGGACCTGGCGTTGGCCAGGGCACTGCTGCGAGCCAAGCTGTAGAAGGTATTGCGAGACAACCAGAAGCAGAAGGTAAAATACGAGGTACCTTACTGCTAAGTTGTAAATCAACAACTAGTTGTAATATCTCAGTCGCTCTAGCAAGACGTGGTCAAAAAGTGTTACAGATTGGGTGTGATCCCAAACACGATAGTACTTTTACTCTTACAGGATTTCTAATACCTACAATTATAGATACTTTACAATCCAAGGATTATCATTATGAGGATATTTTGCCCGAAGATGTAATTCACAAGGGTTATGGAGGGTGGATTGTGTGGAAGCAGGGGGTCCACCTGTAGGAGCCGGGTTTCTTCTGCTTCTGGCATTATTCATGGCTTGGTAGGACTCTCTCTGCCCCTACCTCTTTGTCCTGCTCCCTTAGTCCCCCCTCATCTACTTTCTCTACCATTCCCCCTTCGCTCCCGGATCCCCCTCCCCTAATCTCTCCTGCACCTGAGTTGGGGCCTCCCTCCCCGTGATATCAGACCCGATCCAAGGAAAAAAGACAGGCCCTGGACCACATTGGATTAGATCTGATTACTTCCCCCTTCCCCCCTAAACTTCCTCGTGGTCGACCCTCGTCTCTCTCCAAAGCGCAGAGCCTAGATGGAGATGAGATTGCTTCTGGCAAACAAGCAACCATTCATGGGGCACTTAGAGCACGGACCCCCCTGAAGGAGCCCCCCCCATGAAGATAGTCTCCTTCAATTGCAGAGGGCTCGCTAGGCCCAATAAAAAACTAGCACTTCGAAGAATGATAGCTGCAGAACCGGTAGATGTCATTTTTTTACAGGAAACTCTAGGAACAGCTGAAGCCATCTCTCACCTTCTAGAATCGATGCTCCCTGGATGGAAATTTCTTGGCCTTGATGCCAATGGAAGATCTGGTGGAATCGCCTTAGGCTTCAATCCACACACCATTATTCTCCGCAACTGTTGGGGTGGATCTGGGCATATTGGGGCAGATTTATTCATAGCTGACCTGGGATTGGAGATTCGATTTTACAATGTTTATGGGCCTTGCCACCATCGGCCTGAATTCTGGGATCATCTCTTGAGCTCTGAGCTTCTTCAAAAGGAATACCTTATCATGGGAGGTGATTTAAATTTCTCCTTAGGCCATTCTGAATCATGGGGACACCGAGCACAGAGAGACCCCCTATCTGATTATTTTGAGAATGCTTTGGATTCACACAACTTGATAGATATCCCCTCTGCAAAGCTGCAACCCACCTGGAGGAATAATAGGATTGGGGATGACAGTCTAGCTCGCAGACTTGATCGATTCCTGATCAGGGAAAGACTGCTTGACCATGGCCTTAATCATAGACAATGGGTGGGATCGGGAGGCATCTCTGATCATTTCCCTATATATATGGAAATCTGTGGTGGGCAAGGGAAGCCTAAGGGTCCATTTAAATTCTACTCTGCATGGTTAAAAGATGCTTCCTATATATGCATGGTCACAAATTTTTGGAAGGGAAATCCCCCAGATGTTGGAGGAAACATAGTTAAAGGTTTTGCTCACAATCTCACCGAGCTGAAGAGGCTTTCTAAAATATGGGCACACAACAAGAGGGTCAAGGATGATCAAACCCTGAGGAAGGCAGAAAGTGAAATAGCAGAATTTGAAAATGATCAGGGGGGGTTATACAACTCCATCGAACACAAGGAAAGAATCACATCTTGCTATGCAGCTAGAGGGAAAATCTTAAAGGACTGAGAAGAAGCTTGGAGATTGAGGAGTAGGGCGATCTGGCTGCAAGAGGGTGACGATAACACTAAATTTTATCACAAATATGCAAATGGGAGGAAAGCAATAAATTCCATCTGGCAGCTCTCGGATGAACGAGGCCAAACTGTAAACACTTTCCCCCAGCTGGCTTCATTGGCATCCTCTCATTTCAAAAAGATTTACAGAGCTCCCCCTGATGTCAACCTTGCTGAAATAATTCAAGTGGCTCAGCTTTTTCCACGCTTTGTGGAATAGGAGGATGCCAGGGATTTGACTATGGAAGTCTCTCTAGGGGAACTGGAAGCCAGTCTCAAATGCTTTAAGAAAGATAAGAGCCTTGGGCCGAATGGTTGGTCGATAGAGTTCTATCTAGATTTCTTTGAGATTCTCAGCGCAGACCTCCTCAAAGTCATTGAGGACTCCAAAATTAACGGCAGAATGCATGCTCCTTTCACCTCAACCTTCATTGTGCTCATCCCCAAGACTGATAATCCAACCACCTTTGATGACCATAAACCGATTTCGTTGTGCAACTACATTTATAAGATCATGGCCAAAATTATAGCCAATAGACTGAGACCTATCTTATCCAAACACATATCTCCGGAGCAATTTGCCTTCCTACAAGATTGCTAGATTCATTAAGTTGTGGGAACAACTCAGGAGGTTTTGCACTCTCTGCATGTCAAGAAAATCAAAGGTATGATTCTTAAGGTAGATCTCTCTAAGGCTTTTGACAGAGTTTGCTGGTTGTACTTAAGAATGTTGTTAACCCACCTGGGGTTTCCTTTTGCTTTCATTAAATGGATTATGAGTTGTATCACTAACATACCATTCAGTGTTCTGGTTAACGGAAGCGCATCTCCCTTCTTTCATTCTGAAAGAGGCCTATGCCAAGGATGCCCTCTGTCACCATTACTTTTTCTCCTCATTATGGAAGGGCTCAGCAGAATAGTCAAAGAAGAATTCAGAAGGGGCAGATTGCAAGGCATAAAAATCACAGATGACTGCATCTTGACTCATCTGTTATTTGTGGACGATGTCTTGATATTTCTCAATGGAGGCATTGGGGACCTGACGAATATGAAGAATACCTTCTCTCTATTCAAATCAGCCACTGGAATGACTATTAACTGCACCAAGTCTACTCTAACAGCGGCAGGATGCTCCCAGCACGAAATCCATTATGCTCTTCAAAGATTTCAGTTCTCCCATCTGGGTCTGGAGGAGGGTCTCAAATATCTAGGATACAAGCTAAAACCCCTGGGTTACAAAATAGCAGATTGGACCTGGCTTATTGCAAAGATGGAAAAGCGACTCAACATCTGGTATCATAAATATCTATCCAGGGCAGACAGGCTTATTCTTATTAAAAGTGTACTGGAGGCCACCCCGGTCTATTGGATGACCCTGGCATGGATCCCCAGGGGCATTCTCTCTAGGATACAGGCCTTATGCTGCAAATTCCTTTGGAAGGGTAGTTAGAAAGGAAAAAATTTTGCATGGGTCAAGTGGGACGCTCTAAACCTGCCAAAAAAATGGGGTGGTTGGGGCATTAAGAAGCTGGAGGATTTCTCCTCAGCACTGGCAGCAAAACTTGGTTGGCAAGCTCATTACAACTAGCAGTCTTTGGACAAAGGTGGCTGTCTCCAAATATATTGCCCCACTACAAGTGATGGACTGGCTAAGACTGCCTCAAAGGCTCTCCACAGGGATCTCAATAATATGGAAGGTTGTCATCAAGTCTATGGACTCCATCAGAGCAGGTATTACTTGGAAAATACAATCTGGATCGGCTGTGAGGATTGGGTTGGATCCATGGATTGGTTGTGGTAATGCTCACAGGCTGCCAATAGAACTCACAAACCACCTCAATGCAGCGAATATCACTCACATTAGTCACATCGCAGACTCTGAGCATACCACTTTATTTCAGCAAGCATGGAAATCGGCTCACCGTCTGAATATCCCACATCAGTGGAATCAGACCTGGAATGATTATATCGAGGCCCTTACAGAAGCACACATCCGAATAAGTGAGGGTGAAGATGAGGTAATCTGGGCTCTTTCAAAGACCGGGAGATACTCACCAAAGGAAGGCTACCTTGTTTTCGCCGAATCTCACAGACCTCTAGACATTGAGTCATGGTGGAAGAATCTTTGGAAACTAAAAGCACCTCCCAGATGTAGACTCCTTATGTGGACAATTTTAAAAAACAAAATCCCCACAGGAGACAACCTCCTCAAGTGTTCTCAATATGGTCCATATTGGTGTTGTCTCTGTAAATGCTGCAATGAATCGGTCCCTCATCTTTTTATAGAGTGCACAGCTGCACAAGAACTATGGAAATCTATTTTAATATCGGTGGCACCACAATGCAGGTGGACGGGAGCATCTATCACAGAAGCATGGTCCGATTGGTGGACTAATGCTATCCTGACCAAGCTTAGGAACCTACCTCTCCTCGCTTGTTGGGCTCTCTGGATCGCAAGGAACAGACTCATTTTTCAGAACATTGCCCCACACTGGCCCTCCATTGTTGCTCGTGTTTTGTCTGATTTCGCCCTCCTTCCGGATGACACCAAACTCCCCAAATCCCGTATTATTGCACCAGAGACTATTAATCATCGGATTCCTTGGGCCTATTTTGACGGCTCCGCCTAGGAGGGAGGATGTGGCGGGGGCGCCATTCTTCATATATCTGTTTCCCACCAATACAACATTCAAATGGGATTAGGGCGGGGAACAAATAACTTTGCTGAATTAACCACCGCAAAATTTATTGTTCAATTTGCTTTGGATAAACATTACAGAGATCTACAATTATTTGGGGACTCTAAAGTTGTATGTGACTGGTTAAACAAAACTACTAGATGCTCTGCTTTTTCATTGAGACATATTCTGGATGAGGCTCTGCGACTTATCTCTTTTTTTGACTCTTTTACATGCCATCATATCTACAGGGAACGGAACACAGCTGCCGACAGACTATCCAAAGAGGCTGCAGACAGGCCTCCTGGCACTTGGTTAATTCAGGAATAGAGGGAAGGCGCTCATTACCAATACTTCCATTGGCCATATATGGACATAGCTGTATAGCACTGACTCAATGGCAGCCAGGACATTTTCATATTTTTTTTGTCATCAATCATTATTCCATCTGTAAATATACATGTTTTCTCTTGAGATGCTCAGCACTATCCAGGTGCTGGACTACTTATCTGGTAAATTATTATGCAGTATATTACATGACATTGATGCCTCCCTGCGTGGACATAAGGCATCAATTTTTTGAACAGTTACATACCTGAACTTTATTTTTGGACAGGCAGCGCCTCTCTTATAGCATATGCATCATGCATTTACAACATGTAATTTTCCTTACTTAATGAAAATTACGATTTTTCCAAGGGGAAAAAAAATCTCATAATAATATTCCTGATCCAGATTTAAATGATCCAGGTGGATATTGGTGGCCACCTGCCAGGTCCACCTGGACCCCCACCATTGTCTTTCTCAGCATTTTCAGTTTCCTTAATTGTAGCACAGTTTACTATTTCCATTAATGAAATGAAGTATTATTTCCGCTGCATCTTTGTGTGACATTGCTCCCCTTGAAGTTTGTGATGTATTACTAGGACAACCATACTTGTGGAAGCGACATGCTGTGTATGAATCAAGGCCCCGTGCTGTTATTATTACATTGGGAAATAAGTTGTTCAGGATACCAGAGCTACCACCACCTGCCGCCATCTCTTTGATTACTGCAAAACAATGCAGTAAGATCATTTCCAAAACCAGGAAATTTGTTTTCCTGATGATATGCCCTCAAGGGAAGAAGAAGACAGTGGCCGCGACCTCCAAACGAGGTCCCTTTGCACGGCAGCTACAAATGGACAAGATTGTGGAGGAGTACAAAGACATCTTCACCTCCCCGGCAGGGGTTCCTCTACACTGTCAAGTCAAGCACTCCATTGATCTGACCCCAGGTGCGCCGCTACCCAATGGACCAATTTATCGGCGCTCCGTTCTGGAGAACAATGAAATCAAGAGGCAGATTCAGGAGCTCCTACAGAAAGGTCACATTCGTCCGAGTTCTTCGCCCTGTGGGAGCCCGATAGTGTTGGTACAGAAGAAGGATGGGACGTGGAGACTCTGTATTGACTATCGGGCGCTGAACAAGATCACTGTCCGTAATAGGTACCCGATCCCGCGGATTGATGACCTCCTAGACCAACTAAAGGGGGCGAAATATTTCAGCGAGATCGATCTGAAGTCAGGATATCACCAGGTACCAATTGAACCCTCAGATGTGTGGAAGACTGCCTTCAAATCCAAGGAGGGCCTCTTCGAATGGTTGGTCATGCCTTTCGGATTGACGAATGCTCCTGCAACCTTTATGAGGCTAATGGATGACATCTTGCGGCCATTCACCAACTCCTTTGTAGTAGTATACTTGGATGACATTCTGATCTTCAGCCAGAGTTGGGAAGAGCACCTCCACCACATCCGACAGGTTCTCCAAACACTGCGGCAACACAAGCTATGTGCCAATTTGGAGAAATGCACTTTTGGCATGACCGAGGTCCAGTATCTGGGATACATCATTGATGAACAGGGGGTGCATGCCGATCCAGCCAAGGTCCAAGTCATTCGGGATTGGCCCTCTCCAACCACTCTAACAGAGCTCCGCAGCTTTCTAGGTCTTGCCAACTTCTACCGCAGGTTTGTGTTGGGATTTTCTCATATTTCTTGGCCCTTGAGTCAAGTCACCAAGGGCGGGGCGAAAGCAAAATTCTTTTGGTCTGAATCTCAACAGAAGGCATTCAGGGAGTTGAAGGATCGCCTCTGCACGGCACCAGTGCTCGCGTTACCAGATTTACAACAACCATTTGAGGTCGAGACAGATGCCTCTGATTATGCTATTGGGGCAGTCCTTACTCAACATGGACATCCAGTGGCATATCACAGTGAAACACTTTCAGACACAGTCCGGAAGTACCCCACTTATGATAAAGAGATGTATTCCATTGTACAGGCCTGCCGACAATGGAAGCATTACATTTTGGGGAAGGAAACGGTCATCCACACAGACCACCGACCTCTGCAATTCATACAGACCCAAGGGAAATTGCAGAATGATCGCCATTAGAAGTGGTCTACATACCTGCAACAGTTTCACTTGAATATCAAGTATAAAAAGGGCAGCACCAATAATGTTGCAGATTGCCTCAGTCGACCACCGATCATGGCGCTAACCACCGTGCTCAACTCTTGCGGGCACGAGACTTCTGATTGGCCACTTCTCTACAAAAGCGACCCAGAATTCGGCCACACATACCAGACACTCTTGGAGGGTCGGCAGGTTGCAGATTTTCACCTCCAGGATGCCCTATTATGCCACCTCGGTCACCTTTGTGTTCCTTCAAGCGAGCGTGCCAAGATGATTTGGGAAGCACACTACAGTCGGGCTGCTAGGCATTTCGGGGTCGAGAAAACAGTGGCAGTACTGCAAAACTATTTCTATTGGCCGAATCTTCGACAGGATGTTGGGAAGTACATCCAATCATGTACTGCCTGTGCCATTGCCAAACCGACCATTAAGAAGCAAGGCCTCTATACCCCGTTGCCTACCCCTAGTCGACCTTGGGAATCCATCTCCATGGATTACATGTCAGGCCTTCCTTCCACTAAGCATGGAAATGACTGTGTTTTTGTGGTCGTCGACAGGTTCTCAAAGATGGCCATTATGATGGCCTGCAAGAAGAATATCACAGCAGAAGCCACTGCTAAACTCTTCTTTGAACGAGTGTGGGTGCACTTTGGGATCCCACAGTCTATCATCTCAGATCGGGACAGTCGGTTTCTCAGCACATTTTGGTCCAGTCTCTGGTCAATGCTGGACACCAAACTCACGAAGTCCACAGCCTTCCATCCTCAAACTGATGGCCAGACAGAGGTTGTCGACAGGATGATTGTGCACATTCTGCGCATGTATAACTCAAAGCATCCACGCACATGGGACGAGAGCCTCCCCTATGTTCAGCACAGCTACAACCGAGCTCTTCACAGCTCCACTGGCCATAGCCCTTTTCAGGTGGGTTTAGGATTCCAGCCACTATGCCCCATTGATGTGGCCATGCCACTTGCAGCTACTCACATGAATTCAGCTCATGTCCAGTCCGAAACAGATAAGGCCACCAGCTTCATTGAGCGGATCCAACATATTCGCCAGCAGGTCCATGACATTCTTGAGAAATCAAATGCCAAGTACAAGCAGCGACATGATCAACACAGGGTGCCACACAAGTTTCAAGTGGGCGACAAAGTCTGGTTGCATTTGCAAAAGGAACGCCTTACTGGAGCCTATCGGAAATTGAGACCACTTCGATATGGTCCTTACACCATTACTAAGGCTATGGGAGACAATGCATTTGAGCTCAGCATTCCCCCATTCCTTGGCCTGCACCCAGTGTTCAATGTGGACCGCCTTTGGCCATACTTTCCACCATTGCTAGACACATCCGACATTGCAGAACAGCTCAAACCCACAGAATTAAATCCAGATTGCATGGAACAAGCTGCAACTGATCGGATCATGGACACACAGATCAAGAACACTCGCCAACAGCATATCCAACTGTATCGAGTTGTCAAAGCAGGCCAACTCCTTCAGCAGGGCAAGTGGCTCACCAGGGAACAAGTTCAGCAGAGGTTTCCTCATCTCATGGAGGAGCTCAACGCAATGGGGACCATTGCTTCCTAAGGGGGGAGGAATGATCCAGGTGGATATTGGTGGCCACCTGCCAGGTCCACCTGGACCCCCACCATTGTCTTTCTCAGCATTTTTAGTTTCCTTAATTGTAGCACAGTTTACTATTTTTAGCAGTTTTTCGGGTCCTGAACTTCCGGAGCCGTTTTGAGGCCCTAAACGACGTTTTTTTGGAATTCTGGGGCAACTGAGCCATATGTTGCCTCCCAAAGTGGTAGTACTCGGATAGATCTTTCTAACGAGCTATCGTACGCGTCAAACGGAGATCGTATGCCAAAGTTACGACCCCGGGAAATTGATGTACCAATTTACCCAAACGGGGCCCACAATTTGGCGTTTCATCTTCTAGGGTTAGGTTTCGGTATGTGAAGGGTTTTCCATTGTTCTCAACAATAAATAGGCCTTCGAGCCTCATTGTAATACAGTGCAGAACAGTTCAGAGGCATGTAGCCATCACATCTCTTCTCAGAGATAAGCTACCATCGCCCTAGCTAGTTTATTGCCATTTCTGTTTGTAAGCATATGTCAGTATTTTCCATTAATGAAATGAAGTATTATTTCCGTTGCATCTTTGTGTATATGGTTATCTCTGTAATTTGTTGCGTTCCTGCTTAAATCTGGATCAATTCCATAATAAAAACAAGTGTAAGTTATTTAGTATCATTATATCAGAAAAAGCACAAGACCTTAACATTGAAAAGCTACAACATTATTTCTTTATGTTTCGAATTCCGCGCTAGTCACAAATTTTGGAGATAGCAACCAAAATCAGGCTGGCTGGCTGGCATCAGAATACAATTTTATTAATTTTAAACTTCTAATCACACAAAGCCAATAAATTATACCTCTAACAAAAACAAAGCAACCAATAAATTATACCTCTAACAAAAACAAAGGGTTACTACGAAGTGACAAACCTGCTCTTATGAATGTTTGTGTGGTGTTTCCCAGAGAAGAGAATAGAGATAGGAATAAAGATAAAAAAACACTTAAATTCAATACGCAAGATTAAAATATAGTGATATAAGACAATCACCAAGCCTTCTATTAAATGAAGTCTACGAAAAGGTTGAATGGAATTCAGAAGAATCTGAGAGTGGCTCAACAAACCAAGTGAGATTTTGCCCCAAACACGGGAAATACTTTGCACAAAACTCGGCTTTAGGTATTTCCACTGAAATATGCTTCTTTTTCTTTTCTCTTTTTGGTTTTGGTTTGGGAATTACAAACCAAATTGAACCAAGTCTTGCAAGACTTTGTTGCAATGGCTACCTTTGTAAAAGGAAGTTTCTAAAATTATACAACTTCGTGTCTATTTCGGCTCCTCACAGTTTTTCTTTTGTTTGTTTTTTTTTTTTTACTTTTCGCTACAAAATCCTCAAATGCATGCTACTGAGACACTACAGGGTTCTCTCATAGTTCATATCTTAATTGAAAATGATCCTTTGATTTCTATTCCTGAACATCAATTGAAATACATACCTAATCTCAATGCTCTCACACAAAAAGCCACAAACTTTTCTCTAGGCACACAATGCAATGGTATGTTGAATGCACAAATTCCTCATGATTCCTTCAATTGCTCGTTGCATGTAGGGCACAACCCACATTTTTATTAAGCCTCTCGAACAAACTAGTAATAGCAACAACAAGAAGAAAAACCAAGATTTGCAAACTGAAAAATTTTAAATAAATAAAAAATATATATAGGGAAGTACCTGAAAGCACTGACCTGAAGTCGAAATAATAATGGCAACCAACTTCACAATAGATGAAAGCAACCAGATTTTTTTGTAGAAGTCCGCCGAAAAAAGGTAATGCAGAAAGAACTCCACATACAACAAAAATAAACACACAAGAAAATGGACAAATAGAGCCTGCATATTCTTTGAAGGTAATGTAACTTGCATGGAAGGAATTATTAAAATCTCACACCACTCAACACAAAGCATATTTAATGCAAAAAATTCATTGTCGTTGAAGATCACCTCGCAGTCCAACTGAACTATGTTAAATTCTGGGTTATTAACACAACTATGCAATACATCACACAACTGTAATGTAATGCAACAACTATAATACATTAAATCTAAATTCCAGTTTATTAAATCAGAACTTAAAATAAATAAAACATATTTAATAGATCAAATTTATCGCCATATGGGAAATATATAACAATTGTAATACATCAAATCTTGTTGGAAAGGTGGAGGAGACAAAGCATGAATTCACACATAAAACACAACCTGTTGCTCTTCTATTGACCACACAAAACATGATGCTTACAATGAAACTAGTGAAAGGTATTTATCCTTTTCCAAGTAGCTACTCGCCTTGACATGCAACCAAATGCAGCCACACACTAAAAGTCGTCTATCACTTAACTCGACTTGACTCAACACTCAAATACTCAATCATTCAATCACTCAGTTAACTGACTCACCATGTTTAGCCAACTCCACATGCAGGAGTAATTATCTTATTTTAACACTCCCCTTTAATTACGACTGCTAAACTAAAACATGACTCACGACAACTCAAACATGCTTGTTGGTCTATGTCTCAGCTAAGCTTACAACACCCAATTTTCTTCTATGAAACTTGAACACATCTTGTGCTAATGACTTAGTAAATATATCAACCAATTGATCACTAGATTTACAAGGCTTCAAGTGAACTTCTCCATTGCTCATAAGTTCTCTAATAAAGTGATATCTAGTATCAATATGCTTGCTCTTTTGATGAAACACACTATTCTTGGATAGTGCAATAGTTGAGGTGTTGTCACAATATATTATTGTTGATCCTTGTTGTTTTTGCTTGAGTCCATCAAATACTCTTCTTAACCACACTGCATGACATGTTGCTTATGTTGCTACTACATATTCTGCTTCTGCTAATGAAAGTGTCACAATGGGCTGCTTCTTAGATGCCCATGAAATCACACCTGAACCAAGATGGAACACAAAACCAGAAGTGCTCTTCCTATCATCCAAATTACGTGCAAAATCACTATCTGTGTATCCATTCAAATCCTTCTTTTATGTGCTTGCATACATTATGCCACAATCTCTAGTTCCTATTATGTATCTCAGAATTCATTTTCCTTCACTCCAATTTGTGTCTTTTGGACTCCCCATAAATATGGAAATCAAACACACTCCTTGCATGATATCCAATCTTGTAGTTGTGAGATACATGAGGATGCCAACCAATCTTTTGAATAGATTTGGATTGACATATGATCCTTCATCATCATTTCTTAACTTTGTACCTGTTGTAACTGGTGTAGGGACAGGTTTGCAATTTTCCATCCGGAATCTTTTCAACAAATCTTTGGCATATTTATTTTGACAAATAAAAAATCCTTTATCTGATTGCTCAACTTCTATGCCAAGAAAATAATTCATGAGACCAAGATCTGTTATCTCAAATTCTTTCATCATAGCTGCTTTAAATTCACCTATCTCAAAATCACTTGTAAAAATCATGTCATCAACATATAAGCAAACAATCGAAATCTATCCATGCTCATTTACCTTTGTGTATAAGGTAGGTTCAATGTTGCTTCTCCAGAATCCATTCTTAATCATGTAACTGTTGATTATGTTATACCAAGCTCTAGGCGCTTGCTTCAGTCCATAGAGCGCTTTCTTCAACTTGTAAACTTTCTCTTCATTACTCTCAACTTCATATCCTGGAGGCTGTTGCACATAAATTTCTTCTTCTAGAATTCCATTCAAGAAGGTTGATTTCACATCCATCTGATATACTTTCCACTTGTTCTGAGCTGTTGTGGCTAGAACTGCTCTTACAGTATCCAATTTGGCTACCGGAGCAAATGTTTCTCCAAAATCTATTCCCGGTTGCTGCGAGAATCCTTTTGCTACAAGTCTAGCTTTAAATCTGTCAATTTCACCTTTCTCATTCAACTTTGTCTTGTACACCCACTTCACACCAATGAGATTTTTGTCCTTTGGAAAATCAACCAAATCCCATGTATCATTCTTTTCAATAGCTTCAATTTCTTCATCCATGGCTTGCACCCAATTTTCATCTCTGATTGCTTCTTCAAACGAAGAAGGTTGGAATGACAATAATGAAAAAATTGAAATAACATCCAAATCATCATAAATATCTTTCGGACTTCTCATCTTTCTCTTACCATTGCTTGATTCATCAATTGAATGATTGTTGGGAGAATCTCAATCTATTGATCTGCTTGAAGATCCATGATACTCTGAAAATCTTGGAGTCCTTGTTGGTGTCTTCACCTATGATTCTTGTTGCTCCTTTTCTGCTACATCATCTTCTTCCATTAGTGACACTTGTGCATCAACTGTTTTGTCTACAGTTCCATTCCATGACTCTTCTTCTTTGAACACAACATCTATGCTAATTATGGTCTTCTTTGTAACAAGGTTATACACTTTGTAAGCTTTTGATTGCTCACTATAACCAGTAAATATGCATTTTTCACTTTTATCATCCAATTTTCCTCTTCACTCCTTAGGCACGTGTGCATTAGCTATGCATCCAAATACTTTGAGATGAGATACGCTGCAATACATACCTGACCATGCTTGTTCTGGTACTTTGTTCATCACACTCTTTGTAGGAGATCTGTTGATCACATAAATAGCACATGCAACTGCTTCTGCCCAATACTCATTAGACAAGTTTCTGCCTTTCAACATGCTTCTTACCATGTTCATAATTGTCCTGTTCTTTCTCTCTGCTACACCATTCTGTTGCGGTGTGTACCTGGTTGTAAACTATCTTCTGATTCCATGTTGTTTGCAGTAATCATGGAATGCCTTTGAGTCATATTCTCCACCATGATCTGACCTCAATACCTTGATCTGTCGATCACTTTGGTTCTTTGCTAAGGCTTTGAATTCTTTGAACTTTGCAAAAGTTTCAGACTTTTGCTTCAAGAAGTAAACCCAAGTCTTTCTGCTATAATCATCAATGAAAGTAAGGAAGTAACAACTTCCACCAATCAACTGTGTCCTCATAGGATCACACAAGTTTGTGTGCACTAGCTCAAGAGGTTGCTTTGCTCTGTATGTAACTCCCTTTGGAAAACTTTCACGGTGTTGCTTTCCGAAGATGCAACACTCATAAGTACTAGCAGGTTCTTTGATGGGAGGTAATCCTCTGACTATCTGTTTCTATTGCAACAATCTTAAACTAGAAAAGTGCAAGTGTCCAAATCGAAAGTGCCATAACCAATAATCATCAGAACATGCAGTTGTAAAAGAACTCACCTAACCACTATAATTCATAATTAGAAGAAAGTGTTTGTTCCTCGTCATCTACACCTTTGCTATAAGTTGCGCGCTTGGGGACTTGTCATATATAACACATTCTTGACCTTGAAAGAATAACTTTGTATCCTTTCTGTGTCAATTGAACAACACTTAACAAATTATGTTTGAGACTAGGAACATAATATACCTCTGATATTGTCTTCGGCTCCCCCTGCTTGGTCAGAATGTTGACCACTCCTTTGCCATCTACTTCCACAGTCTTGTCAGTCCCTAACTTTACCTCTGTTTTCACAGATTGATCGAAATTTGCAACCAAATCCTTGTTGCCTGTCATGTGGTTACTGCAACCACTGTCTAACAACCACACACTAGCAGAAGGCTCATGCATGGTATTGCAAGCGAGGAACACGGAGTTAGTACTCTTTGTATTGACATTTGCTCTTTGGTTCCCTTGATCAACTATCTTCTTCCTGCAATCACGATCATAGTGACCAAATTTATTGCAATAATAAAATCTCACCTTTGATTTGTCAACTCTTTGATTATTGTTGAAGCTTCTGTAGTTGCTTCCACTTTCATGTTCATGCTCTTCTCAGCCATCTCTCTGACCACCATATCTTCCAATTCGTCCTCTGCCTCTTGTTCTACTTCTACCTCGACCTCTGTCTCTTGAAATAGAAACTTGACTTTTGAAAGCGGTCTCTAAAGTGGAATCCTTATTTCTGTTTATTCTTGCCTCATGTGATAGAAGTGATCCCATCAACTCATCAACTATCAATGATGCCAAATCCTTGGCTTCTTCTATGACTACTACCACAACATCAAATTTGGTAGATAAAGATCCGAGGACCTTCTCAACCACTCTTTAATTTCTTCACCATAAATCTTTAACTGATTTACTACAGTTATGACCCGATTCGAAAGAATCGATGTCCTCTGTTTCCTTCATCTGCAGACTTTCAAAATCTCTCCTAGTATTTTGCAACTTAACAATATTTACTTTGGTCATACCTTTATAGTTTGTCGCCAAAGTATCCCATACTACTTTTACTAAAGACGCGATTATAATCTTCTGGAACACTGCTCTTTCCACTCCCTGCTGGATACGCTGCAACGCTTGTGCATTCTTCTTCTTGTCTTTCTTCCATTGATACTTCTCTGCATTACTGAGAGCTTGTTCTTCTTCTTCATTCTTAGGTTTTGAAAACCCAAACTGGACGTAATCTCATACATCATGTGCCTGCAACATGGTTTCCATCTTAATGGCCCACACATCATAATCTTTCCCTGTAAAGAGTAAGAACTGGGTTGGAAATTTGAAAAAACCATCTTTCTCCAAAAATACCTTTTTAAAAAAACCCTAAATTACTCTTTTGTAAAACTCTTTTTCAAAAAAATACCCTTTCAATAAAAACCATAAATTTTTTTATTTAAAAAACAACTTAAAACAAAAACTTTTTCAAAACCTTTTTGAAAAACTCTTGATATTTTTTATATAAAAAAAAAAAAACTCTTTTTATATAAAAACAAAACGAATTAATCACTCCAACCTTTATATAATCACCAAAGAATTAAAAACAAATTTACGTGGCTCCAAATCCTTTATAAAATCTTTTAATAAAAAACCCTTTGTTTTTTAATATGCACACTTTTAATAAAAGACTTCAAAAACTCCCCACGTATATAAATCTTCCGAACGTATGACTGCGAACTTTGAAATCTCTAACGCGTTTCTCGTGAGGATGGCCTGCGATTAAACAAAGTGCACGATAGGGAGCAACGCGTTAATGCCTTGATGCTTTAAAAATTAACATAATTCGCGTGCATTCAAATTGCGCTAAGTTTTCGACAATTAACGCGGCTCTCTCCTGAGCTTGGACGTGTTATAGTGCCCTGTATATAACCTGTAGAATGCGTTAATGCTCCAACCACGAGGAAAAAATAGATTTTCATTCTCACATGGATTACTGCAACTCTGTTCTTTTTCTTTCTTTATAGCCTTGGTCTGATACCAATTTGTTGGAAAGGTGGAGAAGACAAAGCATGAATTCACACATAAAACACAAGCTGCTACTCTTTTATTGATCACACAAAACATGATGCTTACAATGAACCGGTGAATGGTATTTATCTTTTTCCAACTGGTATTTATCTTTTTCCAACTAGCTACTAGCCTTGACATGCAACCACACACTAAAAGTAGTCTAACTCAACTTGACTCAACAAGCAAATACTCAATCACTCAATTTAGGCAACTCCACATACAAGAGTAATTATCTTATTTTAAGAAATCTATCCTAATATACCAGGACTGATGGCTAATGGCTTACGCATGGTATCGGGCTTTGAATCTCTAGGACTGGCGGTGGCCAAACATATGCCAAATATTTGGTACGAACCGCCAAAAAAAACCATAGCCAAACTTTAGAATTCGGAAAAAAAATTGTGTACGACTGTGGAATTAATAGGAAAGCATCACCACTAAATACATAATAACTATTACAAAATTTCCTACCTTTTGTGTGTATCCACGCCATGTGATCTGACGACTGAAATTACAAACGTGTCCTCAAGAATGATGTCAAGGTATATAATGGGTTCTGTGCATTTTTTAACTTCTTCTTAGGTGTCATCGAATTAATTGGGTGACTCTCCCATATGAAGGCCTCCAAACATGTATATACACTGGGATAGAATCGTGCCTTGCTTTTTCGACAAGTTGAAAACACTGCATCCCCATCAAACTCAAACAAATTTGAAACTAGCCTTATTTGCAACCCATGATAGATATAATAGTTTAAAGGCCAAAGGGGAGAAGGAATTCATTTTCTTGGTCCACTAAAAGAAGACATCGCAGAAAAATGTTTGGGATAAACAAGCTTTTATTAATGCCAAGAAAGAATCTTTTGAAGGCTCAAGAAAAGGAACACATAATGTCAATACGATAAGAACATTAATATTCATTTGGTTATTTACAGAAGTCTACTTCCTTCTCATGCAAGACTGATTTCAAGGAAGCCTCATGAGTTTTCCGGTCATGTATAGATTCTTTGCTTTCTGCCAGGGTGCACTTAACTAGGAACTGACAATGCCTTATAATTTATTTATGGTACTGGCTTCAAAAATGACAACGCGCTGTGGCCGTTAATACCCATGGTGTTCCCCACACAAAGTACATGTTCATAGTAATTGTGTAACCATGAACTAATTTGACGCACCTTGTATTTTGTTCATAAGAAATACTTTTATAGTATTCATGAGTATCAAAAGCACAATACATGTTGGGTTGTCTTCTAGTATCTAGCCCTTCGATACTAATCGCTTGCAGATCATTAGATAATGAGAACACTTGGGAGAGCTAGAATTAACCATCCAGAGACAGGTTGGACTTTTCTCGATCAATTAGGCTTGACTACAAGACCGACAAGGTAATCAACCATTTGTTCCATTTTCTTCTTTTGATCCAGAACCAGAACATCATCAAACTCGGTTGTCACATCATTTCCTTTTTATAATTGTCCAATATACGCGCAAGAACAATTCATGCCCTCTAATCGAAACTCAACATATCGGGTTTCTGATTTTCGGTGAAGAGCGCACTATTTTCAACACTTTAATTGTTCCAACCCAAACTAGATGGAAAAGTTCCAATCAGTAACGGTAGATATGGAAATAAGAGAAAATAAGTTAATGGAGCAAATAAAAGAGGCTAAATCCTAGGCCCACGTGGAAAAAAAGTCACAAGTGAACAAAAAGAATTATAGAAAAACAAATCAAGAGACAAATGAGAGAGGAAAAAGAAAGAGAAGAAAAAACGACAAATATCATCATCAATGGTTTGAAAGACTTTGGGGAAAATGAGAGAACACCTATTGTAGCTAGGGATTTTCTCAAGGAGGAGATGCATTGGAGATGCGGAATTCAACAAGCAAACATGATAAGAAATATTATGGGAGTAGGAAGGGATAGATACGTGAGAGTTACTTAGAGATGCATGGAGGAAAATGTGAGAATATTAAAGAATAGAGGTTTGCTTAAATGCACTCGTATCTACTTAGATGAAGACTTAACACTCGTCCAACAAGAAGAAAGGAGGAAAGAATGGGAGAAAGTAAAGTCAGCAAGAGAGGCAAGAAAGTGGGCATGGTTGAAAAATGGGAAAGCCCAAGTCACTGATAGAGTAACACACAAGAAATAGGGATTCAAGGCCCCACGGGAGTACCTAAACATGGTAAGCTGGAATTGCATAGGTTATCCATGGAGAAGGGGACTGGGTTGGGGCCCATAGCTGAGGGTAAAGACATTATTTTCCTTATGGAAACACACAAACACAATGGATGTAGAATTCCAGACTTCAAAGGATACACAAAAATCTCTATTTGAAACGAAGAAACAAAATCGGGTACAAATGGAGGAATAACAATCCTAATAAAAGAAATATGCACCAAGATTATAAAATTGGAGAAAGAAGACCCAAATAAACAATGTATATGGCTGAAAATAACAAAGATGGACGCAACAATGTGGTTGGTTGTTTGTTATTTTTCTCCAAAATGCTCAAAATTCTACAAAAAAGGGAACCTAGATAGTGAAGACCCATATGCAACATTCAAAACAGATGTTTCAAAGTTTAGTACTAAGGGAGAAATATTCATAATTGGTGATTTTAATGTTAGAAAAACAAACAAACAATCTATTCAGTTGGGCAGCAAAATGGAAGAGGATTACAATCCGCTATGGCTTAGAGAGAATGAAGAGCACCCTTGGAGGAGGACATCACAAGATGGGAAAGGGAAGGTTTCAAACTTTGGAGTAGAACTATTAGGATTTCGTAGCCTAAATGACATGGTTATATGTAATGGCATGAAAAATTGGTTGAAGTCCAATAATATTACTTGTAAAACATACAATGGACAAAGCACAATAGACTATGTTATATGCTCTCAAAGGTCTATTTCGAAGTTGTTGAGCTTTAATATTGAGTGTTACCCTATAGAACTAGGATCTGACCATTTGCCTCTTCCTATTGAGCTTGGTATAAATACATAATATTGAAAGGGGGAATATCCCCATCATTCGCACAAGAAAGTTTCAGAACATGGGAGAATTATCTTGAACCAAGAAAATCAGGAGCTATTTAGGGTTGCTC
Organism: Pinus tabuliformis; assembly: GCA_031772625.1. Taxonomy (NCBI): domain Eukaryota; kingdom Viridiplantae; phylum Streptophyta; class Pinopsida; order Pinales; family Pinaceae; genus Pinus; species Pinus tabuliformis. Next base: position 1,707,817,924 of record CM062819.1, read on the forward strand.
TTAAAGAACACCTCCAGCGGACCAAAAACAAAAATAGGGGTTGCAAGGATAATGGAAGAGATAAAAGATATGTTTGCAGTAGTATGTTGATCCCTTTAATACACAAAGCTTTAAAGGTATGTAAGAGATCTAGGCCTATGAAGAGGATTACAAATACCTTCCCAGCTAATCCTTGGTATGATAAAGAATGCAAGGATGCAAAAATATTTCTCAAAGAAAAGTCAAGCAAAGAAAACAAGATTATATATAAACAATTGATAAAATCAAAGAAAGAAAGTTATGTGATTTCAATAAGGAAGGAATTAATTTCTTTGGGAAAACATAATCCCAAAGGTTTCTGAAAGGAACTACAACAAAAGAAAAAGAAAATAGAAAGCAATATCATAGAGGCTCAGTGGTTAGACTATGCAAAACTTTTGTATGAGCGGAAAAATGAGAAAAGTAAGCCTCCCATAATTGTCTCCTCAACAAAGCTATTTTTAGTTGCTGATATTGAACAAAGTATAAAGAAACTGGAAAATGGCAAGGCGCAAGACATTGACAGTTTACAAGCAGAATTTTTAAAATGGGGAATGAAGCTTCTAGCCCCACACATCAAGGAGATATTTAACAGAGTCAATCAAGATAGCTTTCCAGTTGAGTGGACAACCAATGTTGTTATACCTCTTCACAAAACTAGAGATATCAATAACCCTTCTAACTACCATACTATTATGATCAACCCTCTTCTTGGAAAACGTTTTGGGAGCATGCTAGAGCATAGAATCAGTGAATGGGCAGAAAAAGAGGGAAAATAGCAAAGGGACAGGTTGGCTTTAGGCCTAAACATTCTACCATTGATCATTGCATCACTCTAAGACACTTCATTGAAAACGTTTGGGACAACCAAGGTGGGGAAGCATTTTGTTGCTTTGTTGACTTCAAAAAAGCCTTCGATATTGTCCCTAGAGATAAACTATGACACATAATGGAAGAACTAAAGATCCCAAAGGAATATAGGAAACTATTCATAAGCTTTATGAGAGGGTTAGAGCCAGAATCAGAGTAAAGGAAGGTATGCATGAATGTTTTGACAGTGACATAGGAGTCAAATAGGGATGTCCTCTTTCTCCCACATTATTTGGTTTATATATTGATAAGATTAAAGAGTGGATAAACAATACCAAAGGAGAAGGCATCCAACTGGCAAGATATGTGGTGAAACTACTTTTATATGCAGATGACCTTATTCTTATCGCTAAATCAGCACTAGGTTTGAGAGAACACTTGAAAGCTTTGGAACTCTTTTGTCAAGAGGTGGGAATGCAAGTAAATACCAACAAAACTAAAGTCATGATTTTTTCTTTGAAAAGAAAGAAACATCAGGGTACTTTTCTCTTTGAGGGCAACCCCTTGGAGGTGGTAGATGAGTACAAATATTTAGGAATTGACTTTCACTATAGGCTTAGCTGGGAGACATGTAGATCAAAGAGAATACAAGGAGGGTGGAAAGCTTCTTACCTCCTTCAGAACATGTGTAGACAAGAAGAACTATGGGATTGGAAGACTAAGAAAACCCTCTTTGGTATATTAGTTGTGCGAGCTATCCTCTATGGTTTCGAAATGTTGGGGGAGAAACTGGTCAAGCCACAAATGGCGACAAATATAAAGAATTCAAAAGCACCTAATCACAAGTAGCCTCAAAGTTAAATCAACGGCCCCATATGATATCCTTTTAGTTGAGGCTAGCATGTTTCCAATTGAGGCGTCAACGATCATTCATTTGTTGAGTTACCTGAAGAAGGTTGAAAATATGGATAAGCACTGATGGCCCAAATTGGTTGTTGAAGAAGAGCTAAACCGCCTGAAAAAGATATGGATGAAACAACACTGAAAGTGGTTAGAAAAATGGGACATAAATCTACATGATTCCCCTCATGCTAAGGAGGAGATAAAAAGGTGGGTGTTAGAAAAATTTAGAATTGCCATGTGGACAAAGCAGGTAGGGAAAAAGAAAGCATATTATGTCAAAGAATTTAACCCAACGTGGAAACATGATGATAAAGATTATTTAAGTTCCTTAATCAAAGGAACAACTAAAAATTTAATTTCTCGGCTGAGGACTGGCTCCCATCATCTAAGATGTGAAACTGGTATGTTGGGCCTCACAATGGTCCCTATTTTCACTCCATTATTCACCAATATCTTCACATTTTACCTTCATGTCACCTCCATTCCACCTCCACATCATTCCATTTACCTCATTATTGGGTTATAACTATGCTTTTCCAAAGTTTATTAATTCTTAACATTTTTAAGTGAATTTATGGCTAAACTTTAGAAAATAATATGCTTATACTTATACCTAACAATTAGAATGAGTTTGTTGACATGTGTAGGTACAAAGGAAGCTTCCAGGGCATCTTTATGTGGCCTTGAATGATCAAATTCGATTTTGATAAGATAAGCCTCATGGAAAAGATCATGGAGAAGATCATGGACCTCATGGAGGAAATCATGGAGGATAGGGTTATGTGTCTAGATGGTTGAGAAATGTATGGAACTAAAAGAGAGATTAGTGGATCATCATTATGAGTTTGTTATCTCATCCTATTGTATAAATAGGAGTACCTCCTCCATTCCAAAGGGAGGACTCTTAGAGCATGTATCCAAACTGATGATGGAATAGAATAAAGCTTCATTTTACATATACTTTCATTATGTAGTTTTAGATATAAATTTTACATATATTTCCATTATGTAGTTTTAGATTTAATTTTCCTTAATGTAGTATATGGAATAAATTGTCTTGTTCTTAAGAGAATTGAGCTCACTCTAAAAGGATGAGAGAAACATTTTATTTCATATTAGATCTTATTTCATTTACTTGTTTAGATGTTTGAGGATTTGTTTGTGATTGATGAATGAGTTTTAAATTAGAATCTAATCAACATATGAGAGGACAACTAGGGGTCTAAGTTAGGCTCTCTCTCTCTATTTGATTTGCATGATAATTGAAATTCATTCTTTTGCTTTTATGTTTCAAGTATCATATGAGGAGATACCAAGAGTCCAAGTTAGGCTCTCTCTCCATTGATTTATATGGTAATTGAAAGTCATTCTTTTATACTTTTATGTTTCAAGTCATTTCATTTCTTCTGCTTATGAATGAATCTTAGTTTAGTTTGGATTAGTACATGAGAGGACAATCAAGAGACTAAGTTAGTCTCTCTCTCTACTTGAATCTGAACAATAATTAAGTTCATTCTCTTTTCTTCATTTCAAGTTTTTAGTTTCATGTAATCAATAATTTCTCTATGATACTGTAGGGAAGGACAACCAGGACCTCCTTAGTTAGGAGCCTCTTCCCTTGCATATTGTATTGAATCATAAATAATTTAGTTAGACATAGAGTTAGTTGCCTACTCCTGCATATATTTTGCTGGCATCATCACAAGCTCACGAGTTTCCCTGGTCGATAATTTATGCAGCAATTTAAGTCCAATAAATTGCCCAACATGGTAGATGGGTGGTCCCTAAAGAAGATTGGGAAGAATGAACTTGCATTTTTTGCAACAAAGGGGTGGTAGAAACATAATCGCATTTTATCAAAGAGTGTGCAACGTATGAAGTTATCTGTCGTCAATTTGATAGCAACCTAAAGGTGAACAATCTTAGTGAGATTTTCGAGGAGACAAGGCTTCACAAAACAAATTTCTTACTCAAGATCCATAACAACAGAATCAACCTAGAAAAAAAATTGAATATGGATTAAGCAATAGTGGGTGGTCCCTTAGACTGCGAGGTCTCGTAGATGTCATTAAAAACCATTTCATTTCATTTCAAACCCGTCTCAATCAGTGTAATTGAAGACTCGATTGTAATGCATGGGATTGTACCATGTCCATTCGAGCATAGGCAAAAACCATTACAGTCCATTCGATCACATTTTATTTGGATGGTCAAACACTTTTCATGCATCCTTAAGTTCACCACTCCTGGTATACATATTTAGAAAATGATTGAATACAAACATCTCAAGCTGAAATCTTATTTTAATCTTGTGGCAATTTATACATTTACCATGTATATAAAATTTATTTTTTAATGCAATTTTGAAAGAAGTACCCATAGACAACAGAACCTACTTAAAATACCTACTATTCCATGAAAGGTCTCCAAGGCCTCCACTAATTTACTCTTTATGAGCATAGTACCACTAATATTTACTGGGAGACATCCTATCCAAATATTATATTAAAAATTTGTCGTACATTATATATATATATATATATATATATATATATATATATATATATATATATATATATATATATATATAGATATTATTTCACATCATAATTTTCAATGCGCCTTTTTCTTCGTAAACTGACCAACATACCACATATCAATACCAACATAAGAATTAACACCTGTAATCTCAATTTCCAACAAGATTTTTTGGTAAACTAAAGCTTACTCATCACCTCCTTAAACTGTCATTGCGCAAATTTAGCCTCCATGGCTCAATTTCACCCAAAAAATGCCAAAATTTGGCATGTATTTCTTTTAAAACCATGCCAGTACCCTTATGTGGCACCCACTCTTCAAATTTAGGGAAAATTTCCACTATTTCCACCATCCTGATTTTCGTTAAACAAATGGTGGGTAACCTGTAACCTGTAAAAGCTCTTCCTCATTTTGCCTCCAATTTTGGCACAATCAGGTCCAATATTGTATGTTGGGCTCTGATACCACTTTTTTAAGTCCCCAACCACCTGCTGGGAAATGCTATGTAACCAACCTCCAGTGGAAACATACACAATTCATGATTTTCAATATTAAACCCTAACTCACGACCAAAGCCCTTGTAATTATGCAACCTGGGTATTAACCCTAACTTGAATTTGTTAAAATAATGTCTAATTAACAAGTCATTGATGCAATTATTCTACCATTAATATCTACACAACAATTAGGGTTTCATACAATAATTCAGATTCACATGCCACAATTACAATTAGCTATAGACCCAAAAACTCATAACCAATCAACAAACCAGGTTTTATACGTAGCAGATTTAACCCAGGCACCATGGAATGATATGTTCACATAATTATGCATTAAATATCATGTAATGGCATGTTAATAGTGTGTAAAACATAATTAATAATTAATTATCCACATTTAGGTACATTGTTGGAAATAATACTTGGGGGGGGGGGTGTGAATTAGTATTTACAAATTAATAACTTTTTCATTTCCATAATCAGATTTGTATACGCTACTTCAGTGAAGGGAACTCGCGTGTGCACGCAACTGTTCTTAAGGTAACCAACGTATATCCAGTGAACTTATGATTCAGTTAATTCATCATATGTTGATCTTTAATCAGTGAATCAGTACTTTATTAAACATTAAACAGTAACTATGTGCAGTAATAACAAAATAAACCATCACACATAAGAAACACACATGAACACCAAGATTTAAGGTGAAAACCCAATGTGGGTGACAACCACCTGCTGTTGTTATCTTTGTCTTCTTTTAATAATAAGAAAATCTATTTACAACATTGTACTGGTGCAGACTCATACCAGTACGTAGGCACCCACCTGTAGAAGGCTACAACCTTCTCTCATTCTCTAGCTTCTACTGGAAGGGAGCTACAACCCCCTAGCTCTTGTAAGTTATCCGATCTGTTTATTAGTACGTAGGCGCCAGCCTATAGAAGGCTCCAACCTTCACTCATTTTCCAGCTACTAATGGAAGGGAGCTCCAACCCCCTGGCTCTTGTACTGGCCGATATGTTTACCGGTACGTATGCGCCATCCTACAGAAGGATACGACCTTCTCTCTTCCTCCAGGGACCACGTTTCATGAATTTTCAAACTGGATACTCCTGGGTCACAACACCACAATCTAAAGGCCACGTTTCATCCAATTTCCATATTGGACCCATCAACAACATTGAAGCTCAAAATTAATCACCACTGCAATACAACCATCAAATACATTTGCATCAACGAACATTCAGTTAAACTGAACAATCAGATCACTAACATTAGAATAATGTCCTGCATCATCATTCAGAACCAGTTGTAACCTCAAAAACCATGCATCAGAGTGTATACGCTACTTGATTGAACCCAAACTGTGTGTATACGCTACTTCCATTAATTAAACCTATGTATACCTTCAAAACTACTGCAAACATAAACTTTTGAATCGAGTCTGTACCAATCAGCAATATACTTAATATCTAATGTCAACTTACAGATCTTTACACAGACAGCGACAGAGATCACTTCTTCTCACTTATACAATCAATCAATCAAATACCCAATCAATCTCTAATATAACTAAAACCCAATCATCAATCTATAGTATAAATAAAACCCAATCATCAATCTCTGATATAACTGAAACCCAATCATCAATCTTTGATATAACTGAAACAATCAATCACTGAAGCTTTTGAACCTCTGACACAATTGAATCAAACAATCACTGAACCTCCAAAACTTAATCAAATTCAACCAATCAACTGGGATAGACAGATCATTGTAACCAGTACACAGATCTGAACCTAGAACATTGCATCAACAACCAGAACTAACTGTAACCTCAAAAGGCATGTGTCAAAATGTATACGCTTCTTTAATGAAGCAAACATGCATGTATACACTACTTCCTTTTTCCCAACCTGCATATACCTCTAAAGATACTAAATCATAAAACCTTTGAACCACAAACTGTACCAATCAGTGACATTCTGAAGATCTACTATCATATTACAGAGTTCTAAATAGATAGCAACAAGGATCACCCTTCTTTCTCAATCAATTAATCAATGAGACACAAACTCTTTATGCATTCAGTTTTACTTTTCAGATCTAAGAAGACTTCATTGACAGACAACAGTAAAACAATAGCAAAACAACAATATTGATCTGATAGATCAGTCATCCTTGAACATCAAGCTTTTCTTTTGCATACGCTACTTGGAAGATTCGAACCAACGTGTATACGCACCTTCACCAAAGCGAACCAGCGTACAGATCTGCAAATACTTACTTCATAACTTTGTTGCACCTCTGGACTTCAGACATACCCAGATCAGAACATTTACAGTGTAAATCATGCGTTAGCATTCAAATCTAGACTATCCATGATCAAACCATATAATAATAGTTCATTTTAGGTCTCATGATCCTGATCCATCATTAGATCTCATCCCCCATCAACCGCTAAGGTTTATCCTTAGTTCATATCAAGCAAAGCACCAAACCCATAACATGCATATTTTCTTTTGATCTAACTCTTCATAAGATGTTCATTACTTGCACACCTGGCCTAATGATCTTCTCCTCCTTATATAGTTTTAGGCCTTTCTCAATACCTTGGACCAACACCACTTACGACCAATAGCTTGGACCAAATACCTAGGGTCAATACCTCGAACCAAGTACCTTGGATCAATACCTTGGACCAAAATACCTTGGACTAAATACCTCGGACCAAAACCTTGGTTTTCCAACATGTACGCGCTTTTCCTTCTGTGAAAGTGCGTGTATACATATACGCTCCTTTTGTTTTGTTAACCCGCGTGTATACGCTGCTTGGACAAGGTGAACCAGCGTATACTTCTTAAACTACTCTTCATCAACCTTTTCCTTCACCTTCTTTATTCTGATCAGAAGACCTTAGTTCCATCTTCCTGTTATTCTGTACCAATGCCCTGTTACCTCTGAATAGACCTGTTACACTCTAATTTGCCATATTACTTCTTTGAAATGCCATGCATTTTGTCACATCTGTAAACACAACTGCCATGCATTATGTCACATCTGATATCTCTCCTATAGATTCATCTAGTTACCATATACAAGTGAGTTGTTCTACTACAAGTGGGTTGCCATCAAGTACAACACATGCATCATAATTCCAACATACATAATATAGTGGAATATATATTCATGGCACAAACCACTAACTAGGGTTTTTGAAAACAACATAGCACATAAACATAAATCAACACAAAGTAGAAAGATGAACATTTATCTGGATAAAAAACAAGTAGTTATGGGATCTCCATGTTCCGCCCTACCATAGGTCACGTGATTCATGAATTTCAACCATGGGTCATCGCCGAGCTAGGGATGCAACTCCACAGGCAACAATAAACTAGAAATAGTTGTACCTCCATGACCAATGTGTTGACTCAACAATCATGTCGCTCGAAGGCTCTAGCCACCCTCCAGTTCATCAACTGCCAAAGTGCCAACCCAATAGTCATGATGCGCCAAGGCTATTCAAGTACCCTCCATGCCACAAACTGAGATAGCGCTGAGTTGGTATCAAAACCTTGAGTTGGTATCAAAACCCAAACTTAGGGCTCACTAGCTAGTTTCTCAGGGCTGAAGTCCAAAACCATATTCCTCCTCAGACTAATTATCCTAATAATAATAAAAGTGATCATAATCATTCTCCCCCATGATGCCCCCAAACAAGTATATATATACATATTGCCCATGATTTGAGCCATCTCTCACCCATGTGGCACACACTGAAGTCACATGGGCCTTATGTGCTATCATCATCCACACCTATCATGCAACACCATTGCCCTTTTTTGTCCTTGTGGAGTTGCACACACCCAATACCCATTACCATGGAGTGGGCTTTGAAGCCAACCTATTTAATTATTATTAAAATATGTGCAATTACATTGTATTTACAATCTTGACCCTATGACGAATTTACCAAAACTCGCATATATGTGGGGGCATGCTGTCCCAAAAACATATCCATTCATATCTGCATGGGCACATAGGCCACATAGGCCACATAACATAACTCGATTCACCAACCTAATTCCTTGTATAACTAATTACAACATCATAAGAAATCATATATTTACAACATCATAAGTGGGCATGGGTATTATAGATTTGGCCCCTTGCCTTGAAGAATGGGGGTGTTCATGCATGCCAAGTGATCACCAGATCTTGAAATTGCAGTTGAATTTATTCCATTCTTATAAGAAGTTCATCCCTCGTATCATTCCTGTTGTGGAGGAATTTTCTCAACAATGACTTTATATGCCAATAAAGATCAATTGTATAAAGAGATTGATTTTGTTTGCCTTGCGTGTGTCTCATGTCAGGTACCCAATCAATAATAGTGGAAAAAAATCCAGAATCCAAGTGATGTTTTCTGTCATTAACAATATCTTCTTTGACCTCTCTGATTTCTTGTTGGGAGCTTGGCTGAGGACTAAGCCTGAGCTCGAGCACGGAAAGCACTATGCTACTCCCTACCACTAGTGCCTATGCATGAGTGGGCTTGTTGTCTAGGCATTAAGGCAAGAACTGAGAGGAGGAGGCCAAAAACAAAAATTGTCGGAAGCACACCCACTAAAAACAAAATCACCCTCAACCATAAAGAAAATATGACATGTAGACAACTTGGGGGAGCCAAGAGCTAAAAGAACTACGCAAAGGACCAGAGTGGGGACGATCGACATGGAGAGTATAAACCCAGGTGAAATCTCTAGAGGGAGAAAACCAAGACGTAACTAGAAACAATCTTAGGCTCATGCAAAGGAAATGAAGGCCCACACAATGAAAGAGGGAAACCCCAATGTAATACATGAACCAAGGGATGCTTGGAGGACCCTTTCATCACCTGGCCCAACAAGCACCATAAATCCCTTACAATTAGCAAAACCATAGAAAAATCCACATCTATGAGAGCCATACAATGAACTGAGAGAAGTAGAAAGCCTTGACTTGTTAGAAAATAAACTATATATGAAACCCTAAGAATTATCCTTTGAGACTAGAACCAAAGCTTAGAAATTGCGAGATCATAGGGAAAGAGTAGCTAGGTCAGGAGGGCCTGGTCCTTCCCCTGGGAATTTTTTTTGCAAAGATGCTAGCAAAAGAGAGTCCACTCAAGATGTCCAAATGCCAACTTCTTTGGACTAATACCCAACAAGGGTGGGGGATAAGAAAGCCCTAGAAAAACACAAGCAATAAAACCATGCCAAAATTATCTATACTTGCAAACATTATGAGCCCAATATCGAAAAACCTCCAACAATCAAAGCTCCAAGAGACCAGTGGTCAAAACAAATAGCGAAATTTATATAAAAATGGAACCACAAAAAGTTGTTAATTATGTAGGACACCATGTTGCTTTGCAGCCACGTCACCTAAGGGAGGGTGGAAAACACGTTGCCCTCATCTAATGTATGAGGTGACAGTGGGTTGACCCACCTACCTCCTTCTGCCTCCCTTCCCAACCCATCTAGAATATCATGACGCACACACATAATTTTTATTTAAAAATATATATTTTTAATTAATAAAAAAATAAAATTATTAATTTGTTTTTTTATTAATATACAAATTATTTTAAAATTTATTTTTAATAAATAATTATATTAAAAATATATATTAACACCCACGGAGCTTTGGATTGACGGTGATTGGGTGCATTGTTAAGGCACTCCTTACGATAGGTCACTGGTTCAAATCCCCTGTGGGTGCTTACCTACCAATATATATATATATATATATATATATATATATATATATATATATATATATATTAAAACCAACAACCCTGAGAGTTAGCCCAATTGGTTGAGTCCCTGTCATTAAAGCACATTTGTTATTGAGAGGTCATGGGTTCAATTATCTCGACACTCTTGAGGTCAGGATTCGTGGTAGAACCAACAAGAAGTGACCCCTTCAGGTAGATTTGCTTAGTACAAATATTTCATGAACATGGCGGTCACTAATCTCTAGGATCTGCGAACCACTTTAAAATATTTATATATTAAAACCAACTAAATAGTATACATCCCTTTCATCTTCCCAAAAATTGAATATTATACAATCCAATTCATCTTTTCTTTTTAGTAGACCTATTTTTTTCTTATTGACATTCAAAATTGCTAAGTTATCTATTATATTATACATTTTCATTCATGGTCCCTTCTTAGTGACCTATTATTTTCTCAATAACATTTTAAATGTTTGTAAATGTTAAACAAGCTACATAGTAGCGAGTATATTCATCCTTGTTTAAATATAGCTAAATTAAAGTAAAAAACTATGAAGATTTGGCAAAATGGAAGCCTATATAAGTGCATGCAGAAATTGGAAACCAAAACTAGAAGGAAAATAGGTAAAATTGGAAAACAAGAGATTAGAAAAGAAAAGGGGGGCTATAATTAGTTATACCGAGTCAAAATCTACATGTTTTATATTTTTTTAAGGTTAGAAATAAATATTTAGGAACATTATTATACCATACCCAAGAGTATATTCAATAGTTTGTAATCCACATATACCAATAACTTGTTACTTAAAGGGTTGAGGTATTTCGAGGCACATCAAAGACGATCTCTATCCAAGAGGGCATTTACCCTTCTAGCCTTATCACCATAAGCCAACATGTCACGTATGAAAATTGAACCCAATTAGATAAGAAGACAAATAGTCCACCCTATCACCCAGGCTATAAACCCTTAGGCATGCTCATGACACTTAACAATAAAATGAAAAGAAAGCCTCTTAACACTTCAACTTTATGTGAATCCTCATGTCCAAATGTCACCTTAAGTGGAACAAATATGAGAAATACATATTAAGGCTTTTCCTAATCATTAAAATGAATGGACTAAAACGTGAAATACATACATGGTGCAAGATACACTAACCTAAATTATTAATTTGAAGATGGAAAAGGATGAAAATTGTACCATCATCAATCAAATATGTAGTCGTAGTGATTAGAATTGAGTGTTTTTAGGTATAAGCTGTAAAGCTAAGCATAATGAGACAAACTAAACAAGCACATATTTAATAAGAGATTTAATTTTGGAAATATTTTATTAAAATTATATTCATTCATTTTAATTAATTTAACCAAGCTAACTAAAGATTAAGTTGATTGGGACATTTTATAATGGAAGTTAGCATACCAAATGTTATGGGTAAATACTACTAATCCATAAATTAGGTATTATGAATAATTTGAGTGGATCTAATGATTAAGAACATGTATTTTCTCATAACAGGTTATTTATTCAAATTTAAAGTGGGGTAGAGTGTGTGCACCTTAATAGACTTTAATAGTCAAATTGTCACATGGAGGGAGATCGTCTCCTAAACTAAGAAAACTAAAAAATCTGATACACCAATTTGATGTATAATTTCATGATGATCTTAAAATTAAATTATTATTATTATTATTTAATAATAAAAAAATTAATCCAATTACTCTTTAACAAAATCAAAATTAAATTTAACATCAAACTATTAATTAACCAACAAAATAAAGAAAATAAAAAACAGCAACCCTTAACAAATAAATATCCACTCCAACTCCATAAAAAAAGACACATTAAAATTGGGACTTAGGACTTCTTATACTTTGTCTCCTTACATAACCATATCACTTTCCCTTGACAAGGGGAATCATGTTGATCATTGTAACAATAATTCATTTTTAAATTAAAAGTTAGAAGTCTTCTTGTTAGTATAAATGATAATTAAAGTGTACTTTATAACTTTTGTGTAGCCATCTTCTATGATGTTGTTTAATTCTTGATGACGTGTCCTAATCAACTCTCCTTACTCTTTTACCCTAATACGCAGAGATGTCACATCGACATGGATGCATTGTGTATATACACTCATGTGGCTTGTGTAGACAATATGAATATGATGGGAAAAGTTTTTTTTATAAGAGGTTAAAAAGTTGGGAGCAATGCATGGTACTAGTGCATCTTTTAATAAATATTAAATTTTTTAATAAATATTAAAAATAAAGTGGATCGTACGGTAGTAATTAATGATGCAGTACATTGAAGTTAATTTCGGTCATTATTACACAATAAGAGGTGAAACATTTGAACCAATAATATTTGAGATAAATGAATTTTAATTTTAATTAAAAAATAATAAATTTCATTTCATAATGTTAAAATTTGCATAAACTTTAAATCCCTTTAGTCAAAGGAAAAATAATAGCAAGTCAATGAAAAACTGAATATGTTATATCTTGCTAACAACATGTATAATAACATCATCCAATTCATCAACCCAAACATGCTCCATGCTTTCTAAGTATTTTCTCGAAGTAATTCCATTTTGTGACTAAATCATAATTTTGCTTTATTTTTGGTGAATAAAATTATGGTGACACATTTGATTATAATGGAGCAACTCTATATATAAAATATTAATCATATTGTTGAATAAGTGATTATGTATATATATATAGATATATATTTTATAATTTCTTAAAGTATGTGATCATTTTTTCTTTTAAGATTAAATTCATATAAGTTAGTCTTAGATAACACTTTTTCAAAAGATTTTGTTAATTATATTTTTGGAATTCCTTATTATTATTATTTATTTATTTATTTTCAAACAAATAACAAGTATATGATCATTTTTAATATTTATTGGTACATCATTAATATATAAGTAAGAAGTTATTTTAGTTTATATTGTTTTTATTATATTTATGTTTTTTCATTTGGAGAATGTGCTTTAGCATAGGTTTTTGTAACGTCCTCCTTCCACATCTACCTAAGTAACCAACAACTAGGGTAAACATGTGACGAGAAGTTACTATGATATGATTCGACTCCCTATGTGTCAGTTAAGGAAGTGGAATCGATGGAAACCCACAAAACATACCTTTTTCACCTACTACAAGACTTCCATAATGCATCCCAGTGATTCACCTGACCAACCTCTGGGTCCCATTCAGTTTTTAGACCACTAAACCCCCGGACGCTCCCTTGATATGGAAGAGGGTGCATCTAGAAACCTCCAAACGCACGCAAAACATGGGTATGCATGCGTCTGGGGACTTTTCTCCTCAGACTTGTGCCTGCAACTTCGAGATTTGTGCCACTTTTTAAGCCCATAATCCAAGCCATTGCCTAGAAACCACTGTAGATTTCATAAACCATAGTTTACATAATGACAAGACTTACAAATCAAAAATCACTCAAAGACTAGGCTTGACCATCCCCAGCCGGGACTGACATTCTGTCAAACACTTGGCATCAATGCAATATACAGGAAATGTATACAAGACAAAGCATAAATGATTAATAAATCATATGAGACTTGACAAGAAGGATCAACACCCTCTTCCCTTAACTATTTTGACATCAATTAGGTCTTGCATGCATTATCCTTTCAGTACACGTAAATACATGAAATAACCATGACTATAACTAGTCAAATAACCTTTCTTATAACCAACATTAAACCATGTAAATAACAATGAAATAACAACCATTAAGGCCACATAATAACAAGTATAAAAGCAAGAGAACTTAGTTTTTATTAAACATAGGCAAAGCCGACCAGGTTCGGGACTTCTATGTACCACTTGATTGTAGACATGGTTCAACCAAATATTTCTTTCAGCTAACCACCCCTATGCCATATACCAAGCATGAATGTGGGATCTCATGGATAAACCAATCCAAAAACAACCAAGGGAATCCACATGTTAAACTACCTCCACCCTCACCAAATCGTGATCTCACCAAAACCGACACCGAGATCATAAAACCAAATCGAGCTTGGAATTCCTTCGGACTCCATCGCTATCCTTGAGTAATTTTCCGTTTCTTTGTCTTTCAGGATTTACCATAATCCACACCGGATCACTAGGCCTTAAACTGAGACACTAGTCTCTCAAGCTTTACCGCAATCCACACCGGATCAATAGGCGCTAAAGCAAGACGCCCTCTCTCAGGATTTACCGCAATCCACACCAAATCATTAGGCCCTAAACAAATACTCCACCCTCAGGCTTTACCATTTATCCTGCCAGAACCAGTCAAGCGATTCCTAGGCATTTGGGAATTTTCCTGAGACCGCCTCTGCCCCGGATTCCGAAACCATCTGGCAATTGCAAAGCTTAAAACTGAGAAAACAATCCCATCACACCATGGCTATCTGAAAAAAGGCAAGGCAAGGCTTAAAACCACTGTCATAACTTGGAAAAACCATGCCACCAAAAACAAGAGAACCATATATCAACATGAAAAGCCATGCATGTCAAAACTAGCTAGGAAATCACACATGCAATATGTTACCTGCAAGTATTCCTACTGAAGCTACTTGATCCTACTCTTCTTGGCTTGATCTTTCCTTTCCTTCCTTTTCCTTGTCCTTCCTTTGCTTGCTTTTCCTTTCCTTGCTCTAAAGCTATAATGTTCCAAGAAAACTCTAAGTGTCCAAGAGTGTGAGAGAGAGAGAATAATTAGAGAACTCCAAAACGAAACTGACCAAAAAGCCATGAACTGATCCTCAAAAGTCTTTTTATTAATGAGGCCTCTATTTTCTTCATTTTCCATTATTTTCCTTCAATTTCCTCCTCACATGAAACCTATGACATTTCACCTTTTCTCCTATTTTCCTTTATTTTTATAAATAAATGTGACAAAATACCTTTTTTTCCTTTTTAATGCCTTAGCCATTGCCTTTGTGAATTTCCCTTAGCCATAAACACATCCAGTGATGCCCACTAGGATATATTTTCCCAACATTCAAATTGGAATAAGTGTCCCTTAACCGTGGTATTATTTTGCCTTTATTAACTTTTATTACATGAAATTTTAACCAAAGGATGTTACAGACCCCTCCCCCATGGGGAACACCGTCCTCAGTATTAAACCACACCAAGACCTCAACAAAACTGCTGAAAAGAAAACATACTACACATGGAGCTTTATAACTTAGCTC
Source organism: Pinus tabuliformis (assembly GCA_031772625.1). NCBI lineage: Eukaryota > Viridiplantae > Streptophyta > Pinopsida > Pinales > Pinaceae > Pinus > Pinus tabuliformis. The sequence goes on from CM062819.1 coordinate 1,707,833,700, forward strand.
GTTGCAGTATTTATAATTAATGACCTACACAAAAGCAAAACATCATGACAAGATAACAACCATACTTCTTATTGGAGATTGATAACTTAGCTCATGGAGGTATTTACATCCATATGCATATGTACATATACCAAAAAATCAACAAAACGTTTGCCAAACATATACCAAACATCATACCAAAATTGCTTTGCTTGCACCGACAAACAAAGAAGGATACATGGCCCGCATTTGATCCGCCATCTCCCATGTGTTGAAAATAACAACAAGAAATGATAAAATAGAATCCAGAATATTCCAATTTTAATTTGTCCTTGAATTAAAATTGAGAATCAAAATTCGAATTTAGTCTCACCAGCTGCTTGAAAATAATTAATTAATTCATTTTGAGTTAATTAGTTGGAGAAATTCAAGTTAGAAGTCTTTCTGAAGTCATGTAACAATTATCCTTTAAATTAAGGAGATTATCCCTTAATTAAGGAGATAAGGTTGAGTTATATTTGAGTTGTAATTAGTTAGCTCAGTTAACTAAGTTATGTCCAGTTAAATTAGTTCCAAACAGTTTGAGGAACTAATTGTGAGTTCAGTCAGTTAATGCATATATGCATCAAACTAGTGTACTCCAAATAACTGAAGATTCTCTCATAAATAACTCATGCATGTCTATTCTGAGAAAGACCCAATTGAGGTTAAAGACAGGGACATTGTACTATCAGTTGCATGTTTTCTCCTATAAAGGAAACTCATCCGTGCAGAAGGAATAAGGTTCCTTGAGGATTGCACAGTTTTATAGGGTGTGAGATTAGTGTGAGTAATTAGTGTTACACTTGGTAACAGTAGGATCACCCAGGAGAAACAACGCAAGGAAATATGAGGCTTGGAGGGCTGAGGAGAAGGTTTGTGAGAAGCCTTGTTTGCCTGTGAGCATCCAGTTGGTGTGTACTGAGAGCTGGATAGTTGTGAGAACTAAAGCTTTGTGTAATCTTGATGTATTTCTACCTTGTATGATAATACAGATAGTGGGGATTTTAGCTTAGGCTTTCCCCTGAGTATTTTTTGTGTTTCATGTGCATTGATTCTTCTTCTCATGGTTATATGTGTTCATCTCTGATTCAACTCGATCTTTAAGCTTCTGCAAGTTTGATAGTAGAAGTAGATTATAGTATTTTGCTTTGGTATATTGCATTATCGGGTTAATCTACAGACAGATTTTCTACATGGTCTTAGAGGTAGATTTGTAGAGAATTTGCAGAAATTCTACATGGTATCATAACAAAGGTGATCTAAGCTGTGAACAGTATACTGAGAAGGGAAATTCGAAGTTTGAAGTTCTTGGTTGCAGGTGCAAAATCGAATTATTATCATACTTCAAAGTTCACCAATGGCATTCAATGGCTTGAGACTCGAGTATGCTCTGGATGGAAGCTCAAATTACATAGCATGGAAAGATCGCATGGAGGCTGTATTAGAAGACAACGGCTTGAAGGAATTCATTGATCAAGAAATCCAAAAGCCTGCTTCAACTAATGCACAAGAATTGGTTGAATGGAAGAAGTGTGTGGTGAAGGCGAGACGGATCATCCTGGAGGGAGTTCGAGACCATATTGTCTTGAGTCTCCATGGGAAGGATACTCCATTTTCAATGTGGAAGACATTGAAGGACCTCTACCAGAACAGGAGTGACCAAAGGAAATTGGCACTCAAGGATAAGCTTCAGAGAATCAATATGGAGAAGGGCAACACTATTTCCACATACCTGAACAAGATCACCACCTGCAAAGATGAGCTTAGTAGTGTGGGAATAACTACTACCGATGATGATATGGTGAGCCTCGCTCTCCTCGGCCTTCCAAAGAGTTGGAATAACTACCAGGAGTCTATGAATGGAAGAGAGAAATTGTTGGATTGGGAACGATTGTGGTCGCATCTAATGCATGAGGAGATGAGGAGAAGCACTTGAGATGGTTCTTCATCAAAGAATGATGATGAATAAAATTTGGCCTTAGCAAGTAAGGCAAGGAAAGGGAAAGGGAAGGCTTTCCATTCCAAATCTAATTCTTCACATGGAGGGAAGAAGATTGACAAATCTAAAGTGAGATGCTTTAATTGTCACGAGATGGGTCATTATGCGACTAATTTCCCATCGAAGAAGTCCAAGAAGGGATCCTCAGAAGGATCTGAAGGTGAGGCATTAGCCTCTCAGTTCGAGATGGACTTCACCCTCATCGCATGCATGGTGTCTTCGATGATGGGTTGTGGTTGGTTTCTTGACAGTGGAGCCTCATTCCACATGACCGACGATAAAAGTTTATTCAGTACCTTGGAGCAAAAAGACCTCAAGATACTCATAGAGATCTGTGGGATTGATTCTTGTGGTGAAAGAAGATGGCGAGTAGTGGAAAGATAGAGATCGAGAAATTTAATGGTCAGATTTTTGAGTTGTGGAAACTCAAGATGGAGGATCTGCTAGTGGATAAAGATCAATGGATCGCAGTAGATCCAGGTACTAAACCAACGGCAACCTCAAATGAAGACTGGATGAAGTTGGATCAGAAAGTAAAGAGCACGATATGGTTGTGTATCCCAGATTCAGTATTGTTGAATGTATCAAGGGAATCTACAACGAAATATTTGTGGGTTAATTTAGGGACTTTGTACCAATCTAAGTCTCTGGTGAAAAAATTGTTCCTATGGAAAACGTTGTATAACCTGAAGATGAAGGACGGAGACTCGGTGACAGAGAATGTGAACACCTTTAATACTGTGGTAAGCCATTGTTATCTATTGCTATTAAAATTTCAAATGAATATAAGTGCATCAATTTGCTGTGTTCTTTACCAGATTCATGGGATAGTCTGGTTGTTGCAATAGGTAGCAATACAACTACCTTGAAGTTTGATGAAATAGTCTCATCCTTGCTATCGAAGGATATGAAACAGAAAAATATGGAGGGCCATAATGGAGATGCCTTTTCTGTATGAGGACAGTCCCAAAACAGAAATAAAAATAAGTCCTCGAGTGGGAGATCTAAATCTAGAGGGAGATCTAAATCTCCAGGAAAACCTATAAAGGTGTGCTGGAAATGCGGAAAGGAAGGGAACTTCAAAAAGGACTATAGATCTAAAGCTCCTAAGAAAGGAAAGGGATCTGATGATGCTCCTTCTGTAGAGGTGAAAACCACCTCAGATGAAGGTGGGGATGTGTACTTGGCTTCTTCTTCAAGTACACATGTAGATCATGAGGCATGGTAGATTGAATCAGGTGCATCCTTTCACTTCACTCCTCAAACGGAGTGGTTTTACGACTATGAGAAATATGATGGTGGTGATGTCTTCTTAGGGGATGACAAGAAGGCTAGAATCGTTGGAGGCAGAAAATTCAAGTTGAAGTTGCAAGGTGGAAGGATTGGAACACTTGCGAGTGTTCTGCAGATTCCTGCATTGGCCAGAAATCTAATTTCTATAAGCAAGATGTATGATGCAAGTGTAAAAATAATGTTTGAGAAAGAAACCTACAATATGGTTAGGGGAGCATTGGTATTGATGCGGGGAGTTCAGATTGGAACTTTGTACAAGCTTCTGGGTAGCATTGTTATTGATGGGTGCAACAATTCTGTGTTTCCCGAAAGTGTAGTAGAAAACCTTGTGGTATCTGTAGAAAAGACCATGCTATGGCATCAAAGGATTGGACATATTAGAGAGAAGGGCCTTCGGATACTTCATGGTAATGGTATGGTAGAAGGTATGTCTAATTTCTCTCTGGATTTTTATTTCTATAAACATTTTGTATATGGGAAGTAGAATCGGGTGAGTTTCCCCTCTAGTGCTAAGAGGGAGAAAGGGATATTAGAGCTTGTGCACATTGATGTGTTTGGACCTGTGTCAGTTCTATCACTGGGTAAGTCTGTGTACTATGTATCATTTATATATGAATTCTCAAGGAATACATGGATATATTTCCTCAGGAATAAATCTGAAGTCTTTGACAGGTTTAAAGAATTTAGGGTTCTGGTGGAAAACCAGAAAGAGAAGAAGATTAAGGTGTTGAGGACAGATAATGGTGGAGAGTTCCACAAGAAGGATTTTCAAGAATTATGTAAAAAGTGTGGTGTAGCATGGTAGAAGACTACTCCATACACACCTCAGCAAAAAGGAGTTGCAGAAAGAATGAACATGACATTTATGGAAAAGGCGAGAAGCATGCTCAAAGGTGTTGGGTTAGCACAGGAATTCTGGGCAGAGGTATTGGAGACTGCATGTTACTTGGTTAATAGATCACCTTCATCAACGTTGGAGGATAAGCCTCTAGATGAGGTATGGATTGGTAAGAAACCCTCTCTTTCACATCTAAGGGTATTTGGCTGTGATGCATATGTACATGTTCTAAAGGAGAAAATAACCAAGTTGGATAGTAAATATGAAAGGTGCATCTTTATTGGGTATAAGGATGGTTTAAAAGGTTATAAGCTTTGGAACCCAAAATCAAGGCAGGTTGTGTACAACCGAGATGTGGTTTTTAGAGAGGTGAAATATGTTATTAAACATGAAGTCTTACCAAAGGAACCTGAGAAGATACAGTTTGAGCTAAAGCGGGAAGAATCAGATTCTACCGCAGAAGAGGAATCAGAAGATGAAGAGCCTTAAACTCTAGTTGTGAGAAGATCAGTTCGAGAAAGAAGGCAACCAAAAAGGTATAGTCCATATGCTTTCTATTCAACTTTTTCTTTATCTAGTACTGATGATGATCCCAGAAATGTCAGGGAGGCAATAGATTCAGAGGATGGGAAACTCTGGAAATAGGCCATGGCTGATGAAATGACATCTTTGGACAAAAATGAGGCATGGGATCTGGTGGAGTTTCTCACTGTAAGGAAACCCATTGGTAGCAAACGGGTGTTTAAGAAGAAGATGAATGCAGAAGGCAAGGTGGAGAAATATAAAACTCAGTGGATAGAAAAAGGTTATTCCTAGGTGTTGGGAATTGATTTTGGTGATATTTTTTCTCTTATTGCTAAGGTAGCTTCTATTAGATTACTTTTATCTATTGCTACTGCTTTTGATTTTGAGGTATAACATATGGATGTGAATACAACATTTCTTCACGAGGATCTGGAAGAAGATATCTACATGAAGCAACTTGAAGGCTTTGCGTTGAAGGGAAAGAAAGAACTGGTATGTAGGTTAAAAACGTCTCTGTATGGGTTAAAACTGTCACAAAGGATGTGGTATCAGAAACTTGATACATGCATAGGAGGAATTAGATTCACCAGAAGCAAAGCGGATCACTGTGTGTATTTTAAATTAATTAGTGACCATGTTATTTATCTGGTCTTGTATGTGGGTGATATGTTGGTGATTGGAAATGACAAAGAAATTATCAAGGAATTGAAAATCTATTTGTCCTCCAAATTCAACATGAAAGATCTTGGTGTTGTAAACTATATTTTGGTTATGGAAATTAAATGACATCAGGCAAAGAGGAAACTCTGGTTAAACCAGAGGAAGCATGTCGAGACAATATTGTAGAGGTTTAATTTTCAGGATAGTAAACCGGTGAAGGTTCTTATTCATACAGGTGTAAATTTATCTTTTGAACAGTGTCCCAAGACACAAGAAGAGAAATAAGACATGTACCATGTTCCATACGCAAGTGTAGTCAGTAGCATGATGTATGCAATGGTTTGTACTAGACCAGACATTGCACATGCAGTGGGAGTATTGAGAAGGTTTATGTCAAAACTAGGAAAGGAGCATTGGACAACAGTGAAGCGAGTTTTCAGGTGTTTGTGTGGCACTAGTGATTATGGTTTGTGCTACCAAGTAAGACTAGGATTGGATAGAGTTTTGGACATCTGTGGTTTTTTTGGTGCAGATTGGGATGGAGATATGGATTAGAGAAGATGTACAAGTAGGTATGTGTTTAACCTATTTGGATGTGTAGTCAGTTGGATGACCAAGAGATAGTTTGTAGTGACACTTTCAACTATAGAGGTATAATACATGGTATCCACTCATGTAAACAAAAAACAAATTTGGTTGCAGAGATTGTGTTCAAGTATGGGGTTAGTACAACGAGCTATAAGGATATACTGTGACATCCAAAGGGAAATTTTCTTGGCAAAGAACCTTTCTTATCATTTAAAGACAAAGCACATTGATGTTCAATATCGCTTTGTGAAGGATATGGTTGAGGAAAAAAAGGTCTTTCTAGTAAAGGTGGACACTTTGAAGAATGTTGTAGATGCATTAACGAAATCTGTGGGCACTAAGAATTTTTCTTGGTGTAGAGAAACAATGGACGTTGCATGGCTGGACCAATGAATAAGCTCTCATGTGACCCCCTGTGTGGAAATAAAAAAACAAGTGGGAGAATGTTGGGTGTGTGTTATATTATTTCCACGACTAGCTCCATGTGCAAAGCGAGGGGGTCACACAGGGGGTTTGAGGGGGGCAGTAGCCCCCCTCTACAGGGTCTAGGGTAGTGCCTCAAAAACTTTTTTTTGGACCCTATATTAGGTGGGCAGACCTACCTATGGTTTTTTGCATGGGTTTTGCACATGGTTTTGGGCATGATGGTTTTCTACCCATGGTATCTTGTAGATCTGGTCAAGGGAACTACAATTATGTTCTAATCCAGGGTTAATGGATTGGGGTTGTTGAATGCTTTGCATGTGTTGTAAAATTGAAATGAATATAATGAAAAATCAATCTGGTAGTCCCAGTTTTGGGATCCAGGGGAAAATATCTGTGAATTTGTTTTTTGTTTCTCGCCATTTTATATTTTTTGTTTTTTAAGAATTCGTTTGCAGGTAATTTTTGTACAGGGTTAAAACCTACAAAACCTGCAAACAACTCCTTCCAAAAATTGGAAGTGAACTTCGCATCCCTGTCCAAGATAACCTTCTTTGGAACACCATGTAATCTCACGATCTCCCTGATGAAAACCTGTGCCACCTCACTAGCTGAATATCTTGTCTTCACTGGAATGAAGTGAGCTACCTTGCTCAACCTGTCAATCACAACAATAATAGAATCATGTTGTCTCACTGTCCTCGGAAGACCTATAATGAAATCTATGGAAATGACCTCCCATTTCCATTTCAGAATCAAAATAGGCCATAGTAGACCACCTGGATTCTTACATTCTACCTTTACCTGATGACAATCCAAACATCTAGCCACAAACTCTGCCACTTCCTTCTTCAGATTCGGCCAATAGTAGAATTTCTTTACTACCGTCAACGTCTTTTGAATCCTTGGTGACCCGAGTATGGCTTGACGTGAAACTCCCTTAAGATAAGCTGCTTAAGTTCATTGCAATTCAGCACATAGATCCTGTCCCTGAATCTCACCAAACCATCTGTTGTGAGACGATAGTCTGTATCCTAATCACTTGTGCCTGTACATGTACCTATACCTGTACTCTGTTGTAACCTTTGCATAATCTCCATATACCTGCCATCCCACTATCCTGCCTGCAGTATCCCATCCTGTAATTCCGTCCCATAAGAGCTCATAGATTCTATATGATTCACCTGTACCTTCTTGCTAAGAGCATCTGCAACCCAGTTCTCCTTTCCCTTAATATATCTGATCTCGAAGTCAAACTCACTAAGGGTAGCCAACCATCTAGCTTTTCTGAAATTTAGATTCGGCTGGTCAAACAAGTATCTCAACCCACTATGATCACTCATCAATACAAATATCCTGCCAAGAAGGTAATTCCTCCACATCTTCAAGGCATGAATAATAGCTACCAACTGAAGATCATGAGTCACATAGTTCTGCTCGTGCTCATTCAACTTCCTAGACTCATAGCACACCACTTGTCCCTCCTGCATAAGGACTCCACCAAGTCCTCTTTTACATGCATCTGTACACACTACAAACTCTTTATCCGGATCTGCAATCTTAAGGACTGGAGCATTGGTCAACAATTGCTTCAGCTGCTCAAAACTAGCTGCACATTCTTTTGTCCATTCGAACTTCTTACCTTTCCTCTGCAAGGATGTCATAGGATATGAAACGCGTGAGAAGTTCCTGATAAACCTCATGTAGTAACCTGCCAATCCCTTAAACAATCTTACCTCATCCACATTCTTAGGATTTGCCCACTCCGTGATGGAACTTATATTTTATGGATCTCTTGTTATGCCTTCCTTGGAAACAACATGTCCTAAGTAATGCACCTTTATCTGAAAGAAGCTGCACTTGCTAAGCTTGGCATACAAATGATGTTCTCTTAGCAATCTCAGCACTGCTGCTAAATGCTTGACATGCTATTCTTCATTCTTGGAGTATATCAAGATGTCATCAATGATTACAATAACAAACTTGTCCATATAAGGATGCACCACATTATTCATCAAACACATAAATGTAGCTAGGGCATTAGTCAAACCGAATGGAACTACAACAAAATCATTGATCCAAGTGGATATTGGTAGCCACCCACCTATTCCACTTAGACCCCCACCATTGTTTCTTTCAGTTTTTTAATTTCCTTAATTGTAGCAAAATTTACTATTTTTGGCAGTTTTTCGGGTCCTGAACTTCCGGAGCCGTTTTGAGGCCCTAAATGACATTTTTTTTGGAAAATTTCTAGTAGAAAATATTAGTTCTCAACTCAATATTTGTTGTTAGCGGTTGTAGTCCTTGGATAGATCTTTTTAACGAGGTATCATGTGCGTCAAACATAGATCGTATCCCAAAGTTATGACCTCGGGAAGTTGATGTACCAATTTACCCCAACGGTGCCCCTAGTTTGGTGTTTCATCTCCTACGGTTAGGTTTTTGGATGTTTGGGCTTTCCATTGTTTCTCAATAATAAATATGCCCTCAAGCCTCACTATAACATAGTTCAGAGGCATGTAGCCGCCACATCTCTTCTCAGAGATAAGCTATCATCGTCCGATCTAGTCTTATTTCCATTATGTTTGTAAGCATATTTCAGTATCTAATATTAATGAAATGGAGTGTTATTTATGATGCATCTCTATATTTATGGTTATATCTGTAATTTGTTGTGTTGCAATTTAAATTCAAATTAGTGGTATCAGAGCGGTGTGCTCTTTCTCTGTTTTTCTTTGCATGTCCCCAATGAGGTCGGGATATAAGGAGTTAGGTCTTGAACTGGTCGAACCTTTGCAAGACCATCCTCCCAAATCCCAATGGCCTCCCATGGTGGAAGAAAAGAAATATGAGGGGGCAGGAGATCCTTTCAAAATCTTGCTCAAAGAAGCCCTCAAGCAACAGAGGAACACGATGATGGACAACTTCGCCCAAATCCTTTAGTGGCTACCCAAGGGTGACACATCTACTTCCGGCGGCTGCTCTGGAAGCACCACACCCTTTAAGGTACAAGTTAACTTTGACATTCCCATATTTGAGGGTCAGATAGATGTGGACGATGTAGATAAATGGTTAAATATGCTTGAAGGATATTTTTTTGTTCATGATTTTTCCAATAGGGAAAAGATTACTTTTTCTCTACTCAAAGTCGCCCCCCACGTCAAGGACTGGTGGGAAACCTACTGTGAGAAGAAGGATGAAAGTATGACCTCACTATTTTTGGCTGCACCCACTTGGGATTCGTTTTGGGATGAAATCAAGGAGCAGTACTACCCTGTCAGGAGCTATGAGGATAAATACATAAAGTGGACCATGCTACGATAGGGAAGGGACCAAGACGTCCCATGTTTACAAATGTTTTTCATGCCCTTCGCACGAAGTTGGGTATCAGATATTCTGAGAAACATTTGGTACTCAAGTACTGTGACTGCGTACACAGGTACATCCAGGATGAGATGGAGTTCTTGGACATCTCCTTGCTCGACACAACGTACCAATACGCTGTAAAGATTGAGTAGAAGTTTAAACAGAAAAAGCGAGACTTTGGATCTGCAAATCTGAAGCAAGGGAAAGGTGCCCCCAAGCCATAAAGAAAAGGGCAGAGCCAAGGCGGGGTGACCCAAGATAACTCGTCGAAGCCGCAAGCAAAGAACAATACTAAGAAGACAATGAATGACATAGGAAAGTGGTGTGAGTTTCATAAGAGCTCCACTCACAACACAGTGAGTGTCGGGCCAAGCAGTCACTAGTGGCCGAGATGAAGGCTTGTGAGTCTAACGCATGTTCTGACTTTGAGTCAGAACCCAACAAGGGGAATGACAAATGGAAGAAGATCATTGATGCAGAGCCCGACGCCACTATGGAAACCACCAAGATCCAAATGATCAAGCTTGAAGATCCAGAAGAGGTGGAAATCCTATTCCACTCATAAATGTGAGTGAAGGGTTCTTCGTTGTAGTTCATTGTCAACAACAAGAGCCAAAAGAACCTCATTTCAGCAAAGGTCATGAAGTGGTTGAGCCTACCGACTACAACACATCCACAATTGTACACCATCGCGTGGCTTCACCAAGGACGTGATCTCTGCGTCAACCAACAATGCCACCTTCCCTACAACATCAAGCCCTTCACAAATGAGGTATTGTGTGATGTTGCTCCTCTTAAAGTGTGTGATGTATTATTAGGTCAACCATACTTATGGAAGCGACATGCTGTATATGAGTCTAGACCCCGCTCTGTTATTATTTCTTTAGGTACTAAGTTATATAGGATACCGGAGGTAGCCCCACCTACTGCCATCTCTTTAATCTCTACTAAGCAATGCAGTAAGTTCATCTCCCAGACTGGGAAATTTGTTTTCTTTCTGATTCATTCTCAAAGTAAGGGGAAGGTCGTAGCCACATCCATGGCCCCTAGTAGGGGTTCCTCCAAGCAGCAAAAGTGGGTGGATGCGGTCATGAAATAATAGAGGGACATATTCTCCACACCCATAGGGATACCCTTGCATTGTCAGGTCAAGCATTCAATCGATCTAACTCCTAGAGCATTGCTACCAAAAGGGCCGATATATTGCCACTCCATTCTAGAAAACGAAGAGATTAAGCGAAAAATCTAGGAGTTGCTACAAAAAGGGCACATCTGACCAAGTTCCTGGCCTTGTGGGAGCCTAATTATACTTGTACAGAAGAAGGATGGGATTTGGAGGCTCTGCATCGATTATTGGGAACTAAAAAAAATCACTGTCAGGAACAAGTATCCAATCCCCCAGATTGCCGACCTGCTAGACCAACTCAAGGGGGCCAAGTATTTCAGCAAGATCGATATGAAGTCTGGTTATCACCAAGTTCCAATCGAGCCCACAGATGTATGGAAGACCACCTTTAAATCCAAGGAAGGCCTTTTTGAATGGTTGGTTATGCCCTTCGGGTTGAAAAACGCCCCTGCTACTTTTATGAGGCTAATGGATGACATCTTGTAGCCCTTCACCAACTCATTCGTGGTGGTTTATTTGGGTGACATCCTCATCTTCAACAAGAGTTGGGAAGAACACTTGCAACACATTAGGCATGTCCTTCAAACACTTCGATAATACAAATTGTGTGCCAGCTTAGATAAATGCACCTTTGGCATGAGCCAAGTCTAATACTTGGGTTACATCATAGCTGAGCATGGTGTGCATGTGGACCCAACCAAGACCCAAGTCATTCAGGATTGGCCAGCCTCGACCACTCTAATGGAGCTTCACATCTTTTTTGGCCTTGCAAATTTTTATCGAAGGTTCGTGTTGGGATTCTCCCATATCACTTGGTCGTTGAGTCAAATTACTAAGGGCGGGGCGAAAGAAAAGTTCTTATGGTCCGAGTCCCAACAGAATTCGTTCGTTGAGTTGAAGAACTGCCTCTGCTCTACACCGGTAGTCACACTATCAGACCTGCACCAGCCATTCGAAATCGAGATAGACGCCTTAGACTATGCTATTGGTGTAGTCCTCACCCAACATGGGCATCATGTGGCCTATCATAGTGAGACACTTTCCGATACAATTATGAAGTAACCCACCTATGATAAAGAGATGTATTCCATCGTGCAGGCTTGGTGACAGTGGAAGAACTACATTCTGGGGAAGCAGACGATCATCCACACCAATCACCGACCTCTTCAATTTATGAAGACACAGGGGAAGTTGCAGAACGATTGCCATAATAATTGGTCTACATATTTGCAACAATTCCACTTGAACATTAAATACAAAAATGTCAGCACCAATCATGTTTCAGATTGCCTCATCCGACCCCTAGTTGTAGCACTGACTACTATCATCAACTCTTGTGGTCATGAGACCTATGGATGGCCGAAACTATACAAAAATTATCCATAGTTTGCCTCCACATACCAGATGCTAGTAGATGGAAATCAAGTTCCTGATTTCCACCTCCAAGATGCATTTTTATGCTACCTGGGCCATATTTGTGTTCCTTCAAGAGAGCGTGCCAAGCTGATTTGGGAGGCACACTATTGTCGGGTAGTAGGACCCTTTGGTGCGGCGAAAATTGTGGTTGTATTACAAAATTACTTTTATTGGCCCAAACTCCAACTCGATGTGGGAAATATATCAGATCCTGCACTGTATATGCCATCGCCAAGCCAACCATCAAGAAGCAAGGCATGTACACTCTTCTTCCTACTCCCAGCCAGCTGTGGGAATCCATCTCAATCGACTATATGTTAGGCCTCCCTTCTACCAAGCATGGTAATGACTGTGTATTTTTGGATGTGGACATATTTTCTAATATGGCTATATTAGCGGCCCGCAAGAAGAGTATCACAGCAGAGGACACTGCCAAACTCTTCTTTGAATGAGTATGGGTACATTTTGGGATCCCGCAAACCATTATATCAGATCCGGATAGCAGGTTCCTGAGCACATTCTGGTTAAATCTCTGGACACGATTGAACACCAAGCTCACAAAATCAAATGCCTTCCATCCCCAGACTGATGGCTAGACAAAGGTATTTAATAGGATGATAGTGCACATACTCCACATGTACAAATACAAGCATCCTCGAACCTAGGATGAGAGTATTCCATATGTGCAACACAGTTATATAGAGCTCTCCATAGCTCAACTGGCCACGATCCCTTTAAAGTGGGTCTCTGATTTCAACCATTGTGTCCAATTGATGTTGCCCTGCCTCATGCGACTATGCAGACTGAATCCACACATGTAATGTCTGATTTTGATAAAGTGACCAGATTTATTGAATGCATCCAACACATCTGCCAACAGGTCCATGACATTATGGAGAAATCAAATTCCAAGTACAAGAAATGACATGATCAATCGGGTGCCACACATGTTTCAGGTGGGCGACAAAGTCTGGTTTCATTTGCAGAAGGAACACCTTACCAGAGTCTATCAGAATCTCATACCACTCCGATATCGTCCTTACACCATTACTAAGGTTGTGGGAGACAATGCATTTGAGCTCAGCAGCCCCCCATTCCTTGGCCTGCACCCAGTGTTCATTGTGGACTGCCTTCGACCGTACTTCCCACCATTGTTAGACACATTAGACATTGCAAAACAAATCACACCCACAAAGTTAAATCCAAACTGCACGGAACAAGCCACAACTGATCAGATCATGGACACACATATCAAGAACACCTGACATCAAAGGATCAACTTTATCTAGTTGTCAAAGTAGGCCAACTCCTTGACCAGGGCAAGTGGCTCACCAGGGACTAAGTTCAACAGAAGTTTCCTCATCTCATGGAGGAACTCAACGCAATGGGGACCATTGCTTCTTAAGGGGGAGGAATGATTCAGGTGGATATTGGTGGCCACCCACCTATTCCACTTGGACCCCCACCATTGTTTCTTTCAGATTTTCAGTTTCCTTAATTGTAGCATAATTTACTATTTTTGGCAGTTTTTCAGGTCCTGAACTTCCAGAGCCGTTTTGAGGCCCTACACGACATTTTTTTGGAAAATCACCATAAAAGAATTCATCTTGATATTCGCTATCAACAGTTTTAGTCCTCGAACAAATCTATCTAACGAGGTCTCACGTGCGTCAAACAAAGATCGTATGCTAAAGTTACGATCCCGGGAAGTTGATGTACCAATTTACCCCAACGGGGCCCATAGTTTGGTGTTTCATCTCCTAGGGTTAGGTTTTTGGATGTTTGGGGTTTTCCATTGTTTCAAAATAATAAATAGGCCCTCAAGCCTCATTGTAACACAGTTCAGAGGTATGTAGCTGCCACATCTCTTCTCAGAGATAAGCTACCATTGCCCGAGCTAGTCTTATTTCCATTTTGTTTGTAAGCATATTTCAGTATCTGATATTAATGAAATGAAGTGTTATTTCAACTGCATCTCTATATTTATGGTTATATATGTAACTTGTTGTGTTCCTGTTTGTAGGTTTTAACCCCATACAGAAATTACTTGCATACGAATTCTAAAAATAGAAAATAAACAAAGGCAAGAGCATAACACATAAAACAAATATACACAGAGATTTTCCCCTGGATCCTAAAACCGGGACTACCAATTTGATTTTTCATTATTTTCCTTTTAATGTTACAATACATATTTATACATGTCGAAGCATCCATTAACCCTAGATTAGAACAAAACCATAGTTCCCTTGACCGAATCTACAAAATACCATGGATCGAAAACCATCGGCGCCCAAAACCATGTGTGAAAACCATGCACCAAACCATAGGTAGGTCTGCCCACCTAATATAGGGTCTAAAAAAAAAATCCTATGCCGCTGCCTCGAACCCCGTAGAGGGGGGCTACCTCCCCCCCTCAAACCCTCCGTACAAGGGGGGTCTACCTCCCCTCAAACCCCCCATACAAGGGGGGCTTCCCCCCCCCCCTCTAACCCCCCGTTTAACTACTCGGGCTAGTCGTGGAAAGAATATAACAAAACCCAACACTGTTTAAATTTGTATCACTCATAATGGCCATACCTGGTCCTGAACGTAGTCTTGTAGATATCCTCTTCCTTGATGCGTACCTGATAGTATCATGATCTCAAGTTGATCTTAGAGAAAACTGCTTCTCTGTTCAACTAATCAAATAAATCATCAATCCTCGGCAATGGGTACCTGTTCTTGATTGTTACCTTGTTCAATTGCGTGTAATCAATGCAAAATCTGAGAATACCATCTTTCTTCTTTACGAAAAACATTGGTGGACCCCAAGGTGATACACTTGGCCTAATGTATCCCCTGTCAAACATCTCCTTTAACTACAATTTCAACTCTACTAGCTCTGGGGTACTCATCTTGTAAGGTGCCTTTGATGTTGGTGCTGCCCCTGACACTAAATCAATAGAGAAATATACTTCCCTTTGAGGAGGTAACTCTGGAATCTCTACTGGAAACACATCCCAATACTGCTCCAATACAAGGTACATCTTGAATATTTCTACATCCTCAACATATTTACCCTTGTCACTAGATATATGCACTGCAAACATCACATAACTTTTTCTACAACTACTCTTAGCCTGCATATCGGTAAGCATCCTCACTGATGTAGGCTTCTTCTTTCCCTGCAAAATTCTATTTCCCCCATTACCATCCAAGCACTCAATGGCCTTGTCGAAGCAATCCACTTTGGTTCTGTGAAGGTACATCCAATCCATACCCAAAAGCATGCTATACGATCCCAATGGCAGTACATTCAAATGTGCTGCTATAGGAATACCATTTAACTCAAATGCACAAGCTCTTACCCAATGGTGAACTCTCTTCCTTGTACCTGTAGCCAATTGTACCAACCAAGATTCTGCATCTTTTCTCAAACCACACTTATCCACTAGGTCAGGATTAATATAACTATAATTAGATCCAGGATCAATCAAAATAGAAACAACTTGATCACAAAGCTTACCGCCCATCTCAGTGATAGATGCCTAATGATTCGCTTGCTTGTTGTCCACAACTGCATAAATCCAAGGAATGCTATAACCAACATCCCCAACTATATGCGCCTCCTGATCACTATAGATTTGGGGTCTGCCTCCCTGATACTGCGAACAATCCCTCTTATGATGATCCTTGCCACATATCCAACACTGCAATGGTGCTCTACCATCACCTCTAGTCTGTTACTCTCCATGTCCCTTCTCAAATGTATTGAACTTATTGTAAGGGACTACATTTTATTTCTCACCTACATCTTGAGGTCTTCCTCGCTTTAGTGTAGCCTACTCCTCAGTATGTGATAGAAGTCAGATCCTTCATGGGATTGGCCAATTATTACTGGAGGTTTATTTAGAATTTCTCTAAGATTGGGTATCCAATCCCAACGTTGCAAAAGAAAGAAACTAAATTCCAATGGCCAATAGAATGTGCGACCAACTTTGAGCAGTTGAAACGTTTGATCGCGCATGCATCGATATTAAGGATATCAGATATGGGAAAAGATTTTGTGGTTCATACAAATGATTGCAAGGAAGGGCTTGGTGGAGTCCTCATGCAAGAAGGACATGTGGTTTGTTATGAATCAAGGAAGCTAAATGAGCATAAGAGAAATTATGTCACTCATGGCCTGGAATTAGC
This sequence comes from Pinus tabuliformis, assembly GCA_031772625.1. NCBI lineage: Eukaryota > Viridiplantae > Streptophyta > Pinopsida > Pinales > Pinaceae > Pinus > Pinus tabuliformis. The sequence goes on from CM062819.1 coordinate 1,707,850,134, forward strand.
AACAATAATGCATGCATTGAAAATGCAAAGGAATTACCTCCTTGGAAGAAAGTTTATCTTGATGTCAGATCATGGAGCACTGAGGTATCTATTTGATCAGCCCAAGCTTAATGCAAGATAGGCAAGATGGCTAGCCTTGATTAGTGAATTTTATTTTGAAATCAAGAACATCAACGACAAGGAGAACAAAGTAGTAGATGCACTTAGCAGAAGGCTACAAGTGGTTCATGCAAGGAGAACAAAGTAGTAGATGCACTTAGCAGAAGGCTACAAGTGGTTCATGTGGCAACCATGAATAATTGTGAGGTTGACATTAAAGAAAATCTCAAAGAAGCAATGGATCAGGATGAACATTACCAAGAAGTGAAAGAATGATTGTAGAAAGATCTAGAAGGGGAATTGAACAAGAAATACTCCCTCATGGAGGATGGACTATTAAAGTTCAAAGGAAGGTGGTATATACCTTGTATGGGAAACTTGAATAAGCCCATATTAGATGAATTTCATAAAATTGCATACTTTGGTCATCCTGGTTATCAAATGATGATAATAGCCATGAAAAAGATATATTATTGGCCAGGTATGAAAAAGGAGGTGGCCAAATACATTACTAAATTCTTGGAGTGCAAGTAAGTAAAGATAGAATGTAGGCACCCAATAGGATTGCTACAACCAATTCCTATTCTTTAATGGAAGTGGGAAGTCATTTCTATGGACTTCATCTCCATATTGCCAAGGACATCTAGGTAGCGTGATGCCATAATGGTGGTGGTAGATAAGTTGAATAAGGTGGCCCACTTCATAGCTATTAAATCCACTTACAAGGCAATAGATATTTCTCAATTTTTTATGAAGCAGATATTTAGATTGCATGGTATACCCAAGAAGATCATCTTGGATAGAGATGCCAAATTTACCTCAAAATTTTGGAAAGCACTATTTGTTGGTTTTGGGATAGCGTTAGATTTCAGTACATCATAGTGTCCTAAAATATATGAACATATATAAAGAGTTAATAGAGTGTTGGAGGACATGCGTTGAAAGTATGTCATGCAACAACCTAAAAGGTGGGAAGAATTTCTTCCTTTGGTAGAGTTTTCCTATAAAAATGGTTAGCAAGAATCATTGAAAATAAATCCTTTTGAGGCTATGTATGGCAAGAAATGTAACACACCCATCAACTAGAATGATCTAGTGAATAGTGATGAGGCTCATCAATAGGTAAATTATATGGACCTTAATGCCACTCTCCAGCTTATCAAGATCAACTTTTCTCACATTTATTTACATATTTTATTATATTTTTCTTATTGAGAAGGGTAAAGATGAGATGTTATGTCATGTGGCATAATGTGCATTAATTACAGGATTTGGAGCAATTTTGGCTAATTTAAGTGTAGGAACTCGAAGTAGACAAGCAAGAGGGATTTTAGGAGATTGGATCTCCCTCCTTAACTCCTCAATCACTCGAAGATTCATTTCAAGCACTTTCATTTCCTAGAGTAGGAAGCATTTCCTTTTTCTTTTAGAGTAATTTTTCCTTTGCTAGTTGGTAGTCAGACTCCTTCTAGTCAATAGAAGACTGGTTTGAAAAACCTTAGTGGTCTATCACCCCAGTTGAAAAGTGACAAGAGTAGACCATTTCATCTACTGTGTATACAACATTGTCACCTCCAAGTTTGTACGAACCCCGAGTTGATGAAGTAAAGTTGGTAGCCTTAGGAGTTGCAACATTCTTGCTGCAATTCTAGAGCTCATCACTTGGAGCACTAGGATAAAATAGGGGAGACCACAAACACCTACCAAAACTCCTATCATCATTGAAGACTCACCAAAAGGACAAGAAAAACTAGTCTCCTAGAAATGAAAGGTGAAGAGGGCACATCACAACAGGGTTCCCCAAAGTTGCCAATCACCTATGTTAGGAGGTCTATCACCAGGTCAACCTCAACAAGGCAAATAAACGAACCTTTGACCCCATTTCAGAAAGGGTAAATCCTCCTAGAGGAAACACAGACAATCCTATAGGAAACTCTATCACCACTACAGGAAACACATGAAAAGCAGCAGGAAGGACAACAAGGACAAAGTAAAGGCAAGGAAGTAGCAACACAAGTATATGGGGAGATAGATGCTCCAAAGACATTAAAGGGAGAATCCCAAGAGCTGCAGGAACCTAACCCACAACCCAATCTCATCTTCTATTATAGATTCATTGAGGGAGGCAGAGTGATACCACATAAATTTTCCATCCCTCTCTTCTTTGAGCTCGAGAAGGAGAGAGCAAGGAAACATCGTTGGATGCAAATTTATAAATCAAAGAATGTAGAGGATGTGGGCCATATGGAAGAGAAACTAATAGAGATGGGTAGAGAGTTGAGTGAGATAAGAGACATGGAAAGAATTATGAAATCTCACCTAGAGGCTAAAAACACATGGCTGAGGAGGAAGGTACAAAAAAAGAGAGCCAATTGGCCACTATGGCAAGCCTCTCTATGGAGGCACTCCAGTTTAGGATGCCATCTAAATCATATGCCTTGTACCTAAAATATCAATGGCCGCAGTTTTAGATAAAGACCCTAGCACAATGAGGATCTATGCCTTTCCAAGACTATAGGCAGTTCATTGAGCCCTATGACCAAAGCACCTAGGAGGAGAGGGCCAAGATATATGAATTCTACTTATATAATTTGGCCTTAACATACTTGAATGTGTGGGACCCCAATCCAAAGATGGGAGACTTACAACTAATGGCCTTGGCATCATGGATGAGTCATGAGGAGGCGAGGGCTAAGGAAGTAAAGAGAGTGTTGGAAAGAGAAGAAAAATAGCCCCTTTACATCAGAGCATAACATATCAATTCCATCGTTGTCATTAGCACCCACAACCTCATCACTAATGATCCCCAGCTTGGACTAAGATACCTAGCTACACGAGAAAGCAATCACTCATTTTGAGGACACTTTGAGATTGCTAGGGGATGAAAGCCAACAAGCATGCCAAAGGAGGTGGGGTACCCTACCATACATCCTAAGGATTAGGGAGTATCATTCCCCTGAAAGAATGAGGGATGCACTAGAGAGGACCCATTATATAAGAAGGCACTGCAGAGACTCAAAATCAACTGGATTGGCTTGAAACTTAGTCCACCATTGCTCTTGGGTATGTTAGAAGGAAGAAAGGAAGAAGAGGAAAGAAAGTAGTGGGAGGAAATAGAGAATGCAAGATTTTATCCACAAGAGGAGAATACATCAATAGAAGCCTGGGATGTCAAAGAGGCCACAAGAGTAATGAAAGACATGGACATAGATTAAGTTTCTCAGAGGATGAGAAACGCTTTCAGTAGGGGGGTGATGATGAGGCTCATCAATAGGTAAATTATATGGACCTTAATTCCACTCTCCAGCTTATTAAAATCAACTTTTCTCACATTTCTTTACATATTTTATTATATTTTCCTTAGTGAGAAGGGTAAAGATGAGATGTTATGTCATGTGGCCTAATGTGCATTAATTGCAGGATTTGGAGCAATTTTGGCTAATTTAAGTGCAAGAACTTGAAGTAGACAAGCAAGAGGGATTTTAGGAGATTGGATCTCCCTCCTTAACTCCTCAATCACTCGAAGATTCCTCCACCAGATCTCATCAGCTCGGAGTTACAAGAAGCCAAGCCCACTTAGGTGATTGGCAGCCAAGCCAGGGATAGTTGAAGACAAGTTGATCTCGAGTTGGGAGCCAAGCCTACGTAATTTTAAGGAAGATGTTGGTAGCTTCAGTTGTATAAATAAGAAGGCCTAGGGCCTCATTAGGATTCAACTTTTTTTTGTTGTAGCCAAGAGGCATTTTCGAGCTAAGACCTTGTGGCTGATAACTCTTATGTATTTTGGACATTTTGATAAAAATGAAAAGCATTCTCTTAATCTAGTATTGAGTTGACTCAAAGGGTTGAATCTCTTGGGTTAGGGCCCAACCCTAGCATCATAGGTTCATCTTTCTGTACATGTATGCTTAGATTACATTCATAGTTAGCTGTTGAAGTGATTTTGGTTTTGTTTAATCTACACATATTTGGATGATTACTTAGTTTGCTTCCATTTTTGGATAGATAGATCAATGGTACAATAGTGACAGTAAACAATTCATAAAAGCTTGTGGTAGTGGCCTTTTCCTCATCTCCCTTATGGGATCATGGTTTGAGGGTTCCATTCACACAACCCCAAAACAAATTTATTGTTTGATCATTGCATAACCTAGGGTTTCTTGTTGAATAGATCATTGTTTCTAAATTTCTTAGAAGTACCTGCAATTTTCATTTTGGTCTCTTGAGTTTGCTATGGTTTAGAAGCACTTCCATTCATAAACTTAGCCATTAGCTATTAATAACTCTGTTTTTCCTAAATTCAACTCATCTTTTCCATATATAAATGAAGTTGTGCATAAATGAAGAAAATAATGTATGTTGTTACAGGAGCTTCTGATTTGCAGGGAGACCTCATCTCGCTAGCCTCATCCAAGTCTTCTCCACCCACGCTGCCAAAGTCCACCAAACCCTAATCCAAATTCATGTTTTGTAGCAAAGTGGACATTTTCCTTGAGCAAGTCCAACCATCTTGAAGCCTGGGACTGAGACTTGGGTAGTGTGCACCTCATTTATGCCTTAATTCCCCCTTAGACACCTTTCCCACATTTCATTCTAGCTTTCCTACCTCCCTATAAGCTTTCAGCCTGTTTCCTGTAGTAAAACAGGGCATCTTGTAGTAGAACTAGAACATCCTGTAGTACCACAGGAAACCCTGTAACAACATGTTTTAAGCCTGAATTGAGAAGAAATGGCCATCTGAGCTTAAGTTAGGCCTCCACTTATCTTCCATACCCTCGACATTGTTCCAGACCTATTTCCCCATACCTGTCTCCCCCGCTAAAGAACACATTAGTTAAATTATCATTTGCATTCATAAAACTGAAAATCAAAAAGGCTTTTTCTGCAATTTCTAGTTAGCACATGCATGCAACAATCACAATAGTTCTTAGATCAATTTCCATGCTCATTTAGTCCAGATAACTAGAATTTATATGAAAAGTTAAGTTAGGTCTATTTTGCAAGCAATATGTGTAGATGCTTAGCTAGATGATTTCATGTCACTTTCTAACACCTTCCAATGAATCACATTCATTTCCTAGGGTAGGCAACATTTCCTTTTTGCATTTAGAGTAATTTTACCTTTGCTAGTTGGTAGTCAGACTCCTTCTAGTCAATAGAAGACTGGTTTGAAAAACCTTAGTGGTTTATCACCCCAGTTGAAAAGTGACAAGATTAGACCATTGCATCTACTGTGTATACAACACTGTCACCTCCAAGTTTGTACGAACCCTGGGTTGATGAAGTAAAGTTGGTAGCCCTAGGAGTTGCAACATTCTTGTTGCAATACTAGAGCTCATCAAATACGATACTTCTTGGGCTTGGTATCCTAAAGGAAATGGAACAAGAAACAATTGCTCTTAGGAAGAATTTAGAAACAACTCAAGATAGGAAAAAGAGTTATGTAGATCAACATAGAATGTAGAAAGAGTTCCAAGTGGGGGAACATGTTTACCTAGACATCAGGCCAAGGAAAAGTTCATTGAAAATTGGGTCATGTGCAAAGCTAGCACCCATATTTTGTGGACCATTTCAGATTATTGAAAGAGTGGGACTAGTGGCTTAGAGATTGGCCTTTCCACTCATAGTGAAGGCACATGACGTTTTCCATATTATTTGGTTAAAAAGTATGTGCACAATGTTAATCATGTTGTTGATTGGTCTATTATACCAGTGGAATCCGAGAGAGAATTCCAACTAGAACCATTTTGCATTTTGTGTTGGAGGCAAACCACACTTCAGAATCGAGTAATCAAGCATGTCAAGGTGTAGAGGAGGAAATTTTGACTAGATGAAGCCACTTGGGAAATGACTAAGCAAATGAGGGTATCACAGCCATTTTTTTTTATGTGTAAGAAAATTTAAAAAGAGTTGTTTGTGTATAAAGCTCGTTGTGAATTATGTGCTCATGTATAGAACACCGAGGACAATGTTCCTCTAAGGGGGTGGGGTCTATAACAACCATTTTTGTCTCCCTCACGTAAATATTATTATATGAATTATTCATGTAAATTAATGTGAAATATAAATGATGATTGGACTAAGAGGAGGACACATATTTAGAGTCCGTGGAGGAGAAGTTGCTTGGGAATTGCTTAGGGAAATAGCCAATCTCAAAATGTTGCATTTAATCTCCACCTATATCCCTATTGCATTAAAAATTAGTTGTATAAGCATTAAAACAAGCGTATGAGCGCTTGAGCAGAGGATGGGCTAGTCCTCTCATGAGATGTGTTGGCTTTGGTTAACACACAAGCGAACAAAATAAACGAGAAAAAGGATTCAAACGTTCGAGAAAAAAAGAAGAAAAAGATAGCCGCATAAGAGGAATTACAATGTGGTAAGTGAAGGGTATTCTTTCACGAAGAAAGACATTTGCGAAAGAGGAAACACATACAATGAAGGAAGATTTGAAAATAAAAGAGACACTAGGTGGAGCTACTGGGTATGTGCTTTAGATTCTTGTGTGGGTTAACAAGATACTGAATCTATGGATTCCTATGTTTGGTTTAACAGGCAGAGACTAAGATCTTTGGATTTTTGTGGACCCTATCAGGTGAGGACTTGGTGTGCTCTAGATTCCTGCTAGATTGTAAGTGGAGGCAGTGTGGGATCTAGATTCCTAAAGAACGAAATGAGTGGAGATACTCTAGGCTCTAAATTCTTGTAGTGATTTATTGTGTGGAACACTATTTTCTTTGGATTCCCTAAAGTGTTGTTGGGCGGAGACACTATGTGCTCTAGACTCCTTTGTGTCAGGTGGAGGCATTGTGTGCTCTAGATTCCTATGTGAATGTGTTATCTGGATTGGTGTGAATTCCCTTGAGAAATTCACTCCTTAAGCTCTAAATTTGACTTGTGGGTGGTTAATTACAAGAAAGAATAGCAGTGTAATTGGCATACAGTTGGGAGGAGTGTTGAAGTCCCTCTCTCAGTTTCCAATCATTTACTAAGGTAAGTTGCTTACTTGTATTCTGTGTACGTATGTGCTGTATGAATGATGACCGGTGTTATTATATGAAAATGGGTGTGTCAACAATGTATGTGAAGGAATATTTATTCCTGTTTGTCTTCGATGGGATGTTATTTATATGTTTTTCCATGATTACGAGAGGTTGGATACCTCTATGTGTATGCACTATTATTATTCTGAGTGTAGAACCATTTGCATGACCATATTTGAATGTTTAATATTCTTGGTTGAATAAAAAAAATGTATAATATTCATTGCTTAGCATGATATGGCCGATATGGATTTTCTACTCAAGGTTGTTGAAAAACCTAAGTGTTGATGCTTTATAGTAGGCATGATATTGGATTTATTTATTGAAGTTTTGGCTCTGTTCAATGGCTGAAATGCTTGAAATGGGAATTAAGGTTTCACTCCTATAGGAATCAATGTGCTAAGTAACGTTATGCATTAATGCAAGTTTGGGCTAAGTCCTTGGAAATTCCCCAAAATGTCTAGTTTGCATATCACAGAGGCTCATAATTATATTTGGGATGAATGAACTTGATAAATTATAAAGGAAAAAAAACACTTATAAGGGTGGAGGAATTAATTAAATCTAAATTAAACCACTAATCACTTTGTTAATAGGCCAGTTAATGACCTGGCTTAAGTGCCAGTGAGCGTCGCGCAGGCCATGCTGAGTATCATGTGTACTCTCTAGGGTGAATGGCACTATAAACGAGAGGTGTGGGGCATGACAAGAAGTCTTCCCACTATCAAAGGGAGAAATGAATGATGTGAGGAATAAGAACATAGATTTCCTGTGGAACAATAATTGTCTATCCCGGGGGACAAGAATTTATATGTCTTGGGGAATGAGAATTAGTACGTCCTGAGGGATGGGGAATTGTGTGCCTTGGGAGCAGGAATGCACCAAAAATGCAGAGAATCGAAATTGACCCAAATATTTATAGCTAGGAACTATGTTTTGCATGGAGGTCTGAGACTTGGTGGGGCTACGATTTGGGCCAAGGTTGCAGATCCCACATAGACCGGGCAGGGCTATGAGGATGCTATGTTGGAATACGAAGAACATGGACAAGTGATGTGGCATGCTGAAGACGTGACACATGGTAGGAAGAAATGGCCTTTTGTATGGCCAAGTGGCGGGTTTGTGGATGACATGTGGCATCACTAGAGGATGCCATGTGTTAGGGTGATGTGACTCTAATATCAACATAACATCAACAATATGTAGTGGAAGCGAGTGACAAGGAATACCATGCTGACATGATACCTAGGTGACACGTGGCGGGGTTTTGTGGTGCCACATGGCTTGGGGTACCATGTGGTACTTATGTGGAAGCCTACAATGTCGAGGGCTGCGTCATTGCAGAGCGTGACTCCCTTATGGTGTTCTATAGTGTCTCTGTGTAATGAGGATGCGGTGTTGTGATTAATGGAAGTCGTGGGACAAAAATAAGCTCATTGTTAGGCATATAAATTCACAAAGCACCACACCAAGTCTACCATGAGACTTTAGCATGTGTTGGCCCGGTGGTGCAGTGGCATATTGGGGAAATCTTTGTCCCAAGAGATAGGAAAAGCAATGACTTATGATAAAGAAGTCTATCTTAACCACCAAATTTATTATAATCTGGTTATATCATAAAAAAATAGTGAAATAACATGTTAAGGGATGGGATCAGTGGGACTTGTGGTCTAGGTTATGTGGCAAGTGCCACTTAGACTTAACCATGACTACATCGGTGCCCGAAGTGATGTGGAACCACCTAGGTGAGGTGGGGTTCCCACGAGGGTGCCATGTGGGTGCCATGAGGATGCCACATGGAAGCTCCTTTTCTGTGTCGCAGAGATTAAATAAAAAAACTTTAAATGGGCATAAATTTTGATCTGAGCATTTGATCGAGATAAAATTTATATTGTTAGAAAGCTCTCGATGAGCCAAGTGCGAGGTATTGTCCAAAGTTAATTTTGCTGAATTTGGTGAAGAAGAAATTTTGTAACCCCATTTCCATGATGAGACCATGGAGATTTGGTTAATTAAAAGTAATACCCCCCATTCAACCTCAGAGTCCAAGCGGGTGGGAGGGAGCATTACAAGGGCACATATTGAAAATATGCTACACATATTTAGGAATAAGTTGAGAAAGGTGACAAAAATATGGGCCCTAAAAACCACGATTTGTTAGCTTGTCCCATGTTAAGGTTTCCTCCTACCCAGAAGCCAAAGAAAATGTGAAATTCTAGGCCATAGATTTTGGTTCCAAATCATTTGCCAAATTTCATGTTTGGGAATATGGGCATGACCAACTTCTAAGTAATATGCTTCTTTCATTGTGAATGTGCCTTTGGGATCATATCCCCATATCAGTTTATCTTTATCCTCTAATTTTATTATCTTTTTATGTTGCAATAATTCCTATAAGGTTGTTCGGGTCAATCGTTTTAGGTAGCGGTAACCAAGCTTCTTTTGGTAATCAACTCCTCAATTGCATCTCTTGAGACTTGCCAATAGTTAGCTAATGTTTGGAAATTTCTAGAGACCATTATTTCTTAGAATTCCTATAGATAATATTGAGCACTAAGTTTGGGGAACTGATGCCAAGGGTTGTTCCATAAGAGCACACTTTCTCCATTTCCTACCTCCCATAAATAATGCTTTTAGTAGACATGTTTAGTGTTGCTAACAAGATTCCATATCGATCAACCTAGGTTGAAATACTATATTCTAACTCGTTGTTGGGCTTAGGGGGGGGATTGTATCATATTTTTAATTCCATAGTTGTTGCCATAGTTCATTTCCCCCAGGAGCCAATGCCACAGAGTCTTGGCCCCCAAAATTGTACTAAGGGTTTTCGGATCTTGAAGTTCAAGCCCTCCTTGGATTTTGGGCAAACAAATCTTGTCACATGAGACTAAGGCCCATTTTCTTTCTCTTGAAGCACCACTCCAATATAAGAAGGAGCACTGCAGGCTACAAATGGACTTGAGTATATTGTTTAGGGTTGCTAAAGTAGAGAAAATGTACATGGGAAGAGCTTGGAGGGTCAATTTCATAAGCATTGTTTTGACTGCAATATTAAGAGACTAGAACATCCAACTATTAAGTTTACTAGTATTATTTTGAAGAAAATTAGGCTAGGGCTTTGATTTGAGGGAGTTATCCACCAGAGGAGCTCCTAGATACTTGCTAAGAAAATAGCACTACTTATATCCAAGTAGACAAGATATATGACCCTAGATTGCTAGGGGGGTGCTAAAGAAGAAAATTTGAGACTTCAAATGGTTTATTGAGATGCTTAAGGCTTCCATGAAATGATCAAGAACTTGGGAAAAACATAAACTTTATGAACTGTAGGGGTTCTCATTAGCATGGTGTCATCAAAAAATTGTTGATGGGAGACTGGGAGATCTTCCCCAAAAGGAGGATACTTTTGATTTTGGCATTTCAAGCTATTGCCTTTATTGCTATTCTAAAGCCTTCCATTGCTAGGACAAGGAGAAAAGGGGAGATATCATCTCCTTGTTAGATGCCTCTAGAGGGATTTAATGTAACAGAAGGAGATCCAATCATGAGGTGGAAAATAAGGTTGTAGAGTTCAAAGAGCCATTCCATTTTGATCAAGATTTAGAGAAAGTAAAGGGAAACACAATTTAATGGGTAAATGACTAGCCGAGTTTATCAAAAACTTTAGATAGATCAAATTTTATGAGCATACCTAATATTTTGGAATCTTTAGGGAGTGGATGACTTCATGGGCCACCAAAATGCCATCTAAAATTTGACAACCTTCAACGTAAATTATTTACTTTGCAAAAATAAGAGAGGGGAGAATTGGCTTAAGGTGATTAGTGATGACCTTGGTGATAATATTGTAGATTATGTTGCAAAGCACAATGGGGAAAACCACACTAGATCATCGACCCTATCAGATCTAGGGCAAGGGTTAATAAAGTGGCATTTAGGGCTAGTAGGATAGAAGCAATTTTCCTTGATTCTTTCACCAGTTCAAAAATTTCCTCTCCTAGGAAGGGATAGTAGGCTTGAAAGTAATCAACAATGAATACACATAAACCCAAGGCCTTATTTTTTAGCATGTCCTTACCTCCCCATTCCACTTATGATAGGGAAATTTCATGCATTGGTGCTTCATTTTCTCTAGGCCTACCACAGAGGGAGTATTCATTGTGATTTTCCTTATTTCCTTCATTCTATTAGGGTAAGAATTAGAGAGGAGAGGGCAGTAGTAGCTAACTAGCTTTGCTTCAATGTCTTGGTGATCAAAGAGTTTTTTTTCTTCAACATCCTTGAGAGAGGAAATACGATTGTGGTGGTGCTGGTACACCCTTAATTTATGGAAGAGATTTTTTGTTTCCCCCCTCTCATGTAGCCATATGACTCGATATTTTTGTTTCCATAGGATTTCCTCTTGACTTTTGTGTTCCTCTAGTTGTGTGAGATTGTTTGTTCTTCTGCTGCTAGATCCTCTGACTACCCATCTAAAATAATCTTTTGTTGAATCACCACATACAATTTTCCAATTCTTGTTTAACCTAAAAAATGTTGCCAAATTCCTCCCTATCCCATTTCCATTTCTTCAAATTTAGATTTTACAGACTTTAACTTATGTTGAAAGCGATGCATGGTAATGTCTTCTATGAAATTTGATTCTTTCCACCCACCTTAGACTTTTTCTAGAAACGATGGGTTAGTGAGATAAAAACTTTCGAACCTAAATGGCTTATTTTTGGCCTGGATTTGATAATCCAATCTAGACAAATGGGCTAGTGGTGTAAAGGCCCACATGGAAAGATGGAGGTTGAAATATACATATACTTTTCCATAAGTGTTTCAGAGACCGTGAAGTGATCTAGTTGTGATGAAATTTGATGTATGCCTCCTCTTCGATTGTTCCATGTGAATAAGATGCCATTATTTGTGTCCACATTTGTTAATTTTAATTGTCTCATCATATCTTTGAAGTGATCCACCTCAGTGTTTAATTGATGCTGCCCTCCACACTTTTTCTTAATAGATTTGATTAAGTTGAATCCCCTCCTATGATCCAAGGGGTGTTTGTTGTAAGGGAATTGAGATTACATAGGGCTTTGAGAAAGTTTAATTTGTCGCCTATAATATGAGGCCCATGAACATTGGTTAGAAACCAACTTCCATAAATCCAATTGGCTAGAATTGTGTAGATATAATCCAAGGGGAAGAAAAATATATGAGATGATTACCTCCCTTGAGTTCCATAATATAGCCAAACATCTAGCTTGTCCAATGACATCAATTACTGCATATTCACAGCTCGCCCAACAACAAGAGGCTATCATTGTTACTCTTTCACTGGTACATTTGGTTTCATGTATCATTACTATAATTGATTGTTCATTAATGATTTTGTTTCCGAAAGGCCTTTGCTTGTCTTTGCAATTAAGGTCTCTGATGTTCAAAGAAATGATTTTCATTGATGGCTGGGAGGATCGGTCGAAAATTCTTACATCATGACTATAGGTTTTGATCCTGTACAATTAATTGCTGCAAATAAATTCTTAATAAAAATAGAAAAGATGAAATGGAAAATAAACACATTTACACAAAGATTTTATCCTGGAAACCTAAAATTGGGGAAAACTAGCCTCATTTTTCTATATCTCTCAATGAATACACAACCACGATACAATTGCCTATTAAAATACAACTTCTTTCTAGGGGAAAAAACCCTAACATAACTTCTATTATTAGATTTGTGGCCTAATGATGAACGATACAAATTGACTATGAAATTACAATATTTTGCAGGGTGAATTCTCCACAAATTTCACTTTGGGGGTGTTGCCTCCAAAATCTAGTGCTTTGGGGGGGGTGGTGGGGGGGAGCATGGCGACAATTGTATGAGGGGGGGGGGGGGTGGCATGACAACAATTATATGACAGGGGGGGGGGGGGGGGGGGGGAGGGCGATGGAAAGCATGGCTAATCATGTAAATAATATAACGCATATTCAATAATGATAGCGATCCTTCTAGAATTAATCATCATTTCCCCTAATTCCTGAGAAGTTGTTTATTGCTTCTTATTCCTCTTTTTTATCATCTTTAGAAATATTTGGGGGATATTTAAAAGAATGAGTATAAATTCCCAAGTGGGAGTTGGAGGAACTTATACTTGATGGATCTTGATTCCTTTGCACCTTGGTTTTAATAAGAGCCTTCCAAAGAATCTGCACTTGATGCTCAGGGATAGATTAAATATCCTTACGTTGCCACGCCTCGAACATTGTTGGAAGATCTGTGTCTTTTCTTGTTTCTTGTGTGTTTTTTCTCATTTCCTTACTCATTACTACTTCTTCCGTTGATGTAAATACCTTGTTTGCACTTGGGGCTTCTTTATTTTCTAGGGATGAAGTTGGTTGAGGCTACTGTTTTGTATGTGCTTTCTTGGCCTACTAATTTGCATTAGGGGGATTTTGGGGTTGGGAACCTTCATTGGATCTAAGGGTTTCAAAATTATCCTGGGATTTGAAGTCTCTACTAGAAGTCAAAGGGGGTTGAGATTTAGGGTTTCTGTGCTTGGAGGTGGGATTTTCAAAGCCATTAGAGTTTTCTAAGAGGCTTGGTTTGGGGGAGACTCTACATGATTGAGAGGACAACTATAAAAATATCGCCATACTCGTGACATTTTTACATTTGAAGGGTATATGTTCATAGTCTAGTGATTGGTTCCACACCATGTCTTGATAGGAGATATCTATGGAGGTTGGAAGGGGCTAAGAGATGTTCATGTAAACACAAATTCAAGCATACGAATTGTACCTTCCTCTCTTCATAGCTTTAGATATTTTGACAAAATGTCTTAAAGCATTACTAATACCCTCAAGGGTTTCTTATTCCCAAAATACTTTTGGGAGGAGAAGAGTCCAACCCGAACTAGAGTGGCCATAAAATATTCCTTTTCAATCCATAAATGGAGATGTAACCTTGCAGAATTGAAGAAATAGGGTCAATTTTTGAAAACCTTGGTCCTATCTTCGAAATTAGTGAAAACAATAGTGAAGAAGCCCTTTGACCCCAATCCCAGATCTATCTATCCCTTGGGTTTCCATTTCTTCTGAATCCATCATATCATAACCCTTTTTCTTGGGCAAATACCCATAAATTTCTCAATGAGGGCATGCTATTGCGTATACTAGATGTATTCCCCTCCGTGACTTAATTTTACCTTGTATTTGAGTTCTTCTGCCAACTTTGGTAGATATCGGCCTGGATTGCGATTTCGCCAAGAATGGCGTGCCAACAGATTCACTGGGCTAGAGGAACCCTTGCTTGGTTGTGATGAGGTTCTTCAACTACTTTGAATGAGAAGAGGTATTTTCCAACTGGTTGGATGGACTTGCTCAACACTTGTACACTGTGAAGATATTGTGGTAGGAAGGAGCCGAGCTCCTCCCCACAACACAAGCCATGAACTTCGCAACATAACAAATCTAAATTATAATCACTTAACTCTATTAAACTTGATCAAATAATAAAAACTCACATCTTAATTTTATTAAATTAACTTATTGTGCCAAAAAAACACTCTCCAACTAGATATGTTAGAAATGTTAATCAAAATAAAATAAAAATAAATATAAAATTAATATTTATAATTAATAATTAAACTCACGTAAATCTATCTTAATTCCAAAATAAAATCAAAATTCGTGAAATACAAAATTTACTTCTTTAAAAATAAAAATAAATTTATCCTTGTGAACACTCACAAGTCCACAATTAAAATGAATTTAAAGTAACCTATTATTTTAATTTAAAATTATAATTATAGATTAACATAAAACCATTCTTTATATTTCCTTACCGTAATTAAAATTAAAATTTCTATAATATACTTTGACATCCTCCGTTCGAAGTGTTAATAACTACCTTTTTCTTTTAACATAAAGTAACTTAAAAAAATCTTATAAGTAAAATATTAAATTTAAATTTTTTAATAATAAACCTAAAAAAATGAAAAAAAATGTCATAATAAACTATTCATAAATAAAATAAAGTATTAGCCTAACTTAAATTAAATTAGATAATATAGATTCCACAGTTCACACCTAATTTTTTAATTCATACGTGGGATACAATACGCTCCTCGTATAAATAGATGAGCTGAGTGTAGGGAGGAAAAATTACATCATCAAAGCCTATAAAAGGCAGTCCTGCATCTTCCCTCGGCCAAAGCACATTTCGGGATCATAGAACACAATTGCAGATCTGAGGAGGAATGTTCAGGGACTACCCTCAATTTTTCTTATTCTCATTAATGGTGTTTCTCGACTCAGATTTTCACTCTGAATAACCTTAGTTCCATTAAGTAGAAGGAAAGGTCGCAGCAGGTTTCAAGTTTCCAAAATGGTATCCATCTTCAATCTCTTTTCTTACATTTCACTTCACATTGCATGATCTCTTGTTTGTTTAAATAATCTGCGTAAATTTGTACAAGATCCCATCACTCACGAAGCCTAAACTGAATATACAATAAATTATTATCAAGTTTTGGGAGATTTCAAGTTCGATTCTCCACAACAATTTGGATATATGGCTTACTGCCTGCCTGTGTTTTGGCATTTTAGTTTATAACCTAAATGCCGTTTTATCTGGAAATGAATTATTGTCTAATGTGCTATCTGCTTGCGGGTTTACGTTTTAAGGCTGTTATTGCCCACATATGCTGTTATCTGCATATGACTTAATGTTTCAAGCTATTATTGCTTAAATCTGCTGCTATCTGCATATGGGTTATGTTTTAAATTTATTACGGTGTATGTGTTGATGATATAAACCTCTTATCTGCTTTCCAGGTGGTCTTGGCAGCCTCTGTTATCACTAAGTCAGGGAAAGGTTTGCACAATCCAACCCCCTTTTTCTGGGGGTCATTTTTATTTATTTATTTAATTTTGTAACTGTAAATTAAAATGATACTTATGTTAACAATTAAAAAATGTTTTACAAAATGGGATGGCCCTGGTCAATTCTGTACTGGATTTGATTTCAAAACCTTATCATTAGGGCATTGGGTTTTTTATTTTTTACCAGTAGTGGCATCTAATTTTCTTTCTGCAAGTTCCGTGTGTTTTTTCTGTGGGCATTAGGGTGTTTATGATTATGTTGAATCTCTGATTTCTTTGTGTATTCTGTTATTGTTGTTTGTCATGTGCAGCCTTGGTTTCCAGGCAATTTGTGGATATGACTAGAATTAGGATTGAAGGGCTGCTGGCTGCTTTTCCTAAGTTAGTTGGAAGTGGGAAACAACATACTTATGTCGAGACAGAGAATGTTCGCTATGTATACCAGCCAATGGAATCTCTGTATTTGCTGCTTATCACCAACAGGCAAAGTAATATTCTTCAAGATCTTGACACTCTGAGGCTGCTCTCCAAACTGGTAATGTCATTATGGAATTCGTTTTTATGAATATGTTTAATAAAGATCAGGAATTATCTATATTTAATTTGCTTGCAAAGGTTAATGATACTCTGGAGTCTGTAGCACCCAAAATACTGGAAAAATTTTGCTTTAGGAAACTGATCCTGTGACGTGTTTGGGCTGGTAATCCTGTTGGCGATTTACCTTTGTGGGAAACCATAGAAATGTTGTAGATTGCATAGGTAATTCACTCTAAGGGCATCTGATGTTATGGATGAAATTATTTAGTTTGGGATTTGCTTTTGTTTTTCAGTGTCAATAAGTCAATTATTCTGAAGTTGCATCTTAACTGCTCACGAAAACGACTTAGAAACTACGGTTGCTTTGTCCAGTGGTCCTCGAGGGGGTTCAGTTTACAAGTTTGGGTTAGTGCTACGTTCGGCAACTACTGATGATCAGTTCAATTTGGATTAAGGACAAAATGACAGAACACTACAGGGAGATTGTATCTACCTGTTAGTTTGGTTCTGTGGTTTAGGTTGCGTTGGCGATCTAGCGGTGGCAGTTTAGCTTCCTTTGGAGTTACATCATTTTTAGAGTAGACAGTATCTAGGATTCATCCAGTGGGGGCATCTCATTATAGGTTTCTTGCTCGCTTCAACCTAAGTGTTAAACTATTCGAAAATTTCTACGAAGCTTTTTAGCCAGTCACATGTATCTTGGTGGGATGTCTTTTGGCATTGAATGAGAAATTTTGGCCCAAAATTTATCCACAATTGGAGTCGCTAATGTTGGTTTGAGCAGTTGATTAAGTAAGAAAGAAATGAAATGAAAACTGAATGGAAACAAAAAATCACACAAGTAAACACAATATTTTCACGTGGTAAAACCTTGACAGTGTGTCAAGGAAACATCCACACGGCAAGGGATTGGATTCTTTATTTGATCAAGAATGATTCTCCATGATTACAATAGTTCGGGCATTCATGAGTTTTATAAGAGCCTCCTCCGTTACATAACTGCTGTTTCGGTATAAAACTAACTTGGCAGTAACTAATACAATTTTTACACATACTTACATAATTAGTTGTCAATTTCCAACAAACTCCACCTTGACAACAATTTTCCTAATCCCTGGCCCTTGCCCATGCCCATTCATCATCTCTTTTGCAAGCGAAGAGAAGCTAAACACCATCGCAGCTTCTCTACTGTAACTGGTTTCGTCAATATGTTTGCACAATTCTCCCATGTATGGACCTTCTCAAGAGCTACTTTTCCGCCATCGATCACATGTCTCATAAAATGATACCTTACATCAATGTGCTTGGTCTTGCTATGATAAGCTGGATTCGTAGCCAAGTGAATAGCACTCTGACTGTCACAGAGTACATTCACTCTCTCCTGTGTCCTTCCAATCTCATCAAGTAGACCCTTTAACCAGATTGCTTCTTTACTGGCATCTGAAGCAGCTATATATTCTGCTTCGGTAGTGGACAACGCAATTGTTTCTTGAAGCTTTGACATCCAACTAATTGCTCCACCTGCAAGAGTAAAAACATAACCTGTAGTAGATCTCCTTTTGTCCAAATCACCTGCATAATCAACATCCACATATCTGCAAACTGATCCTTCACTACCATTAAAGATGATGCAATGATCACTTGTGCCTCTTAAATACCGAAGCACCCATTTCACTGCTCGCCAATGTTCTTCACCTGGATTTTCCATGAACCTGTTGACAACTCCAACTGCATGTGAAATGTCAGGTCTTGTAGATACCATCACATACATTAAGTTGCCTACAACATTTGCATATGGTACACGAGACATATACTTCTTTTCTTCATTAGTTCTAGGACTCAAAACCGAAGAAAGCTTAAAATGGGAAGCTAATGGAACATTAACAGGTTTCACATTGTTCATACCGAAATTTTCAAGTACTCTTTCCACATACTTCTGCTATGATAACCAAAGCTTACCATTTTTCCTGTCTCTGTGTATCTCCATGCCCAAGATATGTTTTGCTGCTCCAAGATCCTTCATATCAAACGTCCTAGAGAGCTGAGCCTTTAACCTGTTGATCTCATCCATGCTTTTGCTTGCAATAAGCATATTGTCAACATACAAAAGTAAGATAATGAATATGCCACTGAAACTCTTGAAGTATACACAATGATCATACTCACTTCTAATAAAGTTCTGGCTCACCATGAAGGAGTCAAACTTCTTGTACCATTGCCTGGGAGACTGCCTCAGGCCATACAATGATTTCCTGAGCTTGCAAACTAATCTTTTGCTGCGATCTTGTAGAAAACCTTCTGGCTGTTCCATATATATCTCTTCATCCAAATCACCATGTAGAAAAGTTGTTTTAACATCTAACTGTTCTAACTCAAGGTTAAGTAATGCAATTAGTGCCAACACAATACGAATAAAAACAAGTTTTACAACTAGTGAAAAAATCTCATGAAAGTCAATACCTTCAACCTGAGAATACCCTTTTGCTACCAGCCTTGCCTTATACCTTTCGATACTTCCATCAACTTTTCGTTTCAATTTGAAGACCCATTTGCATCCAACAACACTTCTCCCTTCAGGAAGTTCTACAAGATCCTAGGTATTGTTCTTGGCTAAGGAATCCATTTCTTCTTCCATAGCCATTTTCCATTTTTCGCTATCCGTATCATCCACTGCTTCCTGATAACAAGAAGGTTCCCCATCTTCAGTAATCAAAGCAAAAGATGAAGCAGAATCTTCATACCTTTTGGGAGTTTTTCTTTCCCTTGTAGACCTTCTTAGAGTGACTGGTTGCTGAATTGGTTCAGAAACTTCAACAGTTTCCTTTGTATCTTCATCACCTTTTCCTCCAGAAGTCTCTCCTTCCTTTCGACTTTCAAAAAAAGGTCTAGCCTCCAATTGAATTTGTTGATTTGGCGATACCTGTTCCTGTTCAATTCTTTCAACATTTGATTTTAAAAGAGAAGATTCATCAAATGTTACATCTCTACTAATGACTATCTTCTGCGAAGTAGGATCCCACAACCTGTATCCTTTCACTGCATAGTCATACCCAACAAAGACATAACATTTCGATTTTGGATCTAATTTTGAACGCTGATTTTTAGGAATAAGAGCATAGGCATCACAACCAAATATCCTTAAATGTGAATAATCACAAGACTGACCTGTCCAAACTTCTTTAGGAATTTTACAATTAATTGCTACTGAAGGTGATCTGTTAACTAAATAACAAGCAGTGGATATTGCTTCTGCCCACAACTCCTTTTGTAGGTTAGCATTGCTGATCATGCTTCTGGCTCTTTCCATAAGAGTCCGATTCATACGTTCAGCAACACCATTTTGCTGAGGAGTATAAACAACAGTTTTGTGTCTAACAATTCCTTCATCCTTACAATATTGTTCAAATTCTAGAGAAGTAAATTCACCACCATTGTCAGTTCTTAAACATTTAATTGATTTGCTTGTTCTTTTTTCTACCATTGCTTTAAATTGTTTAAATACATTGAATACATCAACTTTCTTTTTTAACATAAAGACCCAAACTTTTTGGGAGAAATCATCAATAAACGTTAAGAAATATAAAGCACCTCCATACGATACAATAGGAGATGGTCCCCACAGATCAGAATGAATATAGTCCAAAATTTCTTTACTATTATGACTTCCAGTTTTAAATCTCTGTTTACACTGTTTTCCATACACACAATGTTTACAAAAATCCAACTTCAAGGATTTCAAATCAGGAAGTAATTTATGGTTTATCAGTACCTGAAGACCTTTCTTGCTCATGTGACCCAATCGCTGATGCCATAGGTGTTAATTTTAGGTATGTTCTATGCTTAGAGCAATTTATTTCAATTTTCACAATTAGCTCCATATCTTTTTCAGATTAGCAATCACATTAGCGTTAAAGTAAACTGCAGATAGAACATAAACATAAATCGCAGAAGACAAGCCAAGACAAGAGGACACAAGATGTGGCGCTAGCCAGGGACAAACCCCAATGTAGGGAAACCCTTGATCAATTCTTCTCATATGTTCTTCAATAATTTAGCACAGAGAGAGAGAGAGATAATACGTTTACAACAGAAGTCAACACTTTGACTTATCTAGATAAGAGCATAGATCATCTCTAAGAAGATGATACATGAGATCAGTTGAAGACATGCTGCTTCAACTGATTCTCCAAGGTGACTCCTTCACCTATTGTTGTGTTGTATTTCATCATCATGCTGCACCTCACCGCGCTACACCATGCTACACCCATCATCACTATGCTGCATCATCTCATCACGCTTCATTAATCATGACTGTACCCATCACTGTACTGCATTATGTGCCACTGCTACACCATGTTGCCATCCTGACCTATGTGTTGGCTGCACCTTGCTTGCTTGTTGTCCCTTGCTTGCTTGTTGTCCCTAGCATGCTTGTTGTCCTTAGCATGCTTGTTGTTGCATGCTAGTTGTCCCTTGCATGCTAGTTGTAACTTGCATGCTTGGTGTATTTGCTGCTAAGTACCATACAACTGTCCCAATGTTAGTTAGATGTACCTTGCATGCTGCTCTCCTTTGGAGACAGATGCTCTGGCGGTTTCGGCAGTTTTGGCAGTTTCGGCTGTTCCCGGTAGTTCCGGTTGTTCCCAGCAGTTTCGGCAGTCATGATAGTTCCGGTAGTTCCGACAGTTCCAGCTTTTCCGGCTGTTCCGGCAGTTCCGTCTTTTCTGCCCTCTGGATCAGGGCAATGTTATTCCTTAGGATCTCTCCTCCTACTAAAACCCAAAGACAAGTAGATAAAGGAAGAGATCCCAAGTGTGTTGAAATGACTTGAAGGTCACCTCTATTTATACTAAAACGTTGAGCACATGTGGGGTTTATTTGGTTGCTGGCCGACCTTGACAAATTGTCTTATAACGCAAATAAATTCATAACTCCATGAATACTTATCGGAATCAGATGATCTTTAGATCAATCCGACACCTCTCGATGAGAGGGATCCAAGAAAAATATCAGCTGCCATAAATAAGATAACCCACATGAGGTTTGGCCCTAGTTGCCAATTTTAACACTCCATCTCAACTAGGGAGAACTCCATCAGTTGATCCATATGTCCGACTGTACTATCTCTGCCATCAATGCCCTGCAGTGCTCTGATTGCTGAGCTCTGCTGAACCATGACGAAGAAGAATTGATCGAGAATGTCTCATACCATTCTCTATTGACCCGAAGTCAGTTTCATCTGAAGAGAGTGTGCCACATCACTCTTACTGACTCGAAGTCAGTTTTATTGATCCCAGATCAATATCACAAGAGAGTGTCTCAAACCACTCATACTGATCCCAGATCAATGTCACAAGAGAGTGTCTCAAACCACTCATATTGATCCCATATCAGTTTCATTGATCCCAGATCAATGGAGGTCATCCTAGCATAGGGAGTATGGTAGATACAGTGATGCGTCCATCGATAGTACTACTATGGTCCCTATCCTCATTTCCCTTCTCATTGATCAGATGAGAGGTACTTCCCATGAGTCCCAGACTGCATGGGTAGGATGCCTCGACAGGAGAACTAATCATCCTGTCCACAGGAGAACGAATCATCCTGTCAGTGGATGCCACAAAGAACTAATCATCCTGGCCCACAGGAGAACTAATCATCCTGTTCCACAGTCGCCACGGAGAACAAATCATCCTGGCCCACAGGAGAACTAATCATCCTGTTCCATAGTCACCACGAAGAACAAATCATCCTAGCCCACAGGAGAACTAATCATCTTGTTTCACAGTTGCCACGGGAGAATTAATCATCCCGGCCCACAGGAGAACTAATCATCCTGTTCCACAGTTGCCACGGGAGAACTAATCATCCCGACCCACAGAAGAACTAATCATCCTGTTCATAGCGCACCACCAGGGGAGGGTGAGTCGCCCTGTGGTCGTATGTTGCTCCAGTAAGTACCCCAAGCCCCCCAGAGCTCCCAGAGCTCAATGCATGCAACATGCAGGACCCTTATAAGAAGGTCTCTCAACGACTCCAAGTCGTTCGGGAAAGTCATAGATTTGACCTTTCCCCAGGGCTTTGACAAAATGTCTGCGACCTGTACATCAGTCTCAATGCGATGGAGCCTCCTCGCTCATCGACTTACCATATCTCAGTTAAGGTAGTGTTTGATGTCTATCTGCTGGAGCAATAATACGGGATTCCTCAATAATCGAATCTCCCCTCTGGTTGTCACAGAGAATCATAGTGGTATTCATCTTATGTACAAACAACTCACTTAAGAGCTTCTGCAACCATGTAGCTTCACACGAGATCATACTCGTAGCTATGTATTCGGTCTCGGCGGTGCTTATAGCAACCGACTTCTGCTTCCTGCTCATCCATGATATCGAAGAAGAATCCAAAGAGAACCAGCGCTGAGAAGTGCTCTAGTGATCCTCCACACTGCCTGCCCAGTCAGCATTCGAATAATCATGTAGTTTCATATTTCCGGCAGTGTATCTCAATCCATGAGAGATTGTGCCCCGAAGATATCTCAGAAGATTCTTGGCACCAATCCAGTGAGGCTCAACCAAATATGAGCTCACCATGCTAACTGCAAAACATATGTTCGGACGAAAGTTCACCAAGAACATCAATGCGAAGGAGTTTATGAAACTAAGAGGCATTTCTCAAATTTGGTCCGACATCACTACCATATAACTTCTGAAAGTTAAGATCCTCGAGGTAGTCACAGGCTTGCAGTTTATCATTCCACATCCGGAATCCAACTCCCTCTTACTTCTGCAAATGAGAGGGTCTGCACCTGTCAGAAATAGGTCGTCCTCATAAGGTGCCGATATGAGAGGTCTATCATCCACAACCTTCGGGTAATGGTTTGGATCGATTTCACTCCTAGTGAATCTCAGCTTCATCAGACAACTATCAATCCTCTCATACTACGCCCGGGGTGTTTTGCTTCAAGCCATAGAGGGCTTTCTTCCACCTGTATACATGAGATTCCCGTTCATGAATCTCAAACTCCTTGGGTTGTTCCAAACCTGTGGACCTGCTACATGAGGGGAATGGTCCCCTTGTAAGATTTTCCTTCGGTACATCTCAGACATGTACTTTCATGCTCTTTTTGAATTCAAGCATCCCTGTCACCATCTGACTCATAGACCTCCAGTGCTATGTGTCAATGGACATGGTCCCCAGTGGACTTCTTGCAATTTGATACAACCCTGAACTCAAAAACATCTTTGAAAATTCTATTTTCAAACACGTACCTTTCCATCGATGAGTGCCACCCTGTAACCTTTGACTTCCATTGCTGAAATGGACACCAGGTTCTTCTTGCGATCAGGTACATAAAAGAGATTCTGTAAATGAATCGAGTTACCCTCATTCAATTGAGGGGTAACATTCCCTACACCCTTTCCGGGATAGGTGGCATCGGTTCCAAGTATAATCCCACGATTGTTTCCATCTCTACCAAATTAGAGAGTGCACCCTTCTATCCGATGAAGTGCCTTGAAGCACTACAATCAATAAGCCAGATTCCCAAAGAATCTGAAGGAGAGGGCCAATACAAGATAACGCTTCTTTATCTTATCAAAAACAACATTTGATTCTTCATATCTGGGGTTCCTTGCTTTCTTTGAAGAGTCGGCCATTTCCTTGATGACCTGCATTACCTGTTATTCCTTTGATCATTGAAGACGTTCCTGGAATGATTGTTATCATCATCAAGTGATGTGTCCCTGCCATTCGGACACTCTTTCGCATAATGGCTGAACTAGTTATCTGCCTTTCCTTCCACCTTGAGATCCGGTCTTCCAATGAAGTGATCTTTAGGTAGGCCATATTCCGCTGCGCCATTCTGATAATATTCTCTGCTTCGACTTCACCCTTGGTGAATTTGAAGAGGGATGAGGAATCCATTGATCCTTTTGTCCTTTCCCAACTTTCTTCAGTGATTGATCTTTCACTCTTGCTTGGGCATTGTCTTCACCTCAGCTCTGATACCATGTTAATTTTAGGTATGTTCTATGCTTAGAGCAATTTATTTCAATTTTCACAGTTAGCTCCATATCTTTTCCAGATTAGCAATCACATCAGCATTAAAGTAAACTGCAGATAGAACATAAACATAAATCGCAAAAGACAAGCCAAGACAAGAGGACACAAGATGTGGCACTAGCAAGGGACAAACCCCAATGTGGGGAAACCCTTGATCAATTCTTCTCATATGTTCTTCAATAGTTCAGCAGAGAGAGAGAGAGAGAGATAGTACGTTTACAACAGAAGTCAACACTTTGACTTATCTAGATAAGAGCATAGATCATCTCTAAGAAGATGATACATGAGATCAGTCGAAGACATGCTGTTTCAACTGATTCTCCAAGGTGACTCCTTCACCTATCGTTGTGCTGTGTTTCGTCATCACGCTGCACCTCACTGCGCTGCACCATGCTGCACCCATCATCACTATGCTGCATCTCATCACGCTTCATTAATCATGACAATACCCATCACTGTACTGCATTATGTGCCATTGCTGCACCATATTGCCATCTTGTCCTATGTGTTGGCTGCACCTTGCTTGATTGTTGTCCCCTGCTTGCTTGTTGTCCTTAGCATGGTTGTTGTTGCATGCTAGTTGTCCCTTGCATGCTAGCTGTAATATTGCATGCTTGGTGTATTTGCTGCTAAGTACCATACAACTGTCCCAATGTTAGTTAGATGTCCCTTGCATGCTGCTCTCCTTTGGAGACAGATGCTCCGGCTGTTTCGGCAGTTCCCGGTAGTTCTAGCAGTTCTGGTTGTTCCCAGCAGTTCCGACTTTTTCGGCAGTTTTGGCTTTTCTGACAGTTCCGACAGTTCCAGATTTTCTGGCTTTTTCGGCTTTTACAGCTTTTCCGGTAGTTCCAGCTTTTCCAGCGTTCAGGCTTTTCCGACAGTTCTGGCTTTTCCGGCAGTTTCGGCTTTTCTGGCAGTTCCGACTTTTCCAGCTTTTCTGGCAGTTCTGACTTTTCCGACAGTTCCGACTTTTCCGGCAGTTCCGACTTTTCTAGCAGTTTTGTCTTTTCTGCCCGCTGGATCCGGGCAATGTTATTCCTTAGGATCTCTCCTCCTACTAAAACCCAAAGACAAGTAGAGAGAGGAAGAGATCCCAAGTGTGTTGAAATGACTTGAAGGCCACCTCTATTTATACTAAAACGTTGAGCACATGTGGGGTTTATTTGGTTGCTGACCGACCTTGACGAATTGTCTTATAATGCAAATAAATTCATAACTCCATGAATACTTATCGGAATCGGATGATCTTTAGATCAATCCTACACCTCTCGATGAGAGGGATCCAAGAAAAATATCAGCTGCCATAAATAAGATGACCCACATGGAGTTTGGCTCTAGTTGCCAATTTTAACAATAGGCGAGTACCTTCTTCTTCTTTCTTTGACACAATCACTGCTTCACTGACCTGAGTACTTCCTTTGAGTCTATAAAAATTTCCGACCTTTTCTGCTTTCATAACAACTAGGGTGCCTCTTGAGACTTTCAACACTCCATTCTGACCTGTAAACTTATATCCATCCGAATCCAACACTCCCAAAGAAATCAAGTTTTTCTTCAATTCAGGGATGTGTCTAACACTAGTTAATGTTCTAACTGTGTTATCATACATTTTAATCCTGACATTTCCCATTCCAACAGTTTGACATGATACATTATTACCCATAAACATAGAACTACCATCTACAACTTCATATGAAATAAACCAATTTCTGTGTGGACACATGTGATGAGAAGCACCAGAGTCTAACAGCGAACTTTCAAAATCCTAAGAGACATTACATACAGATAAAGTTTCATCTATCATACATAATTCTTCAGCAGATAAAACTTCATCTATCATACCTGATTCAACCTGATTTGCTTCCTTCTTTGGGTTATCAGACTCTTTCTGTTTCCAACAATCTTTCTTGAGGTGTCCAATTTTATTGCAGTGCCAACATTTCGCCTTACACTTCTTTCCCTTTGATTTTGATCTGGAAACACTTCTTTCCCTTTGATTTTGATCTGGAAGATCCCCTTGTTTTTTCTCCTCTTTCCTTTGACCGTCCTCTAGCTATCATGGCTTCTGGTGTAGCTGTTTTAGTACTAGATTTCGTTCGTACTTCTTCAGACAAGAGCGCTCTCACAACTGATTCAAATTTCAAAGAATCAACAGTGCTCAAATTGATTGAAGTTACGAAGTGGTCCCACGACTCGGGCAGAGAACACAACAAGGTTATAGCTTTGTCTTCTTCCTGAATTTTAACTTCCATATCTGATAATTGGCATATAAGTGTATTAAAAACATTTAAATGTTATGCAACTTTTGTACCCTCCTTCATTCGTAGAATGTACAATTGTCTAAACAAATAAATTCTATTGGTTAACGATTTTGTCATATATAGTTTTTCTAGTTTTTCCCATAAACCTGCAGCTGTACTCTCTTCAACAATGTTGAAGAGAACTTCATCCGCTAGGCATAACCTAATGGTACTGAGAGCTCGGGCATCCAAGTCCTCCTAGTCCAAATCTGTCATGCTAGCAGGTTTCTTACTCACCCTGTCCAATGCTTTGTGCAACCCTTGTTGCACCAACAAATCCCTAACTTTCAGTTTCCATAGAGAAAAGTTGTTCTTGCCGGTGAATTTCTCCACCTCGAACTTTGCATTCGTCATCTTGGCCATTTCTTTCCTCCTAGGGTTTCAGTCTTTCAACTAGGGTTTCTTAAAAAAATTGATTTGTCTTCTTCCAACAAGGGTTTTCAATTTTTTCTAAAAGAAAATTTCAGAATTCTGTTCGTTTCCAATTTTTTTCTTCAAATTTACTGAAAAATCTAACAGTTTTCTGAAAAAAATCCCTTTAATTTCAGTTTCCTGGACAAAACCTCCGTTTTTCAATGAAACCCTTTTCTGGAAAAATTTTCACAAATTTCCTTTCTACAGTTCTGGTCTTTAAAAAAAAAAAGACACCCTTCAACCCTTCAACAAATTTCACTGGAAAAAAACTTGTTTTCCTTTCCTTAATGAAACCCTACTCTTAATTTCTGAAAAATATTCCACTGGTTTTTGAACTCACAACAAATAATTTCTGAAAAGATTTTCTTTCAAAAAAGAAAGGAATAATTTTGCACAAATACTCGGATTTTTCAGTGAGAAACAATACTGGTTTTTCCTTCAGAAACCCTCTTCACGCAGCAGCAATGGCCTCCTCTTCCTTGTTCAGCGAAAACAACAAACTGCTCCTCAATTTGCAAACAGGCTGATCTGCAGCTTGCTTACTGTGCGTTCCTCCAACGATGGACAATGTTCCTCAACAATGGACAACGTTCCTCAACTTGAGAGAACCGATTCAGCAATTCGATTGTTCCTCTTACTCAACACGACAGCGTTAGGGTTTCTTTTCTAACGTGGCAAGATTTCTTTTCTAACCGTCGCGGCTCACACAATCACGCCTCTGCAAAGGAAAAAATGACGACTCACAACCAACCGTCGGTCTATGCACTCTGTGTTAATGGCAGTTGCTTTACCGAATTTGACTTCAAACTGTCTCTGTGTTTGACAGGAAATTTCCTCCCTCTCCAACGGTTTGACTTCAAACTGTCTCTGCTCAGGGCTTTCCAAACAGCGGACAGGCTCACTGGCTTTCAAATTGAGGCATCTCGATCCTCTCCAACGGTGGCGGCTCAATACACATTGATTTTCGAACTGTGCTCCGATACCAATTGTTGGTTTGAGCAGTTGATTAAGCAAGAAAGAAATGAAATGAAAACTGAATGGAAACCAAAAATCACACAAGTAAACACAAGATTTTTACGTGGTAAAACCTTGACAGTGTGTCAAGGAAACATCCACGGGGCAAGGGATTGGATTCTTTATTTGATCAAGAATGATTCTCCATGATTACAATAGTTCGGGCATTCATCAGTTTTATAAGAGCCTCCTCCGTTACATAACTGCTGTTTCAGTATAAAACTAACTTGGCAGTAACTAATACAATTTTTACACATATTTACATAATTAGTTGTCAAATTCCAACAGCTAACACACTCTTTGAAAGTTGCCTGCAATATGTAGGTGTTTTTTGTTGAGAGTTGATCTTTTTCGTTGCTATTGGGACTTAATCTTTTTCCTTTCCAAGAAAATTTCACGAGAAACCCAAGGGATACTTCACCACATTCATAGATGGCATCCCTAGTAAACCCCTCTGCATATACTAGTGGGTCTGCCTGTGGCGATGGAACTAGCCAATCCCCAGCAACATTGGTACAAGTGATTGAGCTAACTGCTTCGGCTTTAGTGGGAGTAAATCTAAGGTCTCAAATAAGACTAATAAAAGTGTTCCCTGTGATAACTAATTCACTATTATTTTGAAGTATTTTTATCTTTGAACAATCTCAACAAAAGAAATCATGTTTAGTATCTCATTTAATACTGCCGTTGTCTTTCTTTTCTAATAACATCAAGTCTTATTGGATGGTTTGATTGTGTTAGGTGCCTGAATACTCCCCTGAATTGGATGAAGAAGGAATCTGTAGAATGGCATTTGAGATAATCTTTGCATTCGATGAAGCTATCGCACTTGGGCATAATGAGAATGTGACTATTATGCAAATTAAGCAATACTGTGAGATGGAGAGTCACGAAGAGCGACTTCACAAACTAATAATGCAAAGCAAGATAGATGAGACAAAAGATGTTATGAAACGGAAAGCAAGTGAGATTGATAAGATCAAGGTATTATATAGGCAAATTACTTGGCCATGTTTAGAGATGTTACAGGTTTTGTTCAGTTGTTTTACTCCATTCTTTGTTGTGATCTAGATTGAAAAGAACAAGTCAGAAAGGGGAGGCTTGACATCATTACAATCAACAGGATCAGCCAGACTTGATATTGGGTTTGGTGATATGAATATTTCAAGTGGAGGTGGTTTTGGGAGCAACTCTAGTTTTAGCCCAAGTTTAGATCCAGATTCATTTTCTAGCAAAGCAAAAGGTTATTTATTGCAAGCATTCAGCAATTTACAAGTTCAAGCTGACAGTGAAACAAACTTGACATTCTTTACGTTGGTTATTGCTTTCTAAACCTGTATTCAAATGAGCAAATTGTGAACTGTGGTTGTGGTTCAGGTCGGGCATCTGCACCTGCTACTGTTCCTTCTAAAGGTATGGGCATGCAACTAGGGAAATCACAGAAAACAAACCAGTTTTTGGAGTCTCTGAAAGCAGAAGGAGAAGTGATCGCTGAGGATGTGCAACCAGTTGCTGGGCAATCAAAATCATCTCTTCCAACAGCAACAGACCCTATCACGATAACTATTGAAGAGAAGCTTACTGTGGTTCTCAAGCGTGATGGTGGGCTAAGTAACCTAGAAGTACAGGGTACTTTTGGTCTTCAAATTCTGAAAAAAGAAGATGGATTCATACAGGTCCAGGTAGAGAATAAATATTTAGCTTGAACCTTATTCATTGCACCATGTTTGCCCTTATATTTATAAACGAGTGTTATAAAATGTCCGTTTCAAGGTCTGTGCCCGAGTATGTTTTTCTAATTACATATTTGGAACAAGCATTGGTAAATTGATGTATAGAGCTCTAATTTGAGATATCTACCCTGCTAGATTGAAACAGGTGGAAATGAAAGTTTCCAATTTAAGACACATCCAAATATCAACAAGGATCTCTTTTTAAGGGAGAACCTCTTGGGCCTTAAGGATCCTAGTAAGCCATTCCCAGCAGCAGGCCAACTGGGTGATCCATTGGGTCTGGGCTTGGTTAAATGGAGAATGCAAAGTGCCCAAGAGTTGGTGGTTCCTTTGAGCAGTAAGTCCACATTTCTTGCAGAAATTTTTACACAAATTTATGGAATTCTTGTTGTTCTTTATGCTACTGAGCATTGCTGGCCCATCATGTGACAGGCTTACTGTAGGATTAAATTTCATCACTGTATTTTATAATCAATATAGACATATGCTATCCATATGATATATGTCGTTGTTGTGTTCATTCAGTTATACTTATGCCATCATGTTCCTTTTTGTTCTCTTTGTTTTAGTAAAGCGTTTATTGGCTTCCATGCATCAATATACAAATACCATTGACATTTAGAGACTGGATTTTATACAAATTGCACATGGATCTCAATTTCAAAAACAATGCTTGGGCAAGTCTCACAAATCTTTAAACAGGAGGCTCTCTAAAGTATGCAGATTCCTAGTACAAATTACATATTTTAAAGGTAGTACCATGGTAACTTGCTTTCCTACATGATTTGCAGTCAACTGCTGGCCGTCAGTTTCAAGTGGGGAGACATATGTTAATATTGAATATGAAGCATCAGAGGTCTTTGACCTACAAAATGTTGTGATTTCGATTCCTTTGCCTGCACTTCGAGATCCTCCAACTGTCAATCAAGTTGATGGGGACTGGAGGTTAGTTCTTTAAGTGACATGTATTTATATTACGCTTGTCATTATTTTTTTCATAAGTTTCTAAATATGAATATGAAACCTCACCATTAAGCAGAGATTAGTTTCCCATTTATATAACAACGATCTTGAACATGCAGGTACGATGCTCGTAGGTCTGTGTTAGAGTGGTCAATCTTTCTCATAGATTCCACTAATCGCAGGTACGATATACGAAAATGCCAATTTCTTTATAATAGTTTAACCTAGGACATTAAGTGTTAATATGGTCTTGATGTGTTCACTTTCTTGTTTTCAGTATATGTTTCTGTTTCCATATTACTTTATTGGCTTCTGCCATGATGTCAAGTTTTACAAATTTCTCTCCTCTTTTCCAGTGGATCGATGGAGTTTGTTGTGCCCCCGGCAGATCCATCATCGTTTTTCCCTATAGATGTGAGATTTTCTACAGCTAAGACCTTTTGTGATATCAAGGTAACTTTCTCTCCTTTTCAAGGTATGATAAGAAAAATCCAGGTTGCTGTACTCCTTTGACAAGCATGTAACCCTCAATTCTGTGTATTATATGTGGATGCAGGTCGCCAATGTGATACCAGTTAATGGAGGGAGTCCATTAAAGTTTGCCAGTCGAACACAACTGATAACAGAGAATTACCAAGTTGTGTAAATTCACGTCATTGCTGAGCTACGATTGAAGGTCCAGCTGAAATGACCTTACCTGATTGCGCACTTGAATGGATTACTAAACTCAGCATTCTACATTTTATTTGCTTAGTATCGAATAGGGAATTGGCTTATTTGTATATTGCCAGATCCATGGCCTTTGGTTTAAGTTGGCCGGCTTGGTTATGGTATGTTAAATTCTAATATCTAGTTTATTCGTTGTAAATTTTGTCGACTACTTATTTTCAGAACTTAGTGGTTATTTTGTAAAAGATAACTCAATTCTGTAGTCATTAAAGTTTGTCGGTTGAACACAGTTGGCAACAGAGAATAACCAAGCTGTGTAACCACATGTTATGTGTATGGTATGATTGAAGGCCCAGCTGGAATAACAATATCAAAATTCAGACACTTGAATATATCAACTGATTAACCTGACATTTCACACTTTAAAAAATAACTCAACTCTGTTATACTTTTGGAATGTGTTGTTCTGGAGATTAGCTAAAATCCGATATTTATATTGCCTTTAATTTGCTTCTTCGGAAGGCTGCAAAATCCAAATAAGTGCAATTTTGTTTTCTCCCTTCAAGTAATTAATATCAATGTCGAGTCAATTAATGCAGGTTATTTGCACAGTTATCTGATTCTCACATGGTTGATCTGCTTACATCTTAAGATTGCGTCAGTTAGTGTGTGGTGGTTTACAAAGCAACAACTCGACATCATGTGGGTAATTTGATTTACTGGTTCAACAGTTTGCACACAGCACATTTATCTATGTTTTGAATAATTGCACTTGCATCATAATGGCGAGATAGGTGGTTTATGAGGCATTACCTGTACTAAAAACTTTGCTAGTCCGGAAGCGGGGTTTGGAGTGCAAATTCCTGGCTTGATGTTATAGCATCCTCCTTCTGTTTTTCTAAAATTGCCAGCAGTTCTGGTATCATGCCTGGTGGGCTCTCTCCAGCTTGTGGTTGTTATCTCCACGATGCTTGTAATTGCAAGCTATCTTACTAGAGTGGCATATCCCTATGATGATGTTTCATTCCACATTTGATACTACTAATCATGTATGTGTTGTGAAGAATCCTACATGGATAACAAATATGAGTTACAGGTGGTTTATGAGGCATTACATGCACTAAAAATCTTTGACAATATTAAAGCAGGCTCTGGGGTGCAAGTCCTCCGGTTGATATGATATGTCCTCCTCTCAAGGTACTAACCTTGCCAGCGGTTCCAATATCATAAATGGTGTGCCCTCTTTGTCTTGTGGTGGTTATTCATGTGGTGTATATAATTGCAAGTGATCTTATGCATTTACCTAAGGTGGGGTTTTGTCCTACAATAATACGTTCCTGCCCACTTATATGGATCTCATTTAGAACAAGGATGCATCAACACAATCTTCAGTAATTATTAGTGTCATATTTGTTACGGTTGTTTTAGGTTCAAAGGGAAACTTTGATGTAGTTTTCCCTGTCCTTGGCTGTATTACGAAAAATCAAAAGTCATTTCTACTTAAATAAAAAGAATATCGCATTTTTGAACTCTTTTTAAAATAGGTGCTTTGATAAGTCAGTCATTACTTGCAGTCACGAAACCATGAACAACTTAACCTATACCCCTGTTGGCGAATTCAAGCATTCATCACACAGTGTGGGTGGGGGGTGTTGCACTTACCATGTGGGTGGGGGTAGGAGGTGCGGGGTGAAGTTTGCACAGGGCGTTGTACTTACCATGCCTTCTTTCACACAGGGGCCTGCCTTGATTCTCAAGTTGTTAAATAACATTGAGTTTTATGTGCATCCTTGTTGGCAAAACAGCAGAGTTGCTCATTGTTGGCACTTTCATTGGAATCTGTTCTGCATGTTTTATGTTTGTGTAATATTCGAGAATTATTTATCCAAGCTAAAAACCAGATGATAGGCTTGTTAAATAATATTGAGTTTTATGTGCATCCTTGTTGGCAAAACAGCAAAGTTGCTCATTGTTGGCACTTTCATTGGAATCTGTTCTGCATGTTTTATGTTTGTGTAATATTCGAGAATTATTTATCCAAGCTAAAAACCAGATGATAGGCTTATTAAATAATATTGAGTTTTATGTGCATCCTTGTTGGCAAAACAGCAAAGTTGCTCCTTGTTGGCACTTTCATTGGAATCTGTTCTGCATGTTTTATGTTTGTGTAATATTCGAGAATTATTTATCCAAGCAAAAAACCAGATGATAGGCTTACTCTCTTATATATTACTTGTTTAAAAAAAGTGATGGTTTTTCATGATTAAGTAGGCAAACTTACAGACTGTAAATGAAAGGACAAGCTGATACGAACACTTTTAATAATAATATCGTTGTTGTTTGCTTGCCTACGATAACGTAGATATTTTATTGCACATCTTTCGTTCAAGGACACTTACACGCATCCTGATGGCTACAATGGCTTCAGGGCTAATATTCACATATTTATGACTGCTATTAGATTTTATTGCACACTTTTGTTCCGAGACACTTACAATCATGCTGATCACTACAATGGTTTTAAGTTTTAACGTAATATTCACATGTTTATGAATATCAAGTTGAAGTCACCAGTGCTTTTATATTTGGAAATTTACATGTTTTTGGGAATGGGGAGACAAGGGGAGGGGGTTTGGGAATAGATGATAGTGGGGCGGGGAAGTGAAAAAAAAAATGATAGTACGAGTCAGCCAGAGAATTATATACTTAAAACCTTGTTAATCAGTCAATCAGGTTGGCGTCAAATTATTCAGTGAAAACATTTCGTGTGCTTAGACCAAAGTTCAACCACCCACAAAGCTCAAGTTATGTTGATGCAGAGGATAGAGCTAACTATTGCAACTGAGATTGTGTGCAACCCCAACAATCTCTTTCTTCTTCTTCTGTTTTTTTAAACAAGAAAGAGTATTTGTATTACAAATTTGTGCTTGGTTAAATACATCAAGAATTACATCTTTCATCTTCAGACTTTCAATTCTATGTCTCGTGACCAGGAGATAGTTACACTTAGAATATGCCACAGATCTGCAATATTGGGATTTCTGTAGGTGCAAACTTTACAGAAAATCCCATCAAAAGACAACATTTGAAAAACATAGATGCTATTTAAATACATAATCCTTGTATCCTTTGAGTCTGCCATCATCTTGAGGGAATTCATTCAAATCAAATTCTTTTGTTGTTGGTTGAGGGCTTGCATTGGCTTCTTCATTGAGGGCACTGTTCACCTGCTTGAGTTGTTCCTTTAACTCAACAATTTCTGTACGCGGTGCATCCATTTCATCCTCTTGTCGTGCTTAGCAATCTTTCAAATTGTGGATTTCATCCATTTCATGGTTTATGAATGCTCCTTGATATTTTTGTTTCGGATTAAGGGTGAAGATATCTAATTGTATTTCGTCAACTCTCTAAGCCAGGTTGGCTATAAGATTCCTACAGTACAACCTTTTGACAGTATTCAATAGAGTTATCCAGGCTTATCCATTTTCCAATGTTTGTTTTTGTTTTCTACTCAAGCTAGAGAAGCTATTCCAATAAGGAACCTTCAAAATTAGAGACTCCACCAATATGGGATGCCTCAAAGTGTAAGCATTATATACTTACGGCTTCCAACACGACATGCAAAGTGCCCGGAAAAGCATGGACCGGATTGAGAAATTGGGACTGAGATTAGAGTTATCCAAACACTGAACACAGAGATTGAGAGTTGTCCACACACTGTAAATACTAAGATTGACTGGGAGGATGGTATAAACGATCCTAGTAACCACCAAAACATCTCCCTTCCTCTTATAGCAATTGCACAGGATTGCCTCCACATCTGGTAAAGGGCCGAGAGTTTGTGCATGCATCCACCTTAAGTCTATCTCACATCTGCTCGCCCTCCACAAACCATAATTCTTCATAATTGCAAAACTCCGTATCCTTGGTATGATGTCTTGAATCCATATGTTGTGGAATGATAATTTTGTACTTGTGATAATCTCTGAGTTGAATGCCAAGGTATGTTGTGATGATGCAAGTATGTGTGGTTGTTTTGCATGTGTTGATTCACACCCAGTTGACACAAGGCCAAATGGCCACCTAATTTCCCAAAATTTGGCCCAAATGGAATTAATTCTTTGGGACAAAAAACGCTTAGGATGGTGCTTCTTCATTAGGGGAGGATTGATGGCTTAAGAAGGTCATTGATAAATAAATCTCCAATTTTTTTTACAACCTTCAATAACTAATTTGTCAGCCTCTATTGAGTTCATGAAGAACATGGAAGAAGGTAAAGATAATATAGCTTTGATCATTCCCCAAACTCTTTTCATTATGTTCTCTAATGATTTCTCCTTTGAGTAAGTGTTGAAAAATGAATAGGGAGTCTACTAGAATGGTGAGCTCTTGTACTTGTTCTTTTGCTATTAAGAGACCTTGATAGAGGCCTAGAATCTCTGCCGGATTGTTTGTCATTGTACCTAGGCCCCATGTTGTTGAAATGTGACAACAAATAATGTAATTATGAGTAAAATCTTTATTAATTACTGCCAATTAGTTTTGTAAGTTATTTCATAACGAATAACAATTATGCAACGGAGGAGAGGCTCATATGAAATTGGTGAATGCCCGAGAGGATGTATCATGGAGAATCATTTTTGATTAATAAAGATTTCCAATCCCTTGCCTCATGGAGGTTTCCTTGACACACTGTCAAGGTTTTACTATGTAAAACTATTTGTGTTTACTTGTGTGTATTTCAGTTTCCATTCAATTTCTTTACCTTTCTTTCTTGTTTAATGAATTCCTGAGACCAACAAATGGTATTAGAGCAATTGGGTAGTCCGATTGAAGAAGACAGGGTTCATTTGAATGTGCCTGCATGGAAGTCGTCATTTTGTTTAAAGCTGCCAGGCAAGCAAGGAGCTGCTGCTGGAAACCACAGTGATTTTTGAAAACCATGCACGTCGAAGCCGTGCTCATTGGATAAGTTGGCCACGTGGGAGAAAAGCCTGCGTGTTGGAGAGTTGCACTGTGTGTTGGAGCTCGTTTTTTGTTGTTGTTGTTGTACTGCTGCTGAAGAGAAGGAGATGTTGTTCGAATAGTCAAGGGGCTGAGGCCGCTGGAGAGAGATGCTCATTCTGAACAAGAAGAGGGACTGTTGCTGCCCGTTTTTTTCTTGCTGTTCTGTTGCGGAAGAGGAGTCGTTGTTCAAACAGTCAAGGGGCTGAGGCCGTTGGAGAGAGCCACTCATTCTGAACAAGAAGAGGCACTGTTGCTATCGTCGAGAAAGGAGCCATTGCTGCTGTCGCCAAGAAAGAAAGGAGCCGAGGGGGCTGTCAGCAAAGTTCCGCAGAGAACAGTTTTGCCGCTGGAAAAGCCGCTGCAGCCACAACGTTGCCGCTGAAAAATGTAGAACTTTCTCTACAAACAAGCTAGCTCTGATACCATGTAGAAATTCTGCAAATTCTCTACAAATCTACCTCTAAGACTATGTAGAAAATCTGACTGTAGATTAACCTGATAATGCAATATAACCAAAGTAAAATACTATAATCTACTATTACTATCAAACTTGCGGAAGCTTAAAGATTGAGCAAGATCGAGCTGAACACATGTAACCAGAAGAAGAAGAACCAATGCACATGAAACACATAAAAAACTCAGGGGAAAGCCTCAACTAAAAACCTCACTATCTGTATTATCATACAAGGTGGAAATACATCAAATTATACAAAGCCTTAGCTCTCATAGCTAGCCAGCTCTCAGTACAATCCTCTTGGATACTCACAGGAAATCAAAGCTTCTCACAAGCCTTCTTCTCTGCTCTCCAAGCTCCTATTTCCTTGCACAGTGTCTCTTGGGTGATTCCTCTGTTACCAAGTGGAACACTGATCTCTCACACTGATCTCACACCTTGTCAGAACTGGGCAATCCTCAAGGAACCTTACCTTGACTGCATGCATGAGTTTCCTTTATAGGAAAACACATGCAACTGATAGTACACTGTCATTGACATTAATCTCAACTGGGTTTTTCTCAAAACAGACATGCATGAGTTATTGATGAGGGAATCTTCAGTTATCTGGAGTACACTAGTTGAGTGCATGCATGCATCAACTAATTGATAACTCACAATTAGTTCCTCAAACAGTTTGGAACTAATTTAACTGGACTTAACTCAGTAAACTGAGTTAACTAATTACAATTCAAATATAACTCAATCTTATCTCCTTAAATAAGGTATAATCTCCTTAATTTAAGGGATAACTCTTGCATGACTTCAGAAAGACTTCTAACTTGAATTTCTCCAACTAATTAATCCATAATGAATTAATTAATTATTTCCAAGCAACTGGTGAGACTAAATTCGATTTTAATTCACAATTTTAAATCAAGGACAAATTAAAATTGGAATATTATGGATTCTATTTTTATCATTTTTTATTGCTATTTTCAACACTCCCTCTCAACAAGAAAGGAATTCAACTCGATCCCGATTGTGAACCTTTGGAATGTTATGCATGCAACACTTCTCTCTAGTATTGTTGCTCCAACAACTTTAGAAACAAAAAAAACATCCAACCTGAATCAATATGATGCATCTGTCATCAAAGTCTCTGACTGCTATTGCCTTTGTCAACTGAAAACTTTGTGCTTTTGTTGACTCAGTGTTTTTGCACTATTGTCGATCCTTCTCTGCACTCTTCAGTATCTGATTGCTCTTGCTTCTTTCACTTTGATCTTTGACTGCATCAATCCCACTGATTCCTCTCGCTACTATGTACTTTGAGCTCCCGTAGCAAGGTACGATTCATGAGATAAAACCTCTCAATGGAACCTGCCCAATTTCAACGTTCTTGAGACTATCACTTCACATCGCCCCACCTCACACCTGGAGGTATGGCTGCATGTGATCCCTCTGCCCACTTCTCCAATTGTGGCTCCTCCACAATTGTCTGAGACTTCTTCTGGGATTGCATGTTGAGAGGTAATTTACTCTCCCTCTCAACCACCAAGTCTCTAACATTTGCCTTGTTCCTCAAGGCTTTGCATGCATCTTGAACCTCAAGAGCATACATATTCTTAACTCTTGAACTGATCTGTTTCACTTGTCTCGTGGTGATGTGTCTAAGGAAAACCTTTCCCTTACTGAAGACAACATCGT
Source organism: Pinus tabuliformis (assembly GCA_031772625.1). Taxonomy (NCBI): domain Eukaryota; kingdom Viridiplantae; phylum Streptophyta; class Pinopsida; order Pinales; family Pinaceae; genus Pinus; species Pinus tabuliformis. The sequence continues at coordinate 1,707,888,994 of CM062819.1, forward strand.
AGCCTTTGTCCTCCAACATCGCGACCGATACCAAGTTCTTTTTCAGTCCAGGCACATACTTCACATTTGTCAAGGTGATAGGAGCTCCATGCTCCCTCTGAAAAGCAACCATGCCCACTCTTGAAATACTATACTTTCCGTTGTCACCCATCTTTATGCGCATCTTGAGGTCTTTCTCCTCCAAGGCACCGAATAAACTTTTATTGTCGGTCATGTGGAATGAGGCTCCACTGTCAATATACCAGACACAACCGATCATCGATGACACCATGCATGCGATGAGGGTAAGGTCCATTTCGAACTGAGAGGCTAATGCCTCACCTTCCGATCCTTCCGAGGATCCCTTCTTGGACTTCTTCGATGGGCAATTGGTCGCATAATGTCCCATCTCCATGAAGTATGATATGAATTCGATTTGCACCTGTAACCCCGAACTTCAAACTTCGAATTCTCTTCTCCGTATACTGTTCACAGCTCCGATAAACTTTGCTCCGATACCATGTAGAAATTTCTCTACAGATCAGCTAGCTCTGATACCATGTAGAAATTTTGCAAATTCTCTACAAATCTACCTCTAAGACCATGTAGAAAATATGACTGTAGATTAACCTGATAATGCAATATAACCAAAGCAAAATACTATAATCTACTTCTACTATCAAACTTGCAGAAGCTTAAAGATTGAGCAAGATCGAGCTGAACACATATAACCAGAAGAAGAAGAATCAATGCACATGAAACACAGAAAATACTCAGGGGAAAGCCTCAACTAAAAACCCCATTATCTGTATTATCATACAAGGTGGAAATACATCAGAATTATACAAAGTCTTAGCTCTCACAGCTAGCGAGCGCTCAGTACAATTCACTTGGATGCTCACAGGCAACCAAAGCTTCTCACAAGCCTTCCTCTATACCCTCCGAGCTCCTATTTCCTTGCGCAGTTCTCCTGGGTGATTATCCTGTTACCAAGTGAAAAACTCTCAACCAAGTGTAACATTGATCTCTCACACTGATCTCATACCCTCTCAGAACTACACAATCCTCAAGGAACCTTACCTTGATTGCATGCATGAGTTTTCTTTATAGGAAAACACATGCAACTGATAGTACACTATCCTTGACATTAATTTCAACTGGGTCTTTCTCAGAACAGACATGCATGAGTTACTGATGAGGGAATCTTTAGTTATCTGGAGTACACTGGTTGAGTGCATGCATGCATCAACTGACTAATAACTCACAATTAGTTTCTCAGACAATTTGGAACTAATTTAACTGGACTTAACTCAGTGAACTGAGTTAACTAATTACAACTCAAATATAATTCAATCTTATCTCCTTAATTAAGGGATAATCTCCTTAATTTAAGGGGTAACTCTTACATGACTTCAGAAATACTTCTAACTTGAATTTCTCCAACTAATTAATCCATATTGAATTAATTAATTATTTCCAAGCAGCTGGTGAGATTAAATTCGATTTTAATTCACAATTTTAATTCAAGGACATATTAAAATTGAAATATTTTGGGTTCTATTTTTATCATTTCTTGTTGTTATTTTCAACACCGCCATTGTTGGAGAGGGAGCTGCCAGCAGAGTTCTGCAGAGGAACAAGGGACTGCCGCAGAGGAGCAAGGTCGTGCTTGACGACGCAGAACTGTAAAATCCGGGTATTTGTGCAAAATAATTCTTTTTGAAAGCAAATCTTTTCTAGAATTCTTTGTTTGGGTTCAAAAAACCAATGAAAATTTTCCATAAAATTGTAGTAGGGTTTCATTAAATTGAAGAAAAGAAAAAAAGGAACAATTTTTTTTTTTGGGAAAGGAACAGAATTCTGGAATTCCTTTAAGTAACAGAAATTGGAGTAGGGTTTTGTTCAGAATTTAAAGAAAAAGGGAAACCCAAGAAACCAAAAAATATTGAAAACTCTAGTTGGAAGAAGAGAAGTCAAAATATTTTTAAAGAAACCCTAGTTGAGAGACAGAACCCTAGGAGGAAGGATTTGTAAGAAAGAAATGGCTAAAATGACGAATGCAAAGTTCGAGGTGTAGAAATTCATCGGTAAGAATAACTTTGCTCTATGGAAACTGAAAGTTATGGATTTTCTTGTGCAACAAGGGTTGCACAAAGCATTGGACAGGGTGAAGAGAAAACCTGCGAGCATGATAGATTTAGACTGGGAGGACTTGGATGCCCGAACTATCAGTACCATCAGGTTATGCTTGGTGGATGAAGTTTTCTTCAACATTGTTGAAGAGAGTACAACTGTAGATTTATGGGAAAAACTGGAAAAATTGTATATGAAAAAATCGTTAACCAATAGAATTTATTTGAAAAGACAATTGTACAGTCTTCGGGTGAATGAGGGTACAAAAGTTGTAGAACATTTAAATGTTTTTAATACACTTATATGCCAATTATCAGATATGGAAGTCAAAATTCAGGAAAAAGACAAAGCTATAACCTTGTTGTGTTCTCTTCCCGAGTCATGGGACCACTTTGTAACTTCAATTAGTTTGAACACTGCTGATTCTTTGAAATTTGAATAAGTTGTAGGAGCTCTCTTATCTGAAGAAGTACGGAGAAAATTCAGTGCTGAAACATCTGCACCAGAAACCATGATAACCAGAGGACGGTCAAAGGAAATAGGAGAAAAAGCAAGGGGATCTTCCAGATCAAATCAAAGGGCAAGAAGTGTAAGGCGAAATGCTGGTTGTGCAATAAAATTGGACACCTCAAGAAAGACTGTTGGAAACGGAAAGACTCTGATAACCCAAAGAAGGAAGCAAATCAAGTTGATTCAGGTATGATAGAGGAAATTTTATCTGCTGAAGAATTATTTATGGTAGATTAAAATTTACCTGTATGTAACATCTCTCAGAATTTTGAAAGTTGGCTATTAGACTTTGATGCTTCTCATCACATGAGTCGACACAGAACTTGGTTTACTTCATATGAAGTTGTAAATGGTAGTTCTGTATTTATGGGTAATAATGTATCATGTCAGACTGTTGGGATGAGAAATATCAGGATCAAAATGTATGATAACACAATTAGAACATTAACTAATGTTAGACATGTATCTTAATTAAAGAAAAATTTGATTTCTTTGGGAGTGTTACTCGGATGGTTATAAGTTTACAGGTCAGAATGGAGTGCTGAAAGTCTCAAAAGGCACCACAGTGGTTATGAAGGCAGAAAATGTTGGAAATCTTAACAGACTCAAAGGAAGTACTCAGGTCAGTGAAACAATAATTATGTCAGAGAAAGAAGGAGGTACTCGCCTATGGCATCATCGATTGGGTCACATGAGCGAGAAAGGTCTTCAGGTACCGATGAACCGTAAATTAATCCTTGATTTGAAATCCTTGAAGTTGGATTTCTGTCAACATTGTGTGTATGGAAAACAGTGTAAACAAAGGTTTAAAACTGGAAGTGATAATAATAAATTTTTTTTGGACTATATTCATTCTAATTTGTGGGGACTATCTCCTGTTGTATCATATGGAGGTGCTTTATATTTCTTAACGTTTATTGATGATTTCTCCTAGAAAGTTTGGGTCTTTATGTTAAAAAAGAAAACTGATGTATTCAATGTCTTTAAACAATTTAAAGAAATGGTAGAAAAAAGAACAAGCAAATCAATTAAATGTTTGGGCACTAACAATGGTGGTGGATTTACTTCTCTAGACTTTGAACCATTAGACATAAAATTGTTGTTTATACTCTTCAACAAAATGGTGTTGCTGAACATATGAATCAGACTCTTATGGAAAGAGCTAGAAGCATGATCAACAATGTTACCATGCAAAAGGAGTTATGGGCAGAAGCAGTATCCACTGCTTGTTATTTAGTTAACAGATCACCTTTAGTTGCACTTAATTGTACAATTCTTGAAGTGGTTGTTTGGATATTCCGACACATAGGAAATAATTAAGTATAACTTGGTCTAGTGTAGAGTTAGGTAAAGTGTGTTTTTTTACTATGTACTTTTGTAACTTACAATCCGACGGTCATGATATGTTCTAGACATGAAGTGATCCGACGATTCATTGTCTCCTTGATATTACCGACACTCGATCTGTGGCTTAACACCTGATTGGTCCATGATCTCTATTTAAGGAGTTTGGAGGGTCATTTGTAAGGTGATCGTTCATGAGAGAAGCTTATGTAAATTATCTTTTTTTATTAATAAATTGCCTAAAGTGGCCGCGTTTGCTTAGGCCGTGGACTGTTTCCCTCTTTGAGGGTTTTAACCACGTCAAGAACACTGGTGTATTGATCTGTGATTTGTTTGTAAGCGGTGTCTTTTGGTGTTCTATCTGAGGAACTTACCCTGTAAATTCCTACATGGTATCAAAGCTATTTAAGGGCCGCATCCGTTGGTGATCCAAATCTAAAGCCAATACAACTGCATTCGACTGTCGTTTTCTAGATCTATTATTTTTGACTGCTTTCAGGCCGAGCGAACTGTTCTATTGTGTTAGGAGCATCTGTTCCAGTAAGGAACCCCTTTCGTTTCATGCGAAAAGGTTTTTGGTAGCCCTAGCTACGTCATTTTTAAGATTTGGAGGTATACAATGTTTATTTGTAGTTTTAGTTATTCATCTCTCTGTTTTTTATTACCGATCTATACCTTTCATTTCTGCGTACGCTTTTTGCCTCGCGACTCTGTGCGATTTGGGAAAATCAGAAACAAAAAGGAAGGAATTTTCTCATGCGTATGCTCTTTTCCGCTGTGCTTTAGTGTGATCTCGGAAAATCAGAAAATATTTAATTTCTGGCAAAAGCTAACTTCAAGCCATAAGGTTTGGTTTTTTTTTGCATGTCCGTGTTGGGTTATGTGTTTTTTTGTTTTGTAGGTAAAAAAAGATTTTTCAAGTAAACACGCACTCCAAAGCTTCAATGACTAAAAAAAAAAAACTCTTTCTCTTTTCCAAAAATTACTAGCCTTTTAAACTAGCTCACTTGGTTCAAAGTTACTTTATGAGAATAGCGGTCTTGGATTCAAATATTTTTTTTGTTGAGTTACTTTTAAAAAAAATACATGTAACTTATGTTTTAAAGTTACTTTATGTAAAAGTGTTATCATCCATTATAAAAAGTGAGTCACTTATAATTTTGAAGTCTCTTTATCTTTTATTTAAGATACAATTTAGTGGATAACTCAGAAAGTACCATTTTAAAAGTGACTTTCACTTATTTATAAAAGTGGGTTACATAATTTTTTTAAAAAGTGAGCTAATTAGATTAAGTTTGGAAAGAGGGGGGATTTTTTTTTTTTTATATAACATTATCATTTACTTCCGCACATTCACGTATTTCGTTGGCATCTTCAACAACTTTTCTTCAAAAAGCCATAACTTCTTCATCTGGAAGCTGTTTTCGGAGCTGTTTTTTTTTAATCGTCCTAAATTTTCGAGATCTTTTGATTGTAACACTTAGTTTCAGCATCTACAACTTCAATTTCTATTAAAATGGAAAGTCCATGCCAAGTTATTCTTGACAGCACCAACTACTTTCAATGAGTGTCCTACATAGAGGATTTACTTAGACGTAAAGGTCTTTATAGAATAGCCTCAGGCCAAGAGTCTAAACCTAGAGATGAAGATAAGGCAGTCACATGGGAAAATAAGCAAGATCAAACACGTGGGTTGATAGGGATGTTTGTTTCTCCAGACCTTAGATTCCATATCGCAGAACTTGATACCCCTAATGAAGCAATGAAACAACTCAATAAAGCTTTTGGAATTAAAAATGAAATTAGAGCTTATTAACTCAAAAATGAGTTGCTTACGTCGGACCCCAATAATTTTTCTTCCATTGAAGATTTTTTGTCCAAGTTCATGACCCTTAGACTTCTCTTGGAAGGTGTTAAGGTTAAGAAAGAAGATGGTAGCCTTATCTATTCCATTCTTACTAAGTTAGATCCAGCCTACTCTGTGTTTGTTTTCACCTTCCATTCTACTAGAGAAACCTTTATTTCTCAAGGACAAGCCTACAAGTCCCCCTCTTTTGATGCCTTTTGTGATTCTTTAATAAGAGAACAAGAAAAATTCTTACATCTTGGTCTTCTTAATCTTGGAAACTCTTCTAAGAAAGCCTTAGCCGCCCAACAACAACTAAGTTCAAAAAATCCTAAGAAGCAACATTCTAAAAAGAATGGTCCTAAACCAACCAAGGGTCCGAAGCACTTTCAATGTCAAAATGAAAAATCAATTCAACAAAATGATAAGGCAAATAAAAACAAATGGAAGAAGACTGATAGACATTGCAACTTTTGTAATCGAGATGGCCACTTAGAATCCAAATGCTTTAAGAAGATGGAAGCCTTGGAATAAGCAATGAAGAAGCATAACATCCATTTGGAGCACTCTTCAACTTCAACTTCATCTTCATGGATAACACTTTCTGCATGTGGTTGTTAAGCATCTCGATCTGATTATGCACTAAATGTATCTTCTTCTTCTCATTCTCATGAGTGGCTCATTGATTCTGGAGCTTCTTATCACATGGCTAAAAACAAAGTCATGTTTTCTTCTTTAAATGATTGTAACACCAAAAATATATATGTTGGTGATGATAGATCTCTTACTGTTGTAGGGACTGGAACTATTCATCTAGACAATGGTCAATTTAATGATGTATTATGTGTTCCAACCTTATCTTGCAACCTTCTATCTGTATATCAGAGAACTCATTCAGGTGAAGCTAAAATCGTTGAATTTTCACCTCATGATGTTGTAATTAAGGACCTAAGAGATCCTAGACAGATTTTAGCTACTGGCATTGCGGATGATTCTACAAGGTTGTATAAGTTTAACAACTTTGGGTCATCAAATCTTCCCTCGGTATTTGTTGCTCATAATGATGAAGTGAGCAAAATTTGGCATGAGCGATTTGGTCACTTAAACTATCGCTCCCTTGAAAATCTATGTAAAGAAAATATGGTGACAGGTCTTCCTATGGTATCTTGCAGAGATAGTGTTTGCTTCGGATGTGTACTCGGAAAACATCATCGAGATGGTTTTGAAAAATGTGCCTCTTGGCACGCCTCAACCCCATTACAACTTCTGCATAGTGATTTATGTGGTCCACTTCCAGTTGTTTTATTTTCTGGCTACAAGTATTTCTTAACTTTCATTGATGATTTCTTTAGACGCACTTGGGTATACTTCTTAAAACTCAAAAGTGAAGTATTTAACATGTTCTTGGCCTTTAAGGCCTTTGTTGAGAAACAATCTGGACATCAAATTCTTAAGCTAAGATCTGATAATGGCGGAGAATATGTTAACAACAAATTCATCAACTTTTGCACTGAGCATGGAATTCAAATGCAACATAATGTTTCATATAATCCACAACAAAATGGTGTAGCTGAAAGGAAGAATCACACCTTAAAGGAAGTGACTAATTGTATGCTTCAATCTAAAGGACTTAGTCTTAATTTTTGGGCAGAAGCAATTAACTGTGCAAATCACATAGTAAATCGCACTCCTACTAAAGTTTTAAAGAATATCACTCCAGAAGAAGAATGGACCTCAATGAAACCAGATGTAAGTCACTTTCATGTTTTTGGAAGTGAAGCATAGGCCCATATTCTTGACGAGAAACATAAAGCCTTAGAACCTAAGAGTGAAAAATGTATTTTTGTTGGATATTATGAAAATATCAAAGGATATAGACTTCTTTCACCTAAATCCAAAAATTTTATCATTAGAAGAGATGTAAAGTTTGCTGAAAACATATCAGCCTACGAGCCTAGTTCGGCGGATGTGCCACCTCTCTCTATCCCTTCTACTTCTGAAAATATTTCTTCTTCAGATGATGACAACGAGGATGAAAATCCTCCCCCACCTTCTCAGGATCCTCCTTCAGCTCCTCAACTTCCAAAATGGGTCTGTGCTACTCGGGATGCAATAGGTTCTCTTGTAGGTGATCCTACAGATCAACGACGTACACGTTCTCAGTTCGATAGAGCCTCTTTTTTACTGGCTCAAGCTTCAACGAATTATGATCCTGACACCTTTGTAGAAGCTTCAGGCCATCCAGATTGGGACACAACTATGAATGAAGAATATCGTTCATTATTGGCAAATGATACATGGGATGTTGTTCCTCTTCCAAAGGGAAGAAAACTTGTTAGATGTAAATGGGTTTAAAGAACCAAGTTTGGACCAGATGGAAAAGTTGATAAACATAAAGTTCGTCTTGTTGCTAAGGGATTTTTACAAGTTGAAGGCATTGACTATACTGAAACCTTCTCCCCTGTTGCCAAAATGAACTCTATCTGCCTTGTTCTTTCCCTTGACGCCTCTTTCAAATGGGAAGTCCATCAGATGGATGTTAAATTTGCCTTCTTGCACGAGGACTTGCATGAAGAAATCTATATGGAACAACCTCCTGGCTTTATACAAACAGACTCCAGCCTTGTATGTCGGCTTAAGAAATCCCTTTATGGTCTCAAGCAAGCCCCTCGGGCTTGGTATGCCAAAATGGATAGCTTTCTTTTAGATACTAGCTTTTCTAGGTGTCATTCTGACAATACTGTCTACACCAAGAAAGTGGGTAAGTCTCTTATCATTCTTGTTCTTTATGTTGATGATCTTATCCTTATTGGTAGTGATCCAAACCTTATAAACCATGTGAAGTCCAGCCTTAAAAAGCAGTTTGAAATGATAGACTTAGGACACTTGCATTATTTTCTTGGCCTTCAAGTCTTGCAATCCAAGGAAGATATTTCCCTTTCCCAGTCCAAGTATGCCTGTGATTTTCTATGCCACTTTCACATGGAAGATTGTAAACCAACCCCTTCTCCCTTTTAGTTTGGAGAAAAACTTTCAATCACTTGTACTTCCCCTGAAGTTGATGCTACCTTATACCGTCAGCTTGTAGGAAAACTTTTGTATCTGACCCATACCTGTCTTGACCTTTCCTTTGCTGTTGGCCTTATTGCTCGGTTTATGCAAAAAAACCCACATGAAATTCATTGGAAAGCAGCTAAAAGAATACTTCGTTATGTTCGAGGTACAGTTCAGTTTGGGATTCATTACAGTGCATAAGCATCTCCTCTATTGGTTGGTTTGAATGGTTCTGATTGGGCTGGTGACCCTAATGATCAGAAGTCTACTACAGGTTATGTCTTCACTCTTGGTTGTGGACCTATTACATGGGCTTGCAAGAAACAAAGTGCCATTTCTCTTTCTTCAGCAGAAGCAGAGTATCGTGGCGCCGTAGGAGCTAGTAAGGAAGCCTTGTGGCTTTGTCAGATCCTGTTAGAGTTTGGCTTTTAGCAACAACATCCGACTACACTTTGGTGTGATAATCAAAGTGCCATTCAACTATGCAAAGATCTAGTCCAACATCAGTGCAACAAACACATTGAACTACACATGCACTTCATCAGAAATCTCATTCATGACCATGTTCTTGAAGTGCAATATTGTTCAACCGATGATCAAGTTGCAGACATCTTTACAAAGGCTCTCACAAAGGTGAAGTTTACTAAACTTTGATTTATGGTTGGAGTTCAGGAAGTTGTCACTAAGGGGGGATAGGCTCTAATGCCTTATTCCTTCTCCTATTGTGTCATATTTGTACATCCTTCAATCCCATCCCAAGTTGTTCTTAAGGGGGGATGTTAAGATATTCTGACACATAGGAAATAGTTAAGTATAACTTGGTCTAGTGCAGATTCAGGTAAATTGTGTTTATTTACTATGTACTTTTGTAACTTACAAATCCAACGGTCACGATATGTTCTAGATATGAAGTTATCCGACGGTTCATTCTCTCCTCGGTATTACCAATACTTGATCCGTGGCTTAGCACCCGATTGGTCCATGATCTCTATTTAAAGAGCATGGAGGGTCATTTGTAAGGTGAACGTTCATGAGAGAAGCTTATGTAAATTTTCTTTCTTTTATTAATAAATTGCCTGAAGTGGCCGCGCTGGCTCAGGCCGTGGACTGTTTCCCTCTTTGAGGGTTTTAACCATGTCAAGAATACTAGCGTATTGATGTGTGATTTGTTTGTGAGCGGTGTCCTTTGGTGTTCTATCTGAAGAACTTACCCTGTAAATTCCTATAGAAGTTTGGTTAGGTTAGTCTTGTGATTATTCAAATTTAAGGATATTTGGTTGTGATTCCTATGCTCTTATTCCTAAAAATCAACGTTCAAAATTAGATCTAAAATCAAAATGTTATGTCTTTGTTGGGTATGAAAGGATACATGTTGTGGGATCTTACTTCACGAAAGATAGTCATTAGTAGAGATGTAACATTTGATGAATCTTCTCTTTTAAAATCAGATGTTGAAAAAATTAAAGAAGAACATGTATTGCCAAGTTAGCAAATTCAGTTGGAGACTAGACCTTTTTCAGAAAGTTGAAAGGAAGGAGAGACTTCTGAAGGAAAAGGTGAAGAAGATGCAAAGGATTTTTTAGAACCTGTTTAGAAACTAGTCACTCTCAGAAGACCTACAAGGGAAAGAAAAACACCCAAAAGGTATGAAGATTCTGCTTCATATTTTGCATTGATTACTGAAGATGAGGAACCTTCTTGTTATCAGGAAGCAGTGGATGATGTAGATAGCGGAAAATGGAAAAAGGCTATGGAAGAAGAAATGGATTCCTTAGCCAAGAACAATACCCGAGATCTTATAGAACTTCTTGAAGGGAAAAGTGTTATTGGATGCAAATGGGTTTTCAAATTGAAACAAAAAGTTGATGGAAGTATCGAAAGGTATAAGGCAAGGGTGGTAGCAAAAGGGTATTCTCAGGTTGAAGGTATTGACTTTCATGAGATTTTTTAACCAGTTGTAAAAATTGTTTCTATTCGTACTGTGTTGGCACTAACTACATTACTTAACCTTGAGTTAGAATAGTTAGATGTTAAAACAACTTTTCTACATGGTGATTTGGATGGGGAGATACATATGGAACAACTAGAAGGTTTACAAGGTCGCAACAGAAGATTAGTTTGCAAGCTCAAGAAATCATTATATGGCTTGACGCAGTCTCCCAAGCAATGGTATAAGAAGTTTGACTCCTTCATGGTGGGCCATAACTTTATTAGAAGTGAGTATGATCATTATGTATACTTCAAGAGTTTCAGTGGAATATTCATTATCTTAGTTTTGTATGTTGTTGATATGCTTATTGCAAGCAAAGCATGGAAGAGATCAACAGGTTAAAGGCTCAGCTCTCTAGGACGTTTGATATGAAGGATCTTGGAGCAACAAAACATATCTTGGGCATGGAGATACACAGAGACAAGAAAAATGGTAAGCTTTGGTTATCACAGTAGAAGTATGTGGAAAGAGTACTTGAAAAGTTCGGTATGAACAATGTGAAACCTGTTAATGTTCCATTAGCTTCCCATTTTAAGCTTTCTTTAGTTTTGAGTCCTAGAACTGATGAAGAAAAGTACTATATGTCTCGTGTACCATATGCTAATGCTGTAGGCAACTTAATGTATGCGATGGTATCTACAAGACCTGGCATTTCACATGCAGTTGGAGTTGTCAACAGGTTCATGGCAAATCCAGGTGAAGAACATTGGCGAGCAGTGAAATGGGTGCTTCGGTATTTAAGAGGCACAAGTGACCATTGCATCATCTTTAATGGTAGTGAAGGATCAGTTTGCGGATATGTGGATGCTGATTATGCAGGTGATTTTGACAAAAGGAGATCTACTACAGGTTATGTCTTTACTCTTGCAGGTGGAGAAATTAGCTGGATGTCAAAGCTTCAAGAAACAGTTTCTTTGTCCACTACCGAAGCATAATATATAGCTGCTTCGGATGCCAGTAAAGAAGCAATCTGGTTAAAGGGTCTACTTGATGAGATTGGAAGGACACAGGAGAAAGTGAATGCATTATGTGACAGTCAGAGTGCTATTCACTTGGCTACAAATCTAGATTATAATAACAAGACCAAGCACATTGATGTAAGGTATCATTTTCTGAGACATGTGATCGATGGCGAAAAAGTAGCTCTTAAGAAGGTCCATACATGGGAGAATTGTGCATACATATTCACGAAGCCAGTTACAGTAGAGAAGCTGCGATGGTGTTTGGCTTCTCTTGGCTTGCAGAAGAGATGATGAATGGGCATGGGCAAGGGATTAGGAAAATTGTTGTCAAGGTGGAGTTTGTTGAAATGTGACAACAAATAATGTAATTATATGTAAAATCTGTAAAATCTTTATTAATTACTGCGAGTTAGTTTTGTAAGTTAGTTCATGACGAATAGCAGTAATGTAACGGAGGAGAGACTCATTTGAAATTGGTGAATTCCCGAGAGGATGTATCATGGAGAATCATTCTTGATTAATAAAGATTTCCAATCCCTTGCCCCGTTGAGGTTTCCTTGACACACTGTCAAGGTTTTACCACGTAAAACTATTTGTGTTTACTTGTGTGTATTTCAGTTTCCATTCAGTTTCTTTACCTTCCCTTTTTGTTTAATGAATTCCTGAGACCAACAACTGTTGTGTTTAACCCCAACAACCTCGACCATTGATGGATGTAACATATTTTAATGGACAAGGCCATGTCAATGGTAACTTTGGTAAGATACATACCTTTAAGTTGTCACATTCATCCAAGCTAGGTTTACTTTTTTAACAAAGGGCTATTCACAAAAAAAAATGTAGAGACTTAATGTATTAAGATTGCAATATCTATAATAATAAAATTCAAGAGATAACTATTAGATTGAACAATTCAACAAGAATATATACTAACACATTTATTGAACTAATAAAACATGATATTGATTTTTTTATGGAAGAAAAAATAGTTACATAATCTAAAATGACAAAATGCCATTTAACACATTTATTGAACTAATAAAACATGATATTGATTTTTTTATGGAAGAAAAAATAGTTACATAATCTAAAATGACAAAATGCCATTTAAATATAATTATATTAGATTTGACACTTGATACGTGCATATACATTATGTTTGCAATATAACCTTAAAAGAATGCTTAAGCTTCATTAAATTTGGTTGTCTGATTGGAATATTGAATGATACCACCTTAAATATGCCAATCTTATTATTGATTTAATAAAACAAATGAATATTGCGCCCCCCCAAAAAGAGGTTTTTATTGCTGATGATACATTTTGAATCTTGTACTCGAAGGGTTTTTTGTTTGTTTAAGCCTTAGTGTGTTTGGTCGCATCATTGTTGCAAGTTCCCTCCAATAATACCACGCAAACCAAGTTCAAAGTGTGAATTTGAACTACTCCCTTTACTGATAACTGAGAGACATTTAGGATTTGCATTCCATTATATTACAAATTTCTTAATTCTTTGGAGCATTTTTTCTTCAAATGTGGTGATGATTGTGCACATTTTTCTTTTCTTTTCTTTTTATACACTTTTTAAAAGAGACGAATTTGTCCCTTAAAATGGAGTAGATAACATTATTAGTGCATTTAATTCTCTAGTTAGTGAAGTGACTAATACTTTGAGATTAAGAATAACATATTGATAATCATTGAAGTACTTATCTTCTATTGCACTTTTCCATTTGTGTTGTTTAGTGTCGAAGGTCCCCCTTGGGATCGTGTTTCACCTTTTTCCCATTTTTTGCATAACATTAGATGACACTACTCCAACGCTATTAGATGGATGTGACATTCATTCATCAAATGACGTCTCATGACTTTGTTCAATATGAACTGTCTTATCTATGGTCCCATACCATAGATTCTTAGACAAACATGGGGATCCTTGTTCCATATTGAGTTATTATACATATAATCACCTTCTCTATGTTTGCAAGTGGTCTCATACATCTCTATAGTAGATAATCTTCTCATCTTGGTTATCTCTAAATCTTTTTAAATAAGCACATCATATATTTTGGTGATACATTGCCTTGTCATACATTTTGGGGCATTTCTTAATAAGCTATTATGCTTCTCATATGACATCCAATGTTGGTTTCCCAATACTTCCAAAATCAATTTAATCATAACAAATGAACACTAAAACCAAAGCAATTCTACTTGATCTACCAATTGAATTTTGGATATCAAGCCTCCTTGGAGTTAGTGTGATCTCATGAGGCTTCCAATTCAATCCCCAACTTTGTCCCTAAACAATGCCATCTTCTTTATTTTCAAGGGAATTTAGAGTCACAAAGTCATGTTGCTAGTGCTTCCTTTGGATCAAGTTGTTTCCTTGCATCGATCCCACTTCTTTATTGCCATACCATTATGTAGTGGATGTCATCTCAATTATTCTATCATTCTATGGTTTTGCTACCAAAATGAAGATTGAAGGAGTTCCACAAATGTGTTTGGATTGTAGAGAGCCCAAAGTATAGAGGACCATTGAGGAAAGAACGTTCAAGGTTACTTTCAGTGATTTGAAGTGACAAGGCTCATCTTGATTAGTTTATATGAAGATTTTGCTTTCTTTTGTCCCTCAAAAATTTCTTCCTTTACTTATGCATTTTGAAAAAAATTACAATATTTTTTGGTGAATTAACAATAAATTTTGCTATTATTTGGAAGTAATGGAATATTGGTTGGTTATTTTGGTGTGTGTAGGACCATTGGGGGATCATGGTGGCACATAGGTCATCCTCTTCATCAATCTAGAAGCTGAAGGTTCTAAGAGGAACATTATGCATGTATGTTCCCTATTCCTTAAAAATCTTTATTTGCTTGGATTACTTGGTTGAAGGTAGGGAAAAATATAATGCAATGCTCCATACTTTTAATTAAAGCAATAAATAATATATAAATAGTCTTAAAAGCATGAATATATAACACTATATTAAAGTTTTTATGAATATAAAATACTAAATTAAAGTTTAAAAAATTAATAACATGATAAAAAAATATAAAATGATAAAAGAATATAAAATAAGAATAAAAAGAAGAGAAATTACAAAAAGGAATCAAAGAAGAATTAAATTAAGAAAAAATTACATTATATGATGAATTACTTAAAGGACAAGCAATCCCGAGGGTTGGCTCAATTTGTCAAGTCCTTGTCGTTAAAGCAACTTTGCTATTGAGAGGTTATGGGATCAATTCTCTTGACACTCTCGGGGTTAGGCTCTGTGGTTGAGCCGACAAAAAGTGACCTCTTCGGGTGGATCTGCCTGGTACAAATATTCCATGGATGTAGCAGTGATTGATCTCCAAGATCCAAATATTCCATGGATGTAGCAGTGACTGATCTCCAGGGTCGATGAACCATATAGAAAAAATAATTACTTGAATGACAAGCGAAGCCTACGCATGAAGCCTATTGTGACATTTTTCGCTTTGACAGTTAATGAAAGGGCTTAGAAGCTAGCATATGTAATTGATTGGATGTCAATGATTCTCAATTGTCTTGATTAAAGAGTTGGTTGGGTAGAGAGTTGTCCCACACTCTTGGTTGTGGTCCACTTGATCAACTTTGTCATGATTAAGGAGTTGGTTGGGTAGAGAGTTGCCCCATACTTAGTTGTGGTCTACTTGATCAAAATTCGTAGTGTGTTAGTTTATGTTCACATGTCTTGTTGATTATTTTTTTCTACAACTCTATGGTAATAGTTTCCTGAGACACCTCTCATGTGAATTGATTAACAATAAAATTTTCTTTTTGATCAAATCTAGCTGTTGTCATTTTAGCCGTTACCTTGTCTGGAAAATTGGGTCATGGGATATTTTGCCTTGTCTATTTAATGTGCAAAGCGAGATCTGCTCATTCAACTTGTCCTGACGATGAACCACACTGGTTGGTTCGAAACGCGTCGACAAAAGTTTCTCTATGTGATTTTCGCTGAAGAATCTTCAAAAATTTGATATGGATCACAGAAGCCTAAATTCAATAAAATTTTCTTTATTTTTATTAATTTTTGCCCCTTTTTTCCAGAAAAAGAAAAAAAACCCTGGTTTATATTATTTACCAGTTCATTTTGCAAAACATAAGTTTTGCCTCATATGTAAACGTTAATCAAATCTAAACATTACAGTCAACCAGACTTGAAATACCTTAATCAAATCTAAACATTACAGTCAACCAGAATTGAAATCTTGTGTTTAAAAGATCAATCTAGACTAATTAGCATTGATCAAGTGGGTGTAACAAAATACTTACAGCTCAATTTATGCCACTGATACTTCCATCTTTCATCAAACAGTTTGACTTGATCCTTGGACAAACCATTTTACTTGATAAAATCATAGGTTAATGAACATTCTAGTCAGTAGCCCATGTTTACTTCTGGTCTCTCGTTGCCTGATTGGATGCCGAGCAAAATAGCACTAGAGGTAAGGTACGCGAATCAATTCAAGATACATGGAGTTATCCTTTGCTTAATCACAACAGAAGATAACAACTCATTGAAAGCTAACTGTGTCACGCGGAGAAGAGAGATAGGAACCATCTCCATTGTGAGGGGAATCAAAGTTTTCATTCTTCCTCGAGTGGGGTTTTGAAACTTTACCACTAACTTACAAATTCAGGTAAGAGATCAAGGATATGTCCAGCGAAAAAACAAAAACCTTTTTCAGAAGGTTTAGCCAGTCTCAAAATTGCTTTGGAATACCAATATGGATTGCGTTTTCACCCTCATGACTATGCGATCTATGGACTCTTCACACGGATCCAAATTTCTGAACAATTTTGTGCCTAAAACATATTTTTGAACCTGGAAGAGAATAGAACTTTTGAAATTTTTAAAGAACAGCTCCAAATCTTAATAAATACCTACAGGATATTTTTTTACAATTATATCTCTCATAAATTGTCTACAGCATGTATGCCAAAAAAAAAAAAAAATGGTGTTAAAGAATTCACTGTAATTGAGATTTCTTGAATTTGAAAACCCCTCATTGAAAATCCTATTCTGCTAGCAATGTGGTTAATTTGATGCATATTTTTTTTTTCAGAAGAAAAATCACGATGTAATTATATTAAGGAAATATAACAAGCTGTATACATGAGAGGACATGAGAGGACATAACAGAGCAGCCCGGAGAAACTGTTCCTGATAGACAAAATAGGCACTGCCAATGAGCCTGATAATAAAAAAAGAAGCTGATAACCAAGATCGATCAGAGATCATGAGCAAAAAACAGAATATCCTTCCGGAATTGTACCAAAAGAAAGAGATCCCCATAGCAGTGAGGGAAACCAAAAAGAAGAGAAAAACATATCAGCCCAGAGCCGCCAGTGAAGATATGGAGTCCATCACCGAATCAATAGGAGCGTTTGAATCCTGGAAAATACGAGCATTTCTCCACTTCCAGAGAAGCCAGCAAGTGAGGATAAAAATCGATCGCCAAGCTAGATTTTGTTCACTCCACCACCTGAAAGCATCCTGTACAGAGGAGAAAGATTGATGAGGAAAACCATGTGTTAATGAAAGATCATACCATATTTTGGCCGATGCCGAGCATTGAAAAAACATATGGATGTTTGTTTCCAGTGCTTGACAACACATAACGCATCTGCCAGGTCCCGTCCAGCCTTTTTTTTGCAAAACTTCCCATGTAAGATTCCTATTGGAAAAAACCAACCAGGAAAATAATGTAGCTTTGAGCGAGCATGTTGTTTTCCAGAACTTCATGGGGAACAAGGGCATATGGAGCGGCTGTAGAGACAACGTTGCAGCGGCATAAAGGTCCTTGACAGTGACAGGCATAGTGGATTTTGACTTCGACCAAACCAGTATATCATTGAATCCTGATTGTTTAATTCCTTTGTCATCGAGACTCTTAACCGCCGATGCCCATAGCTGACAAAGAGAAGAAGGCAGATGTAGATCATCAGCAGACATCCAAATAGGAGTCGATGAGGACCAATGAAGAATGAGCTTGTTCCATGTGAATAGACCCTGTGAGTGCAGGAAAGAAATGAGAACAGGGGAGAGGGATTCTTGCACAATATTATTAATTGTAGTTTTCAATTATTAATCTAATTTTTTAATAATAATAATAATAATTTAAAATTTTGGCTACTAAACTGGTGTATAAAACTCCGTTGAACAAGCGATTTTATATTTACTCAGTGATTCAGGGCTACAGTCTACAACATGTATGGAAAGAAAACAAAAAATTGGTGTTAAAGAATTCACTGTAATTGAGATTTCTTGAATTTGAAAACCCCTCATTGAAAATCCTATTCTGCTGGCAATGTGGTTAATTTGATGCATATCTGCACATTATTATTAATTGTGGTTTTCAATTATTAATCGTATTTTTTAATAATAATAATAATTTAAATTTTTGGCCGAATCAGATACTAAACTGGTGTATAAGATTCCATTATTTGTTGAACAAGGGATTTTATATCCACTCAGTTATTTCAGGGCTAAAGTCTATGGAGATATACATACTCTATCCTACTGGATTTGACCCTTGAAAAAACACATACTCTTAATCATTAGCCCCCCTAAAACTGTTATTATGAAATTGTTTAACTTGTAAATTGACTTTCATACACTAGTGAATGATTCTTACTCGTGTCATGGAGCTAAATTTATGATTCTTTAAAACTCATCTCTCTTACCATGTTGATGTTAAGGGTGCACTTGTGAAGTGTTGTTTTGCATGCCATTTTTGGATCAATGTCACAGATCACTAGATTCAGTTTTACCATGTTGATGTTATCAAGGGTGCACTTGTGAAGTGTTGTTATTTTTGTATCAATGTTGCATATCACTAGTTTCAATTTTAGATCGGGAAGAACACTTCCTTTAGTGGTATTATAGGGTTTGTTTCACTAAATTTATGGCAATAGCAATATCAAGATATATAGCCATGCATGCGGATCATAGCAGCAATGTGATGCGAAGCATACGTGTGATTATTCAAACTATACAGTTATTTTTGGTAAGCATTACATCATACAAGTAATCCAATAACTGATAGAACTTAGTTTATTTTTTTCTTGGATCAATGGAGAGAGTTTCATTCCTACAAAGTTGGATTCACTTTCATTTGCCACAGCTTCAAGAAGCTCTGGATCAAATCTGAAACATCTCAAATTGCTAATTTATGTATTTAACATCTCAAATTGCTAATTTATGTAAAAAGCACTTGCAAGCGGTGATTAATAGAAGAGAAATCACTTAATCTCTATGCCTTAGATTTATCAACATGGTATCAGAGTTAAGGTGACTAAGTCAAGGAAGGGCATCTTATCAAGGGACACTCAAGGATCAAATCTCAAGGAAGGCATCAAAGCGAAGATCATCTTGAAGTCAAAGGAAGCATCATAACCCTAGATCAAAGAAGTCTACAAAGAAGTATTGGGATCATCATCAAGAAAAGAAGGCCAAAATCACTACATCTACTCAAGTTGAAGAAATCTACGAATCAAGTTAAAGTGTTTTGAAGATTATTCATCCAAAGGATGCTAGATCAAAAGGCAGTATCATCTCACTCTCTGTGGGATTAAGGATCATTCTTGAAGAAAACTACCTTCATCAAGATGAAGTTTTATATCCTTTATATCATCATCAACATCAAGGAAGCAACAAGAAGAAGGAGCATCCTATCAAATAAGTATATTTATGTCCACATTTGAATATGTCAAAATGTCTATTTGCAAGGAAAACAACAAATTGGTTGGGGCTTCAAGCTATCTTGTATGGAAGAAAAGGACAAATCTGTATCTCATTGAAAATGAGGTTATGGAACATGTCAAAGGTTATATCACTAAACCAAGAAAGGAAGATGCTCAAGCTCTTGCCAAGTATATGAAAGGGGAAGTTAGGACCCAAAGGATTCTCATAGAATCCCCTCATCCCATATGTATCTAAACTCAAAACTTCAAAAGAAATCTATGACAAACTGGTAGAGTTATATTCTATAACCACTGTTGGAGAAGTCATCTCATTAAGGCAAGAATTTTATAAGCTGAAGATGTTAAGGGAAGATGGAATAACCTCATATTTATGAGGATATCTGAGATCCAGGACCAACTACAAGATCTAGGAAAAGTCATGTTTGATAGAGAAATGACTACGGTTGTAACTACCAGAGGAGTGGGGTAACTTTACTTCAAGTATTTATGGGAAGAAAGAAGCTAATCCATTCCAGGATATATGGTCACTGTGCAAGATTGAAGAATCTAGACTAAAGGCCAAGTCTGATGTGGGAGTAGGTGAGCAAAATCAAGCTTATGCTACAATGACAAGAAGAAAAGGAAAATTTGGGAAGTCTGATTCTCGAAAAATAAAAGGAACATGGCTAATATCTAATGCTATGGATGTCAAGAATATGGACACTACAAAAGAGATTGTCCTAAGATCAAGAAAGATAATAAAAAAAGAGGAAGAGAAGAAGCTCATATCACCAAAGAAGTGGAGGAAGCTGAAAAGAAGTCCAAGATAGAGGAAGTAAGAAATCTCTAATATGACTGAGATAGTCTTCCTCACCTAAGCTCTTTTCAAGTTCCTAAGTCTTCCATTGTAAGATATTGCTATCATGATTCACTAAATGGGATGCAGCAAGGCATCATAGAAGCATTGGAAGTGAGAGCTTAGGACATCATCATAGAGAAGCATGAAAGATGGTTAGAATATATGGAAGTCAAGGATATAGATCTTGGGAATCTCATTGGAAACATAAGTGGCAAGGTCATCTAGTTCAAGGTTCAACATACATCTATCAAAAGGAAACATCTGATGATGGGGATATTTTAGATCCTCAATATTCTTTGATGGAATCTTCATTGAAAGGTTCATCGATCATGAGGGGAAGCAAGTGTTTCATCAAGAATTCCAAACTTGTGGAATTCATGGGATGATGGTATGATGACATAAAAGTGAAGCAGATCAAGGGATTGAAGCTCTTTCAATCAAGGAAGATGCTACAAGAAGTCTGGATAACCCAAAGGAAAAATGAGGTATGTGTGCTTACTTTTGATATTGTGGAAGTCATGTCATATGGTTGCAGATATCATGCTCTATCTTAAGAGCATGATCAAAAGAAAGGATCTCCTCCCTCAAAGGGATGCAAGAATGCATGGGTCACACATTCACTAGATGAAATCAACATAATATGTCCTCATATGAAGTATGAGGTGGTTGACTACAATTGAGGAACTCTGATTGGAATCTCCTGGGAATGAAATGTGTGAAGAAAGGAAGGAAGAGATCATGGAATATGCAACCATGGTAAAGGCAATCAACATCTGATAAACCAAGAAGATTTGACTAGGATATCTCCATGGAAGATATGAAGACTCTGATGGAGTCTGAAAAAGAAAGAGACCCTTGACAATATATATCTTTGGGAGATGTGTCGATATGTATGCAAGATGTTGATGCAAACTAGAAGATGTCATGATGAAAGACCATCACAAAGGTAATGTTGATTTTAATGTTCATTCCTTTATTTTTGAACAAATATCTGGATGGGTTTATGTAGGGCTACCAAGGGAAGATCTATGGATGTCTTCCACCACCGATGCACATGTAGTAGGATGAAAGATCCTTAAGTAAACATGGCATGAAGGAAGGCTAGATATGAACTGATGGATCACTTTTTGATGATGACATGGTTGACTCATGGATGAAAGTGATGGATGGTCGGTGCCCTTGTAGAAGTTCCAAACATGAAGAATCTTAGATAACGAAAAGAAGTTCATGACATCGTGAAGAGGAGTTCTTCAAGCAACTGGTTGTACCATCATCTCCACCTGAGAAGCTGTTATAGGTCCCTAACTAAGAGGGAGCTTGCAAACAAGTTTCTCACTTGGAAGAAACCTAGAACTTCCTAAGCCAAGAGGGAGCTTAGGTACATTCCTTCCGTAGGAATGAGTAAATTCCTTTATTGGAATAGATATGTCCTCCCTAATTAAGAGGGAGAGATAGAATTGAGGATTGGGTAAACATCTGGCATTTGATGCTCTTTGAGGATGAATTAGGGCATCAAAGATAAGAGTAGTCGTTGAGGACCGATATTCTTTGAGGACTGGGAATCTAAGATAAGAATAGTCTTGGTGGAACACACCCTGAGAACTTGGGTGGGGTATGTTCCGAGAGAGACAATGATGAGGGTGTCTATACTTCATTGGTCTCGCCAGCATTATGCTCAAATCTCGTGGAGAGATAGAGATGTTAGTCAAGGCCTTGCTATGTGACGCTGTTGGTTGATATGGTGCTAAACAAATGGGTTACCAATCCATCTCTTCTTATGAGAATTTTTTCAGATTGAGAATGACCAAGTACCATTATGAATACCTCCCTAGTTAAGAGGGAGTGTTGAAAAGTGTAACTAGGTCCGGTCTTTATAATGACATGTGTAATTGTGATTTTATGTAATTAATGAAAATAAGAAAAATAAAATTATTATTGTAATGCTTGTCTCATGGGTTTCATGAGCAAGGAATTTTATTTTAGTGATGGCTCCCATTGAGAACATTTAGGATTTGTCATCTAGTCATAAAAGTCAATTTGAGTCTATGTCATGTATGAAGGACCCTTGGGGCATATTACATTTTGTACGAGTCATAAAAGGTCTAAGAAGGCCCTACAAGACCAAGACAAAGTCACCTCCTTCAAGTTGGCTTCAAAAGAATAATAAATTCTCTCAAATAGACATGTTGGCTCATCTCCAAGTCATGTCGGCTTATTATAGGCTCCAACAACTATAAATAGGGCAGTTTAGATTTCAATTAGAGACAAAATTTTACAGCAGATTTCGGTGGTCATCAAGTTTGCAATTCAGTCAAGGCTTAAGGCAGAAAAAGGAGTGTGAATGTCTCATAAGAAGTATATCTATCCAAGCGAAGGAGGAAAACAAAAGGAAGATCTGTTTGGGACCATTTTAAGGACTGATCTCCACTCACACGTGAAAGGAAAAGGGTTACTTCTGGAGAAAAGGGGCCAAAGATCTTCTTGCTGTGATAAAGGCCTAATCAAGAAGCATTCAAGATGCCGAGTTGAAGAAGAAATCCTTCCAGTCCAAGCGAAGGAGATTAAGAGGCTAGATCACCATATGTGCTGCAACTAGGACGAAATAAAGTGCAGGTTTGAAGTAGAAGGTAGCCGAGATTGAAGGATAGCTGAAAAGAAGGAAGAAGAAGTTTGACTATTATTGACTTGTGCACGAAGAGCAGTGGAAGGGAACTTGTGTCTTGGTCTTGGTATTCGTTAATTGTAATCTCTATAAGAAGAAGAATTTGTTCAAGTTTTCCTCTCAAAGAGCGAAAGGTTTTGGCCCTGGATGATAGCCTATATTATGTGTCTCTTGTCTCTTTATGATTTATGCATTAATAACTATTTGATGAAAAAAAACACAAATAACCTAAGTAAAAAAAATCCTAAAGAAATCAAAATAACTCACAAAAAATTACTAATAAAAGAAAAATCACTTAATCCCTATGCCCTAAATATGCAAAGCTTAATATTATATTATGCTTTGCATATTAATCGGTCACCCCACCCTTATTAGTGCCCAACACAATTTTTCATATTATTACGTGTATTGCAACATTGATTTATGAATACTTGAATATAGAACCATTTCCGTATGTGTGTTAAAAACATTAACCTCGGTACCATGTGAGTGTATTCATTGATGGATAAAATGATCTTACCTTTTTCTTTACTTCATACCTCTTCTTCATTTGCATTTCTGTTAATGGATTACTTTTTGACTCAATATACTAGGTGGTAATGTTCCTTAATATCTTAATGACATGGATGGTTTCCAAAATTCTTATATAGTTTGTATAAGATATATTTCTGTTAATGGATTATTTTTTGACTCAATATACTAGGTGGTAATGTTCCTTAGTATCTTAATGACATGGATGGTTTTCAAAATTCTTATATAGCTAGTATAAGATATAGTTTGGATTTTGTATATAGTTAGTATAATATATATTTATATGAAATAAATTATATACTAATGGTGTGATTTAATAGGTAATTGAAATTTTATAAAATGGATTCAACGTGATTATTTGGTTGACTTTGTTCCAAGGATGTCTGTTTTTTTGTAACAAGGAATAATTGTAATATATGATTTATCAATTAATAACAAATAATGTCATCAATTAGTGATTGTTTTGTTGTTACATGTAATATGATAATGAGAAAAATTACATCATGTTCAAAGTATTTTAAGTGTTTACCTTATGTTTAATAGTATATATTTAGAGGTTTGACTATGGACATTAATAAAAGGCTATCATATTGTTGAGCCTCGAACTTGCACCTTCCCATACATCCTCTCAGCCTTCTTTTTCCACTCATTTCATCTACCACGTTGATTAAATCATTGTATTTTAGTTTAAAAACGAGCTTTTGACATGGTTTTCTAACTACGCTGATGACTGTTGTTTGGTTTAGAATTTTGTTCAGACAGTTGCGGAAGCTTCTCAGTTTCCGCAGCCGATACAGGTTTCCGCAGCTGACCCAGGTTTTTGCAGCCAGCACAGGATTCCGCAGCCGTTTTTTCAAACACCATGCTATAGGTGTCCTCTCAAGAAATGAGCCACATGGGCAAGTTACAGGAGTCAAGGACATGGATCGTGTCCCTCCAGATCATCCAGCACGGTCATAAAAGCCCGCGGTCAAACAAGGGGCAAAGGATAGTCAACGGAAGTGTTCAGTGGTGGCACGGCTCTGCGTAGCTCTGTTTTTGAGCACGTGAAGCTACGTGGCACAGTCCTTAGCCACGAAGACATCCTGATAGCGTGAATCCAACATCCATACCTCTCAGATTTAATAAACATGATGACAGTTACCTAGATCCGGGCTGAAGAGGATTTACGTGTCTCTGGCAGCGTGGTTAATAGCGTAGATTTAGTTAATCTGTTTAGCTTTCTTTCCTTATAAATAATGCGTCCATGAACGCTGAAAAAGTTAATCTTTTTGGAATGTAATCCGAAGCTGTTGTATTTCCCCACTGCACTTTTACGTTGCTGTTTAATATATGAGAAGACTGGTTTAAACTTAAGCTTGTAGCTGTTCGTTGAATCGGTTGAAGTGGCAGAGGGCCCCTGCTTACTGAAGCCTTGTACAATTGTCTTTTAACTCTTGCATTACTTTTTCCTGTTCATGTATATTAGCTGTACAGTTGTCATTTAAATGCTGTGTTTTATTTCATCATGTATATTAGCTGTACATAACAAAGCTTTTTGATTTCTGTTGATTTACATTTTCATTGCTGCTCTTTTATGGTTACAACTGATCAGTGTTTTTGCAGGTTTCCTTAGGCAGCCCGAGGCAATTTTTCACCTTTTCTTTTTATAGCTATTGGCATACGAGATCATCTTGTCTTTGTCGCTGACTCTTGTTTTCTGAAGTTTGATTTCCAGTACTGTCATTTCCTTAAGTTGTACATTTATTTTCTGCTCTTAGATATCATGCTATTCATCTGTTAACGGTTCCTTTCTATAATCAAATAACTTTATTAGGAACCAGAATATCACTCATTATAGCTTGATTTAGTTTGCTTTAGATCTCACATTGCTGGACTTGTTCATGACTGTTTCTCACAGGGTAAATTAAGCTGAAAGGCAAAAGGTCAAGAAAGTTAAAGTAGTGTGATTAGTTTCTTTTATGCAGTTTAACTTCTTTTAGATTTCACATTGCTTAACATTTCATGATATCTTTTCACAAGGAAGATTGAGTTGAAGAGTTGAAATAGTGTGGATTAGTTGTTCTTACTTTTAATTGAATTTAGTGTAGATTTCACTTTCATTTTCATTCAACAACAAAGATACTAGGCCGATGTCATAGTTCATTGTTTGATGTCTTTATTTCTTTTGAAGAATTGATTTCATTGCAGTTATTTTAAAGCTTTCTCTCTTTTAAGTTTTGAAAACCACTTAGAGATCACCATAATCATCCATATTTCACTTGCTTTATCACCTTTTCATCATCTCACATTAGGGAAAGATAAATCCAAAAACAAACTTAAAAAAAACTAAAAACGACAAAAGACTAAGGAAATGGTTATCTAGTACATATAGTACACTTCACTTCGTCAGTTTACGAACCCCGGGTTGACATTATAAATAGAAATTTAGATCACACTAAATTGACCAAACATTTTGGCGCCATTGCCGGGGAAGTGAAATTAGGTAGCCAAATTCTTAAAAAAAAAACACAAGAAAATTTCAAGGAAGGAAAATTGATAACCTCTCAAAGTATGCTCTCCTCTTGCACTTAAAGTGATCTGGAGGATCAGAAAAGGGAAAGTTATTGGTTTAATAGTTTCTTGAGTATGCTCTCTTCTTGCACCTAGAGTGCCCTGGAAGATCAGAAAGAGAATTATTAGCCCGACTTGAAGAAAAATAAAAAATGACATGCATAGAGCAAGAGATTCTAGGGGAATGTTTTTAGCTAGAGCCAAGAGTTCGATTTTTACAAGTCCATCTACTTCAAGGAATAGACAAGAGACACCTCCATCATCTCCAACTTACACTCCTAGCCCTAGGATTCCTGGAATTCAAGAGGCAGGAGTCGACTCTCCCACACCTTCCATCGAATCTGAATTAGAAAGAGATCCTTTCCTTCCTTCTACAGAAAGACAAATTGTAATTGAAGAAGTAGAATCATCTGAAGAAGAAGATGGAGAAATTCCTTCTCGTTCACCCTTAGTAGAAGAACCAGAAGACTCTGAAGTCTCCAGGGAAACTACCATGACATAGGAAGGAGGAACTGGATTTGGTAGAGGTAGAGGTAGAGGAGGAGGAGGAAACAATGGAGGAGGTAGAGGTAACATTGGGGGAAATAGGGATGGAGATAACTCATTCGGATTTCCTATAGTCGATGAGGACTCCCGAGCCACAATGAAAAACATCTCACCATCTGTCCTCCCAAACTTCCATGGGTTAAGGAATGAGGACCCTGAAACATTTCTATTTGAGTTTGAAGTCGTGTGTCGAACTTATGATTATCTGGAAGACTCTCAAAAACTCAAACTGTTTCCTTCAACATTGAAAGGAGCAGCCTTGAAATGGTTCATGGGATTACTCACTCAATCCATTAGGTCTTGGAATGATATGAAACAAACATTTTTGGATAGGTACCTGGACTATTGTATGCCCACCAATCACAAGGATGAGGTATTCAAAATGGTGCAAAAAGAAGATGAAAACTTGGAGGATTTACTTGAAAGATTTCAATACAACTTGAAAAGAGAAAAAATGAGTAACTTAGATGAGGAGACCTTGAAAGCCCTTCTACTAAAAGCCATTAGAGATGAATGGATAGATATTTTGAACATGATGGGAAAAGGAGACATATCTCAACTTCCACTTCATGATATAGTAGAGCTATGTGTCCATCTCTCAAGGGGGAAATCTAAAACTCAAAAATGGCCTAGAGATCCTTCTCTCATCAGAGCAAACAAATCTGCAACTGGATCAGTAAGTAGGACTGAGATTGGCAACATGCTTGATGAATTCAAAACTGACATCTTAGGGAGTCTTAGTGAGCAACTAGACACCCTTAAGATTCACAATAAGCAAAAAGCGGAAGCTGAGGCTTTGGCCATCTTTTGCCCAAAGAGTAGGAAGAAACATGCTCTAAGGGAATGTCCCTTGGATGCAAAAGTTGTAGAAACATGTGTAATTTGTTCAGAGAATCATGAGACCAAGGATTGTCCTTCAATTCCTGGGCTCAAAGCTGTCTTTCAAGAAGATCCAAATACAATCGAATCTCTCTGTTTTGTTGCAAGGAGACCGTGGCAGGGGCAACAAAATCAAGGGTTTAGCAACTCTATGAACTTTCAAAACCCACCAAATTGGAATCCTTGGCAACAACCTTGGTCCCAACCTCAAAATCCTTTTCAATCATGGGTACAAGGTATGCAAAATCCTTATGGGAGATTTGCTCAATTTTACCAATATCCTCCATCTTTTCAAAACCAACAAGCTCCACAACTTCCAAATCAAAATCCACAACTATCATTGCTATTTCCACAACAACAACAACCTTCTCAACAGAATCCAAATTCTCAACTCTTGCTTCCATTCCAACAGAAGTCAAATCAACTTCCTTCTCAGCCATTGCCAAACCCCAATAATAAAAATCCTCAAAATGCTTACATGATGGAAGGTCAACAATTTCCTACCTATATGATTGTTCCTCTCAATGAAGTACAACTCAGATCAGGTAGAGTCCTAGATAAGCCTTCTATAAATGCTAAAAAACAAAGCATTTTTGAGGAAGATTCTCTTGAAGCCAATAAGGGTTCTGAAGCATCTCTTCAAAACCCAAACACTCAAAAAGAAAAAGAAAAAGAATTAACCCCCACAACTCCCATAGTTGAGCAACCTGCATCTTTATCCACACCTCCTTTTCCTGAAAGATTACAAATTGACAAAGGAGTGGAAAAACAAATTTGGTTGCCTGACTATAATTTTCTAGATGAATTGAAGAATGTCTATATCAAGATTCCCTTGTTACAAGCCATTAAAGAGATTCCTATTCTAGCAAAAACAATAAAGGAGTTGAGTCTTAAAAGACCAGGAAGGAAACCAAGAGATACCAGAAGAATCCACCTGGTAGGGAAAATTGCAGATATCATGATGGGAAAAATTACTATGTAGAAATATGTAGATCTCGGTAGTCCAATTGTCAAAACACATATCAATGGGGTAGAAATACCAAATACTTTGATTGATTTAGGGGTTGATATCAACATCATGAGTAGACAGACTATGGAACAACTAAAACTTCCTAATCTTCTTTTTACACCTACTTTATTGCAACTTGCAGATCGATCAATTATTAAACCAGATGGTGTATTAGAAGACATTCCAGTCTCCTTAGACTCTTGGGAATATCCAGTGGATTTCATGATTTTAACTCCCAAGAGTAATCTAGGAGGACATCCTCTTATTTTAGGAAGACCTTGGCTAGCCAGAGCTGATGCTTTCATAAGTTGTAGGTCTGGGGATATGTATATTTCTGATGGTAATTCGACAAAGAAGTTCAATCTGTATCCTCCAGCAAAAGCAATTACAGAAATAGGAGATAATGAGTGGGTTGATGATGAAGATACTATACAACCTGTCTTTACCATTTCTGAGATTAGTGAAGATAGTCAAATTTTGAACACATTAGAAAACTTTGAACCATCTTCAAAATATGACCACACACAATTTCAGTTGGATTCTGACATTGAGTGTCTATCATCTAGACAAATGTCTCTTTTCTCTATGGAAGAATTTGGTAGTTCTACCATTGAGATTTTTCCAAGAAAAACATTGAATATCAACATAAACTTGGAAAAATCACAACAGGGGGAGCTAACCAGAATCTTGCAAAAACATTCTACTGCATTTGCATGGGAGTATACCGATATGAAAGGTATTGACCCTAAGACTTGCATTCATCACATCTACATTGAGGAAAACAGTAGACCAATCAGAAAACCTCAAAGAAGGATGAATCCATAGTGAAAGAAGAGCTCCAAAAGTTACTTAATGTAAACTTCATTTACCCCATTTCAGATAGCCGGTGGGTTTCTCCTTTGGTTATAGTACCTAAGAAGAATGGTAAATGGAGGGTTTGCATTGATTACAGGGAATTGAACAAAGCAACTTTGAAGGATCACTTTCCTTTACCCTTTATTGATCAGGTATTAGATACTTTAGCAGGCAAAAAGTATTTCTCATTTTTGGATGGTTTTAGTGGTTACAATCAGATTCAGGTAGCACCTGAAGATCAGGACAAGACCACATTTACCTGTCCATGGGGAACTTTTGCTTACCGAGTACTTCCTTTTGGATTATGTAATGCACCCGCAACATTTCAAAGGGCAGTACTAGGAATCTTTTCTGATCTAATTCATGATTGTGTAGAGGTCTATATGGATGATTTTACAGTTTATGGTAATTCATTTGAAGAGACATTAGAAAATTTGGAAAAAGTCCTTATAAGATGTAAAGAAACAAATCTTTCATTAAGTCATGAAAAATGTTTTATGATGTTCACTGAAGGGATTGTTTTAGGACATCATATTTCAGGAGATGGGATTAAAGTTGATAGATCAAAAGTTGAAGTCATCTCCAAGTTACCTATTCCAAATTGTCAAAAAGATGTTAGAAGTTTTCTTGGATTTACTGGATATTATAGAAGATTTATTGAAAACTTCACCAAAATAGCATCTCCACTCTTCAAATTACTTACAAAAGACTGTGAATTCAAGTGGGATCCTGACTGTCAATCTGCATTTGAAACTTTGAAAACAAGAATATCTGAAGCACCCATTTTGAGAGGGCCAAATTGGAAACTTCCTTTCCATATTTCTACAGATGCTTCAGATACAGCTCTAGGAGCTGTGTTGGGTCAAAAGGATTTAGTTCCTTATGCCATTTACTACACCAGTAAAAATTTGATTCCTACTGAGTTAAATTATACTGTGACTAAAAAAGAGTTCTTAGCTGTTGTTCATGCAATCAACAAGTTTAGACACTATATAACTGGCTATGAAACTTTTGTCCATACTGATCATTCTGCAATTAGATATCTCATGAAAAAACCTGTTACTAATGGCAGAGTTACAAGATGGCTTTTACTTTTACAAGAATTCAATATTACTGTGTTAGATAGACCAGGGAAACAAAATACAGTAGCTGATTTCTTGTCTAGAATCCAAAATACTAACGAAGATTCTCCTGTAGAGGATAAGTTTCCAGATGAATATTTGTTTGTAGTAACTACTAAAACTCCTTGGTATGCAGATATTGCTAACTATTTGGTTACAGGGAAGCTACCTCCACACTTATTTCCTAATGAGAAAAGGAAAATTATTCAGGAGAGTTCAAATTATTCATGGATTTCTAATGAATTGTTTAAAACATGGCTAGATTGTGTGATCAGAAGATGTGTTCGGGAAGATGAAATGCCTGACATCCTTAAGGCATGTCATGATGAACCATGCGGTGGACACTTTGCTGACAAGAGGACGGCCTATCAAATCCTTTCTTTAGGATATTATTGGCCTTCTCTCTTCAAAGATGCAAAACAATATGTTAGAAGGTGTGACAGCTGCCAAAGAGTTGGGAGACCAACTCTTTCAAATGAAATGCCATTACAGCCAGAGGTACTCATCGAACCCTTTGAAAAATGGGCCTTAGATTTCATTGGACCTATTAATCCACCATCTAAACAAAAGAAGTATATATTGGTTTGCATTGATTATGTTACTAAATGGGTAGAAGCCAAGGCATTGCCTTCTGCCACTGAAAATTCAGTGGTTCAATTTCTTTTTGAGGATATTTTTACTCGTTTTGGTGTCCCAAGAGAAATTGTGACAGATCAGGGAAGTCAATTTACATCTAACTTGATGGAGAAGCTGATGGAAGAATACAAAATCAAGCACAGAAAATCTACTCCGTACCATCCGCAAGCAAATGGTCAAGTGGAATCTACAAACAAAGTTCTTGAGAGCATCATCACCAAAACTGTTCATCTCCATAGAAGAGATTGGGCAGAAAGGCTTCCTGAAACCTTATGGGCCTATAGAACTACATGGAGGAACACAACAGGACATTCTCCCTATGAACTTGTTTATGGGAAAGAAGTCCTGCTCCCCATTGAGTTTCAAGTCAAGACTTTCAAGATGGCAGTTCAGTTGGGGATGAATCTATCAGAAGCCCAAAAGCACAGAATGGAGCAGCTGAATGAGTTAGATGAAATAAGACAAGATGCAATTTTAAGGACTGATCTAGTTCAGTACCAAAGAACTAAGTGGCATGACAGATATATCAAAGAGAAAAAGTTTCAAAAGGGAGATTGGGCGTTACTGTTTGATTCCAAGTTTAAAGACTTCAAAGGAAAATTTCAGACTCATTGGCTTGGACCATATGAGATTGACGAAGTCTTTAGCAATGGAGCAGTTCAAGTCAAGACCATTGATGAGTATCAAACTCCTCTCATTGTGAATGGCCACTGATTGAAAATTTATCATAAGCCACTCTCAAAAGAGGACTTTGTCAAAATGTTTCAAGAAAATTCTGCAATGAGGCTGGTGGAGAGGAATCCTTCTCCTCCATCAGCCTAGTCTTTGTTTCTTTTAGTTGAAAAAAAAAAAAGAAAAGAAAAGAAAAAAGAAAAGAAAAAAGAAAAAAAAAAAAAAAAAAAAAAAAAGGAAAAAAAAATCTTTTGTATAAGCCTGAAAACCAATCATAGATTGGCAGTCTTATACAGAAAATGTAGAGTGAAAATCAGGGGCACCTGACACTCTATATTTTCCAAAAAAAAAAAAAATCTCTCTTTCTTTCCATCTTCACTCTACCTCGCTTGTCATTTCACTTCACCTCCATCTCATTCTCATCTCCATTCCACTTCACTCCACTTCATTTCCATCTCATTCCACTCATTTCATTTCATTCCATCAATAAAAGTCCCTCTCAGGACTATTTTATTTAGTTAGTTCTTCTCTAACTATCTTTGTGCAGTTAAAGGGGTGTTGTCCTAGTTTCCGCAGCTGGAAATCGTTTCCGCAGCTAGAACCAGTTTCCGCAGCCAGAAACGATTTCCGCAGCCAGCATCACTCTGTCTCTACAGCTGGCATCACTCTGTTTTCAAAAAAATCACAGTCAAAGGTTAGTGTCATCATCACCAAGTGCAGCAAAGACATGGGGCATCTTCAAGATCAAAGAACAACCATGGGTCAGAAGCCTTAATCAAGAAATGATAAACTTCCAAAGGTATGATAAAAAATCTCTACCAAATAGCAATTCAATGTCATTATTATGCATAGTTATTTAAACCATGGCAAGTTCCACTAAATGCAATGATTTGATACGACAAGCCCCATACCACTCCTCTTCCACCGACGTCATTCCACACACCCTATTCATTTCTAACGGTTCCATGATCATTCTAAATTTATGGACTACTCTTCCATTTATTGGCCATACTTTGAGACGTGACCTACTGTACTACGGATCTCCTTCACCATAATTTTCGCAGCCGTCTGCTGAGACGTGTGCGCAACTCATCCGATTCAAAAGGACTCAGCCGTTATTCTGCCCATTTATCACTTCACTCCCGCATGCATTCGATGTTAAACTAGTTACTGTTGCTTACCCTTTACTCCCTCGGTACTCATACCATTCTCTATTCTCCATTTCCGTTGCATCCACTACAGTTTGCTCCAAACCCTGGCTCCAGTCACCGCATACATCCTGAACTTCGATTACGGCTACTCCAGTTACCCTAAGAATCCCGTAATCAGCCCATTTTTTTTTTCTGAACCTTCATACGCAGTAGAATTTTCCCTCGGAATTTAAAGCCGAGAATGGGAAAACTACTAAGAGCTGAACCGGAGGGACCAAAATACCTGGAGGGTTATCCTCAAACGAAGGAGTCGTTGAAGAAAGCAAGGTGGCTGAGATTCATTCAAAAGTTCAGGGGCTATAACAAAGAAGTGACTAAAGCCTTTGCACGGTCCTTTAATGGACACGCAGTGGAGATAGGAGACTTAAAATTTACAGTGACCGAGGCCACAATAGCAGCTGCAACAAGTCTCCCACAAGAAGGCGAAAGGTGGTTCAAAAA
The DNA here is from genome assembly GCA_031772625.1 of Pinus tabuliformis. Classification (NCBI taxonomy): domain Eukaryota; kingdom Viridiplantae; phylum Streptophyta; class Pinopsida; order Pinales; family Pinaceae; genus Pinus; species Pinus tabuliformis. The sequence continues at coordinate 1,707,922,507 of CM062819.1, forward strand.
CAGAAGTGTGGACGATCAAGGATGGAGAATCATGCTCCAAAACCCAGGTATGGATACCTCTGTATTTACCAAAGGAATCCCTGTGCATGCAATAAAAGAAGAATGGTCCACCCTGTTATTACTTATCCAGAAATTTATCACATGCGAGGGTCGTTTTGGTACCATGTACATGTATCATGCCAGGCTAATGATGAATTTTATGGAAGGTTATACCCTTAATTTGCCTTATTTTCTGTTATCAAGCTTGAAGAAAATGAGCTCTACTGTTCAAAAACATGTAGGCAGTATTGAACCCCATCTTTACCATCACGGGTTCATAAAAATCCTTATTGAAGATCAGTTGAAAAACACTAAGGATACTTGGGAAAAGTTTTTGACAAGAAACCACTTCCAAGAACTGACTGAAGCCTCTGGAAGCAGTTCCCTAAAAATTCCAAAGAGAAGTAGGAGGAAAGAAAAGAATATTACAGTCCAAGACTCTCCTACAATAGACATTCAGGAAACTATTCAGAAAGAATAAGAGGAGGGAACTAAAAACAAGAAACAGAAGAAGGAAAAAGGCAAGATAACCATTCAAGAAACCTATCCATCCCCTAAACAATCCATAGAAGAAGATTATCAACCTCTGTCAGAGAGGTTAATAGATCTTCAAGCTGCTGCCATAACCAAGAAAAAGCAAAGAGGAAAACAGGCTGCACAAGAGAAGAGTACTAGTTCATACCTGAGAAGGAGCACTAGGCTAAAAGGGAAGGGGAATAAAACCAAAGAAAAACAGTCTGATTTTATTGATTTAGATAAAGAGACACTTGAGGAATCTCCAACTCAGCCAAGCATTGAGCCAAGTCCTCCACGCGAGGAAAGCCCTTTTCAGCCGAAAAGAGAAAGCAGTCCTCCTTCACCAGAATTTGAGTTCAGGCCGAGAAAGACACCTGAGGTAGATTCCAACCAGCAAGAAGCATATAACTACCTAGAGTCCTTGGAACAATCAGCTGCAGGACCAAGCACCACCTTGCCACTTGATGCACAAGTACAGTCTTTAAAACAGGAAGTGTTTGAATTGGAAGTCCTAAATAGGCACATCAAACAGGAAAACGAAGCACTCAAAGAGCAGAGTAAGGTAGACAAGATTGTCCATGATAACACTATGCTCCATTTAGGACTGTGGCAGAAGAAGAACAGGAAGCTGAAGAAGAAGTGTAAAAAGTTGAGCATGGCATTGATTAATCTTAAGTTCAAATGTCTAGTCAGGAAACCAAGGACCATTTTAGCATCAAAGAGAAAGAGAAGAGGGCTAGATGTTCTTGCAGAAGCCTCAGAGCATATGGATTGAGGGAAAATAACTAAGTTTTGGTTGCATGAGGACATGCAACACCTTCACAGTGGGGGTATGTTGAGCCTTGAACTTGCACCTTCCCATACACCCTCTCAGCCTTCTTTTTCCACTCATTTCATCCACCATGTTGATTAAATCATTGTATTTTAGTTTAAAAACGAGATTTTGACATGGTTTTCTAACTACGCTGATGACTGTTGTTTGGTTTAGAATTTTGTTCAGACAGCTGCAGAAGCTTCTCAGTTTCCGCAGCCGATACAGGTTTCCGCAGCTGACCCAGGTTTCTGCAGCCAGCACAGGATTCCGCAGCTGTTTTGTCAAACACCATGCTACAGGTGTCCTCTCAAGAAATGAGCCACATGGGCAAGTTACAGGAGTCAAGGACATGGATCGTGTCCCTCTAGATCATCCAGCACGACCATAAAAGCCCGCGGTCAAACAAGGGGCAAAGGATAGTCAACGGAAGTGTTCAGTGGTGGCACGACTCTGCGTAGCTCTGTTTTTGAGCACGTGAAGCTACGTGGCACAGTCCTTAGCCACGAAGACATCCTGATAGCGTGAATCCAACAGCCATACCTCTCAGATTTAATAAACATGATGACAGTTACCTAGATCCGGGCTGAAGAGGATTTACGTGTCTCTGGCAGCGTGGTTAATAGCGTAGATTTAGTTAATCTATTTAGCTTTCTTTCCTTATAAATAATGCGTCCATGAATGCTGAAAAAGTTAATCTTTTTTTTGGAATGTAATCCGAAGCTGTTGTATTTCCCCACTGCACTTTTACGTTGCTGTTTAATATATGAGAAGACTGGTTTAAACTTAAGCTTGTAGCTGTTCGTTGAATCGGTTGAAGTGGCAGAGGGCCCCTGCTTACTGAAGCCTTGTACAATTGTCTTTTAACTCTTGCATTACTTTTTCCTGTTCATGTATATTAGCTGTACAGTTGTCATTTAAATGCTGCGTTTTATTTCATCATGTATATTAGCTGTACATAACAAAGCTTTTTGATTTCTGTTGATTTACATTTTCATTGCTGCTCTTTTATGGTTACAACTGATCAGTGTTTTTGCAGGTTTCCTTAGGCAGCCCGGGGCAATTTTTCACCTTTTCTTTTTATAGCTATTGGCATACGAGATCATCTTGTCTTTGTCGCTGACTCTTGTTTTCTGAAGTTTGATTTCCAGTACTGTCATTTCCTTAAGTTGTACATTTATTTTCTGCTCTTAGATATCATGCTATTCATCTGTTAACGGTTCCTTTCTATAATCAAATAACTTTATTAGGAATCAGAATATCACTCATTATAGCTTGATTTAGTTTGCTTTAGATCTCACATTGCTGGACTTGTTCATGACTGTTTCTCACAGGGTAAATTAAGCTGAAAGGCAAAAGGTCAAGAAAGTTAAAGTAGTGTGATTAGTTTCTTTTATGCAGTTTAACTTCTTTTAGATTTCACATTGCTTAACATTTCATGATATCTTTTCACAAGGAAGATTGAGTTGAAGAGTTGAAATAGTGTGGATTAGTTGTTCTTACTTTTAATTGAATTTAGTGTAGATTTCACTTTCATTTTCATTCAACAACAAAGATACTAGGCCGATGTCATAGTTCATTGTTTGATGTCTTTATTTCTTTTGAAGAATTGATTTCATTGCAGTTATTTTAAAGCTTTCTCTCTTTTAAGTTTTGAAAACCACTTAGAGATCACCATAATCATCCATATTTCACTTGCTTTATCACCTTTTCATCATCTCACATTAGGGAAAGATAAATCCAAAAACAAACTTAAAAAAAACTAAAAACGACAAAAGACTAAGGAAATGGTTATCTAGTACATATAGTACACTTCACTTCGTCAGTTTACGAACCCCGGGTTGACATTATAAATAGCAATTTAGATCACACTAAATTGACCAAACACATATATGAAGTAATATAGAATCATATAATATGTTAAATCGGCCAAAATAACTGTTTAGGCAAGATGCGGAGAAATAATAATGGATCGAAATCATACAATAAAAGTATAAATCTGTGAAACATATCAAATGAAGTAAAAATTGGAAGCAATGTGTATATACTTGAAAATAGTATGTAACTACTTGGAAGGATAATGATGTTGTGGAGAGATGGCTCGTGTGTCGGGGATAGGGTTTTATTGTTTTTTGTTTCTTTTCAAGGCACCCTCACTGGGTATCTGGATTTTGGTCCTCCCCTTCCGCTGCTACAATGGGGTTGCGAAGGGATAGAGGGTTATACTTTGGCCATAAACGAAGGCTATTCAATGCGGATGACTTTAGGGGAAATTACGTCCTCAAGGTTTGTTGGATGATTGTTTTCTACAGACTTCTGTGGGCATTTTATCAACTGGTTCTACCTCTTTTCCCTGGTAATATTTCTTTGTTGCTCAAGCTCACATAATATTTATATGACATGCTTTTTAGGTGTGAAGCATTTCGTTTTTTCAAGTGGGAGCTCATGTGTGGGAGGTACTTGTCGGCCTTAGCGCTTGTCTATACCTTCTCACTTGTATGTCGGGCCTTTATCTCTACTAAGTTGGGAGTGGCTCTGCCTCTTGAGCCCTCCTCTCGATCCCTCTCTAGTGACCTCCAATTATGTGGGCCCTAAAAAATTGGCTCGATTTGAGATTGTTTCTCCTCTGTCAGAGAATATTAGGGTGACCTCTATTTTCATAACTTTTTTTGTGGGAAATCTAAGCTCTTATGGGTCAATAGTTTCTCTTTGATTTACTCTATGAAGAAATTCATTGAAACAATCTGGGGTATATCATTATGTTATCAATGCCTGCAATTTAATGGGAAGGTCCTAACAAATTCTTCCAAGCTGCAAGACTATAACATCTTTAAAGATTTAACCATTATTCTGAACATAAGAGTATGTGGAGGTGCCCCTGGTGCAAAATCAACTAATGGGTTTTCTGTCTCTTTTAAGCATGCTACTCAAAAGGAGGTTACTACCCCTGCCGAAAAATATCAAAATACACTGGGCCCATATATTGTTGAACAAATGGAAAAAGTTCCTTCTATGGAAGTAAATATTCCTGAGGTAAATTCTATGTTCTTTGTTTTACAAACTAAAGTAGTCATTTGCAAATTTAATGGGTTTTGGCCCAAACCCGAAGTACTCATTCAATGGCTTGTCTCTACTTGGAATTAAAAATTCGAAAGTTATTTATGCTCAAAAGGTTTTTCATTGTTCAATTTGAAACAGAGAAATGAGCTAGACTATGCTCTAAATGCAACTATGCTATAAATGTAGGGCCTTGGTTTCAGGGTAGATCCAGTCTTTTACGCCTTGGTTCCATGAGTTTGATGCCAACTCTATGGTGGTCTCTACTATTCCTTTTTGGGTGAGGCTCTCAAATCTCACCCTTCCGTTTTGGCACCACAAAGTTCTTGAATATATAGGCAACGTATGTTTTCACCATTCTACGACGGCGACGCCACTCATGTATATGATCAGATATGTGAGTAGCTGTCGTCTGCTTGAAGTTGGTCAGTATCTCGGTTCCTGTTTCATACCTGATAGGTAATTGAAAATGGGTTAAGAAAGTCGTGGCTAAGGAGCTGAAATTGTCGAAAGAGGCTCTTGGCAATTCTATATACCATTTAGCCGCCGGACCTGTCAATGTCCTCTGGAAGAGGCGAAGTCTTATTGAATCATCGTTCAGAGTGTTCGATGAACACCACAGATGAAAGGTCATGACGTGATTCGACGGGTCTTCACCTGGATTTCCATTGAATTTAGGAATGTGCGAGGGAAGTTTGTGAGGAATCGCTGGCCACCAAGGGGCATAAGCAATCGGATTGTTCGTCAACCGATGTAAATCGGGTAACTCTAGAGTTGCCACGAATGGCAGCTGTTGACTCAGATTAGGTGAAGCGTACCCAGGATACGAAGGGATCGCCTGAGCAGTTGGTCTTTGCATACCGGCATAATGTATTTGATGCTGGTATGATTGATACGGTTGGTGGACTACCCCACTGTAAAGTGGCTGGTTTAGACCGTTTTGTATGTACGGTTGTCCACTGTTCGCAAAAATCTGCTGCTCGGTACCTTGGTACATTTGCTGGAATTGCGGTTGTTGATACTGCACCAACCATGGTTGTGATGCCATGGGTTGTTGTGCTATACTAACCACTGGACCAAGATGAGGGGTAATGGTACCCGTTTGTGCTTGTGCCACCCCGCCAACCGGCGATTGTGGTTGAGTCGCAGGGTCAAGGGGCTGTTGCATTACAACCTGAGGAAACTGAGGTTGACATACAACAGGCACCGTTTGAACTTGCGACACGGTTACAATCGCTGGTGTCGTCGGGATGTTCGTCACAGGCATTTGTTGTTGCATAGAATACACAACTCTTGGTTGCTGGGGTAGCATAGGTATCCAACCACTTGTAGTTATTCCAGTATAACCTAAATATGGTTGTGAACTCCCGTATGGGTAACCTCCCGGAGGGGGTAACGAAAAGGCATATTGCCCCCCATACGGCGGTGGTCCGGAACCGAGGGGATTTATTACACCTCGAGGACTGGATTGCCCAAACTGATTTCCGAAAGGATCAATTTGTTGAGTTCCAACATAGGAGTTACCGGGTATTATCCCGGGAGAACAAACAGGAACAGACCATACTGTCGTCATGGCCCCTGAAGGGACCCCCTCCAGCTGTTGAGAGTTAGGGACAGATGGTATGCCGGCGAACATTGTCGGAATGACTGCAGGGAGTTCTGCTGTCGCTGTGTCATTTGGCACAGTCCTAGATGTTGACGGTTGTTCAGACATTTTGAGTCTATCCAGTAGATTGCCTAGTGATTCTTCAGGAACTTCTCTGGGTGATAGGCTAGCTTCTGATGCAGTGGGAAGTAGAGTGATCCCTGCTCCAAAATGTGTTGGAGTAGTTGCTTGCGGATCTCCTACAATTTCTTCTATTGCGATCAGACCGGGTGGAAGAGGAAGACCGTCAGGTCCATAGAATATTTCTGGTGCCGAAGAAGGGGTTGTTTCGACAGCGACAGTTGTTTGAGGAGCAAGACTTTCTGAACCGATCACTGATGGAACTGATTCAGTAACACAAGTATTTGCTCTCAGACTAGGATTAGTGTTACTGTCCCTCTGGGGCTGTTGAACTTCTTCAATAGGGGCAGGGTTTCCAGAAATGTTTGGAGTAACCGGAACCTCAGATGTCGTCGGAACACTTGTTCTAACTTTGACAGGAGATTTGGAACCAGTTGAACGAGATCGCTTTGCCCGGGTTGTTTTCGATTCCGGAGACAAAGACGGTTGACTCGTACGCCTCCGCGAACGACGGTTCATCGATTGACTTTCTTCCACGGTTGCGGATTACTTGATCAACCAACAATGCACAGGGTAAAATGTGTTTTCGAATTGAATTAATTTTAGACGCTTTTTAAGACACAACTTGCTTTTTCACTTTTTAAGAGTCGAGAAAAAGCTAAAGATGACTCTAGTCTCCTTCGATGTATTAACGAGCCCGAAGTGACAAATGATCGGATGGACTTTTTCAGTTATAGAGTTTGAAAAAGGCCAAAAGAAACTACTCTGGAGTTCTAGGCAGAGGGTGTGCCAAACCTTTCGCGAAACCACAGAATACGTTTTACGGTACGAGTGGTCGATCTTCGTGAATGCTGTGTTCACTGCATCGCGATCAGTAGGGCGGCCGACACGGCTTCCTATGGATAAAGGCTTTGTTCCTATAGGGGTCCCCCAATATACGCGACGGTACGCGGGGGCACAAGTCCGTATTAGTGCTATCGCCCCTCAAGAGGAATCACCCACCTTCGTAGAGATCGACAGTCACTATGTTTAACGACGCCGGTTCACGTCTCTACCTAGACCTCTACTGTGTTTCGTTATGTTTCAAAGCGTTGTTAGATAAATTCAGTTCTTTTTAGGTTGATCTTGCTTAGCAGTTTGCCTTTATGGATCACCACGTGATGTATGATACAACTCCTAAATGCAGTCTAAGAATGATAAGCAAGCTTTTTCAATTCTTTCAACTTATGAAAATCTTAACTACTGAAGGAAAAGAAAGACATCATCTTTTCAAACAGATCATAGAGCACACACTGATGCACTTTCCTAAATCGACATGCAAACTGTCAAAATGCACATGCACAATGCAAGTATTTCTTTTCTTCTTCCTTAATGTTGATGTATTACAAAAAGAAAGCTGTTGTATAATTTCGAATTCAATTTCAAGCGAAAGCAAACAAGTTTTTGTCCAATAATCAAAAGAACACCTTAAGATTCACTCGTTTCAACACAAGAAATACTGAAATTCGAACCATATAACGAAAGCAAATGCTCAAGCAGCTATGAACAGCAATAAACTAGCTCTTAGAATCACAACGACACTTTCTCACAGGTCTAGATCCAAGAGGTCATAGCAAGACTAGTTCACTTTCGCTACGGGAAACTGTGAATGAAAGCAAGAAATATAATAAGAACAATCACGGTTTCTTCATACAACTGAGGCGGAATGAAGGCGAAGAAAGGTAGTTTCAGCTGGGTATACAGGTTGACAACAGGCTGCAAAAACAATATTGAAAACTGGGCAACAGACAGTGGGGAATCCCAGTTGCACAAGGCAAAACTGGATCAGCGCAGGTGCTGCACTGTCAATCTGACATGCAGTGCAGGTAGCCCCTTCGGGACCTGCGTTGCAGCGCAGGTAGCCTTTGCTGCAGCTGCACTGAAGAGACAACTCTCGTCTCTCTCAGATTCCGGGTCACAGTTTGCTCAAAAATCAATGGTTTTTGGCCAAATCAGAGGCTATCAGTCAAATATACACTAGAGGATGATTAAAGGAAGATGAACACTATCACAAAGAGCTAAAAAGAGTCCTTGTGGACCAGCTCTTCAAATCATAAACATGCCCAACACTGGGCTAGAGTAGCTGCCCTCTACTTTGCATTCGAAGGATTCGAATGCAGTTCGATTCGGTACTCCCTTTGTTTAGGAAATGAATAGCAAGAAACACAAGCTACCAACAAGACACGATCCCCAGCGGAGTCGCCAGTCTGTTGTGGGGAAAAGTATCCAACACGGAATGACCCTATCCCACTCTAAGGGTGATAGTTCCTTAGCAACAGCCGAAGCAAAGCTATCTAAGATTACTTCTTTATGACATGCAAGAGATGAAAGGAAGAGATCCACTTACCGATGTCTTGCGCAAATGGTCGATCCAATCTCATCTATTTGCCGCTCGCTCCCAGCTCCAAGTCTTCTCACGGGCCCAGCTACACGAGATCCTGCGAACAAGACAAGAAAAGGAAACTACAAGAAGCATGCATTCATAATTGATTCAAGGATTAGCATAAATCAAATACGCAAGTAAGACGATACACCATTGAAACACATGCGAATAGAAGAACCTCAAATGCTTTATTAATATAAGGAAGTAAGGTTCAGGCGGTGATACAACCGTGAGAGGTCCAATCCAGCATCACCTTCCCGACGGAAAGAAATCTCCTCTTCACCTCCCTCAAGCAATCACCCAATACTCACAACTGTAAACCAACAACAATTATTTGCACAAAATTCCTGCCTCCAGATCCCATGGGATGAGATCCTTATATAGAGTTTTGGAGTGAAGATAAGTCAGCTTGATGTGTGACTTGTTGTCCTCTTCAACTCCAGTTGTTCTTCAGTCCTTGAGTCCACTCGAAGTTTCTACCTTCCACTTGGAGTTTTAGAACCTCTTTACTCATCATTGGGCGAATCTTCTGATCCAAGTGTCATTTTGGAAGCTTCCTGGGCACTGGCACATTGAGAAAAGATTCCTCCACATGTCAAAGTACGCCCAGCGCAGGTAGCCTTTGTTGCACTTGCTATGCAGCACAGGTACACCATGGAGCTTTTGTCATTCAGCGCAGATGCTTAGTGGAGCAGCTGCTTTGATCCAAAATTGACCTGTTTTTGAGTGTTTTTCAGTGGAGAACTGATTTGCAGTGCTGTGGTTTGCTGACCTTGTTCCTCTAAGGGTAAGAACAACATGTTTAGGGACTTTGGATCCCTCAGATTATTGACATTTCATGCTCCATGCTGTAAGGCACAAAAATGTCTATAACAGTTGCCCCCTAAAGTATGAGGTCGTTTATCGGGTGAAATGCTTTATTAGGAGGATCCGAAGTTCATTCAATCGTCGGGAGGTGACCTGTAACAAAATACAATACAATACATTATCTTTTCATACTTTCTTTTCATGATCTAGCTGATGCGGGCATTTCCCATGCTCAGCTTTATAAATACATTTGCTGTACATAAACAGACGATCGTCTGATAATAGACTGATAATTCTCTGCTTTTAATTATCATCCTTTTAGTAGGATGATCATCTGCTGCACATGTCTATGTTTTTATCTCCTGAATATATATCGCAGCCCGGATGGATGAAACTAGATCCGGGGTCTTCAAACTTGTCCGATCTTCACTCTAGTACAAGTCGATCCATGTGAGAATTTCTTGAAGTTGAACATGGAAAGACATCGCTTGATTACCAGTCAATAATGTAAACTGTTAACAAGCGCGAGAGGAATCACCGATAATGTTGATGACCCTCAAGGTACTGCAGCACAATTCACGTGGCGTGAATATAGGATCTGACGTCGAACACCATGCAAAGTCTCCTGGTCGAAGGTCATTAATGTATACCTATCGCCGGAAGTGAGAAACTTGCCATTGAGGCATGCAAGCTTCAAAGTACTGAGGGGGTGTTCCTAGATCAACTTCTTGGATAATGAGCTGATGTCGACAAGAAGTGATCCGTCAAAGGAGGGCCTTAATGAATCCCACATCAGTGACACGGAACGGAGCTAGTGATGATGGTGAAAACGATCTGTGAAATATGATTCAGGGTGGCGGTCATGGAAGGACGAAAGATGATGTATGGTAGTGGATGGGACCCGGTTGACACTTTCTGAATGACATCTCTTGAACATATAACGACACTGATGTGATGGATCGGTAGCATTACCCCATGTATGGATGGTATGGCGAGACCATGGTGAAGGGACCGGTGAATGATAATAACCCAACCCGATATTTACGGAGGCAAAAGTGTCATGTTCAAGAGCGACTTGCTACCATTAAGCTTTGAGGTTCTTCCCAATTTTTCCCCAGTCATTTCTGACCAGTACCTCTTTATTTTTGTCAAGCTTGAGGAGGATAACATATGCTTGTTCTATAACCTGCCCTTCGGGCAAGCCCATCGCTATGTTTTAACGAGCTTAACGATAGGGAAACTCGTTCTCGTCTAAAGACAAGTTTGTCACTATCTAATATTTTAACGAGCCCAGCGACAAAGACAACTCGGTCCTTTTCATCTTTAGAGAGTCTGAAAAGGGTACATAAAGTGGACTCCAGGGGTCCTTTTTCGTCATCTAATCCCTTAAGTCCGAAAAAGTATAAAACAATACAGAAGGGATGAATGTTCGATATCTTTATCAAGCCGAAGTAGACAAGCGCTCGATCTTTTTGTGCAATAATCCCTCAGGTCCAAAAAGATTAAAATCTAGAGGAGGGATAGCTCTTCCGGTCCTTTTAACGAGCTGGAAGGCCAAAACTCGGAAAACTTTTCATATTTTACGAGTCAGTGAAAAGAGCTCAAAGAAGACTCGTATTTTGAGGAACGAGTGATAAACAGGGATAGCAGCAGATTCCAGGTACAGGTTGGAATTTTCCAATCACGGCAGTGTCACAAGGATGGCTAGGTGAAATCACTCTTCGCAGTTGTTCCTCAAAATAGGTAAACAATCAAGTGGATGTGAATGATCGGCCAAATGAAAAGTGGAGGTGACGGTGCACAAACACAACCAAGGCTTTTATGGCTGATGAATCTACGGTCTCAAATGGTTATTTACCGGTTCATTTTTTCTGGATGAGCTTGAACTCTGGGGGGGAAGCCTGCTCACATGCTTATGTTTATTTTTTAATGAGCATGAAGTCCACGTTAAAACTGCTCGGATCTTGCGTTTATTTTTTAACGAGCATGAGCTTTGCCAAAACTGCTCGTTTGATAAGGTCAAATTCATATTTTACCATGACTAGTTTTTCTTTTCCAGAGATAATACTGTTTCATCAATTGCTGCAACAAACTTGTTAGAAACGGATAACATGAAGTAAAAATACTAATATTTCACTTTGAACTACGTAAAAAGCAATTTAAAAGATGTTTTTACCTCTCATTTTACCATTTCATGCACATTTGGTTTGTTGGAGCTTTGGAGGTGCCTCTTCCTCTCGATTATTTACCAGCTGATTTCGGGAGATTCTGTGGACGATTTTCAGTGCCGTTTCCACCAGGTAGGAGCTAAACCCTAGCTCTATCTTTTCATGGTCTTATTTCTCAGTTTTATGCTTGTTTTCCTGCCCCCATGAGCCCCTGGGGTTTCTCTAGGGCGCTCTGCCATCAGCGCAGGTGCCCCATATCGAAACCTGCGTTGGGGGTTTTCATTTTCAAAGGCAGTTTGTCTCCCAATGCATGTGAGACCCTTCCCCACCTGCGTTGGGCGCAGAAAACTTTTTGGTTGCATAATTTTTCATGAGAATTTTTCCATTTTCTTTACCAAGCCAGGGATCTTACTCCTCCTCTTGTTTGTTTTGCATAGTTTATTGGAGCAGAATGACTCTTATGTGGCGAGAACGAGAGCATGAAGAGGAGGACATGATTGCCCTCCATGATCCTGTTACCGTGAGCGCGTTGCGGAACTGTGGCTTGCTAAAATTCTTCCGCATATCTAGCATGAGGGCACAGATACGTTTACTGCAGTACTTGCTTGATGCTTGGGATCCTGTTAACCAAGTGTTCCAGATTAGGGGCAAGTCCATCCCTTTGACCATAGTGGACATTTACTTCTTGACTGGGTTGTCAAGGCGGGGTGCCCCCATTTCCTTGTCCGGTTCGGCCCGAGGGAGCGATTCCGTGAAAGATTATATCCGTCAGTATTGTAGGGAGGGATCCCAGTCGAGCAGAGACGGCAAGGTTTCTATCCGTGATATCACCGACAGGTCTCTCAGGTCTATTCTGTACACGATTTGTAGGATGGCCAGTAGCACATCCCCTCATGTTGCCAACAGGTCTTATGTGCAGCACGCCCTGGAGTGTCTTCAGCCGAAAGTTTTTAACTGGTGTGATGCAATACTGGTTCAGATGAAAAACCAGTTGACCAAAGTAAAGGACGGGAAACTGAAGAATTTTGGCTTCGGTTCAGTTTTGACTGCCTTCGCTTTGGAGAAGATACCCCTGGTGCAACCTCAGTACATTGTTCTCGACTTGCCATCTCCTACTGAGCCACGCATGCAGAGGTGGGTCGACCACATGGCTAGACATGCAGGTCAATCTCAGATTACTTTTACTGATGCCTTCTTTAGGTGGTTCGAGCGGCAGGATATGGCTTTTTCCGAGTATCCATATATTGGCATGGATTTCCGAGGTGATCCAGATTTGGTACTACTGGATGGCGAGCAGTGGGGTGATCTTGATAAATATTTTGACCTTATCACTGTTTAATGTTTTTTATTTATAATGTCCTTGTGCTTTACTCTATCAAGACTCTAATCAAACTCATGTGTGCATGCAGATGTTGGTCCCGTCCGTCCAGCAGTTCGTCCGAGAGCTCCGGCCGCTGCCCCAGCAGGGGAGGCTCCAGGGAGAGCTATTCTCCGTGACCTTGACTTGGCCGAGACTCTTGCAGCTGTGCAGGAACAGGTCGAGGGTCTTACCCTTGGGATTCCGGATGTACGGATTGACGAGTTGCCTCTGCGATTGCAGCGACATACTGCTGGTGTTCCTAGACGATGGTCTCGTCTTCTGCGCATGATCGCACAGGCCGTGGCATGTTATCATGAGCATCACTAGGCTAGGGTGCCCCCCAGCCATTTTTGAGTTTTGGGGTTGTATGACCGATTTTGTCTTGGTTACAGAACATTATATGTAAACCGTAAACAGTTATATATATTTTTGATTTTCGGGGTTTATTCCAGTTTTTATGTGACCCATGTATGAAACATCGATGATGCTTCTCTTTTTATCAATTTTGCAAATGTCTATCTAACACATAGTTTGCTAATGAGTCGGTTAATGTGTTTAAGTTTCTGGAAATGTGTTGATATTGGATAAAATCAAACTGTCTTTCCAAGATTTTAACTCTTAGGAACTTGCGATAAATAGCTGGATTTCAGACATAGTAGGTACCATTGAGCTGTAGTACCACGAGCTGTGAGTCTAGCCTGACGACTAGCCGGCGTATGCCATGGGTGATGGCATCAGAGAGGAGCTCTATCAACGCGCTATACTCAGCGATATTATTTGTTGATTGACCAATACATACCCCCCTGAAACTCACTAACTCGCCGCTTGGGTCAAAAATGGCCCATGCTACAGAGGATAGGTTCCTCGAACTACGACTCGCTCCGTCAGCATATCCAACCCACGGTTCCAATGGATTTGACATCTGCAATAAGTGTAAAAAGCGGATTACTTAAACCGGAACAAACACTTTAGCGAAAACAAAAATGTAACAAAAGCATACAGGTTACTATTAGGAATAGTAACGCTTAAGGTACAACCCGTTGCGGGGTTGCGCCAGTGGAATTCCGTCATAATCTACCAACTCGTAGGCACCTTTTGCTAACACACTTTTAACAATATAAGGGCCCATCCATAAGGACTTGAATTTCCCAGCTCCCAATTTATCGGATTCTTGGTCATAAAGCAAGACCAAATCACCTTCCGAGAAGACACGGGGTTTGACATTTTTGTTGAACTGCGCTTTGACTCGTTTCTTGTGGGCTTCGTTGGCCAAGGCGACATCACGACGGGTTTCATCCAACTGGATTAATTCCAAGAAACGAGCTTCTTCTTCCGAGGTTCCGGGGAGTAGATCAATTGCGAGTTTAAGGGACGAAATTTCACACTGGATTGGTAGGATCGCCTCTAGGCCATACACCAGTTGAAACGGTGTGAACCCAGTGGCATTCCTTACCGATGTTCGGTAGGCCCACAAAGCCGAGTACAGGATCAAATGCCATCTTCTTTTGTGAACCCCCACCATCCTTTGCAGCATGCGCTTCAGGACCTTGTTGATCGCTTCAACTTGTCCGTTAGCTTGCGGATAGTACAGAGTAGAGCTGTCGTGAGACAATCCTAGTTTGGCAGTTAATTCAACCATCATGTGATTGCGAAAATGCGATCCATGATCTGTTACTATGGCCTGTGGTACGCCGAATCTGGCGACTACATGATTAAAAAAGAATAGGGCTGCTGTTTCACCAGTGTTATCCAATGTAGGCATCGCCTCGGCCCATTTGGTAAAATAGTCAACTGCGACTATAATATACCCATGCCCCCCGGTCGAGGTGGGGTTACATTGCATGAAATCGATGCCCCACTTGGCGAAAGGCCCCACAACTATTATTGGCTGTAAAGGAGCGGGGGGTCTTCTGGTTTTGCTATCAAAAATCTGACATGCATGGCAACTTCTAACTGCGGTTATGCAAACTTTGAACATGGTTGGCCAGAAGTATCCTGCTCGTAAGATTCTTTGTGCTGTGGCATATCCAGATTGATGCCCCCCACAGGTGCCTGAATGACATTCATTCAGGGCTTTTTCGGCCTCCTCATGGGTTAGACACCTTCTCAGCACCGTGTCGACACCACGACGGTAAAGCGTATCATCGACGATCATGTAGTCTTTTGCTTGGTATCGAATGCGTTTTTGTTCTGAGTGAGAGGTGTCTGGCCGAAACTTTTGGGTTTGGAGATAAACTATTATATCTCCATACCACTCATCACTTGCTGATATCAGAAACAAACTCTCGTCCACGATCGATTCTTTGGACGTTTCATCGTTGGACGATGATGGGAGATCGCATAACAATTCTGCGAAAACTAAAGCTTTCTTTGATTTGGATTTCACAAATTCCAGATCAAACTCTTGAAGGATAGCTATCCACTTTGAATATTTACCCCCAAGCAACTGTCGCGACAGTATATAAGTCATGGGGTTGCAATCTGACAATACGGTGGTCTTCCTGAAGAGGACATAATGCCGAAATCTTTGTATCGCTTGAACAGCAGCAAGTGCTAGCTTTTCAACATGAGAATATTTACTTTCTGTATCATTTAAGTTTTTACTTAAATAATATATAGGGTGTTCAATTCCGTCGACTTCTTGAACTAAAACCATTGCAATGGTCGTATCTGCTGCAGCCAGATGCAGGTTAAAGTCTCTTTGATAGTCCGGGGCGTACATTAATGATGCTTTTACTAGCGCTTCTTTCAGAGCATCAAAGGAAGCTTGCACAACCTGGTCCCAGACGAAAGGTACATCCTTTTTCAAGAGACGGGTATAACCTTTAGCAAGTTCTGCGTAATTCGGAATGAACCTCCTCAGAAAGTTTGCTTTCCCTTGGAGTTTCTGAATCTGAAGCAAGTTCGAAGGTGGAGGCAAATTAATGATTGCCTGCACCTTGCAAGGGTCGAGACGAATCCCATCCTTGGAGACTATAAAGCCAAGTAAATGACCAGAACCGACGCAAAACACACATTTGTGTGGATTGAGTCTTATCTTGTAGTGTCGGCAACGTAGAAATATCGCTCTTAAATGATGCGGATGATCAGTCCGCTTTTGCGAATGAGCCGGAAGATCGTCGAGATAAGGTTGAACGATGTTCTTGATGTCATGGAAAGCATAATTCATTTCTCTCTGAAATGTCGCCCCTGCGTTCTTTAAACCAAAGGGTAATTTTCGATAAGCGAATGTGCCCCACGGACAAATAAATGCAGTCTTTGACTGGTCCTGTGGGCGGATATTAATTTGATTATACCCGGAAAATCCGTCCATAAACGAAAAGATTTCACATTCGGCGCATTCATCAATTATCTGGTCGATGAAGGGTGTAGGGTAGTTGTCCTTTGGACAGGCTTGATTTACATCCCTATAATCGACGCACACTCGTATTGTTCCTTGTTTTTTCATAACAGGGACAATATTCGATACCCAATCGGTTAGAGGAACCGGGTAGATGAAACCAGCATGGAGAAGTTTCTCAACTTCCGCTTTAATGGCAGCGGCCTTCTTGGGGTGTACCTGCCGAAGCCGCTGTCTTACTGGTTTGACATCAGGGTACATCTTAATTTCATGTTCGACGATACTCGAGTCAATGCCTGGCATTTCATCATATGACCAGGCAAAGACATCTCTAAATTCACGGAAAAGAGCTTTATATATTTCTTGTTCTGAAGGGGAACAACCTTTGCCGACATAAATATTCTCTACAATGTCTGTTTTGGTCGAGATATTTATGGCTATAGTTTCTTCTATATTGGATAGGTTTCTCTCGGAGTCCACCGTATTTACATTATTCGTTAGGAATTCAAATACTGAGGGGTGATACAGGTCGCCTTGAGTATCTTCCTTAGGAAGGGAACGATGGTGGTTATCATCCCATGGTGCCCCCTCAATCCACATTGATTGCAGGATTCCTTCGTCACTTGCATGCACTCGTGACCAAGGATCCAAAGGGGTACCACATTCTCCTGACCTATCTACCCAAATGCTTGACGAGCATTGATTTGGGCTCGCCTCCCATGCCTGAAACATTGATTGCTACAATATTTCGATTGGGCTCGGGTGCAAGACCATTGCCCGATCCATGATGACTTTGTCTTTTGCGACCTTCGTGGAAGATATCATGTTGCAGGTAGCCACCAATGGTACATTTCCTATGTACATATGATTTGGTAGCGAGAAAGTCCCCATCATCGTGGGGTCTTTCAACAGGCCTACTCCTATATCTTGAATTGAATGGTCGCTTTCATGGATCATGGGAATGCTTCCCGTAACTTGTGAACCATTAAGGAGGAAGTTCTGTTGGTCGACGACCGTAATCCCTCCTTCAAACGGGAATGCGATCTTGCTAAAATAAGTCGACACGACAGCTGCCATGGCATAAATCCATGGTCTTCCCAGTAGGATGTTGTAATCCAGATTCCCATCTATGACTTCAACATCAATCTCTACTATTTTTCCACCTAGTTCAACTTTCAAGTTACTTAGGATACCGTAGGGGGTATATGTCCTACCGTCGAAAGCCTTTAGTGTTGTCGAAGATCTCGACAAGGTTTGTGACCCTAGCGTTTTCCAGCAGCTCATCGACATAATACATGTAGATGCCCCCTCGTCAATAATTGTTCTGTGAACAGTTTTGTTGAGGGCCTTCACTTGAATAAGGAAAGCTAGTTGAGCTGGTAACTGAGGGTCATACCCTTTGTGATCAAAGGACACAAGATTGGAATCCTTAGGATCAACCCCCCCTATTGCCGATAACAATGCCTGCCTTTGGGATGGACAATTTTGTAGTACTTCTAGAGTCGACATAGCGGATGGCGATTGAGCCAAATCTTCTACTATGTTATAATGCTGCGCCGCTCTGGCACGAGGATTAAAAGTCGACTTGTGTACTACCCCCTTAGGTGGTTTTATCGTTAATTCTGGCATTATGGGTGGGACAACTTCTGTCGAAGTTGTTGTCGAACTACTAGGTTGATCTTTACCTTTTTCGTTTGACAGTTGCGGATTCCCGTAATCTTTGTTCCTTGTCGAAATCAAAGCATCATTCTGCTGTTTGGAGATCGATAACATCAGCACTTGCGATGGGGAAGCATTTCCACTATCAACCATATTTTGACCTGGATTGGGAAATGGATCAGTCAACACAGCTGGGTTCTTTGGACTTTTAAAGAATCTCTTGAGCTCAGCTTTGTATGGACACTCTGATGTCTTGTGATCTTCGTCACATATCTTACAGGGCCATTTCTTTTTCCCTTTCTCAGGAGAGTTCGAAGAAGTTTTTTCAGGTGACTGATCGCCCTGTTGCTTCTTCTTCCCTTTGTTTTGCTTTTTCTTGCTTCCTGGTTGATTGGTTTCTTTGCCTTTATCTGCTGATATGGCATTTACTTCCGAAGCAAGAATCTCTTCATGGGCATTTCGATTTGAAGTCTTACGGGCTTTCTGAGGTGAAGCCTTTTTGGACTTCGCGCTTGCAGTGCCAATCACGCCATCTCCGGCATGAGAGTCAATATTCGATTTAGGAGGGGGAGGAATTGAAAATTCAGGTCTGGGGGCATCAGGTATTTTGTCGTAGAGCGTGCCAGACTGAGTATATACCAAGTCTAAATATTGAGCACGAGCGATGACTTGCTCCTCTGTTACGACTCCCCCCTTGGCCACATCTTCCGTTATAGCCGGAAGTAATGACTTTATAAACCATTCGGCTAATAGCTGATCAGGAACGTATGTTTTCACCATTCTACGACGGCGACGCCACTCATGTATATGATCAGATATGTGAGTAGCTGTCGTCTGCTTGAAGTTGGTCAGTATCTCGGTTCCTGTTTCATACCTGATAAGTAATTGAAAATGGGTTAAGAAAGTTGTGGCTAAGGAGCTGAAATTGTCGAAAGAGGCTCTTGGCAATTCTATATACCATTTAGCCGCCGGACCTGTCAATGTCCTCTGGAAGAGGCGAAGTCTTATCGAATCATCGTTCAGAGTGTTCGATGAACACCACAGATGAAAGGTCATGACGTGATTCGACGGGTCTTCACCTGGATTTTCATTGAATTTAGGAATGTGCGAGGGAAGTTTGTGAGGAATCGCTGGCCACCAAGGGGCATAAGCAATCAGATCGTTCGTCAACCGATGTAAATCGGGTAACTCTAGAGTTGCCACGAATGGCAGCTGTTGACTCAGATTAGGTGAAGCGTACCCAGGATACGAAGGGATCGCCTGAGTAGTTGGTCTTTGCATACCGACATAATGTATTTGATGTTGGTATGATTGATACGGTTGGTGGACTACCCCACTGTAAAGTGGCTGGTTTAGACCGTTTTGTATGTACGGTTGTCCACTGTTCGCAAAAATCTGCTGCTCGGTACCTTGGTACACTTGCTGGAATTGCGGTTGTTGATACTGCACCAACCATGGTTGTGATGCCATGGGTTGTTGTGCTATACTAACCACTGGACCAAGATGAGGGGTAATGGTACCCGTTTGTGCTTGTGCCGCCCCGCCAGCCGGCGATTGTGGTTGAGTCGCAGGGTCAAGGGGCTGTTGCATTACAACCTGAGGAAACTGAGGTTGACATACAACAGGCACCGTTTGAACTTGCGACACGGTTACAATCGCTGGTGTCATCGGGATGTTCGTCACAGGCATTTGTTGTTGCATAGAATACACAACTCTTGGTTGCTGGGGTAGCATAGGTATCCAACCACTTGTAGTTATTCCAGTATAACCTGAATATGGTTGTGAACTCCCGTATGGGTAACCTCCCGGAGGGGGTAACGAAAAGGCATATTTCCCCCCATACGGCGGTGGTCCGGAACCGAGGGGATTTATTACACCTCGAGGACCGGATTTCCCAAACTGATTTCCGAAAGGATCAATTTGTTGAGTTCCAACATAGGAGTTACCGGGTATTATCCCGGGAGAACAAACAGGAACCATACTGTCGTCATGGCCCCCGAAGGGACCCCCTCCAGCTGTTGAGAGTTAGGGACAGATGGTATGCCGGCGAACATTGTCGGAATGACTGCAGGGAGTTCTGCTGTCGCTGTGTCATTTGGCACAGTCCTAGATGTTGACGGTTGTTCAGACATTTTGAGTCTATCCAGTAGATTGCCTAGTGATTCTTCAGGAACTTCTCTGGGTGATAGGCTAGCTTCTGATGCAGTGGGAAGTAGAGTGATCCCTGCTCCAAAATGTGTTGGAGTAGTTGCTTGCGGATCTCCTACAATTTCTTCTATTGCGATCAGACCGGGTGGAAGAGGAAGACCGTCAGGTCCGTAGAATATTTCTGGTGCCGAAGAAGGGGTTGTTTCGACAGCGACAGTTGTTTGAGGAGCAAGACTCTCTGAACTGATCACTGATGGAACTGATTCAGTAACACAAGTATTTGCTCTCAGACTAGGATTAGTGTTACTGTCCCTCTGGGGCTGTTGAACTTCTTCAATAGGGGCAGGGTTTCCAGAAATGTTTGGAGTAACCGGAACCTCAGATGTCGTCGAAACACTTGTTCTAACTTTGACAGGAGATTTGGAACCAGTTGAACGAGATCGCTTTGCCCGGGTTGTTTTCGATTCCGGAGACAAAGACGGTTGACTCGTACGCCTCCACGAACGACGGTTCATCGATTGACTTTCTTCCACGTTTGCGGATTACTTGATCAACCAACAATGCACAGGGTAAAATGTGTTTTCGAATTGAATTAATTTTAGACGCTTTTTAAGACACAACTTGCTTTTTCACTTTTTAAGAGTCGAGAAAAAGCTAAAGATGACTCTAGTCTCCTTCGATGTATTAACGAGCCCGAAGTGACAAATGCTCAGATGGACTTTTTCAGTTATAGAGTTTGAAAAAGGCCAAAAGAAACTACTCTGGAGTTCTAGGCAGAGGGTGTGCCAAACCTTTCGCGAAACCACAGAATACGTTTTACGGTACGAGTGGTCGATCTTCGTGAATGCTGTGTTCACTGCATCGCGATCAGTAGGGCGGCCGACACGGCTTCCTATGGATAAAGGCTTTGTTCCTATAGGGGTCCCCCAATATACGCGACGGTACGCGGGGGCACAAGTCCGTATTAGTGCTATCGCCCCTCAGGAGGAATCACCCACCTTCGTAGAGATCGACAGTCACTATGTTTAACGACGCTGGTTCACGTCTCTACCTAGACCTCTACTGTGTTTCGTTATGTTTCAAAGCGTTGTTAGATAAATTCAGTTCTTTTTAGGTTGATCTTGCTTAGCAGTTTTCCTTTATGGATCACCATGTGATGTATGATACAACTCCTAAATGTAGTCTAAGAATGATAAGCAAGCTTTTTCAATTCTTTCAACTTATGAAAATCTTAACTACTGAAGGAAAAGAAAGACATCATCTTTTCAAACAGATCATAGAGCACACACTGATGCACTTTCCTAAATCGACATGCAAACTGTCAAAATGCACATGCACAATGCAAGTATTTCTTTTCTTCTTCCTTAATGTTGATGTATTACAAAAAGAAAGCTGTTGTATAATTTCGAATTCAATTTCAAGCGAAAGCAAACAAGTTTTTGTCCAATAATCAAAAGAACACCTTAAGATTCACTCGTTTCAACACAAGAAATACTGAAATTCGAACCATATAACGAAAGCAAATGCTCAAGCAGCTATGAACAACAATAAACTAGCTCTTAGAATCACAACGACACTTTCTCACAGGTCTAGATCCAAGAGGTCATAGCAAGACTAGTTCACTTTCGCTACGGGAAACTGTGAATGAAAGCAAGAAATACAATAAGAACAATCACGGTTTCTTCATACAACTGAGGCGGAATGAAGGCGAAGAAAGGTAGTTTCAGCTGGGTATACAGGTTGACAACAGGCTGCAAAAACAATATTGAAAACTGGGCAACAGACAGTGGGGAATCCCAGTTGCACAAGGCAAAACTGGATCAGCGCAGGTGCTGCACTGTCAATCTGACATGCAGCGCAGGTAGCCCCTTCGGGACCTGCGTTGCAACGCAGGTAGCCTTTGCTGCAGCTGCACTGAAGAGACAACTCTCGTCTCTCTCAGATTCCGGGTCACAGTTTGCTCAAAAATCAATGGTTTTTGGCCAAATCAAAGGCTATTAGTCAAATATACACTAGAGGATGATTAAAGGAAGATGAACACTATCACAAAGAGCTAAAAAGAGTCCTTGTGGACCAGCTCTTCAAATCATAAACATGCCCAACACTGGGCTAGAGTAGCTGCCCTCTACTTTGCATTCGAAGGATTCAAATGCAGTTCGATTCGGTACTCCCTTTGTTTAGGAAATGAATAGCAAGAAACACAAGCTACCAACAAGACACGATCCCCAGCGGAGTCGCCAGTCTATTGTGGGGAAAAGTATCCAACACGGAATGACCCTATCCCACTCTAAGGGTGATAGTTCCTTAGTAACAGCCGAAGCAAAGCTATCTAAGATTACTTCTTTATGACATGCAAGAGATGAAAGGAAGAGATCCACTTACCGATGTCTTGCGCAAATGGTCGATCCAATCTCCTCTATTTGCCGCTCGCTCCCAGCTCCAAGTCTTCTCACGGGCCCAGCTACACGAGATCCTGCGAACAAGACAAGAAAAGGAAACTACAAGAAGCATGCATTCATAATTGATTCAAGGATTAGCATAAATCAAATACGCAAGTAAGACAATACACCATTGAAACACATGCGAATAGAAGAACCTCAAATGCTTTATTAATATAAGGAAGTAAGGTTCAGGCGGTGATACAACCGTGAGAGGTCCAATCCAGCATCACCTTCCCGACGGAAAGAAATCTCCTCTTCACCTCCCTCAAGCAATCACCCAATACTCACAACTGTAAACCAACATCAATTCTTTGCACAAAATTCCCGCCTCCAGATCCCATGGGATGAGATCCTTATATAGAGTTTTGGAGTGAAGATAAGTCAGCTTGATGTGTGACTTGTTGTCCTCTTCAACTCCAGTTGTTCTTCAGTCCTTGAGTCCACTCGGAGTTTCTACCTTCCACTTGGAGTTTTAGAACCTCTTTACTCATCATTGGGCGAATCTTTTGATCCAAGTGTCATTTTGGAAGCTTCCTGGGCACTGGCACATTGAGAAAAGATTCCTCCACATGTCAAAGTACGCCCAGCGCAGGTAGCCTTTGTTGCACTTGCTATGCAGCGTAGGTACACCATGGAGCTTTTGTCATTCAGCGCAGATGCTTAGTGGAGCAGCTGCTTTGATCCAAAATTGACCTGTTTTTGAGTGTTTTTCAGTGGAGAACTGATTTGCAGTGCTGTGGTTTGCTGACCTTGTTCCTCTAAGGGTAAGAAAAACATGTTTAGGGACTTTGGATCCCTCAGATTATTGACATTTCATGCTCCATGCTGTAAGGCACAAAAATGTCTATAACACCATCCATGCCTATTTGGTTTGACATCCATTCAAACATTTCTCTATCTGTCGAAATCTGTCACCCCATTTCCCATGGAAGGAACCATTACAACCTTCATTCTATACTCAAACCTCCCTCTTTTGTGATTGCGGCTTATTGATTCTTGGAAGTCTTGGGAAATTGGTTGTATGAACATTTTCCTCGAGATAATACTCGTGCTTCCTTACCCTCCTCTTCACTACAAATCCTGATTCTACATTCTAAACCCTTACAGCAACGGGATCTGAACATCGTTTTCGAAATAAACATTCATTATTCGTTCTTGCTTCATTTAACTACCCATTGCAAATGCTTTGTCTCCGTGATTAATTCAATTCCTTCAGATTGAACCAAGTCTTTGTGCACCTCTTGACTCTAAAAGTCGTGGATTTGTTTTGGGTGCTCTTGCCTAGATTTCTGAAGGGAGAAGGTTGTAGACATTTTCCAGTGGGATCACACACTTGTTGGCTTCCATCTTGGAGCTTGGACACACGTTCTAGATCATTTGCGGTCCATACCTCCTCAACCCTTAATTGATTCACAAATATGAGCTTAGAGGGTCTTCAACAATAGTGAACTTCACAAAGATGGAGAGTTTGTGAGTTCTAGGAGCTTATGCACATTTCCCAGTTGCTCTTTACTATAAGAGTACCACTTGTCTCAAGATGATGTTATTCTTAAAGGAGTAATTTGCCTACAACTAGGGTATGATTGCATTCAACATAAGCTAAACAAACACACTATCCAGGTTTAAATGATGTTTTAAAGATGAAAGAAGAATTGGGATTTAGAGTGCTATCCAAAATTCTGAGAGATATCTAGGTTTTCCGTGGATTTTATATAATATGCATTAAACAACTGGTATCAAGTATGATTTTTTTTTTTTTAAATGTTAGTGATTTTCATGCTAATTTTGAAAAGTGTTGATGGAGCATCAACACAATTTTTTAGAGGGCTAATTTTTGACACTTTAAATTTTTTTATGTATCAAATATGAACATTTTTTTTTGTTAGCGATTTTTCATCTTGATTTTGAAAAGCACTGATGAGCATCAACCCTTTTTGTTTAGAGGGTTTATTTTTTACCAGACTTCATCTCCAAACTTAGTGCTTCAATAAAAAATCTATGATGGAACTAACGAAGTTGTTGAAGACATCTCCTTTACTTAGTTACCCGAGATTCACTTTCTCCTCATGCACTTCATGTCATGAGGATGAAGTTACAAATGTAATTTCAGTTTCATTATACAGATTGATGATTATCTCTTGTACTTTGATTGTAACGACCCTCTTCTTTATAAAAGAGAGGTCTGTCGAATGATTAAGTTAATCAGAATCTTTTTCTTGAATGGTTAATAGTTAATCTCTTAGTCTTTAGAGAGATCCGAGAAGGGAGATTAGGTTGGAAACAGAGCACTCTGAGATTTGTAATGCTGATATTGTAATCCTTCTTTTTCATTAATAATATGAGAAACAATTGTTAAGATTAGTGTGTTATTTTACTTCTTAGCTCTGTAAGTCTTTAGCTTACCTTGGTAGCTTGGCAAGGGCCCACCGAAGCCATCAAGGCAAGTTTTCCTTTGTTTAAGTTATTAAATAGTTTAGTGTTTCCAATTTTGTTTTATGAGTGATGCTTTCTTAGTTCAAGTTGTATTTGAGTTATAGATTTAATGATTGATTGTTTGAAGTACAGGAAGGATAAAACTTGAGATCTCACCATTCACCTACATGCGCCACTAGTGAAGACTCATATTTCTTGTACTGATTTTGATTGCCTTGTTTAAATGCATTGAATTGATTAAGAGTAATAGTTGCAGGAAACGAAGTTATATCCATCTTGTTATTTCATGAGCCGATAAATGGAGGAACTCATTACCTGATTTAGAATATTCAGTTTGCAGTACTTGAGCATTGTGTGGCTTTTCATTAATTGTGTGACGAAATGAATTACAGTTTGTAGAATGAAGTGTTAGTTTGTAATACTCACTATCTAGACTATACACAATAGACAACAAAACTTATCTATTGTCGGCACATATAGTGCATTAACTCTATTGATTAGGATTGCTTGGTCGATAATTAAGTATTGAGGCAAACACTTATATATATATCTAAGTGTTTGCCTCAATACTTAATTATCGACCAAGGAATCCTAATCAATAGAGTTGATGCACTATATCTATATATATAATTTCCCCAACATTTTTGGCGCTGTTGTTGGGGAGATGTAAATGGCGATAAATTTGTTTGATGGATTGTGAGTAATTTTGAGGACGACCTAAGGGTAGAGAGAAGATGGTAAGACAAGAGGTAAGAACTTGTGCATCCACTATGGTGGGGATGCGTGGACGGTGCTCGCAGCCCGGCCTAGCAGGGTAGTTCCGAACTCACACCAAACGTGCGAGCACCTGAATAGCATTAGAAACTACAGTCTCAGCGCCTCGAGCAGTTGAGAGAAGGCGTGGGACTATAAACCAGTCTGCGGAAAACGGGCGCATAAAAAGGATTCTGTACCAAGTCAGGCAGTCCAAAAGATCGCAACTGCGCCCCAATGATGGCACTACCGCGGGGAACAGTCAAAATATGACCGTTAGCAACATTGGTCCTGACAGGAAGGTCAGATTATGCCAGAGAGGAGTAGGCGGTGGGACATTAAGATGAAAGTTCTGGGTGATATACGTAAAGATTTGCCGACTCAACACCACTAATAAACTGAAAATGGAGGGAAGGGGTTTTTTCAAATCTCATAGTTTGTGGCCACCACTTGACCTTTGGCACTTTGAACCAGCAAATAACAGCGAGTACGCAGCTACCAGGCACCCCATGAGTACCATGGTAAGAGCCCAAGCACGGGCCACAGAAGAAATGCAACGGAATCAGGAAGAGCCCACGGACGTGACTCAGGTTCTCGAAGTTCCTAAGTCCCCACGTACCCGGTGACCCAGGAAGAACAAGCAGACGGTAGGAACAATGCGGGCCTCACCAAGACTCAACAAACGTTCGACAGTTGACAAAGGCAAAGCAGTCACCACTGAACCCGCTGAGGAGGACAACGATTTGCAAGCCCTGATTGATCAGATTGACGCACAAGCAAAGGAAGAAGAAGTTGTGTTCCAACTTTCGTTGTTACCCCCGTATCTTTCTCCGTGGACCGGGACGACCAAGATATCGAAGGACATGGACGCCGCAAAGACTACGCTCCAGAGCCTACGTCTTCCGGACGACATAAGGTTCGAAGGGTTGCCGATGGGGCACGTTCCAAGCATCAAATTCAAAGATTGGGACCTTGCAGACAGCAACAAGTTCCCTGAACTGGCCGAAGACAAGTTATTGCCGCAGAAGTGGTTACTAGGTGTGGAGAAGGCGGGACTGCTAAATCTCAGGTGGATACCTCACTATCACCGCACGACCATCACCATATTTGTGATTCGACAGCTGCTATGTCTCATACATGATGGATATCTCTGGTTGGAAGAGCCGATCCCGATCACAGCCGACCTAATCCACCGAATTACACACCTGCCGCTTAAAGGGAATAACCCCGCAGACATAGCAGGAACCAGTAGCGAGGGAGGCCTCGTCGAAATAGTGAAGGAAAAATACCATCTGGATAAAGGAAAGTGGGGGTATGTCATAGCCAGCATCAGCGACCGCGCGGTACGAGTTGCCACTCAGCTACTGGCCGGTAAACTGATGAGAAAATGTCATGCGGATGAGGTGCTAGCCCCTGTCATTGCATTGGCAGGGCAGTGCGCCGAAGGGGTTCAATTCAATTGGGCACAGTTTTTATGCAACGAATTCCTGACCAATTGTCAAGAAGCACAAGACAAAGGTAAGACATTTCATTACGCATGGTTGCTTTTATCAATCCTTCTGGTTACAGGTGAATTGCCGCAGGAGAGCCAGTTTCCCAGTCTGGAGGATAGCCTACCCGAAGCCGTGCGGTATATTTCGCTTTGGGCTACAAAGGACACAACAAGGGTTTCCATGATCCAACCATTTTGGACCTCCATGGAAGGAAAGATATGAACACAGATTACTCAAAGACCACGCATGTCCCCCACAATCTACAATAACTTTCAGAGCACGACTAACTTCAAAGCAGACATGCATCACTTGTATATCCGCGCGCGAAAGGATCTAGAGCGATCATGGGTCACTTCCATTCCTTGTAACAGATGATGCCATTTGCGTGGTATTAGCAGCATGGCCTCTGGAATGGTGCGCCCTAGACAAGACCGTTCTCGAAAGGCTAGCAGTACAACAACAGAAGAAGGAATGCTAGCAGCGACCCACTCAACTGGCAGGAAAGACACGTGAGGAACAACAAGCCGCTTCGCAGTAGGAAGCTACCACGAGCCCAAAAAAGGCAAATCAGGGAATGGACTTGGAAAAAGACCCGCAACAGGAAACAGAGACGTAGGACCACCTCAAGCGGCCGCGCGCTAAGGAATCACCGGCCACCCGAAAAAAGGTCCAAAACAACAAAGGCTATGGAAAAAGAATTCATGGACAGTAGCCAGCCAACAAGCAATGTTACCACCAACTTGTTGCCCGAACTAATCACCGAACAAACCACTGTGTTGGGGGAGATCAGAGTGCAGTTGCAGGCATTACACGAGCGACCCCCAGGCTGGGTCACCCAACAACTAGCAGAAGATATAGCCGCCGCCGAGTAGATGGTCAACACGCACACGCCACACACCCTACCGTTGCCAGCAGGTGCTGTCCGAGCCGCAGCCGCAGGCGAAGAATGTAGTTGGGAATTAAATCTAGCCACCCTGTCTAGAGAAGTACTATACCTAATCCAAGAGGGAGTAACTTAGGAGTTCCGAGCCAGGGAAGGTCGCACTTTCCACATCTTGACCGAGCAGAAGGAAAAATTAGAACAGGTCACTCTCCAGCATGATGACTTGGCCGCACGATACCGGGAAGTAGAACAAGCTGTGATGGAGGCATGTAGCACGGTACTAGAGCTAGCCATCCCCGGGGACCTCCCACCAGCTACCAAGATTCAGCACATGGCAATCGGCTTTCGCACCGCTCAAGTGGAGGCCGCAAAAGCCCAGGAGGAACTAATGTTACAAGTTGCAGAACTTCGTCTCAAGGCCCGACCACCCACACCCTCGGCCGAATGGGAACACCACCACGACAAAATTCTAGCTGGCTTGGAAACAATGAGGAGTGCTGTTCGTGAATGCTCGGAACTACTAGGTTAGTCTCTCGGGATACTCACATCCCTCCAGGAGGACCCAACCATACAACAAGTGGAAACTGAGGCACGCAAGTTACAGTAGGCCTACGACACCGCTCGCGGGGCTGCACAGATGATCGCTATCACACAACGGTTGGCAAAAATGAAGGAGGCCCAAGCGCTCAAGGCCCAAGTTGACGCGGTGTGGCAACAGGAAGCAGTACTCAAAGAACGTATCCAACCCTGGCTCGATGAAGCGTTTAGCATATCTACAACTATTGAAGGCAAGGTAGCGCATATGTAGGCAGTATGTGAGACCGAACAAGAAACTGCAAGTGATAGGGATGCATCAGCGGCTCACTTGGAAAAGGTATAGAGGCTCACAGCCGAATTTGTTGTGGAGATAGGCGATATGCAGAAGTTGTTGATCGACCTCCACACGAAGATTCCCGCACCAGATGAGTGACTCGAGACAAGTCACGATGATTGTGTTGGGGGACTGTTGGGTAGCAGAAGCCCCACGCAACGGTCATGGGGCATAAAGCCCGAAATTTTGGGTAAAGATAGGGTAAAGACTCCGTAGGATGCGTAGAGCGTGAATTGTAATAATTTGAGTCAAAGGGTAGTCCGCCCAAAAATAATGTAAAGAAATATAAGTTGACTTGGCCCGCCCATGGATCGCGGTCCATGAAAATGTATAAATAGAGTGAGGCTCTATGGGTAGAGGTAGCTTAGTTTTTGGTATGAAATCTTGGATCTGATGTGTGATGGGTTTTTGAGGAAGATAGTTTGAAGCGTCTGTAAGTCCGAGTCAGGGGTTTGGGTAAGAGATAGAGGCTCTGCAGCTGTGTGCGTAGAGGCCTAGAAGAGTCCGCAGCTGTGTACGCGGACCCTTGCAGCTGAGTGCACAAGGAAGATCTGGATGTATTGGTGAAGAAAGTAAAGAAAGATAAGTTGCTGTGGTAACTCTGTGTTAAATCTGAAGTATCGTGGATCTAGTTTTTTTTTGTATGATTAATATCACTGTTTGATCTATGCGCATATGCTTACATCTTGAATACATGTGAATCTGTGTTTAATCTAAGTGCATGAACTGGATAAATCTGATAAATGTTTTCTTAAAGACCCTTCTAAGTAGATCTGATTTACAATACTTCATCAAATAGATTAGATATGTAAACAACACGCTAATAATTAGTGAAGATTATTCTGGGTTCAAATCTGCGCAAAACAGAGCAGCGTGACACTTTGGAAAGGTGCACGAAACCTCTAGACCACATCTAGACATCCCAAGGGTGTGGAAACCTGGTTCTAGCACCCTCCCCTGCTACCTCGGGTGAGACCTCAGTTCGCGCTCCGCGAACTGTTGCCGAAAGGGCCGGTAGCTGCGGGATTTGTTTGGCTAAATAATTCTTCCAAAATTGGGACCGGGAACCAACGGAACCAGGGGGCACATTTGTAGATGGTTGCTGTTATTCCAGGAATATGACTTTGAGGTCATCGTAAAGCTGGGACATCTAAACGCAGGCCCCGATCACCTGTCCCGAATTGAGACCAGTGAAGAGCCCACAAATTTAGAGGACGGACTCCCAGATGCACAACTATATGCGGTGTGCGTCGCGAATGGCCATTTTGAGGATATAATCCATTTCTTAACTACAGGAACCACGCCGCAGGGATATTCTATTCAGCAGAAGAAGGAATTGGTGATACGCGCAATAGACTTCACCGTGATTGCAGGACACCTCTACAAAATGGGCAACGATGAAATATTACGTAGGTATGTCCCGAAGTTCGAGCGAGGACAGATCCTGGCCAAAATACATGGGGGGGGTAGCTAGCAGACATTATGCGGGTCGCGCCATAGCCCAAAAGATCCTTCACGCAGGATTATGGTGGCCCACTCTGCATCAAGATTCGAAAGCATACTGCCGAGCCTGCGACGTATGTCAACGGATAGGGAAACCATCGTGGAGAGATGAAATGCTGCTCCAGCCATAGATGATGCTACAACCATTTGAAAAGTGGGAAATCGACTTCGTTGGACCTATTGAGCCACAAGGGAAGACGGGCGCGTGCTATATCATCACCGCGACAGAATGTTTGACTCGATGGGTAGAAGCACAACCAGTTAAGGACTGCACAACTGCGACAACTACAAAGTTTTTGTTCGAGAACGTACTAACAAGGTTTGGATGTCCCAAAATTCTCATGAGCGATCGGGGAACGCATTTTCTGAATGAAATGATCAGCGCACTCACTGAGGAATTCTAGATATATCACCAACAGAGTACGCCATACCACCCACAAGCGAATGGGACCGTTGAGGCATTCAACAAAATCTTGGAGACCGCATTGACCAAGGTCTGTAATGCGCAGCGAAATGACTGGGACTTGCGCATCCTTACTGTGCTATGGGCATACCGAACCACGTGCAAGAAGTTGACGGGCCAGACACCTTTTCGGTTAGTCTATGGCAAAGAGGCCGTTATGCCTATGGAATATATTGTGCCTAGTCTACGGATCGTGGCAATAACAGGTATGGCAGATCGCGGGGCTTTGGAGGAACAACTCGTGCAGCTAGAGGAACTGGAGGAGGAACAGTTTTTGGTTGGATTCCATCAGCAAGTACAGAAACAGTGCGAGAAAGCATGGCATGATCGCCATATCAAGGCGTGCACCTTCAAGGAGGGGGATCTAGTATTACTATATGATAGTAAGTTCAAGAAATTCCCTGGCAAACTCCGAATGATGTCGACCAGGGATCAGCGGATGAAGGTGGATGAACTTTGTCCCCCAACACAATCCTCGTGACTCGTCCCAAGTCACTTGTTGGTGCGACAAGGCGTGATGTCGTGGCTTCGCGGTTCACGTCCCTTTGAGTGACGCTCGTCATCCTACTGCTGCTTCGTTGTCTCCTACAACGCTTCATCCAGCTCGTGCTTCATTGTTTCGACCACTTCTTGCGACTGATAATGCTCATTCTGCTTTTCTCAGTTAACACAGAACACCCCTTCCTAGGATTTTAGCTCTCGCAGGGGAGCCGTATCCGAGACCTCCTTGTACCACCGCAACCATTTTTGACCTTCGTATCTACTCTTCGCACTATCTGTTGTAGCTCGTGTTGCAATTTTGCAAGACCAGTGCTGTTGTCCGTGAGATCCCAATCCTCAAGGTCCTTCAGATACGACTTATGAACTTCGTTTGTACCCATGGTCTCTGTCTTTTCATCCTTTCTCTTGTTTGTTGTAGTTCGTTGGCCTGCCCCCGGGAGGGGCGACGACATCCGGACCAATTCTGCTTCGTGTCCCCCCTTTTCCGGTACATTCCCTACTGTTGGTGCTACACTCTGCGGGATGCCCGTAGCTGTCAACACCATGGTCCTTAGAGAGTCCTGCCTTTCCCTCGGCCATATCACCACCCTTGGGCTTACTCCTTGCACAGAGGGGATAAAAAGTTCCATATCGATAACCAGCATATGTTTTCCAGAAAGGTAGGTCGCCCGGTGAATGTCCCTCGGTGATTTATAAGCGATTCAAATTTCAAATTCACTGGTTCCTGCCCGTTCTGGCGTCCTCGTGTAAAATCTATGGCATCTCGTTCCATATCCAGCTTGTACTCCTTCTCTTAATTGCCCGCCGCCCGCTCCCTTTTGCCCTAATGCAGACATCTTGTCATGAATAGTGACAGGAATGGTCACCTCTCCTCTTAGCAATGCATCAGCGCACTCCTTACCATGCAACCATGATCTTGGTGATGGGACAACTCAACGCGTATCCTGGGAATCACACCTCTTTCCCCCAAACTGCTTTACTATCCCGCGCTCTCTTTCAACTGGCTAGAGTGGTGAGACTGTCCCTTGAATTCTTAGTCAGGCGGCTGGCCTGCCCATATAGATCTTTAGGCAACTTCCATTCACTCGTCCCGGGAAGGGGTCTCCATTGAGTTTTACAAGCTGAACCGCACCCCCATCGGTAATATCTTTGACGACATAGGGTCCCAACCAATGCATTCAGAGTTTTCCAGGGAATTTTTCGAACTTACTGTCGTATAGTAATACTAGATCCCCCTCCTTGAAGGTAAGCGCCTTGATATGGCGATCATGCCACGCTTTCTCGCACTGTTTCTGTACTTGTTGATGGAATCTAGCCAAAAACCATTCCTCCTCCAGTCCTCTAGCTGCGCAAGCTGTTCCTCCAAAGCCCCGCGATCTGCCATACCTGTTATTGCCACGATCCGCAGACTAGGCACAATATATTCCATAAGCATAACGGCCTTTTTGCCATAGACTAACCAAAAAGGTGTTTGACCCGTCAACTTCTTGCACATGGTTCGGTATGCCCATAGCACAATAGGGATGCGCAAGTCCCAGTCATTTCACTGCGCATTACAGACCTTGGTCAACGCGGTCTCCAAGATTTTGTTGAATGCCTCAACAATCCCATTCGCTTGTGGGTGGTATGGTGTACTCTGTTGGTGATATATATGGAATTCCTCAGTGAGTGCGCTAATTGTTTCATTCAGAAAATGCGTTCCCTAATCGCTCATGAGAATTTTGGGACATCCAAACCTTGTTAGTATGTTCTCGAACAAAAACTTTGTAGTTGTCGCAGCTGTGCAGTCCTTAACCGGCTGTGCCTCTGCCCATTAGGTCAAATATTCTGTCGCAGTGATGATATAGCGCGTGCCCGTCTTCCCTCGTGGCTCAATAGGTCCGACGAAGTCGATTGCCCACTTTTCAAATGGATGTAGCGTCATCTGTGGCTGGAGCAACATTTCATCTCTCCGCGATGGTTTCCTTGTCTGTTGGCATACGTCGCAAGCTCGACAATATGCTTTTGAATCTTGATGCAGAGTGGGCCACCATAATCCTGCGCGAAGGATCTTCTTGGCTGTGGCACGACCCGCATAACGTCCGCTAGCTACCCCCCAATGTGCTTCGGCCAGGATCTGTCCTTGCTCAAACTCCGGGATATACTTACGTAATATTTTGTCGTTGCCCATTTTGTAGAGGTGTCCTGCAATCACGGTGAAGTCTGCTGTGCGTATCATCAATTCCTTCTTCTGCTGAACAAAATATCCCTGCAGCGTAGTTCTTGTAGTTAAGAAATGGATTATATCCTCAAAATGGCCATCCGCGACGCGCACCGCATATCGCTGTGCATCTGTGAGTATTTCCTCTAAATTGGTGGGCTCTTCGCCAGTCTCAATTCGAGACAGGTGATCGGCGCCTACATTTAGACGTCCCGGCTTTATGATGACCTCAAAGTCATATTCCTGGAATAACAACAACCATCTACAAATGCGCCCCCCCAACACAAGCTTATTCACTAGGTATTTTAACGCAGAGTGATCGGTATACATCTTAAAGTGGCCTCTGACCAGATAGTGGCAGAATTTTTGAAGCACGTATACCATTGCTAATCCCTCTCACTCGGTAGTGGAGTAATTCTTCTCAGCTTTTGACAACTAGCGACTTGCAAATGCAATCGTATGGTCAATTACCTCCGCTCCTGGTTGAGTAAGTACTGCCCCCAACTCGATACATGATGCATTGACATGCACATGAAATTCGATGTCCCATTTCGAAAAGACCAAGATAGGGGCAGATGCCATCTTTTCCTTAAGCGTCTCAAGACTTTTGTTGCATTCATCATTCCAGCAACAAGTAGCATCCTTCTTCAACAACTGTTCCATTGGATCCATGATTTGGGCGTAGCTTTTGATGAACTTCCGATAGTAGCTCGTGTGTCAAAGTGTGGCGCATATTTGTTTGACACTGCGTGGCACTTGTAGATTGAGTATGACAACAATCTTTGCTAGATCCACGATCAGGCCTTGCTTACAGACCACATGGCCCAGCAGGTTCCCGAATGGGACAAGGAATGTAAACTTCTTTAGGTTTAACGCAATCTAGTGTTGACGGCAAGTATCTAACATTAACCATAAGCTCGCTACGTGTTTCTTAACTAGTCCGAACACGGTCCAGTCATCAAGATAGACCTCTAAGAACTTGTGTATAAATTCCTTGAATGCCACTACCACTATTCATGAAAATATCGCTGGCGCATTCTTCAGTCCAAAGGGCATCACCGTGTACTGAAAGCAACCCCATTCGATGGCAAACGTTGTTTTACTCCTATCCTTTGGTGCAATCTTGATCTGGTGGTATCCTGAGAACCCATCCATGAAGGAGTAGGCTTCCTGCCCCCCCACATTTTCCAATACCTCATTTGTAAATGGAGTTGGAAATGGACCGTTAACACAGGCATCATTGACCTTCCTGAGATCCACACAGATACGAATCTTACACTTCTGTTTCTTCTCCTACACAACCATCAGACTTACCTAGTCGGACTCCTCGACTGGTTCAATGATTCCTACTGCCAACATCTTGTCTAGTTCTTTGCGGAACTTTGCTTTATATTCTGGGTTCAGTCGGTAGGGTCGCTGCTTAACTGGTTTCGCGTCTGGCTTCAACGTTGTCTTAATTATTCCCAGGTCTCCTAGGATCCCTTTGAGCTCTGTGATTTTTGTTGGGAATAAATCTTGATATTCGTGAAGCAATTCGATGACCTTCTCCACTGTGGCGTCATCCCAATAGTCCCTAAGAGTTGCATACTTCAGCTCCTCTTCTGTTCCGATATTGACTTGTCTCGTTTTCAACGGCGCCGTGATATCTGGATGTTTGATTTTGGGTCCGCGCACCTCATGGCTCCCCTTTGATTCCAAAATATTGAAGTTTCATGGATCATCCTCATCATCTTCTACATAGACATTATAGTATTCGAGAGCTTGGCTCAACTGTCATGACCAGTCACGCTGCATAGTTTCTTCTGGTTCTAGTGGCGTCTTGAAAATGGCAGCCTTTACCAGCTGTAACGCGTCGTCTACGGGATCCATCCATTGATCTTTAAAGAGGAATGTCGAAAAAAACCATTCGTGCAAGATATCCCACTTGCCTGTGTTGTGCTGGAGCTCTGCTTTAGTATACTAGTTTTTGGGAATGACGTCTAGGGTATGATAAAATAAGTGCACCCATTCTGGTTGAGGTTCCTCTCCGTAGGCTTTAATCCATCTGGTAAGGTGCATGCGCGGGTCATCGCGTCCATCGTATTTCTTCGTTATGCGTAGTTCCAGCTTCCCAAATCAGATCTTCATCATGCGCCTACAGTCGCGCCACTCGTCGAAAGTCCCTTCATGTGTTCCCCACCATCGCGCAGGCATTGCGTGCAACACCCATCTCAATGCATCAAATTGTTGGTGCTCTGGTACTGCGATTTCAAATTTGGTTAGGAATTCATCTATTATTGTCAGCCCATCATACGTCGGTAATTTGCGATCCTGGGCCCTTACACAGTACAAAGATTTAGTCATCATATTGCAGTGTAGCGTAGTCACTCCGTTCAACCTGTTACGCCACCGCTCGTCTTCTTCGTCGGAATCGGTGGTGCAAGATTCTTCATAGCCCCATGATATTCTTCTATCCTTCGTTGGCTTGCCCCATTCTTGCCTTTGTGTAGCTATTCTGTAGATACCATCTAATTCGTCATCACTTTATTTATTGCGCACGGGTTCAATATAGCGCGGTCCTTCAGCTGGATCTAGCGGAACGACTACATGGAGCGACTTTGTTTCAAATATCATTGTCCGCTGCTTTAAATTAATAACCCCATTCATTTCGGTAGCCCAGTCTATTCCTAACAACGCAGCATAAGGTGTACTTTCATTTATGAGTTCAATCACTTCAAAGTCCGTCTGAGTACTTGCGCCATCAATATCTACCGTAATTCCTTGTAGCCTTCCCATGGGCAGGACCTTCTGCTAATTTTCCATCCACAATTGGATAGGGGACCATTATAGTGTAGGCTTACCCATGCGCTCCCAGGTCTGTTTAGGCAGTACGTTGGCATCTGAGCCCAGATCTAGAATGACCTGATCCATCTCATAATCACCGATCTGTGCTATTAGTTGCATTTCCCTCCTGGTCCATGACGCATGTCTTCCTAAATTTCGAACTACGCGAGGTTCACTCCATCCTGCACATCTATTTATCAATTCCTGTAAGACTTTAACTGCACTGTTGTCACGAAGAAATTTTATACGTGTCTCTAAAACGGTAGTCATCATTGAGGGATCCCTGTCCGGCTCAGGCTAATCCCTACTACCTGGGGTAGAAACCTCTGTGAAGCTTTCCCTAGCTTCCAGGTTCGTCTCCTTACCAACCCCTGCATCTTCCTTACTTAAGTCCCTTCTATCCACTCCTGTGGCTGTGCCACTTCTCAGTACCATGTTTACTTGGGGATCTTCCTCACGGGGTTCGGACCTCATCATCTGCACGTTCTGGGTCGTTGTTGGTTGCGCGGCCCTTTTTTCACGAATCTGTGTTATCAGCGTAGGGAAATCTATCAGCTCATGATCGAATTGCTCGCAATAAATGCATGAAATTCTAGTCGGGTTGGTACAATCCCACGCGTAATGTCCTGGACCTCCGCAGTTATAACAGATTAGCTGCCCGCGACCCCTTCCTGGCCCCATTCCACCCCTTCCTCGTCCACGGCCCTAGAACCCACCGCACGTGATTGCCGCAGCTGGATCTTGACCTCGCACCTCAGTCTGCATTCTGTAAGCAGGTGACTGGTCCATTAACAATTGGTAGCTACGACAGTCATTTTCCTCATGGCCCACTGATCTGCAAAAGTTGAAAAATAACTGTTGGGGGGTCTGGTTGTATTTTGGTAGCAGATGACAGTTATCCATGTTGTGCTTTCCTCCCACCTGACAGATTGCGCACCAGAGCGGGGTTGTTGTGCTCGGCCCTGCCTCTGGTCGCAATGGTGTTGGTCCCCCCGTTGCCACATAATTCACTAAGACTGGGCAGTGATCTTTATCGTGCCCCTGGCTCCTACACCATACTTCCTCCTGGACTTCTGGTTGTAGTGCCTGTTCTTGTTTTAACTTCTTCATTTCCAAACACAAATTTTGGATCTACGCTTGGATTTGCTGAACTCCCAACCTCGGGTCTTGTAACGGAGTGTCGTGCAACCTCATCGCTGTCTCTAATGCTTCAGCCTGGGTTGAGATCTTCTGTTGTGATAGAGCCATCCTTAGATGTGGTGTTAAGGATGCCATAAACCAAGCACAGTGCTGCGCATCTATCAATGTCATGTTAGCCTCACGAATAGTACTTTTCAGTCTTTGGTCCAAATCCCATGGGGTTTCACCAGGCATCATCGCGATCTCCTTGAACCCTATGATCGATTGTGTTTCTGACTTCGGCTGGCTAAATTCTTTCTTTAATTCGGTTTGGATTTCTGCTGTCCCTGCCGTTGGGTGATCGCTTGAGTACTTTATGTACCATGTCAGCGCTCGGTCCTACAGTGCGCTGACTAAGGTAGCCTTTCTGATATTATCATCCGCAATTCACTGTGCGTTCCATACTGATGTTAACATAAACCATAATTGTTCCGGGTCTTCGCCTCCTACTCCTTTGAATACCGATAGCTGGATCACACTCATCATTGTTACCCTTGTCAATGTACTCTGAACTACTACTGCTCCTGGTCCCTTCGTTCCTTTTACATCAGACACCCCTTAGGCAGATCACGGTCCCGTCAACAGATACAACACCATTACACGACCTTCCCTGTCTATGTTTGCGGGGTGATTCCCTTTAAGCGGAAGGTGCGTGATTCAGTGGATTAGGTCGGCTGTTATCGGGATCAGCTCTTCCAACCAGAGATATCCATCATGTATGAGACATAGCAGTTGTCGAATCACAAATATGGTGATGGTCGTGCGGTGATAGTGAGGTATCCACCTGAGATTTAGCAGTCCCACCTTCTCCACACCTAGTAACCACTTCTGCGGAAATAACTTGTCTTTGGCCAGTTCGGGGAACTTGTCGCTGTCTGCAAGGTCCCAATCTTCGAATTTGACGCTTGGAACGCGCCCCATCAGCAACCCTTCGAACCTTATGTCATCCGGAAGAAGCGGGCTCTGGAGTGTAGTCTTTGCAGTGTCCACGTCTTTCGATATCTTGGTCATCCCGGTCCACAGAGAAAGATACGGGGGTAACGACGGAAGTTGGAACATAGCTTCTTCTTCCTCCGCCTGTGCGTCAATCTGATCAATTAGGGCTTGCAGATCGTCGTCCTCCTCAGCAGGTTCGGTGGTGACTGCTTTGCCTTTGTCAATTGCCAAATGTTTGTTGAGTCTTGGTGAGGCCCAGACTGTTCCTACCATTTGCTTGTTCTTCCTGGGTCGCGGGGTACGTGGGGACTTAGGAACTTCGGGAACCTGAGTCACGTCCTTAGGCTCTTCCTGATTCAGTTGCATTTCTTCTGTGACCCGTGCTTGGGTTCTTGCCATGGTACTTATGTGGTGCATGGTAGCCACGTACTCACTGCTTTTTGCTGGTTCAAAGCGCCAAAGGTCCATTGCTGGCCATAAAATATGAGATTTGAAAAAACCCCTTCCCTCCATTTTCAGTTTATTAGTGGCGTTGAGTCGGAAAATCTTTGCGTTTCTCACTCGGAACTTTCGTCTTAATGTCCCGCCACCCGCTCCTCTCTGATGTAACCTGACCTTCCTGTCAGGACCAATGTTGCTAATGGTCATATTTTGACTGTTCCCCGTGGTAGCACCATCGTTGGGGCGCAGCTACGATCTTGTGGACTGCCTAACTTGGTATAGAATCCTTTTTCCGTGCCCGTTTTCTGCAGACTTATTTATAGTCCCACACCTTCTCTCAACTGCTCGAGGCGTTGAGACTGTAGTTTCTACTGCTAGTCAGGTGCTCGTACCTTTGGTGCGAGTTCGGAACTGCCCTGCTAACCCGGGCTACGAGCACCTTCCATGCATCTTGGTAGCCGATCGGGGGGTTATGTTCTTCTATGAGTGTGGGCGTAGCCATGATAGCAGGGTCGCAGCTCGTTCCTGGTCTACTTTGCTAGATCCGTCCCTTCATAGTGCACATTGCTTCCTTGGCCGTAACCACAGTGTATTGATGCTGCGGGGCCTGCGGCTACTTTGTCTTTTCTGAGCTTCCTTCTGTCATCTATTACAGGCCCAGCGAACCCGTGGTATCCACAACTTCCCTGAGCCCCTGCTAACCTTGGCACCGGCCGCTGGTGCACCAGTCTGTTGGGGTGGCTTTGGACTACTAATTCTAAGCTGATTGGATGTCCGCACCTCAGACACCTGTAGCCTATGCTGGCGAGGAATGCTTACTTCATTTCGCTCTCCCATCCGTGTGCGTGCCTGCCTTCGACATCTGCGCCCTTTCCTTCGCATCTTTGGAGCTACACCTTTTCCTGAAGCAGGAGGTGGCGCAGGATGCTTGTGTAGATATCTCCGGCTGTTCCTTTGCCCCTATTGTCACCATCCTATTACAATTGAGTGTGGTCACCTCATGCAGTAGGTTCTGCCATCGTTCAATCTCTTCATTGGAGTTCGACATGCAAGACCTATCACGGTCCCATGAGAGTCTACCGTCTGCTGTTGGATTTACCCTGTCGTGATCTTGCATTGTAATCTTGTAGATATAGTCCAACTCCCCATCACTATCTTCATCGCGCATGGGCTCGTTATATCGTGCCCCCTCCGCTGGATTCAATGGGACCACTACGTGGAGATATTTCTTTTCGAATATCATTTTTCGTTTCTTGAGGTTGATGACTCCATTCATATCTATTGCCCAATCTATCCCTAACAACGCAGGATATGGGTTACTATCATCCACAATTTCTATGACTTCAAAATCGGTTTGGGTGTTGGCGCCATCGATGTCTACTGTAACCCCATGCAGTCTTCCCATAGGCAGAATATTTTGTTGGTTAGCCATCCGTAATTGAATCAGCGACCATTGTAGTGGAGGCTTGCCCATGCGTTCCCAAGTCTACTTTGGTAGAACATTAGCGTCGGACCCCAAATCTAAAACGACTTGATCCATCTCACAATCTATGATTTGGACAGTTAGTCGCATTTCCCACCTCACGCGCAAAGCATGTTTGCCTAATTTTCGGACCATTCACGGTTCGTCCACTCCCGTGCATCGAGTTATTAATTCTTGCAGCTCCTTTACTGCTTTAGCATCCCTGAGTAAGTTCATGCAAGTTTCCAAGAAGGTGGTTAGCATAGAAGTATCCTTCTCTGATCTGAATTGATCCTTACTTTCCGACGTAGAAGCTTCTGCGAAGTGCTTCTTGGCTTCCATAAAGGTTTCCTTTGCACGCTCCAAGTCAAAGTCTGGTTGTTTCAGGGGGGCCTTACGGACCCATGCATCCATCTCTAGCTGCTTCCCCTTATCTTCTCCGGTGGTGGCGCCACTTCAGAGCATCATATTTACATTAGGATCCTCCGTGTGGGGTTCAGCCTTCATCATTTGGACGTTCTGAGTGGGGTTAGCTAGAAGCACCCCCTTTTCCCACATCTGAGCAATCAGCGTGGGGAAATCGACTGCTTCGTGGTCAAATTGGTAACAGTAAGGACAACAGGCTTTGGTCGGGTTTGTGCAATCCCACGCATAATGCCCCGGCCCTCCGCAGTTATAGCAAATTAATTGTCCTCGTCCTCGTCCAGGTCCCATTCCCCCGCGGCCCCGTCCACATCCTTGGTACCCTCCCTGCGGTAGCGGTGCGGTGGGATCCTGCCCACGTGCCTCCGTTTGCATCCTATAAGTAGGTGTTCGATCCATCAACATCTCGTAACTGCGGCAATTTCTTTCATCGTGGCCCACCGTTCTGCAGAAGTTACAAAATAACTGTTGAGGAGGGGGTTGTCTTAAGTTTGGAAATAGGTGACAATTGTCCATGGCATGCTTTCCTCCCACCTGACAGATTGCGCACCAGAGTGCGGGCGCCATGCTTGGCCCAACTTG
Source organism: Pinus tabuliformis (assembly GCA_031772625.1). Classification (NCBI taxonomy): domain Eukaryota; kingdom Viridiplantae; phylum Streptophyta; class Pinopsida; order Pinales; family Pinaceae; genus Pinus; species Pinus tabuliformis. The sequence goes on from CM062819.1 coordinate 1,707,963,947, forward strand.
TATCTCTGGTCGCAACGCTATTGGTCCCCCTCCTGCCACATAGTTCGCGAAGATCGGACAGTGGTCCTTATCGTGGCCCTGTCCCTTACATTTGATACACCACACTTCTTCCCGTGCCTCTGTCCTAGGTGCCTATCCTTGTTTCAAGCTTCACATCTCTAGACATAAATTTTGTATTTGCGCTTGGATTTGCTGTACTCCCAACCCTGGATCCTGTATTGGGGTTTCATGCAGCCGCATTGCTGCCTCCAGCGCTTCAGCTTGGGTTGAGATCTTTTGTTGTGACAGAGTCGATCTTAGATATGGCGTTAATGATGCGACAAACCAAGCGTGGTGCTGCGCATCTGTCAAGGTCATGTTAGCTTCGTGAATAGTACTTTTTAACCTCTGGTCCAGATCCCACAGAGTTTCACCAAGCAACATTGTGATCTCCTTGAATCCAATAACCAACTGTGTTTCTGATTTCAGTGGCCCAAATTCCTTGTTCAGCGCCTCTTGGATTGCTGTTATTCCTCATTCGGATGATCGGTCGAGTATTTTATGTACCACGTCAGCGCGCGGTCCTGCAGTGCACTAACTAGGGTGGCCTTCTTGATGTTTTCATCTGTTATGCCTTGGGCGTCCCATACAGACCTTATCACAAACCAGAATTATCTTGGTTCCTCATTCCCTACACCCTTAAATATTGGTAGCTTGATTGCACTTGCCATCCCGACCTTTGGTGGTGGTGGTGTTGGAGGTGGGGTCGGTGTGGACGGATTTGATGTAGGTGATGTGGGGGGTGGTGTGGACAAAGGTGGTATCAGAGGGAAGTGTTCCTTGATCAGCCGGACTGCACTTCTCGGTGAGAACCTCGCGAGCTCCTCATTGATTTCTCATGAAATAGATGCCAAAGGATTGTTCCCTATCCCTCCCATTCGTGGTAACCTCTTCCGTTCCGCGTTACTCCAGACATCAATACAAGCACATAATCTGTTTTTCACACAACAACATCTTAATCCAAGTATTCAATGATTTGATATACCTACCCTGAGGTCCTTGAAGAAATTTCCTTTCTGCTTCACTATAGCTCACAGTTGTATCTATCACGAACTCAGGGATAAATCCTCCTATTACCCGATCCAACCAATGATCTACTGCGTATGCGATTTTATCATCGGTGGCTTCCAGCCTGCACACCAATTCCGGAGTCCACACAATAGGCTTGTCCAATCTACACCTTCCCATGCTGTCAGCTAACCTCACGATCCACTCATACAACTCTACTAGAAATATCGCGAAGAATACCTCGTGAATATCTGTGTATATATAGCGGTCCAGCCAATCTTCCTCCGATATTTGCGGGTTCCCGTTTTCTTGAGTTGCGAACTTGTGGAGTTTCAAACCCCACCACTTTTCAATCTCTTTCTTTGTAGGGTTCCAGCGACCCAACATCAGACACCCCTTAGGCAGATCCCGGTCCCGAAAACGGAACCATTTGTTGGCTTATATGGGCCTGACCCAGGTTCAGAAGAATTATTTAGCCAAACAAATCTCGTAGCTACCGGCCCTTTCGGAAACAGTCCATGGAGCGCAAACTGAGGTCTCACCCGAGGTAGCAGGGGAGGGTGCTAGAACCAGGTTTCTGCACCCTTGGGATGTCTAGATGTGGTCTGGAGGTTTCGCGCACCTTTCAGCAGCGTCGCGTTGTTCTGTTTTGCGCAGATCTGAACCCATAATAATCTTCACTAATTATTAGCGCACTGTTTACAGATCTAATCTATTTGATGAAGTATTGTAAATTAGATCTACTTGGAATGATCTTTAAGCAAACATTTATCAGATTTATCCACGATACTTTAGATTTAACACAGAATTACCAAAGCAAATTATCTTTATTTGCTTTCTTCACCAATATATCTAGATCCGCCCTTCGCACTCAGCAGCAGGGGTTCGCGCACATAGCTGCGGACTCTTATAGGCCTCTGCGCACACAGCTGCAGATCCTCTATCCCTTACCCAAACCCCTGACTCGGACTTACAATGCTTCAAACTGTCTTCCTCAAAAACCCATCACACATCAGATCCAAGATTTCATACCAAAAACTAAGCTACCTCTACCCATAGAGCCTCACTCTATTTATACATTTTCATGGACCGCGAGCCATGGGCGGGCTGACTCAACTTATATTTTTTTACATTATTTTTGGGCGGACTACCCTTTGACTCAAATTATTACAATTCGCGCTCCGCGCATCCTGCAGAGTCTTTACCCTATCTTTACCCAATATTTTGGGCTTTGTGCCCCATGACTGTTGCACGGGGATTCTGCTACCCAACAGGTCGCTCCAAATTTAAGTTGTCCTCTCTTTTGTTAAGTAGTTAAAGTTTGGTATTTTTGGTTTTGTGAAAAGAATTAGGGATAGGAAAGGTATATTTATTTCATCTAAAAAGGAAGAAAATATATACGGTCCTAAAATCGTAACCCCAACTAATTATGCTAATCGTTATGCAAGGAAAACAATAAAAGAGGAGAGACTGGTGGTAACAACATAGGAGACATTAGCAAAAATCAAGATAGTGGTAGAGGAAGTTCAGACCGCAGTGGAGACAATACCATGGAATTTGTCAGATAATCCAGTGACTAAACCATCATCTTCTGCAAGTGAGACATCTCCAACTACCACAAATCTTAAAGTGTGGGAAGGAACAATGGAAGGAGAAGAAGGAAGAGTCGAAAACCTGGAAAACAATGAACCAAAAAATTCGGATTGCCAATTCTTGACATTACCAGGAATGTCAATATGAAGAACATTCCCTTGTCATCATTACCTCATTTCAATGGTATGACATCTGAAGAACCTGATTCATTTTTATTCGAATTTGATATATTGTGTAGAGGTTATAATTATATAGATAATGTTCAAAAACTGAAAATTTTCCCAACCACCTTAAAAAACTCTGCATTAAGATGGTTTATGAGTCTAGGGGAGCATACTATTACATCTTGGGATGATATGAAATCAACCTTTTTACAAAAATACCAAGACTACTGTAGACCTATGGATGCCTGGAATGACATCTTTAGAATGCAACAAGCTGAAGATGAAAGCCTAGAAGACTATTTAGAGAGGTTTCTTTACAATTACCAAAAATCCAAACAAGTTGCTCTTGACCTAGCCACAATTAAGACCATTTTTCTAAAAGGAGTGTGGGATGACTATATATAAGTACTTAACCTTATGAGTTCGGGTGATGTCTATCAAAAATCATTTGTTGAGATTGCTGAATATTGTAAAAAGTACTCCCGTAGTCAAGCCAAAGCTGGAAAAAGTCCTAGAGAACTTGCAAGTAGAACTGTCAAACCAACCACAACTGGGGTAACTAGGACAGAATTGGGGAATCTGTTGGATAATTTTAAAACTGATATCCTTAGTACCATTAGTAACTAGCTAGATACCCTCAATAGAAAAAGGAAGCAAGAACAAGAAAATGTTGCTTTAGCTATCTTTTGTCCTCGTTGTAGGAAGAAACATCCTGAAAAGGAATGTCCCCTTAATACCCTAGAGGTTTGTAAAATTTGCACAAATAAGCACTCAACCGAAGAATGTCCTTCGTTACCAGGACTGCAAGCTATATACAAAGGGGGGATAGAACCATAAGATTCATCCTATTCCTCTAAGAGACCATGGAGGCAACAAAACCCCTCCATGTCCCAAGATCCTTACATGCAGTTCACTCAACAACAATGGGCCCCTCAGATGCCTTATTCTCAATGGGGACCCCAACCAGTACAAGGAAATTCTTGGCAACAAGGTTGGAGGGGAACTATGTATGGACACATGCCTCTACAACCTTACCAAGCACCCTATTATCCAAACTATACACAATATCCCTCAAACATTTCTCAGTTATTTCCAGGGTTTAATCCACCCCTCTTACCTTTGTTCCAACAACAACAACAATAACTTCCCATGAATCCAAATTCATAGCAGCATGCTCTACCCATGAATCCGAGTCAACAAAAAGTACCACCGAATCCAAATCCCGCTCGACCAACTCAATTGCTTGCACAACCTTCTCCAAATTCTAATAATAAACCAGCTCAACCTGTGCAGAATGTAGAGCTGCAAACCTTCCCTACTTATACCCTCACTTTAGTTCCAATCAATGAAATGCAGTTAAGATACGGGAAGATATTAAACAAAATAGGACCTGTAGTCATTATTCAAGAAGAACATCCAACAAATTCACCTTCTGATAACGAAGAGGAATATTTTCCTCTTGGTGAAGAAGAAAACCCTCTCGAAGGAGTAATCAATTTTACTACACCACCTAAACCATCTCAAGAAATTACTCAACCACCTTATCTTGAAAGGTTTCTTGTTAAAAAGCCCGAGGTCCTGCCAGAATATGACTTAGAGGTCGAACTGCGAAATGTCTGTGTGAGGATACCCTTGTTGCAAGCCATCAAGGATATTCCCATTTATGCCAAGATTGTAAGGGACCTTTGCATTAAAAATCCAGGAAGAAAGAGGAAGGATCCCCCTGATAAGTTCCTCAAAAATAAACTTTTTCAACCTGGCAACTGGGCTTTGTTATACAACAACAGGTTTAAAAATTTCAAAGGGAAGTTGTCAACTAGATGGCTCAGACCTTACGAGATAGAGACAGTATACGACAATGGCTCAGTTAAAATCAAGACTATTGATGGATATCATATCTCTTTTGTTGTTAATGGACACCGATTAAAAGTTTATCACAAGCCACTATCGAAAGAGGATTTTTCCAATCAAGTTCTTCAGAATTCTGGAATACAATTAGTTGAAGAGAGGAACCCTCCTCTCACTGATCCACCTCTGTAATTTTTGCTGCATAATTAATTTCATTTTGTACATATATGTATATAGGTGTGCTAATTTATATGATGATTTTTGTGTTACTAACAAAATAAAAAGTTGAATGTGTTCTCATGTAGATAAGAAATAAGGAGAACATATGCTAGGAGTAGGTTTATTCCTTTATCCAACCCTGGTAGATTATCTATGGAAAAGGGGCTTATGGAGTTTTCTTTAAGTTTTTCAGACTCCTAAAAATTGAAAATACCAGCGAGCATGAACTAGCCCGGGCTCGAGAAAAATCCATGAGAGAGTGAATGGAGTTTTCTTTAAGTTTTTTCAGACTCCTTAAAATTGAAAACAATGACGAGCATTGAATGATCTGAGATCGATAAAAATCTACAGAACAATAGTAGTTAGGTGATTTCCAAATAAAATGGAAATGGAAATAGGAAACAAAGGTCAGATTGATCCCGAGATGAGGAAGATATCCAACTCCAAAATGATTTTCCATTACAGAACCTTGGAACCTGATCAATGACTTCTTTTTCTTCAATTTCCACCTCTTCCATTGCAATTTTTGAATTCCTACACCAGTGTGTATTATTCATTTCCTTGTTTGTTCCAATAAATGGATTCGTATACAACATCAACAATTATCATTATCTACTCTAGCTAGACCTTCAGAATGTGTTAAGTTACAAGAGGAAGCCTGTAAAATATCAATTTGGAGATTTCACTAAGACATCTACATTCATCTGGTACCAAAGAAGTTCGTTGTGTTCATCCAGTATTGAGGAAGCTCTCTATGTTCATCCAATACTAAAGCTCTCTGTGTTCATCTGGTATTGAAGGAGCTCGTTGTGTTCATCTGGTATTGAAGAAATTATCTGTGTTCATCCGGTACTGAAGGAGCTCGCTGTGTTCATTCGGTACTGAAGAAATTCTCTACGTTCATCTGGTACTGAAGGAAATGTTTTATGTGTAATCTAGTAATGGAGGTATAAGATCAATATTTTTACTTTTTTCTATTAAGGATTCATATTAATTGTGCGATGACATATGATTATCCTCATTTTTATCACCCTTTACTTGCTAGTCCTATCCTAATCCTAAACCATTTACCTTCGAAAAAAATCCTTTTGTGTGATCAAATGGGATGGCTATGGTAATGATTAACTGAAGTACTGATCCTAATATAAGCAAGTATATTATCCCTTATTCCACCTTCATGGGTCGTTTAAGTAATGATGATCCCACTATTTCATAACCGTGAAGGTGAATGATGACAAGAAGGACTAATGGAACTTTGATGTGAACCATGCCGTACCTCTATGCCCGACCACATCCTATGTATCATATCTAACACCCATTCCTGTAAATACAATGTCAGAGATGGAAATAATTTCTGAAAAAGTTCCACATACAACGTATCATTTCCATATACACCACTCACTTAACAATTATGCTGACATTGTAGCCGTTATCATTCTCCCATTGAATTATAAATGTCCCTATGGATGGCTTCCCCATCCAGATGAGCATTATTTACCTTCTTGCTTTGCCTTCAATACTCTATGTAACCAATTCCGATACCCCTGTATCCCCATTCACAAAATTGCGTTTCAACCGTTTACGGTACTGTGTGTCGACCATCTCTGATACCATGTATGTCAATTTCATCCGGTACTCCGTAAAACTACTTTCAGTACCTTGTGTTAAGTATTTATGGTACTTGTTTACGTTGTCCTGTACCAAACCCATCTCAAGTTCAAGACTTGTTTTCACTGCGAGCATGGGGATGGATAGGAACGAACCATAATTTCAGTCTTATAGAGAGACTTAGGAGTATAAATCGTGTAGGGAGAAGCTCAAGTGAGCTGGGTGGACTTCATTCCTCAGAAAATTTAAAGGGTATCATGAAGATGTTTCTCTTACTTTTAGTCAACATTTTGATGGTGAGAATGTTTAGTTTGGGGGTTTACAGTTTAAAGTGACCGAGGCTACCATAATAGAGGCCACAGGTTTACCAACCATAGGGGAGAAGTATTTTAAAGGTGCAACCATCAATAAGGAGCTTTGTCACAAATTCTTGACCCCAGAACCCTAGAATCCAGATTGGACTAAAGGCATTCTGAGAAGTTGGCTGAAAGAAGAGTATCGATTAATGCTTAATGATCTACAGAGGTTTGTGACTTATGAGGGTAGGTATACTATTACCTTCCTTTATCATTTGAGATTTTTGTCACATTTCGAGGGAGGTCCTAAAATGATTTTTCATTATTTTCTATGGATGAGCCTAAACAAGATGGCCAGAGGAATTAAGTCATCCTCTAAAAATGTTCAAACTAGTATTTACCACCATGGGTTAATTAAATTGTTAGTTGTCCATGAAATCAAGAAGCAGGGTAGTGACTGGAAGACATTTCTAGCACAACACTTTGCTTAAGCAGAAGGTTCCCAACACATGGAGGAAAGCCTACTAGAAGAGAGCACTAAGGACATTGACAACAAACTGGAAAGCAGTAAGAAGAATCAGAAGAGATTAAAGTCCAAGGAGGCTATTGATAGCCCTACTCCATCAAGGTTTGTCAACAAATTGGATAAGGGTGAAGTCGAAGGCAAGAAAGAAACTTCTGCATCAACAAGAAAGTCTTGAAAGAGTAAGAAGCCTTCTATCGATTCACCCACTCCAAGCAAGATTTCGACCAAGGATAAGAACAAGAAAAAGTCAACCAACAGTGACAAAGAAGTCACAGGCACCAATTCAAAGGTAGTTGTCGAATTACCCAAAGAAGAAACTCATGTACCAAGTGTTAAGAAATGAAAGAGACCTAAAATTAATGGAGACAGTGTCAAGGCTCAAAGTTCTGAAAAGAAGAAGGTACATGTATAGGAAAAGGAAGCCATCAAGACCTTGTCATCAACAAAAGGAAATAAGAGAAGGTTGTTCAAGGATATTGAGCCATCAACACCCCTGCGCTGAACCACTAGAAGTATGGAAAAAGCGGCAATAACTTCCAACACATTTGATTGATATCTCTACCTCTCCTGAAGGAGAACATGTACAAGGAGAGACACTCAATGAAACAAAAGAACTTGTCACAGAAACTTTGCAAGAATTAAGGAAAGAAGTAGAAGCTAAGAGGAGATTGGCTAAACAAAAAACACCTGAGCATGATAGTTCCTTAGCTAGGCAGTAGATGATGGCCAAGATTGAAAAACTTCAGAAGAAAAATGAGAAGCTAAAGGCAGAAGTGAAAGAGTACAGGACATTGGATGACTATCTTAAGAAGGAAAACAAGTAGCTTAAGGAGAATAGCTAGAGGCTACAAGAGGAGTGTGATGAGGCCTCCACTAAGTTGAAGAAGGTTCTTCGTCTTGTGCATTTTACTAGAGTCATTAGGAGGGAACTCAAGGAAGAGGCCTCAAGTGTGAAGGTCTTAGAACCAGATAACTGATACCCAGGCAAGGAAGGCTTCATTTTTGGAAATTTTGAAGATTGATCCTTTTTGCATGAGGGCATGCAACAACTTGAGCATGGGGGAATGTTGGGTCTCCCTTTTGACACTTATAATTCCCTAATTAACCTCTCTTTTTGACCTATTTTGCCTCGAATCTATCTACTATTCACTTATTTTCTCCAAGTATATGCCCTTTTAGCCTTCTGATGTCTATATGAGGTAATATATATCTCAAAACACAATTTATATGTTTTCTTATAGTAAAAATATCATTATTTGATATTTTACTCTCTAATTTCTCTAATTGGTTCACATAGATCTCTGGATTTCTTACTCTTCCAGTACTCATTTAGCATTTCGGTACTCGGCCAGTTCATCATTCTGGCACTCGAGCATCTCAGCGATCTGATATTTTGTCCAATACTTGTTTGACAATCCGACACTCGTCAACCACCTGTGCACCTATCCAGTACTCGACCAATAGTTGCATTCTCAGCAACTGTGCTTACTGTTAGCGCTTGAAATTTCACCTCAGACTGAGAAAGGCAAACTCCAAGGCAACATCAAACCACTTAGCCTCGTAGCTAACCCTACGGGTCAGGAGAGGGCTCTCTCCGGTCTATCTCGGCAAAAATCTTCAACGGGCAGAGATAACCAATAAAGAACACTGATTTTAGGCTAGTAAACTGATAAAAAGGGTTTTTAATAAAATGATGGGGTTTTTCTGGGCTGCATGGGGCAAAGAAACAGCTTGAACAGAGAAATATAATAAAAAACACAGATTATCTCCTGAGGCAAGGTAGGCAAGAAATTTAACATCAAATTGAGATTAAATGGAATGGCAAGACTGCTGAGGAGCTGACAAGGGCATAGAGGATGAATCCTTGTCAAACAGAAGAAAACATTAAATATGAACAAACTTATAGGCAGAGCATAAAATATTATGAATTCTACCTAAACACTTCATTTGTTCAATTAGAAATGATCATGAAGTGAAATGAAAACATAACAGGTTACATATGAAACAGAAGGAAAACTTATGCTAAATTGTCATACCACAGGAATCTCAGGGGTCAGAGCTGTATTTTTCATTAAACTCTCTGTCAAAAACTGTACAAGTAAGCTCTCTGTTCTCCTCCACCAGCACTCAGAACTCTCTTCTCCACTCTCTCAATGATTTGTTTTTTAATACATAAATAAACTCTGCTGTTTGAAAACAAATCTATCCAAAAATGAGGAACTGTTTCTAAAATAAAAAAATAAAAAAATAGAAAAACCATTTTTTCTGTTCTAAACACAGAATGTTTTCCTTGAAATCTTCTGATGGCCAATGAAGAAATAACTGCTGGAGCGCAGATACCTTTGAATCATTAACTGAAGTCTTGAAATAGGAGATCGGTTCCTATTTTTCCTGCTATGATGGATATCTTCGTTATGTTTTAGGCGTATTTTGACTTGGCATTTCTCATTGATAAGAGGATGCATCACGAAAATCAGGCACTAAACAGGGCAGCCACTACAACAAACTGGACTCAAACGCAACACGTATAATTTTAAGATTGTGAATAACGAAACAAAATCCCACCACTCATTCTAAACACAACATTTTCTAGGCCTTAATTCAACCAAAACTATGACATCTAGCACGGACCAACTTTCAATTAGTATGAAGTGATATGCTGAATGAGCCATTTCCGAGAAGAACTAACAAGGTAAGCTCTAGATTCGGCCCTTTATAAATTAAAAACAAGGTTAAAACCACCTTTTCTCATTCGTACTCGGCCTTATCATCAGCAGTTGGTGGTCTGACAAAACAATTTTGTTGTTGAAGGAAACAAAGAAGTCCGACATCACATTTGACCTCAAGTTGGAGTATGTCATATGTTGGTCCATATTTCAGTGTCCGAGATCTGAATTTGCAGAGGTATTTGATGCATCTCCCTGTGTCCCAAACAACTGAAATGTTGCATTCTGTGAATGTACTGGCCAATGTGGTGGATTCAACTCAGCATCACGCGCCCCAAATAAATCAAAGTGAGCATTTGCATTATATGGCGCTGAGCTCACTTCACCTAAAGGCATGGGATGCATGGAAAAACTACTATGGATGAATGAAAAGCCATTTCCCTCTGGTAAAGCTTCAGATGTACTTAGTGTTGCTAATCCACCTTGAACATGATTAGCTGAACCACAAAACCGTGAAGCAGCTTGTAAACTAATGTTAGCTCCATTAAGTTCCCAATCTCCATCACGATTTCGCTTCATCCCTATTCTCAAAACATTATGATTCTCTGATATATGATCCTCCTGTTTCACCAGCTTTAAAATTTGAGGTTCATTTTGGGCATCTCCTTCGGTGATAGGCGAGGACCCATCTGTGCCATTTTATCAATGACTAATAAATTTTCTGTGGTAGCACCTGGACGTTCGACCAAAATACAATATGACATTCCTCGTAAGACAGGCTTGGGGCATATTACATTTTGGCATCTCGCTTGAAGTGAATCTAAGACAATGATTGTACATTTGTGGCGGCAGACCTTAACTTTTCTCTTATACTGAATTTCGGGATGAAATCCACCACTGCATCAGCATAGAGAGGCACAAGCAAGGCATTGTAAAGGCCATGCACATGTGATGTAATGGCAGGCAATGCAAAAACTTATCAGCGGGAGTATACTCCCATGTTTCTGTTAAGATTTGGACCTGTGCGGCTATGCTACGATGTGTGTGCACAACACCTTATGGTTTACCTGTCGTACCACTTGTGTACACAATCAATGCCGGTTTATCACCTCTTCAGACAGAATGCCTGAAGAATCATGCTTGACATCCCTTGAATGAAACACCTCAGATGCTCTGAAATCCATCGGAAGCTTTGGAACAAAAGGAATGAGACAAAAGCGTGCAGAACATCTTTTTGCAATGCCCTTCCAAATTCCTTAATAGTCCTCAGTACCCATTACAAAAGAAACATCCGCATCATTCATCACATAGAGAATCTCTGCTTCTGGGTGTCTAAGAGCCAAGGGAACAACGACAGCACCACTAATCCATGTTGCCCAAATGCCAGCCACGAACTCTGCTGAGGGCTTTGACACAATACCTATCCGAGCCCCATTAAGACTGGTAATATCATTCATTTCTCTCATCAGCTGGGATATGTTTCCATTTGTAGTCTGCTTAGAACCCATGGAAGGATAGGCAGTGATTTGAGACTTCACACCTCCAACAGACTCGTCAACACTAGACTTAAGCAAATTGTCTTCTAGTAATGTGTTTGAAAGTTTCCAAGCCGAAGCAAGCAATTGTCCATAACTGTGATTCCCCTCAGCGGTTGCCACTGCCATTTTACTCTATGCTTTTATCTTATTAAAGGTTCTATTTTAACCCAAGAACCAAATGATAAACTCAAAGGAATCTATGTCTCATCATCATCCTTTGTGTTGTATATAACCATCAAACTCCTACAACAACTGAGCGTGTTGTATATTTGGCATTTCTGGCATTTGGATGCAAAACTATGTTTTGTTTGATTTCGCTTTGTCTATGATTGCTGATGATATTCTGAATTGTGCTTGTGCAGGGATAGGAGCTTGAAGTCGCCGCCATTTGAAGAGCTGGAGAATAAATTACATATTCTAAAACAACACATTTAATGATTTCTTCTTCAAAACAGGGTTTTGAAGAAGAATCAATCTCACACTGACATAAGACGGAGTCTAACATCGGCTCCACTAGGGATGGCAGCTGCCGCTTCCTGGAGGTGCCAAGAACCGCAGAACTTTGGGAGAGTAGACAGTGCCTCCATCCATTGGGCAATGGAGTCATCATTTCAACAAATCGACACAACTGAAGACTCAACTTATTAACTGGAAACTGACTGAACCGATTGAAAGACTAATTCGGCAAATTTCAAACTAAACTGTAATGAAACTGGAACAAAATGCTGCCTTTTGGCTACTTATTTATTTACAAAATCTACCCTACTTTGCTGTAATAACAATAGATCAGGTAATACTGAAGTGCCAGATCAACCATTCAAGTAAACCTGAGAGTGATGCCGCTCGAGAATGCTTCCACGAGGACACAGATGTAATTGCTGGCAGCCCTTCATGCACGTAATGAGCCTGGTCACGGAAAAGACAGCCTGATCTGTCAATCAAACTGAAAAACATGTCCATGTATGCCGCAATAGGATCACGGAAGCCAGACTCTGTTGGCTGCCCCAACTCTGCAATGCATACTTCCAGCTGCACACTGTCAATATAAACATGTGTAGGCAATTCTATGATTTCTTGTTGCGAAGGAGGAAGGATTTCCAAGAACTTTTTAGGGTCCTGGAAATCATATGACTGGATCTGCTCATCTAAAGTCTGAATCTCCTTTTCAATTCTTTCAACAATTAACTCACAAAATTTAGTTTTGAAGAACTTTGAAGATTTCAACCATTGAAGCAAGGCACTGAAAACATGTTCATCAAATTCAGTATCTGCTAACTCCTTTCTTATTTCTTCTACAGCTTCACATAGGGTAAGGTTTGCCACATACCCTACCATTGCATAAATGGATCAGCAAGCGTTGGAATGTCTGGATCAAATTGGAGTCGCCAGGTGAATGGTTAAGCCTGCATATGTATCTGACTACTGTCCACCATCAGCATCAGATCTGCAATTTGATTTCATGTACTGGGACAAGACAATCAACAAGTCGAATGTTCTCCCCAGTATGGTCGCCAATATGTTAGCGCTTGAAATTTCACCTCAGGCTGAGAAAGGCAAACTCCAAGGCAACATCAAACCACTTAGCCTCGTAGCTAGCCCTACGGGGCAGGAGAGGGCTCTCTCCGGTCTATCTCGGCAAAAATCTTCAACGGGTAGAGATACCCAATAAAGAACACTGATTTTAGGCTAGTAAACTGATAAAAAGGGTTTTTAATAAAATGATGGGGTTTTTCTGGGCTGCATGGAGCAAAGAAATAGCTTGAACAGAGAAATATAATAAAAAACACAGATTATCTCCTGAGGCAAGGTAGGCAAGAAATTTAACATCAAATTGAGATTAAATGGAATGGCAAGACTGCTGAGGAGCTGACAAGGGCATAGAGGATGAATCCTTGTCAAACAGAAGAAAACATTAAATATGAACAAAATTATAGGCAGAGCATAAAATATTATGAATTCTACCTAAACACTTCATTTGTTCAATTAGAAATGATCATGAAGTGAAATGAAAACATAACAGGTTACATATGAAACAGAAGGAAAACTTATGCTAAATTGTCATACCACAGGAATCTCAGGGGTCAGAGCTGTATTTTTCATTAAAATCTCTGTCAAAAATTGTACAAGTAAGCTCTCTGTTCTCCTCCACCAGCACTCAGAACTCTCTTCTCCACTCTCTCAATGATTTGTTTTTTAATACATAAATAAACTCTGCTGTTTGAAAACAAATCTATCCAAAAATGAGGAACTGTTTCTAAAATAAAATAAAAAAATAGAAAAACCATTTTTTCTGTTCTAAACACAGAATGTTTTCCTTGAAATCTTCTGATGGCCAATGAAGAAATAACTGTTGGAGCGCAGATACCTTTGAATCATTAACTGAAGTCTTGAAATAGGAGATCGGTTCCTATTTTTCCTGCTATGATGGATATCTTCGTTCTGTTTTAGGCGTATCTTGACTTGGCATTTCTCATTGATAAGAGAATGCATCACGAAAATCGGGCACTAAACAGGGCAGCCACGCAACACGTATACTTTTAAGATTGTGAATAACGAAACGAAATCCCACCTCTCATTCTAAACACAACATTTTCTAGGCCTTAATTCAACCAAAACTATGACATCTGGCACGGACCAACTTTCAATCAGTATGAAGTGATATGCTGAATGAGCCATTTCCGAGAAGAACTAACAAGGTAAGCTCCAGATTCGGCCCTTTATAAATTAAAAACAAGGTTAAAACCGCCTTTTCTCATTCGTACTCGGCCTTATCATCAACAGTTGGTGGTCTGACCAAAAATTTTTGTTGTTGAAGGCAACAGAGAAGTCCGACATCACATTTGACCTCAAGTTGGAGTTTGTCATATGTTGGTCCATATTTCAGTGTCCGAGATCTGAATTTGCAGAGGTATTTGATGCATCTCCTTGTGTCCCAAACAACTGAAATGTTGCATTCTGTGAATGTACTGGCCAATGTGGTGGATTCAACTCAGCATCACGCGCCCCAAATAAATCAAAGTGAGCATTTGCGTTATATGGCGCTGAGCTCACTTCACCTAAAGGCATGGGATGCATGGAAAGACTACTATGGATGAATGACAAGCCATTTCCCTCTGGTAAAGCTTCAGATGTACTTAGTGTTGCTAATCCACCTTGAACATGATTAGCTGAACCACAAAACCGTGAAGCAACTTGTAAACCAATGTTAGCTCCATTAAGTTCCCAATCTCCATCACGATTTCGCTTCATCCCTATTCTCAAAACATTATGATTCTCTGATATATGATCCTCTTGTTTCACCAGCTTTAAAATTTGAGGTTCATTTTGGGCATCTCCTTCGGTGATAGGCGAGGACCCATCTGTGCCATTTTATCAATGACTAATAAATTTTCTGTGGTAGCACCTCGACGTTGGACCAAAATACAATCTGACATTCCTCGTAAGACAGGCTTGGGGCATATTACATTTTGGCATCTCGCTTGAAGTGAATCTAAGACAATGATTGTACATTTGTGGCGGCAGACCTTAACTTTTCTCTTATACTGAATTTCGGGATGAAATCCACCACTGCATCAGCATAGAGAGGCGCAAGCAAGGCATTGTAAAGGCCATGCACATGTGATGTAATGGCAGGAAATGCAAAAACTTATCAGCGGGAGTATACTCCCATGTTTCTGTTAAGATTTGGACCTGTGCGGCTATGCTACGATGTGTGTGCACAACACCTTATGGTTTACCTGTCGTACCACTTGTGTACACAATCAATGCCGGTTTATCACCTCTTCAGACAGAATTCCTGAAGAATCATGCTTGACATCCCTTGAATGAAACACCTCAGATGATCTGAAATCCATCGGAAGCTTTGGAACAAAAGGAATGAGACAAAAGCGTGCAGAACATCTTTTTTCAATGCCCTTCCAAATTCCTTAATAGTCCTCAGTACCCATTACAAAAGAAACATCCGCATCATTCATCACATAGAGAATCTCTGCTTCTGGGTGTCTAAGAGCCAAGGGAATAGCGACAACACCACTAATCCATGTTGCCCAAATGCCAGCCACGAACTCTGCTGAGGGCTTTGACACAATACCTATCCGAGCCCCATTAAGACTGGTAATATCATTCATTTCTCTCATCAGCTGGGATATGTTTCCATTTGTAGTCTTCTTAGAACCCATGGAAGGATAGGCAGTGATTTGAGACTTCACACCTCCAACAGACTCGTCAACACTAGACTTAAGCAAATTGTCTTCTAGTAATGTGTTTGAAAGTTTCCAAGCCGCAGCAAGCAATTGTCCATAACTGTGATTCCCCTCAGCGGTTGCCACTGCCATTTTACTCTATGCTTTTATCTTATTAAAGGTTCTATTTTAACCCAAGAACCAACTGATAAACTCAAAGGAAGCTATGTCTCATCATCATCCTTTGTGTTGTATATAACCATCAAACTCCTACAACAACTGAGCGTGTCGTATATTTGGCATTTCTGGCATTTGGATGCAAAACTATGTTTTGTTTGATTTCGCTTTGTCTATGATTGCTGATGATATTCTGAATTGTGCTTGTGCAAGGATAGGAGCTTGAAGTCGCCGCCATTTGAAGAGCTGGAGAATAAATTACATATTCTAAAACAACACATTTAATGATTTCTTCTTCAAAACAGGGTTTTGAAGAAGAATCAATCTCACACTGACATAAGACGGAGTCTAACACTTACCACATGCGTGAACTCATCCAACACTTGACCTGTGGCCTGACATTTCGGATAATGCACTCATCACAACCATTCCACTGTTCAAATCCGCTTGCTCCACTATTTAAATACGGTACCAACTGCTCTAGTTGTTCTATATTTTAACTCCGTACTCATATTCTTTGTTCAATTCCGGTACCCGTATTCCATTGTTTTGTTCCGATACGAGACTTCATCTCCAGACTTAGTGCTTCAAGAAACAATCTATTATGGAACCAACGAAGCTGTTGAAGACATCTCCTTTACTTAGTTACTCGAGATTCACTTCCTCCTCATCCACTTCGTGTCACGAGGACAAAGTTACAAATGTAATGTTTAGTTTTGTTATACAAATTGATGATTATATCCTATACTTTGATTGTAACGACCCTATTCTTTATGAAAGAGAGGCCTGTCGAATGATTGTGTTAATCATAATCTTTTTCTTGAATGGTTAATAGTTAATCTCTTAGTCTTAAAAGAGATCCGAGAAGGGAGATTAGGTTGGAAATAGAGCACTATGAGATTTGTAATGCTAATATTGTAATCCTTTTTTTTTGCATTGATAATATGAGAAGCAGTTATTAAGATCAGTGTGTTATTTTACTTCTTTTCTCTGTGAGTCTTTATCTTACCTTGGTAGGTCGGCAATGACCCACCGAAGCCATCAAGGCAAGTTTTCCTTTGTTTAAGTTATTAAATAGTTTAGTGTTTCCAATTTTGTTTTATGAGTGATTCTTTCTTAGTTCAAGTTGTATTTGAGTTATAGATTTAATGATTGATTGTTTGAAGTACATGAAGGATAAAACTTGAGATCTCAACATTCACCTACATGCGCTACTAGTGAAGACTCATATTTCCTGTACTGATTTTGATTGCCTTGTTTAAATGAATTGAATTGATTAAGAGTAATAGTTGCAGGAAACAAAGTTAGATCGACCTTTTTATTTCATAAGCCGATAAATGGAGGAGCTTATTACTTGATTTAGAATATTCAGTTTTTAGTACTTGAGCATTGTGTGGCTTTTCATTAATTGTGTGACGAAATAAATTACAATTTGTAGAATGAAGTGTTAGTTTGTAATACTCACTATCTAGACTATACGCAACAAACAATGAAACTTATCTATTGTCGACACATATAGTGCATAAACTCTATTGATTACGATTCCTTGGTCGATAATTAAGTATTGAGGCAAGCAATTATATATATATATATATATATATATATATATATATATATATATATATATATATATATATATATATATATATATATATATATATATATATAATATTTCCCCAACAAGCTCCCAACAACTTCCAAAGATAAGTATTTCATGTCTTTTCAAGTTTTGGGTTCATGTACTCATTTAGTTTTGATTATATTAAATACTAATCACCTTTATGCCTCTGTTGTATTGACTAGGGAAAACATCTGAAAGAAGGAGGACCTCTCAAGACAAGGTTAGTAAAAAAAACAAAGGCATGCTTTGAATACATTGATTGGATTATTCATTTGATGATCTATTACTAACTCTTTTATGGCTAGCTATATTGAATCTTAGTGATTCTTGTTTGGGTGATTCATCTCTTGATAAATCTACCCACCCCACTAATATTCTTGATTGACTATGTAGAACCCTAGAAAAGTTCTGGAAAACCCTAACCGAAGGGTATGCTAATGTGAATGTCTGAAATCATAAGTTGCTTAGGGTGATTGTGAAATGATACTTGAATATTTATTTATGATGTATTGGTTGGGATTTTGGTCTGATCTGGAAATCCTAACTTGTTAGGGTTGAATGATAAGGTATAAAATCCCGAAACCTTTGAATTTTTGGTATTGTAGGGTTTGGTATGTTTCTAATTTTGAACCCTAACTCATTGGGGTTTGGTGGAATATGTGTTCTCCATTGGAACCTTAGCTTATTAGGGTTTGGTGGAATGTGTGAGAAAGATCCTTATACTAGAATTGATTTACTTGGTATATGTGTGATGACTGATCAAACCCTAGTGTAATAAAAATGATTGTGTGTCTAACTCTTATTTGATATTTTTGTGAATATTGGGTTTGACTAACACATGATATGGAATATATTTTTCATGATGATAAAATCTAGGCATATATATAGATATGTACTTTTGGTTGAAGTCCTAGGTTGGTCTAGGTCAAATTTATTTATGCTATTAGACATATGATATGCTTATGTATGGTTATGGATCCCTAGATATGTGTGCTAACCTAGTCATTGATGGTCATGAGTCTTAGGATTTAATGGAAGTCCTTGTTTGAGATTCTAGGATGGTGATATTTGAAAACTAGGGTTCGACAATTAAATCCTAGTAGTGACATTGTCTAGTGTGAAATGTAACAATCTAAGATCTATGTATGTAGTGATTGTTAATATTGTGAAAATGGAATTCTAAGGTTTTGGAATTAAACCTTAGTCAAAGTAAAATCTCTGGAATATAATGATTTGAGATTTGTATAAAATTTGGTGAATTTGCGAAATTATAGGGTTTTATAGCTGAACCTTATTAGAAGTAGAAATATCTGATGACTATATGATAACTTAAGATGTGTGAGAGATTTGTTGAAATTTGAATTTTTGGTTGAGTTTGATGATTGCTTAGAAATCTAGGGTTTGCAACTGACCCTAGTAGTAACTAGTTATGTTAGTGACTATTTTATGGTTGATTGAACATCTAGGGGTTTGGAACTAACCCTAGTGGAAGCTAGTCAGGTTAATGACTAAGCTGTGATTGACTTTGATTAATTCTTTTGTATGAAATCTAAGATTTGTATGAATACCTAGTGAGAAGTCTAACATATGTATTTTGAAAGGTTGTTAGATACTTTGTAGACCTATATTTGTGTGAATTATTTCTAGGGTTTGCTATATGTTGTAGTAAGGTATGTCATACCTTTGGAAGACACCCTAGATGGAATGAATATTGTTATGAAGTAGTATAGGGTGTATAAATTCCATAGCAAGATGTTGAAGAGTATATGTCTTTTGTTTTTAAGTCTGGGTATCTGATATGAATAAAGTTGAAATGATTCCATGATTTCGATATGGCTAACATCATACTTCTATAGTTTTGGTTGTACTTTCTATTGAAGTTGTGCAGGTACACAATCTTCAACTTGGTGAAGATACTCATTAATGTGATAAGCATGATGGGGATGATGATAAATATGATGAAATGGTTGGAAGCCACGAAATGTTCTCCGATGTCAAAAAGAAGAAGTTGATCTCTAGGAGGAAGCTTGAATAGAAGAGATATCCCTAAGATTAGGAGGGAGTCCAGATAAAGAGGTGCTTCTTAGTTGAGAGGGAGGGCATAACTTGGTATTAATTTAAGAATGAATTTCGGAGGATATGTTGCTGCATGAGAAGTAGGAAGGAAAGCATATGATCAAGGAATATTCGGTTGATAGTCCTGCTATGGAAAGCTGAGAAGAAACATCTGTTGTCTGTAAGACCCCGAAGGTTTGTATTTGATTATGTACATGTGAAAGTATATTATTGATTGGGATTGTGTTTGTACAAGTGAATCTCTCGGAGGATTTGATAGCATGCTGGTTACCAATCTGTTTGATTGGGAGATATTTTTTATTCTTGATTTGCTGTATAAAGGGGCGTTGAGGCTTTATGAGTGAAGAATTGCCTCAGAGGACATCTGGCTGGCACATTGTGTTGATGTCTAGAAGTTGGAAAGGTGGTGTTAATCAAAGAGCTCTAGTTTGGATACACACCTGGATTTTTGGGTTGATGGTTAGCAAGTAAGCCTGATGATACCTAGAGGGGCTGAAAGCTTGAGTCCATCTTACCTGGATAGATTACCTTGGTCAGGAATATAGTCCTTAGCATTGTGATGCCTAAACTATTGAGTGACTGTTTGGATAGATTGCCCTGGTCAGAAATCTAGTCTAGAGGGAGTGTTGGAAAATGTAACTATGTTTGATCTTCAATAATGTACTTGAGTCATTATGTAATGTACTTGTCAAAAGAATAAAGAAAAGAATTTATTATTATATTATTGTGACTTATTAAAGCATGAGTTTCATGCTTGGGTCACCATGTTTTAGGTCAAAGTCCCCATTGAGGACTTCTAGGATTTATTCTGAGTCTATACAATTATTGTACATTTAAAGAGACCCTTCTTGGGCTTTTGAATCATGTAAAAAGGTTAAGTATTGAGTTATGGAACCTCCACACCATGTCGACCTAAGGGAAGATCAAGTCGCCCTAAGACCCTATTCGACCCCACAAGAAGCCTATAAAAGGAAGGACATAGAATTCATTTGGAGCATCACTTCTCATCAAGTTTGAATTCTCTCTACCGGGCAGAAGTTTGAAAATCTTGTTGCTGGAAAGAAATGCGAAGTGGGTAGCTGGGAAAGTCTGTTTCCGGGAATCCGAAGTGAATGTGAGTTTGGGTGAGTCTAAGGAGTCAAGGAAAATCAAAATTTTAGTGGTGGTCTCTCTCTGTTTCGTACTCTGGATTGGGAGATCAAAGTCTTTCAAGTTGGACTGCTACCAAAGGCTGTTAGCTGTTGCAAGTTGCTGCATAGTCGAAGTTGATGGGAAGAGGTCAATCTTCTGGAGGCTGACTTGGTGTGGAGGGAAGGTTTAGTATTGGTATAGGGTGAAGATTCTCAAAGGATACTATTGAAAGGAAGAATTACTTTGATTGGGTTTTCCCCTTGAATGGGCTTTTCCTTAGCATGTGCCGATTGTTTTATGTGCTATTGATTTTGGTAATTTCTTGATGAACTAAAGAAAGAAGATATAAAGAATTGTACTAATAAGAAACATCACAAGTAATTATCAAGATCAAGAAAATCTTTACTTCCTTTTTGATTTTCCAACAAAATCTTTATTGAATATGCATTATCTCATCTCCCTTGTAAGAGTGGTATTGATTGGAAAAGAGAACTACAAAGAATGGTCAAGAAAGATAAGGCATACATTTATTTTTGACGACTTATGGAAAGGTATCTATTAAGGGGAGGATGAAAATGCACCTGCGAAGCCAACATCAGATTAAAGAGCTAACCATTTAGGAGAATAAGGAAAACAAATCTTAAGCCTTGATTTCTGCTTCTATAAGTGAAGAGGTGAGTCATCATATAGTTCCAATTACAAGTTTTTTTGGTGCATTGAAAAAGCTAAAACATCTATATGATTCCCACTTAAAATTGGAATTTGTTCCATTGATGATTAAAGTCTTCAACCTTGAGTGGAAGATGAGGAATCCTTGGTCCTAGTATCAAAGATTAGAGCCATTGTGCATGATGTAAATTCCACTAGAGTTAAATTGGACATTCCTCTCACAACGTTTTTCAAGGCCCTCTATCTTACATACTCTCACTATCTTGAATTCCTACAAGCTAGTGCACAACTCAAGGCCATTACTTTTGACACCATCGTGGAGAAATTTGTAGAACAAGAGGAAGAATTGAGGAAGAGGAAGAAAAAAACTTAGTCCCCTAAAGAAGTAGTGTGCCTTGCTCAGAAAGGGAAGAATCAATCACACGATTATCTTAAAATAAGTGGCAACAACAGAGGATGTGGAATAGATAACGTCAGAGTAGGGGGGTAAACACCATCGAGAAGAAATATTTGATCTTCTCTACATTTGCTGCAACAAAAATGGACATGATGTGACAACATGCATAATCACCTCGGAGAAAATCAAAGATAGTCGAAACCAAAAGTAAGACAAAGGTAAAATACTGGATCCATCAAAAGGTAAAGCACTAGAATCTGCTCATTATATTGTTTCTCATTGCAATATTGGAGTCACTAAAGATTTGTTTCATACTTCATTTTCCTCTTGGAGAGATGCATGGATGCTTGTTACAAGTGTGTCTTGCCATATGACCTTTTAGAAAGACTTCTTTGAATACCTCAGTGACAATGTAAATGGACAAATGTATTTTGCAAACAAGTTAGGTCTCAAGCCATTTAAACTTGACACCATTAGGCTTAAACTACCTGGACTTCCTGATTTTCTTTTGCATGATGTACTCTACCTTCCAAAGCTATGAAGAAACCTATTTTCCCTTGTTCACATTCGCCAACAAAGGCATTCCATTTGTTGAGAAATCTAGGGCAGCTAGATTAGGTCATTTCTCTTACTTTGATAACTTCTTGTGATGTATTTTTACTTTACTTGATTAGCTTCTTCTTTCACTTGATTATTATTTGTGTTTTCTATCATCAAACAACTACCAAACAATGAAGAAAAATCACACAAGAGGACACAAGATATAGGCTATCAACTAGGGCCAAAACCTCTCCTCTTGAGAGGAAAACCCACAAGAACTCTTCTCTTCTTATATAACCTCAAATGAAAAATTCCAAGACCTATGACCCTTGACCAAGACCCCTCCAAGACCAAGTATGAATTGCCTCCATGAGCCCGACTTGATCTATCATGTAGACCGACTTGATGCAACTCATTGACAAGATATTGGATGGTCTTTTTATGACTTAAATAAATTTATTTACAATATGTAACATGCCCAAAAGGGTATTCCATACATGACAATGACTCTTATGACTTGTTGACACAAATATAAGCCTTATAAGCACTCAATGGGTGCTAGACCTATAAATCAAATAACCTTGAGAATGAAACCCATGCCTCAAGAATGACAATAATGATTTTATTTTTTCACTTTAGATAAAATACATAAAATCATGACTACATATGCCATTATGAAGACCAAACTTGGTTACATATTTCAACACTATTCACATGTTTGACGGGAAAGTAGAGATAAGGAAAGCATTCGACAACACAATTTTCATGACTGGAGTAAAGGAGGAGATACGATTGAAGCTATAAGGAACATTTGCTCATGCACAAAACTTTGCATGCCTTTCTCAGTGCAATGAAGTTACATTGCAATTTAGTCTTCTACAACATGCAATATTTGGACATCTTAACTATGGCAGCCTTCGTTTGTTTAAAAAGAGTGGCATTTTTGGTTTACCAACTATTCTAAGGAAACTAAAGCAATGCGATGCTTGTATCCTTGGAAAACATAAAAAACAACCATTTCATGATTCTACTTCCATAACATGTACAAAACTCGCACTCATTCATTTTGATTTTTGCGGCTCTATGCCTATTTGTTCTATGAATGGAAACAACTATATGATGAATTTCATTGATAATTACTCTAGGATGTGTTGGGTGTACTTGTTGAAAACTAAATTAGAAGCTTTTGAATATTTTAGAAATTTTCATGCATGCATCGAAAATGATGCACGATGACATATTGGATCCCTTCACAGTGATAATGGAAAATAATATACTTCTAATGAATTTGAAAACTATCTTTTCCAACATGGGATTCAACATCAAATGACCATTTCATACAATCATCAACAAAATGGTATAGCTAAAAGAATGAACTTTGAATATGGTTCGCTGAACCATGTTTTTCAAAAATGTAAACTTGATGATTTATGCTAATGTAGTTCTATGGGTAGTATATGCCAAAAACATATGTCCCTCTCATACTCTCAGAAATAAGACTCCTTATGAAATGTGATATGGGCACATTCCTTCATTAAGGCATCTCAAGATCTTTGGTCCCACCTACTATGCCTTAATTCCTAAGGAACAATGAAGAAATATTGATGCAATGAGTTAGAAATGCATCTTCTTGGGGTATTCAAATACCACCAAAAGCATATTGCTTTTATGATGAGGAAAATAAGAGTTTTGCATTGTCTATATATTTGATTCAATTATGAAAATACTTTTCATGAATTTGATAATGAGATTCCACATAATGAAGGGGGGATCCCTATATTGTATCAATCTTTAAAATCTCCTTCTGAAGCATTTTCTCCCCCTCTTGAAGTTTTGACCACTTATTCATATTAGGAATATGAATTGATGTGATTGAGAGAATTGGAAGGTTGAACCTTGATGAAACCCCATCTCAAGCGAAGAAGCAACTTGGACCATCTCATAAAGGTCCCCCAAAATGGCTCACCAAAACAATTGAAAGTGTTCATCCTAATGAGGTCAGAAAGATAGGAACTAGAAGTTCCACTGGACAAGATGGAGGTGATGTATATGATTTATATTCAGTTGATGATATGGATGTTTCATATGATAGTGAACTGAATTTATCTAATATTTTTGAACCAAATTCCTTTAAATAAGTTCCTTGTCATGATGAATGGAAAGAAGCAACATAGAGGGAGTATAATTCTCTCATAAAGAAGGGAACATGAAAGTTGGTGTATCCTCCATCCTGAACCAAACCAATTGGATGCAAGCGCGTCTACAAGACAAAGTACAAGTTAGATGGCTCACTTGAAAAGCACAAAACAAGGCTCATGGAAAAAGGATTTTCACAAAAATGTGTCATTATGAAGAGACATTTGCTGACACAACAAAATGGGCCACCATCTAGACTCTCTTTGCCTCAGAAACTAAGAATGGATGGAAAGTTCACCAAATGGATGTGAAGGCTACTTTCCTGAATGGAGACTGGAAATAAAATTTCTTCATGTCTTAGCCAGAAGGTTTTTGTTGTGAAGGGACATGATAAGAAAGTACACAAACTCATCAAATCCTTATATGACATAAAATAAACACCGCAAGCCTAGTATGAAAAGTTGACTGAACATATTTTGAAATTAAACTTCAAAGACTTTGATTTTGATGATGCAACTCTGTTTTTCAAGAAAATTGGAATTTTTTTTCTCTATATTATGCTATATGTAGATAATTTTTTGAGAATAGGGAATAATGCAAAACATATTGCATCCATAAAGAAATAGTTGAAGAAAGGATTTGAGATGAAAAACTTGGGACACCTTCATTACTACTTTGGCTTTGAAGGAAACCAACATCCAAGGTATACCTTCCTTTCTCAAAACAAGTGCATTAGAGAATTTTTGAACAAATTGTCATGGGTGAATGCAATCATTTTTCTACTCTGATGGAAAAAAATTTGAAGCTCACATCTAAATAAGGAAATGAATTTAAGGATGCAACTAAGTATAGAAAACTTGTGGGAAGTCTTATCTACATCACCGCTACCAGACCACATATTAATTTGCTGTTGGAATCCTTTCCATATTCATGCAAAAGGCCTTGTGAAGGAAATTGATCTATTGCAAAAAAAGTTCTAAAGTGATTGAAAGGAACTCAAGACTCGGGACTCAAATATTCACAAGTGGATGACTTAAAATTGATTGGATATTCTAATTTATACTTTGATAGAAATAAGGAAAATGGAGTGTCTAATTTAGGCTATCTTATGAATCTTGGATTAGGACCTCTCTCATGGAGGTCGTACAAATAGTCAATTCCAATGGTTTCCACGTTAGAGGCAAAAAATGTTGCAGATATAGAAGCAACAAAGGAAATTGTGTGGCTTAGGAAAATTCTTGGAGACTTGTAGGAGAAACAATTGAACTCCACTCACCTTCTAATTGTCAATACATCTGTAATTGAGTTTTCCAAGAATTCAAAATTCCATGATCAAACCAGACATATCAACACAAAGCATTATTTGATTGGATATCATGTAGAGGCAAAAACTATTCATCTAAGACATTTCTCCACAAATGAGAGAATTGTAGACATTTTCACCAAAGCACTTGGAACATAAAAGTTGAAAAGTTTAGAATGATTCTTGGACTCACAAATTCCCCTTCGAATTGGGGGGGAGGGGGAAACCTAGACACCTAATCCTCGGGATTGGGTGAATAACTTGTAAATTTGAATAAAAGTAGATATGAATAGTTGGATTAGGAACCGACCTTGTAAGATGAAACCCAAGGGTGAATCTTGTATGTTATATAAGTTTATTCTCATTAAGGCAATACCAATCATATTCAGGAGTTATTATTGGGTCTGAAAATAGGGAATTGTGAATTAAGACACTTACCATTGGTTAGGGATGACAAGTTGTAGATGAGAAAAAAATGTTTAAATTCTCAAGGATAAGAACTATCTATTTTTTCAAAAAGAAAATAGACCATGTGATAGATTGAGTTTTAGAGATTTATGAGTACACATCTATCATGAAGAGTAAGAAGTTGGTATGTGTTGTGGCCACAACCACCACCCTATCAGAACTTGCCTTGGCAGCAATTTTGAATGGGTCCCCTAAAAGTTGGTCTTTTACCTCTCCGAATGATCTGTTTAGTCCCAGAGACTTTAACTCATTTCCCAGCCAGATTTTCAATTCTTAATGGTCAAGACCCCCCTTTAATAAATCCCTGCTGCACGGTCCATTCATCACCCAACCTAGCCCTCCATTCATTCCCTCCATCGGAACCTTTTCAGCCCTCAAAACCCCTATCGCGTCTTCATTCCCATTATAACTCTTTGTAATAGAAATACTCGAAAAATGCCCAACTTACCCTTTTTTTGCTTAACCGCAATCAACATTAAAACACAACACATACTTGGCTTCCAGACCCAACGGTTTTATTAACCAAAATGCATATATTTTAGGTCCGGAGCCCCATCGCATATCACTATCAGTGGGAGTCAGAGCCGAGCCATAAGGCAAATGCGATACAGCGGATCCGACAGGGCTATCAACTACGATACATATATTATAGGGTCCCCCCCCAATCACTTATTGCAATCGGCAGAACCCAGGGGTTATATATATGTTGCGCTATGATATACCGGACCCGTCGATGATCATGAATTCAGGCATATATTATTTCAAGTCCGGCCTTACGGCTGGACGCGGGTTTTCCCGTATAATCTTGTGTTTTACAAAAAGTGTTAAGGTTGGGGATTTTCAAAGAAAATCATACATTGTGGGCTATTAAGTGCATTATATATATATTTCGGGTCCGCCTTCCCTGATTGCTTATCAAAATTGACAGAGCCCGGGGGTTATGCAGTTAGTGAAGGGGTGATGACCAGACCCGCCGATAATTATAGGCTCAGGTATATAAAATTTGAAGTCTGGATGTACGGCCCAGACGCAGGTTTTCCCATGTTTCTTGTGTATTCGATAAAATGCTATGGTCACGGTTTTTAATGGAAAACCCCATATGGCGGACCCGATAGGGTATAGATTCCTGCCTATAGTATTTCAAGTCTGGATTTTCAATTTGGTTCTATGTTTTACGATGATTTTCAATGTAAACCGAGTTTTCTCTTGCGGGACTTAATCGATGTGTGAATTAAAAAAAGGAGCCAATTCTTTCACATTTATTCCTTCTGATGTTATAAACGCTTCATGAAGGCAAGATTGGTGTTTTTAAGCATTTTTATCATATTTATATGAATATGATTGATGTCGGTTATCTCTGCAGGCGAAGACCAAGAGAAGGCAAGCGAGGTTGAAGGACAGGTGTATAGGCATCAGGTATGGCTCTAAATGAAAGATGCATGAGCAGATGTGTTCCATTCAAAGAGGCAACCTTAGGCGTTGTTGGTCGAGTTCCACGCATTGCTTGTGTATTCCTAAAGTGAAATTGCCCCAGGTTTCATCATGAAGAGATGACACACAGTCATCCTCTTCTAATCAACATCTATTCATTTCCCCCCAGGAAATGAAGCACTCGAGTGATAGGAAACGCCTTCTACGTGTCAGCAGTGACATCGATGGCCCTACATCTGTGTATTCAGATCGGTATATTCAAAAGAGTAGGGGAAGACAAAGGGTCATGGTCTGAGGCATAAATATTACTTCCAGAGAGGAGAGAGGGGCTTTTTGTTTGGAGAAAACAACTTTGATTTATTGTGAATTAAGAGGATTGTTTGGTTCAAGAAGGAGCCTGTTGTTTAGGATTTATTTCCCTTTTCTCTCATATGTTTAGAATTAGTGTGTTGTTGCTGGTATAAAGACAAATGTGATTTGTTTTGTGCATATTGATAACTAACTGTTCATGTTTATTCTTGGTTATTTGAATGTAATTCAATAGCATTGATAATTCATGAAAGGTCGCTGATTCCAGACTTTGTTAAACATCAGTCGCAAGTGTTATTTGTATGGAAAGGAATGTATATTCCTGTATAAGTAATTGGATTGCAATTAGGATTTAATATAACCTTGTTCTTATGTGGATCAGTAATTAATTCATTTGGACTTGGGATTTATATATGATGTTTAACCTCCTTTTGTTTTTCTCATGCAGGGTAGATTATGGTAGTTACGACTAGATTAGAGTAGCTTAAGTAGTTAGATAGGATTTGATGCATATAGGTTAGTTGTTTCCTTTTGTTGATTTAATTGAAGTCTTCCTCTTGGAAGCCATATCTCAACACTTATAACAGTTCACAGGGTCCTTTAAAACCCGTTGGAACTAGCCACTCCAAACGAAAGCAGATCTAATTGGGATCTGTGATCGGGTTAGTTCCCCTTGTTGGTATAGTGAAAATTCGCCATGTCAACAATATGCTAATGACTAATTGTGTATTTAGATTAAGTGAAGTAATAATTTTGAAAGTGAATAATGATAAATTAAAATATGATGACCTAGTATTTACATGTGATTGAGTGTAACAATTATTGAATGAAGAATCAAAAGGTGTAAAGATACATAAGAAATTTGGCTAATGATCAAAGGTTATACAAAATTGCGAATTTAAATGTCAGTGAATTATGGCATGCTAGTAACGTCAATAATAATTCAATGTTAAATTTCAATAATAACTGTTGATGTATTTTGGTACTCCTTTTTGTCTTTTTTTCTACCCCTAATTTTTTCTTGACTTGGTTAATTCAAGATAAATGTGCATAAATTTTTTTCACCCCACACTCATTTTCCATCGTGTGTGGAGAAATTCATCAACTATTCCCTCACACATCCATCCTTCCACACACGCCATGTATTGCACACCATTCCTCCTGCACAACCATAATTATGCACAAACATCCTTTCACACAACCATATCTCCACACAACATGGCATAACTTACCTCTCTGCTTTTGTTCCACACCCAATGAAAAAATTAGTTGTTTGTTTCTTTCGAGGATAATTGAATGCTCATTTAAGGAAGTTTGATCATCAAGGTGGAAAAAGGTTCTTGATATTGTACTACATCAACCATATCTTCTTCCACCTTGATATTGTATTATGTGAATTATCTATGTCTCACATCCTATCCTTACACTACGTGGATTACATAACTTACTGGCTTGACATTGTATTACATGAATTAATGTTTGTGACACCTCTTTAAGACTGACTATAATCTAACTTTCACTATCATTCTCACATGACTCGATGACGGTTGTCCGTGAAAAGGTGATATTCTATTAAATATTACCATATCAAAAATATTTAACAAATAAGAATTCCACTAAGGAATTATTGTTCCACCATGAATCTCTAGAATACATTAAGCCAATGAGAAGTATGGCAACTAAAGGAATAGATGAGTCAATTTGTGGAGACACAACCAACTCATTGGCCAGATAAGACAAGATTTTCCACTAGTCCATTGTGTATCAATGGTACTTAACCCAGGAGAGAGACATAGAAATAAAATTTGGAACACAAAGTTGGAAATATGATGATAGGGCAATAGCCCAAGAGGATTTCTGATGAAGCAACTGATTTCCTGATAGGAAAAGGAAGATACAAGGAGCGAGAGGAAAACACCCTTATCAAAATATACAAATTTCAAGGGAAACCCTTATTTCTCCTTAAGTTTGTCCTTGACAGATAATTTGTTGCAGAAGTGCCACCCACAACTGATTTTATTGAGAAGAAAAAGAAAAGGCAATTCATTACAGTCCCTTTTATTGTGGGAGAAATTATTGTGAGAAGTTCTTCCCATTTCACATAATTTGTTGTATTGTTAACTCATTTTAATTTTATTGAATTCAAATCCATCTACGTATTCAACCTTGATAGTATCTTTTCCATTCATTTGACATCTATGAGATATGTCAACACGTTTACAAGGATTTCAGAAAAAGTGGAGAGAACCAAGTCTCTAGAATACCTACAGTAGCCTACCATGTTACTATTGAAGCAAGAATTAACAATAAAGGAAAAAAACAACAAAGAGGGAAAAGGCCCACCAATTCTAATCCTACTTTACCATCCGAAATTGGTTGAAGCTCCTCTTCTACACAAAATAAAAAGGAAACATATGTGATAGGAGGATATAGTAACACTGAAATTTTGGTGATGGTGACGGGGAGGAGCCACCCCTCATGTTTCTCTTGAGAAGTTACATGTAGTCTCATAATCTAAAAGAAAGAGTTTGAATAAAAAAGGGTAGCAAAATGTAGAAGGACCCATGGATATGGAGGTAGACAACATTGTATTCTTAGAATGGGCGATGACAAGAATGGTTGAAGCTCAACATATTGTTGAAGAGTTGGCTACTGAAGATCCTACCTCATTTGAAGAAAAATCCTTGATCATGCAAGACACCAATAATGACAAGTCTACCAAAAAGCTACAATTCAAAAAGGTGCAAATAAAGAAGAAAAAGTAGTGACTCCTAAAACTATATCAGACCACATGGGATGCCCTTTCTCATTTTATAATGGAGCAAGAAGTTGAAAATTTAAGGTTGAAGAGAAGAATATATGAACTTGAAGAACCTCTTAATCCAACACCCCTATTTATGACTGCATTATCCATTCATGCACTAGAAGTGACAACAAAACTTGGAACACCCCAAAGGATAAAGAAAGTAACACAACTGTGAACATGAACAAGGTCATATGCCCCTAAGAATATTAATAAGCGACATAAAATCATAGAAGAAGCTTGGGAAGTTTCTCTACAATTGAGAAATTAACTGAAAATAATTAAATATTTTTCTGAGTATCTATGGGGGAACCTACAATTTGATAAAAAAATTGTTGAAAATGATTTAAATACATTTGTGAATAAACTATGTTGAGAAACCTAGGGCATAGTAATTAGGTGATTTCTCTTCGTTAGATAGCTGCTTGGGAATGCCTTTTAATTCTTAGATTAGGATCTTCTTTTACTTAACTTATTATAGTGTTCTTCTTCATCAAACAACTACTAATGCATTGACCAAAAGGAGACAAGATACACAAAATTTAGGTGATCATCCAGGGCCAAAACCTCTCCCACTTGAGAGGAAACCCAAACAAATTCTTCTTCTTATAGAGACTTCAATTGATGAATACCAAGACCAAGACACAAGTTCCCTTTCACTACCTCTCTTTTCTTTCCCAAGTCAACACTCGGTCCAACTGCTTGCCTTCCTTTGTACCTCAACCATACTTCAGATCTCAACTTCCCTTTTATCTATTTCAGACCTATAACTTCTCGGATTCCTTCATAAACCCTAGCACATGTAAATTATCAACTTTGGAACCTTAATTCCCTTTGCTTAGGATAAATACTCCTTTCTTAATTCAACCTCCCTTTGACTTGTCCTTCTCTCAATTCGATTACCTTAGATGATTGTAATCTTCTCGACCTTTCCTGTAGCAGATGATCCCTCTCTTATTCCCACATTTGAAAAAAGAACAATCCTGAAATGGACCCAAAACACCTTCACTCTTCTTTCCTTCTTCTCTTTATTTTTTAGATTTCATCAGAGTCTTCATATATTTCATGGCTATATCCTAGTCAAATATTCTAGTCCTTAGATGTTGATTTCATTTTCCATGGTTGCATATGCCACAATTTCTTCCTTCCTTTCTTCACAAATTTAATTCCCAGGAACTTTCAATCAGAATTCCTCCAATTATTGTCAACCACCTCATATTACACATGAGGACATATTATAATGATTTCATCTAGTGAATGTGTGAGTCATGCCTTCCTGCATCCTTTCGGAGGAGGAGATCCTTTCTTTTGATCACGCTCTTGAGATAGATCATTTATTCATGGTGCCTGCAACAATATGACATGACTCTAAAATATCGAATACAAGCATACGTACCTCTTTTTCCTTTAGGTCATCTTGGACTTTCTTACAACAACTTCCTTGATTGAAAGAAATTCAAGCCTTTGATCTGCTTCACCTCCTTTGATATCATACCACCATCCCATGAATTCCACAAGTTGGAATTCCTTATGAAACACTTGCTTTCCCTCTAGATCGGTGAATCTTCCAATGAAGATTCCATCAGAGAATTTTGAGGATCTTGAGTATCCCAATCTAGAAGATGATTCCTTTTGATGTATGATTAGCCTTTGTCCTAGATGACTTTTTCCATTTTTCCTGTAAGTGCCACTTGTGCTTTTAATGAGGTTACCAAGAGCTATATCCTTCCATAGCTGATTTCCATGGACTTCAATTTCAACCATCTTTCATGCTTCTTTATGATGTGACGAGCTCTAGATTCTAATACTTCTATGACTTCATGATACATCCCATTATTTTTCATGATAGCCATTGATCCAGGTGGATATTGGTGGCCACCTGCCTATTCCACCTAGATCTCCAGTTAGTTTCATATGTTTCCTTGTTTATTTTAGCATTGACTATGTTTAGAAGTTTCTCGGGTCTTGAACTTCCAGAGCAGTTTTGAACCCCTAAACGACATTTTTTTGAGGTCCGTAATAAGCCCATAGCCATAGGCAAGGGACTATTGCAAATCCTGTAGTACTCAGAGAGACATTCGCAACAAGGTATCATATGCGCAAACAGAGATAATATGACCAAGTTACGACCCGAGAAGTTGGTTGCCCAACTAACCCCAACGGTGCCCACATAGTCTTGGCGTTCCATCTCCTAGGGTTAGGGTTTTGTTTGTTTAGGGTTTTCCCTTGTTGTTCAATAATAAATAGGCCCTTGAGCCTAATTGTAACACAGTTCAGAGGCATGTAACCGCCACATCTCTTCTCAGAGATAAGCTGCCATCGCTCGAGCTAGCTTATTTCCATTTTTTTTGTAAACATATTTCAATATTATGATGTTAATGAAATGAACTGTTATTTCTGCTGCATCTCTGTATTTATGGTTATATATGTAATTTGTTGCATTCTTGTTTAAGTTCAGATTAGTGGTATCAGAGCGGTCTTCTCTTTCTCTGTTTTTCTTTGCATGTCCCCAACGAGGTCAGGGTATAAGGAGTTAGGGCTCAATCTAGTTGAACCTTTTGAAGACCACACTCACAAACCTTGACGACCTCCTATGGCAGAAGAAAATAAAGACGAGGGGGAAGGAGATCCTATCAAAATATTGCTCATGGAAGCCCTCAAGTGATAGAGGAACGCGATGATGGATAACTTTGCCTAGATCCTTCAACGACTAACCACATGTGACACATCTTCATCCAACAACCACTCTGGAGGTGATGCTCCTTTTAAGGTACAAGTTAACTTTGACATTCCCATATTTGAGGGCAAGATAAATGCAGACGCCATAGGTAAATGGTTGAACCTATTGGAGGGATATTTTTTGGTTCATGACTTTTCCAATCAGGAAAAGATTACTTTTTCACTTCTCCCCACACGTTAAGGACTGGTGGCAAACCTGCTGTGAATAAAAGGACGAGAAGGAATCCTCATTGTTTTCAACTGCACCCACTTGGGACTCTTTTCAAGATGCCATCAAGGAAAAATATTACCCTATCGAGAGCTATGAAGATAAATACATAAAGTGGACCATGCTATGGCTGAGAAGGGGCCAAGATGTGCCAGAGTTCAATTTTTTTTTCCATACCCTCTGCATAAAATTGGGTTTCAAGGATTCTGAGCGGCATTTGGTACTCAAGTACTGCGACTTCCTGCACAAGTACATCCAGGACGAGATGGAGTTCCTGGACATCTCCTCGCTCGGCACGACATACCGATACGCTGTCAAGATTGAGCAGAAGTTTAAATAGAAGAAGTGAGACTTTGGATCTGCGAATCTGAAGCAAGAAAAAGGCACCCCCAAACCACAAAGCAAAGGCCAAAGCCAAGGCAACACGACCCAGGACAACCCACTGAAGCTGCAAGCAAATAAAAACACCCCGAAGACAAAGAAGGACACGGGAAAATGATGTGATTTCCATAAGATCTCCACTCACAACACAAGTGAGTGTCGGGCCAAGCAGTCACTAGTGGCCGAGTTGAAGGCTTCCGAATCATACGCATGTTCCAACTCTGAGTCAGAACTTGACAAGGGGAATGAAAAAGGGAAGAAGATCATTAACGCGGAGCCCAGTGCCACCGTGGCCACTACCAAGATCCAGAAGAATAAGCCTGAAGATCCAGAGGAGGGGGACGCCTCTTCGACTCACAAATGTGGGTGAAGGGTTCTCCGTTACAGTTCCTTGTCGACAAAGGGAGCCAAAATAACCTCATTTCAGTAGAGGTCGTGAAGTGGTTGGGCCTACTGACGAAAACACATATGCAGTCATACCCCATTGGGTGGCTTCATCAAGGACGAGATCTCCGTGTCAGCCAGTAGCGTCGCCTTCCCTAAAACATCAACCCCTTCATGGATGAGGTACTGTGTGATGTTGTTCCTCTTGAAGTTTGTGATGTATTATTAGGAAAACCATACTTTTGGAAGTGACATGATGTATATGAGTCTAGACCTCACTTTGTGATTATTACTTTTGGAAATACATTGTACTAGATACCGAACGTAGCCCCATCTACCACCATCTCTTTGATCACTGCAAAGCAATGCAATAAGATCATTTCCCAGACCAGGAATTTTTTTTTCCTTCTGATTTTCCCTCAGGGAAAGAAGAAGGTTGTGGCCATGGCTTCCAGACATGGCTCCTCCGCACATTAGCAGCAAATGGACAAGGTCATGGTGGAGTACAGGGACATTTTCACCTCACCTACAAGGGTACCTCTACATTTCCAGTTCAAGCACTCCATCGATCTGACTCCAGGCGCGCTGCTACCCAATGGGCCGATCTATCGATGCTCTCTTATGGAAAATAATGAGATCAAGAGGCAGATTCAGGAGCTATTGTAGAAAGGGCACATCAGGGCAAGCTCATTACCTTGTGGGAGCCAAATAGTATTGGTACAGAAGAAGGATGGGACCTAGACACTCTGTATTGACTATCGGTCGTTGAATAAGATCATTGTCTGGAATAGGTAACCAATCCCATAGATTGATGACCTTTTGGACCAGCTCAAGGGGGCCAAATATTTCAGCAAGATTGACTTAAAGTCCAGCTATCACTAGGTGCATATCAAATCCTCTGATGTGTGGAAGACTGCCTTCAAATCCAAGGAGGGCCTTTTCGAATGGCTGGTCATGCCTTTCGAGTTGAGGAATGCCCCTGCAACCTTCATGAAATTGATGGACGACATATTGTGACCCTTCACAAATGCATTTTTGGTGGTGTATTTAGATTCCATCTTGATCTTCAGCCATATTTGGGAAGAGCACCTCCACCATATTCGACAAGTCCTTCAAACCCTGCGACAACACAAGCTGTGTGGAAATTTGGATAAATGCACTTTTGGGATGAAACAAGTTTAATATCTGGGGTACATCATTGATGAGAAGGGTGTGCACGTGGACCCAACCAAGATATAAGTCATTCAGGATTGGCCAGCCCCAACCACTCTAACAGAGCTCCCCAACTTTATGGGTATGGCCAATTTCTACCACAGGTTCATGTTGGGGTTCTCTCATATCACTTGGCCTTTAAAGTAACCAAAGGCGAAGCAAAAGTAAAGTTTTTTTGGTCCGAAACCCAACATAAGGTGTTTGTCAAGTTGAAACATTGCCTCTACTCTTTAACAGTGCTCACATTACCAAACCTGCAACAACCATTTGAGATTGAGACATATGCCTCCGACTATGATATTGGTGCAGTTCTTACTCATCAGGGGCATCCAATGGCTTACCACAGTGAGACACTTTTAGACACAGTATGAAAGTATCCCACTTACGACAAAGAAATTTATTCCATTGTGTAGGCTTGTTGTCAATGGAAGCATTACATTTTGGGGAAGGAAACAATCATCCACATAAACCACTGACCCCCTCAGTTCATACAGACACAAGGGAAGTTGCAGAACGATCGTCATTAGAAATGGTCCACAAACCTACAAAAATTCCATTTGAACATTAAGTATAAGAAGGAAAACACTAATAATGCTGCAGACTGCCTCAACCGACCACCAGTCATGACACTAATCATTGTGCTTGACTCTTATGGGCAAGAGACTTTGGGGTGGCCGCATCTTTATAAGAGCAATCTAGAATTTGACAGCACATACCATACACTCTTGGAAGGTAAGTAAGTTCCAAAATTTCACCTCCAGGATGCACTGTTATGCCACATGGGACACATCTGTGTTCCTTCAAGCGAGCGTGCCAATATTATTTGGGAGGCGTACTACAAACGGGTCGCTGGAAATTTTGGGGTAGAGAAAACAGTGGTAGTATTGTAGAAGTATTTTCATTGGTTGAACCTTCATCGGGATGTTGGGAGGTCCATTAAATCTTGCACTTCCTGCGCCATTTCCAAACCAACCATCAAGAAGCATGGACTATATACTCCTCTTCCTACTCCTAGTCGACCTTGGGAATCCATCTCCATGGATTACATGTTGGGCCTTCCTTCTTCTAAGTACGACAATGAGTGCATTTTCATGGTGATTGACAGATTCTCTAAGATGGCCATTATGGCTCCCTGCAGTAAGAGTATCACAACAAAGGCCACTACTAAACTCTTCTTTAAGCATGTGTGGGTACACTTCGGGATCCCACAGTCCACTGGCTTAGGTCAGGACAAGAGATTCCTGAGTGCATTTTTGTCAAGTATCTGGTCGATGCTGGGTACCAAACTTATTAAGTCCACAGATTTCCATCCCCAAACAATCGTCGTCAATAGGATGATCGTACACATTTTGCGCATGTACAACTCGAAGCATCCACTCACATGGGATGAAATCCTCCCTTATGTCCAGCACAACTACAACAGA
Organism: Pinus tabuliformis; assembly: GCA_031772625.1. Classification (NCBI taxonomy): domain Eukaryota; kingdom Viridiplantae; phylum Streptophyta; class Pinopsida; order Pinales; family Pinaceae; genus Pinus; species Pinus tabuliformis. The sequence continues at coordinate 1,708,001,042 of CM062819.1, forward strand.
TCTCTCCACAGCTCAATGGGCCACAACCCCTTTCAAGTAGGGCTAGGATTTCAACCAATATGTCCCATTGATGTGACCATACCATTTGCAGCTACTCAGGCAGATTCGGCTCACGTACAGTCCAAAGCTGACTGGGCTAACAACTTGATTGAGCGCATTCAACACATCCTCCAACAGGTCCATGATATATTGGATAGAGCCAATGCTAATTATAAGCAACACCATGATCAACATCGGGTTCCGCACAAGTTCCAGGTGGGCGACAAAGTTTGGCTACATTTGCAGAAGGAGTGCCTCGCTGGACCCCACCGCAAGCTTCACCCACTCCGATATGGGCCATACACCATCACCAAGGCTGTGGGGGACAATGCCTCCGAGCTCATCATTCCATCATTCCTTGTTCTACACCCAGTGTTCAATATAGACCCCCTTCGGTCATACTTTCCACCATTGCTGGACACATCTGACGTTGCAGAACAATTCACACCAACAGAGTTGAACCTAGACTGCATGGAACAACCCACAATTGATTAGATCATGGATACACAGATAAAAAACAATCGCCAATAGAGGATCCAACTATATTGAGTTGTCAAAGCAGGCCAACTCATTCACTAGGGCAAGTGGTTCACTAGGGACCCGGTTCAACAAAAATTTCATCACCTCATGGAGGCTTTGTACGCAATGGGGACCATTTCTTCCTAAGGAGGGAGGACTGATCCAGGTGGATATTGGTGGCCACCTACCTATTCCACATAGAACTCTAGTCAGTTTCATCTGTTTCCTTGTATGTTTCAACATTTACTATTTTTAGTAGTTTTTCGGGTCACGAACTTCCATAGCAGTTTTGACCCCCTAAATGGCGTTTTTTGAGTTCCACAATAGGCCCATTACCATAGGCCCTATTGTAAATCCTATAGTACTTGGAGATACCTTTCCAACAAGGTATCGTATGTGCCAAACGAAGATAATATGACCAAGTTACAACCTCGAGAAGTTGGCTGCCCAACTAACCCCAAAGGGGCCCACAAACTCTTGGCGTTCCGTCTCCCGAGGTTAGAGTTTTGGTTGTTTAGGTTTTTCCTTTATTGCTCAATAATAAATATGCCCTTGAGCCTCATTGTAACACATTTCAGAGGCATGTAGCCACCACATCTCTTCTCAGAGATAAGCTACCATCGCCCGAGCAAGTTTATTTTCATTATGTTTCTAAGCATATTTCAGTATTCTAATATTAATGAAATGGCGTGTTATTTCTGATACACCTATGTATTTATGGTTATATCTATAATTTTTTGTGTTCTTGTTTAAGTTCGGATCAACCATATCTTAGAGCAGAAGAATTTAAAAACAAGAACTTAGGTGAGGAAGACTATCTCAGGCATAGTTGAGATCTCTTACTTCCTCTTTCTTGGACTTCTTCTTTTCAACTTCCTCCACTTCTTCGGTGATATGGGATTCTTATATTCTTATTTTGATATTGTCCTTTTTTATCTTAGGACAATCTCTCTTGTAATGCCCATATTCTTGACATCCATAACATTGAATCTTAGCCATGTTTTCATGAGAATTATGCTTCTTGAACTTCCCTTCCCTTTTAGTAAATGCTTGACCCCTTTTACTTGGTCCTTCATCACTTTTTTTCCTTCAACTTGTCTTCTTCTATTTTTCATAAAACCACAAGTTATTGAATGGGATAGCTTTCTTCTCCTTACGGGCATTTGATACGAGGTTACATTGTTCATTAGTTAATGCATTTAGAACAATGTAGACCATTTCTTTATCAAGTATCATCTCTCCAAGATCTTGTAGTTGAGTTCTTATTTGATATTATTTTGATAGACATGCATATATCCCTTCATCCTTTTATACATTCAATTTGTATAGATCATATCTAAGTGATATGACCTTTCTTATTGCACTTTCAGAGAATAGTTGTGCCAACTTATCATATATCTCTTTTGATGTCTCCAAGGGATCTTTGAAAGACTCCATAAGAATCTCTTGAGCCCTTAGATCCTTTTCCATGTATTCTGATAGTGCTTGATCTTCTGATGGTTTGGATACTTTTCCATTTACATGATCAATAGCTTCATTTTCTTTGAGAACTATTTCTATCCTCCTTTTCCATGCAAGGATGTTCGATGACCCAACTAGCTTATAGGTCTCCTTGCAAAATGAAATCATTTTACTAGATTAAATTATAGAATAAAAGGTACTTACTTGTCAAGTGAAGATAGAATACTCAACTTGATCCCTTTATTGATGATGATTGATGAAGATGTCTTAATGCTTATTGGATGAATAGATTTCAAGTTGCTTGGATTTGTATATTTCTTCAACTTGAGTAGTTGTGGGGTCTTGGCCTTCTTTTGATGATGATTCAAGACTACTTCTTCAATCTAGGGTTTTGAAACTTCTTTGTAGATTTTTGAATTTTCTTTCGAAGTTAGATCCTTTAGCGCTTAAGTGTCCCTTGATAATATGTCCTTCTTGGAGATTTTTACCTTAGCTCTAATACCATTTTGAGAAACCTAGGACATAGAAATTAGGTGATTTCTCTTTGTTAGATAACTTCTTGTGAATGCCTTTTAATTATTATATTAGGATCTTCTTTTACTTGACCTATTATAGTGTTCTTCTTCAGCAAATAACTACCAATGCATAGACCAAAAGGAGACAAGAGACAAAGAATGCAGGTGATTAGCCAGGGCCAAAACCTCTCCCACTTGAGAAGAAAACCCAAACGAATTCTTCTTCTTATAGATACTTCAATTGATGAATACCAAGACCAAGATCCTTGACCTATTTTACACTCCAAGACCAAGAAACAAGTTCCATTTCACTGCTTCGCTTTTCTTTCCCAAGTAAACAATCGATCTAACTTCTTGCCTTCCTTTGTACCTCAACTATACTTCAGATCTTAGCTTCCCTTTTCTCTGTTTCAGACCTACAGCTTCTCGGCTTCTTTCAGAAACCGTAGCACATGTAAATTATCAACTTTGGAACCTTGATTCCCTTTGCTTAGGATATAGACTCATTCTTGCTTATTTCAGCCTCCCTTTGACTTGTCCTTCTCCCAATTCGATTACCTTAGATGACTGTCATCTTCTCAGCCTTTCCTCTAGTAGATGATCCCTCTGTTCTTTGCATGTGTGTCAGAAGAATAACAGTGAAACATACCCAAAACACCTTTGTTCTTCCTTCCTTCTTCTTGTTGGCTATGAGACTTCTTTCTGGGTGATTCTTGCACTTCCTATTGTAGACTTCTTCTTGAACAAAATTTGTCTCTGAAATGAGGTCGAGCTACCCTATTTATAGTGGTTGGGGCATCCATAATAGGAAAACTTGAATTGTGAGTGAGACGATATGTATTTTGGAGAAAATTCATTATTTCATTTAAGGCCGAATTGAAGGAGATGCTTGAGCTTGGTCTTGGAGGTCTATTTGAATCTTTTATTGTCTCATATACAAATGTAACATGCCCAAGAAGGGTACTTCATACATGAAATTGACTCAATTTGACTTTATGACCAATCCTAAGAGCTCATAATGGGAGCCATTACTAAAAATAAAATTCCTTGCTCATGAAACCCATAAGACAAGCATTACAATAATTATTTTATTTTATTCTTTACATTAATTACACAAAATCACAATTACACATGTCATTATGAAGACCGAACCTAGTTAAATTTTTCAACACTCTCTCTTAAATAGGGAGGTATTCATAATGGTACTTGGACATTCTCAATCTGGAGAATTCTCATAAGAAGAGTTGGATTGGTAACCCATCTGTATAGCATCATATCGACCAAAATTGTTGCATAGCAAGGCCTTGACTAACAACTCTATCTCTCCATAAGATCTGAGCTCAATGCTGGCTAGACCAATGATGTATAGACACCCTCATCACATTCTCTTTCAGAACATTCCCCACTCAGGTTCTCAAGGTGTGTTCCATCAGGACTATTCTTATCTTGGATTCCCAGTCCTCAAAGAATATCTGTCCTCTATGACTACTCTTATCTTGGATGCCCTAACTCGTCCTCAAAGAGCATCAAAAGCCAAATGTTTATCCAATCCTCCATTCTGTCTTCCCAAGTGAAGAGAAGAATGATGTGTCTATCTCTCCCATAACTTAGGGAGAACATACCCATTCCACCGAAGGAATGTACCCATTCTACTGAAAGAATCTACCCATTCCTATAAAGGATTGTACCCAAGGTCCCTCTTAAATAGGGACTTGACCAAGCTCCTTCTTAACAAGGGAATTGATTCCAACAACTCTTCAAGTAGAGATCATGGGACAACTAACTGCTTGTATAACTCATTCCTTTGATGTAATGAATTTCTTCCTTGTCATAGAGTCTACATATTTTGGGACTTATTCATAGGGCACAAACCATCCATCACTTTCATCCATGAGTCAGTCATGTTGATCCAAAATGGATCCAAAACACCCTCTAAGTTTTCAAACATTCAAAACTATTGCATAAAGAAAACCTTGAAAACAGGCGGATAACACTATCGGGAGTGAACAACATGAAGAAATAGTGGAAAAACAGAGTATCGGAGGTTTAAAACAACTTTGCACAAGAGCAGTCAGATCTGGCCGATCAACGGTCCAGATCCGATTGGCATATCACAATCGGCGGAGGCTATCAGAGTCTACCACATAGATATTGCGATAGCGATCAACGCGGTCAACAAGGACCGTCGATCAAGCGTGCAGATCGATGGCCCAAGTTGAATCGTGATATCGCAATCGGCGATTACAGAGGAGCGATTACAAATGGCTTGGGGTATGTGCAATATGCGATTGCGATCAATCGCATCGCAACATCGCATCGGAGCATTACAATGGAGCGGGGCCAATATAAACATAACTCGCGATAGCTGGACCCGATTGAAATATAGATGGTATTATATATATTTTGAGATTCAGAAAACAGGGTTTTCCTTTGTATTTGCTTTTTTCGTTAAATAAATGAAAAACCAAAGAAAATGCGCTAATGCAATGAACCAGACCCGAAAGGGTTTGTGAATGTAAATATATAATATTTCAAGTCTGTCTAAAGCCATTTTTGTGGGATTTTCAATGTTTAAATGTATTTTTAAATACAAAGGGAAATCACGATACAAGTGGGATTTCGGGAGGACCGAAGGCGGTAAGAGGTTTTGGCTGGGCTCCGCCCGAACCCATACATTGGCTGCCACGTGTCCAGGCCCTGGAGAGAGAAAACCACTCTTTTCGGGCGGTTAACTCCCGTACGCATGGGCCGCCCGAAATGAACCACAACTATTGGATCTAGATCTTCCAGATCAACGGTGGAGATGCGATAAGCGACATAAAGGCAGACCCAATAGGAGTTATAAGGGGAATTTATAGTATTTCAAATCCGATAAATGGCAGTTTGGCGAATTTCCTGTGTTTTTAGTGTATTTCTCTGTGAACACAGAGAATGCTGTTTCTAGGGATTTCAAAGGCCCGATGACCCATTCTGTTACAGAACAGGTGGCCACCATCCCTGAAAGCGTTTAGCAATGATTGCTAACGCTCAGAGGGGGATCTAAGTGGACAAAGGCCGGGAAGCCAGAAAGCCCGAGAAGGAGAAACGAACAGATAGTGCCGATTGGCTTTAAAGCCACAGACTGACAGAAACAAAGACATGTAGTGCTGAGACAGAGCGCAAACAGAGACAGAGAGTCAGTGAGGAGAGTCTGTGTACTCAAAAATACTTGGGGGATCCAAGTAAAGCCTTGTTGTTTTGTATCTATTGTGTTAGACTCAATTTGAGCTCACTTTTGTAAAAAATCTGCTTCTGAAGACATAATAGAGAGGTTATAGGTTGTACCAGGAGACGTAGACCAAGAGTGTTGGGTGAACTCCTTATTAAACTTGCTGTGTTTATGTGTGTTTATCTATTATGTTCTTTAATTGCTTCATTGTTTATGTATTTCGCAATCTTATCGATCCATTGCACAAAGTAACATATGAAAATCCATGCACGAGTCTGTAATACCTTAATAATTGTCTTAGATCTCATTATCAGATCAAGTGGCATCAGAGCTTTAGGTTTGCTAAGGTTAGACAAGCTTGTGCTGGATTGTTGAATGCTAACTAGGTCAAATCTCAAATTAGGAGAAGGAGAACTGGTTGAGGCTAACCCAGAAATTGGAAGAGTCTATCCTAGGAGGAAAATGGCAAAAGAAATTCCCTTAGAATCAGACTCTCAGTTCATGGACAGTTTCATGACCATGAGAGCCATGGTAGAAGAGATGTATCGAGAATTTAAGAAAGGTCGAGGTGAAGATACTTCAACCTCCAAACAAGACAAAGGAACAGAGGAACCTCTTCTAGATGGCCATTTAGAAGGAAAAGGGAAAGGGAAAGAGCCTCCTCTATCAACACCTCCTTCTAGCCCTTTGATTAAATTAGATGTAAAATTTGATTTGGCAATATATGATGGAGAATTAAATGCAGAAAAGCTAGATAACTGGATTAGATAGATTGCTATATATTGTAGGGTGAAGAACATCGATTCAGAAAGGAGAAAGATTCAACTGGCTAGCCTTCGCCTTGGAGGAACTACCCTAGTGTGGTGGGAAGGCAGGACACAAGCTGATTTGAAGAAGCATGGTAAAATTATTTCTACCTGGAGTGAATTTGTTTCTGCCATTAAAGAAAAATTCTATCCACTAGCTTATATGCAGCAAGCAATGATGAGTTGGCAAACTCTTCGCCAATTAAAGGGGAAAGTGTACAAAGCTATACCCAAGAATTTAGAAAAAGAGCTTTAATTCTAGGCATTTCTCTAGACTCACTTGAAACTTTGTTGAAGTATATAGGTGGTCTACATAGCTATTTGAGGCACACAATTCTCGTGTTTAACCCTACTAGCATAGATGAGGTATCAGTTTAGGTTACACATCTAGAGGCTAGAGGCAAGAATGTGAACCCAGAGATTGGGGGATCATCAAAACCCACTGCAAGCAAGAACAAGGAAAAGAGGAAGCATAAATGGAAAGAAAGGAAGGCAAAAGTTGTATAGAAAGACAAACCTTCATGCACTCACTCCAAGAAGGATGGACATGATGATGCACATTGTTGGTCTTTGCATCTGGAGCTGAAACCCAAAAAGTTCGATGGCAAGAAGAAGAAGACTGCTACTGCTATTCAGAAAGATTTGGGGTTAGACTCAGGTGATGAAACAATAGTCACAACCACAGGTTTAAAAGGTAAAAACTCTGAAGCATCTACTAGTAATTCTACACAATCTATTGATAATGAAGAAAATGAGAGGAAAAGACACGAGCTTTTTCATATTAGAGTTATTTCCAAGCATCAAAAGATTGATACTTTATTTGATAGTGGATCACAAGTAAACTTGATTTCTGAAGCAATTGTAAAGAAGTTGGGACTACTAACCACACCTCACAAGAAGCCATATCCATTAGGTTGGGTTTGTGATAAAGCAAAGCTACAAGTGACTAGACAATGTAAACTTAGGTTTGCTTTTGGGTCAACATTTGTAGATGAGCTTGAGTTAGATATAGTTCCCTTGGATATATGTGGTATTGTTTTAGGAAGTCCTTCCTTGTATGATAGAAAAGTCATTTTCTATAGAACTAAAAATAAGTATCAACTCAAAAAAGATGGAATAAAATATATTGTAAGAGCTCATCAACTCAAAAATAACTACACTCTCATTAACTCAGGGTAGATGAAAAGAATTGTAAATTCATGCAAGCAATTTTTACTAATGGTTGTAAAGGAAAAGAACCCTGATAAAACCAATGTATTTGAAGGCTGTGATGCTAAATAGAAAGCTGACTTAGAAAAAGTTGTTTCAAAATATGATATCCTATTTCAAGAACCTAAAGGTTTTCCACCCAAAAGGGAAATAGTACATGATATTCATTTGCAGCAAGATGCTCCATTGCCTAACATCGGAATGTACAAGTTATCCGCTTCAGAGAATGTAGAGATGAAGAAGCAGGTACATGAGCTGCTCGAGAAAGGTTTCATAAGACGAAGCACATCACCATGTGGATCTCCAATCTTGCTGGTGAGAAAGAAAGATGGTTCGTGGAGGATGTGCGTTGATTACAAAGTACTGAATAAAATAACGATCAAGAATCGTTATCCTCTTCCTCGCATAGATGATATATTAGATCAGTTGAAAGAAGCTGTTTACTTTTCCAAGTTGGACTTGCGTAGTGGCTACCATCAGGTCAGAGTTGCAGAACAAGATGCATGGAAGACTGCTTTCAAAACAAAACAAGGGCTGTATGAATGGCTAGTTATGCCTTTTGGCTTAACTAATGCTCCTGCCACTTTCATGAGAGTTATGAATGATGTACTCCGACCTTTTATTGATGATTTTGTAATTGTATATTTAAATGAAATTCTTGTTTTCAATAAAACATGGGAAGAACATTTGAAGCATGTAAAGCAGACTCTAGATGTTTTGAAAAGAGAAAACCTCTATGTTAAGTTATCAAAATGTGAATTTGGCAAAACATCTTTGAATTATTTAGGTCATATTGTAGGGGGTGGTGAATTGAAGATAGATCCCTCTAAGGTTGAAGTCATTGTGAACTGGCCTAAACCCAAATCTGCTACAGAAGTTAGGAGCTTCCTAGGAGCAACACAATATTGGAGAAAGTTTATTGCTAACTTTTCCTTGATTGCAGCTCCCTTACATGCTTTAACATGAATGAACAAGGTGTTTCAGTGGGGAGGCAAATAGCAGAAATCCTTCGACACCTTTAAAGAGAAAATTAGTACAACACCAGTACTAGTATTGCCAGATCTTCAAAGACCATTCGAGATTGAAACATATGCCAATGACTATGCCATGGGAGCAGTGTTGATGCAACATGGTAAACCCATATGTTATCACTCTAAGACATTTAATTATGCAGTAGTTAATTATCCCACATATGATAAAGAATTGTATGCATTAGTGCAGAGTGTGAAAAAGTGGACATTACCTATTGGGCAAAGAAACAATTATACATACAGATCATCAACCACTTCAATATTTTCACTCACAAACTAAATTGTAGCAATCAGACACTATAGGTGGATGGGGTTTCTACAACAGTTTCATCTTGCCATCAGATATAAGAAAGGCATACACAATAAGGTTGCTGATATGTTATCCAGACCAATCATAAATGCATCTACTATACTTAAGCATAATTCAGTATTGCATGAAAGCTACATTGAACAATATGCTCAAGATGTAGATTTTAAAGATGTATATGCAACTTTAAGTCATGGCAAACAAGTAGAAGAATTGGATTATCATGTTAAGGACCAACTCTTGTATCATTTGGGAAAGTTATGCATTCCTCAAACTAAAAGAGTTAACATAATCCGAGAAGCACATACCTCTCTAATATGAGGTCATTTTGGGGTAAGTAAAACAATTGCACAGCTGCAAAGGTTCTGTTATTAGCCAAGAATGCATGAAACAATTTCTAGATATATTAAAGGGTGTACCATGTGTGCTAAAAGCAAGCCCAGCAATAGAAAACTAGGCTTGTACACTCCACTTCCAGTTCCTTCTCATCCTTGGGAAAGTGTTTCCATGGAATTTGTTGGGGGATTGCCAAAATCTAGAAAAGGTCATGACTATTTATATGTTATTGTGGACAGGTTCAACAAAATGTGTATTTTAATATCTTGTAACAAGCAGATTATAGTTGAACAAACAAAAAAGTTGTTCTTTTAGCATGTATGGGTTCATTTTGGGTTACCAACTTCTATTGTCTCTGATCGAGATGCCCGATTTGTTGCGAAGTTTTCGTCAAGTCTGTGGGAGTTAATGGACACCAGATTGAAGAAGAGCACATCATTTCATCCACAAACAGATGGCCAAACAGAGGTGGTCAACAAGACAGTAATCCAGTTGCTCAGGGGCTATTGCAGCAAGTATCCCAAGCTTTGGGATGAACATTTATGTTATGTGCATCATGATTACAACCGTGTTGGACATTCTTCTACACAGAGATCTCCTTTTGAGACTTGTTTTGGTTTTATACCAAGGTCTCCCTTAGATTTTGTCTTTAGTAAATACATAACAGTTGATGGACATAGTGATGTGGACAAAGCAACCAAGTTCATTGAACAGATCCAAGAAATTCACCAGGCAGTGTAGGAACAGTTGGAAAGAAGCCAATCCAAGTACAAGGCAAGGTATGATGAGCATCGAATTCAGCATAGCTTCCAAGTTGGTGATCAAGTCTGGATATACATCATCAAAGATAGAATGCAAGGTGAAGGTAAGAAGCTGAAGCCAATAAGGTATGGGCCTTTCAATATACTTGAGAAAATTGGTGAGAATGCTTTTTGCCTTGATTTGCCAGCTTACATGCACATCTATTCAGTAGTTAATGCAAAGAACTTGAGACTATTTAAACCTTCATTGATTGAAGATCCTGAAGAGCAAAGTCAGTTCCCTTCTATTGATGATCTGTCGCCTGAATATCTCAATGAGTTGCAGGAAGATACAATTCTGGACAGGAAGGTGAGAACTACGTAAAGAGGGGATGTTGAGTACCTCAGAATCAGACTCAAAGGTTCAAAACCAAGCAGTGCAAGATGGATAAAGATTGAACAAGTGAGGAAGCTGTATCCTCACTTGATTGATGCTTAAAAACCAACTTTTGGTGGTCCAAAAGCCTTTTTAGTGGGAAGGCGTGATCCAAAACACCCTCTAAGTCTTCAAACATTCAAAACTATTGCATAAAGAAAACCTTTGAAAAAGGCGGATAACACTATCGGGAGTGAAAAACATGAAGAAATAGTAGAAAAACAGAGTATCGGAGGTTTAAAACAACTTTGCACGAGAGCCGTTGGATTTGGCTGATCAACGGTCTAGATCCGATCGGCATATCACAATTGGCGGAGGCTATTGGAGGCTACCACATAGATATTGTGATAGCGATCAGTGCGGTCAACAAGGACCTTCGATCAAGTGCACAGATCGACGACCCAAGTTGAATTGCGATATCGCAATTGGCGATTACAAATGGCCCGGGGTATGTGCAATATGCGATTGCGATCAATTGCATTGCAACATCGCATCAGCGCATTACAATGGAGTGGGGCCGATATAAATATAACTCATGATAGCCAAACCTGATTGAAATATAGATGGTATTATATATATTTTGAGATTCGGAAAACAAGGTTTTCCTTTGTATTTACATTTTTCGTTAAACGAAAAACCAAAGAAAATGCGCCGATGCGATGAACCGGACCTGAAAGGGTTTGTGAATGCAAAGGGAAATCACGATACAAGTGGGATTTCGGGAGGACCGAAGGTGGTAAGAGGTTTTGGCTGGGCTTCGCCCAAACCCATACATTGGCTGCCACGTGTCCAGGCCTTGGAGGGAGAAAACCACTCTTTTCGGGCAGTTAACTCCCGTACGCATGGGCCGCCTGAAATGAAACACAACCACTGGATCTAGATCTTCTAGATCAACGGTGGAGATGCGATAAGTGACATAAAGGCGAACCCAATAGGATTTATAAGGGGAATTTTTAGTATTTCAAATCCGATAAACGATAGTTTGGCGAATTTCCTATGTTTTTAGTGTATTTCTCTGTGAACACAAAGAACGTTATTTCTGGGGATTTCAAAGGCCCGATGACCCATTCCGTTACAGAATAGGTGGCCACCATCCCTAAAAGCGTTTAGCAATGATTACTAACACTCAGAGGGGGATCTGAGCAGATAGAGGTCGGGGAAGCCAGAAAGCCCAAGAAGGAGAAACAAACAGACAACACCGATTGGCTTTAAAGCCATAGACTGACAGAAACAGAGACAAGAAGTGCTGAGACAGAGCGCAAACAGAGACAGAGAGTCAGTGAGGAGAGTCAGTGTACTCAGAAAGACTTGGGGGATCCAAGTAAAACCTTGTTGTTTTGTATCTATTGTGTGAGACTCAATTTGAGCTCACTTTTGTAAAAAATCTACTTCTGAAGACATAATAGAGAGGTCACCACTGAAGGCTGGACCAAGAGATGTAGACCAGGAGTGTTGGGTGAACTCCTTATTAAACTTGCTGTGTTTATGTGTGTTTGTCTATTATGTTCTTTAACTGCTTCATTGTCTATGTATTTCACAATCTTAACGATCCATTGCACAAAGTAACATAGGCAAATCCATGCACACGAGTCTGTAATACCTTAATAATTGTCTTAGATCTCATTATCAGATCACATGTCATCATTCCTTTCACCGAAAAGTGATCCATCAGTCCATATCTAGCCTTCCTTGATGCCATGCTTCCTTCTTCATTCCATGTTTCCCGAAGGAACTTCCTTCCTGCTACATGGTCACCAAGAGTGGAAGACATCCATAACTCTTCCCTTGGTATCCCTACATAAGCCTATCCATATATTAGTTCAAAAATAAGATATGAACACTTAAAATCAAAACTACCTTTGTGATAGTCCTTCATCATGACATCTCCTAATTTGCATATGCATTGACACATCTCCAAAAGATATATATTGTCAAGGGTATCTTTCTTTTTCATACTTCATCAAAGTCTTCATATATTTCATGGAGATATCCTAGTCAAATCTTCTAGTCCTTAGATGTTGATTTCCTTTTCCATGGTTGCATGTTCCATGATTTCTTCCTTCCTTCCTTCACACATTTCATTCCTAGGAACTTTCAATAAGAGTTCCTCCAATTATTTTCAACCACCTCATATTACATATGAGGACATATTATGTTGATTTCATGTAGTGAATGTGTGACCCATGCCTTCCTGCATCCTTTCGAAGGAGGAGATCCTTTCTTTTGATCACGCTCTTGATATAGAGAATTTATTCAAGGTACCTGCAACAATACAACATGACTGTAATATATCAACTACAAGCACACATACTCTTTTTCTTTTAGGCCATATTGGAATTTCTTTCAACAACTTCCTTAATTGAAATAACTTCAATCCCTTGATCTGCTTCACCTCCTTTGATATCATACCATCATCCCATGAATTACACAAGTTGGAATTCCTAATGAAACACTTGCTTTCCCTCTAGATTGTTGAATCTTCCAATGAAGATTCCATTAGAGAATCTATAGGATCTTGAGTATCCCCATCTGGAAGATGATTTCTTTTGATGTATGATAAGCCTTTGTCCTAGATGACTTTTTCCCTTTTTCCCATAAGTGCCATTTTTTCTTTTAAAGAGGTTACCAAGAGCTACACCCTTCCATAGACGATTTCCATGGATTTCAATTTCAACCATATTTCATGCTTCTTTATGATGTGACGAGCACTAGATTTTAATGCTTCTATGATGCCATGATACATCCCATTATTTTTCATGATAGCCATATCTTACAATAGAATAATTTAAAAATAGGAACTTGAAAAAAACTTAGGTGAGGAAGACTATCTTAGTCATAGTAGAGATCTCTTACTTACTCTTTCTTGGACTTCTTCTTTCTAGCTTCCTCCACTTCTTAGGTGATATGAGCTTCTTCTCTTCTTCTTTTGATATTGTCATTTTTTATCTTAGGACAATCTCTCTTCTAATGTCCATATTATTGACATCCATAGTATTGAATCTTAGCCATGTTTTCTTGAGAACTATGCTTCCCGAACTCCCCTTCCCTTTTAGTAAATTCTTTACCCCTTTTACTTGGTCCTTCATCACTTTTTTTCCTTCAACCTATCTTCTTCTATCTTGCATAGAAACCACAAGTTATTGAATGGGATATCTTTCTTCTCCTTACGGGAATTTTATATGAGGTTACCTTGTTCATCAGTTAATGCATTTAGAACAATGGAGACCATTTCTTTATTTGACATCATCTCTCCTAGATCTTGTAGTTGAGTTCTTATTTGAGATGCTTTTGAGAGACATGTAGATATCCATTCATCCTTTTATACCTTCAATTTGTATAGATCATATCTAAGTGATATAACCTTTCTTATTGCACTTTCAATGAATAGTTCTACCAGCGTATCATATATCTCTGTTGATGTCTCCAGCTCTTCTATATAGGGAATGAGGGAATCTTTGACAAACTCCATAATAATCTCTTGAGCCCTTAGATCCTTTTCCATGTATTCAGATAATGCTTGATCTTCAGATGGTTTGGAGGCTTTTCCATTTACATGATCAATAACTTCATTTTATTTCAGGACTATGTCTATCCTCCTTGCAAAATGAAGTCATTTTACTTGATTAAATTATAGAATAAAAGGTAATTACTTGTCAAGTGAAGATAGAATCTTCAACTTGATCCCTTTGTTGATGATTATTGATGAATATGTCTTAATGCTTATTGGATGAATAGATTTCAAGTTTCTTGGATTTGTAGATTTCTTCAACTCGAGTAGTTGTAGGGTCTTGGTCTTCTTTTGATAATGATTCAAGACTACTTCTTCGATCTAGGGTTTTGACACTTATGTTGGGTGTGTGTTATATTCTTTCCATGACTAGTCGCACGTGTGGGGGTGTGTAATCTATCCCTGTTTGTTGCGCTAGGCGCAACAGGGGGGTGCTAGACCCCCTGTACGGGTTCCAGGGCAGTGCCCCAGGAATTTTTTTTGGACCCTATATTAGGTGGATGGACCTACCTATTGTTTTATGCATGGGTTTTGCACATGGTTTTTGGCATGATGGTTTTCTGCACATGGTATTTTGTAGATCCGATCATGGGAAATATGGTTATGTTCTAATCCAAGGTTCATGAATTGAGGTTCATGAATGCTTCAACATGTATATATATATGTATTGTAACATTGAAAGGAATATAATGAAAAATAAATCTGGTAGTCCCGATTTTGGGATCCAGGGGAAAATCTATGTGTATTTGTTTTGTATTTCTTGCCATTGTATATTTTTTGTTTTTTAATAATTTGTTTGTAGGTAATTTCTGTACAGGGTTAAAACCTACATTTGGTATTAGAGTTTTTCGTCTTCAAGTGGATTTCTTTGCTGTTGATGGGTTTTTTTCGGGCCTGTGGTAGGCCTTGTTCAGTGGGAGATTTGCAGGGTCGATTCTTGCGGTGAAAGAAGATGGCGAGCATTGGAAAGGTAGAGATTGAGAATTTTAATGGTCAGAGTTTTGAGTTATGGAAACTCAATATGGAGGATCCACTAGTGGATAAAGATCAATGGATCACGGTAGATCCGGGTACTAAACCAACGACAATGTCAGCAGAAGATTGCATGAAGTTGGATCAGAAGGCAAAGAGAACAATATAGTTGTGTATATCAGATTTAGTATTGTTGATTGTATCAGGGGAAGCTACGATGAAGTATTCATGAGTCAAGTTAGGGACTTTGTACCAATCTAAGTCTTTGGTGAAGAAATTGTTCCCGTGGAAAAAGCTATATAACATGAGGATGAAAGATAGAGACTCAGTGACAAAGAATCTGAACGCCTTTAATAATGTGGTAAGCCAATTGTTATATGTTGATATAAAAATTTCAGATGAAGATAAGTGGATTAGTTTGATGTGTTCTCTATTGGATTCGTGGGATAGTCTGGTTGTTGCTATTGGTAGTAATACAACTACCTTGAAGTTTGATGAAATAGTCTCATCCTTGTTGTCAGAGGAGATGAGAAGAAAAATATGGAGAGCCAGAATGGAGATACCTTTTTTATACGAGGATGGTCTAGGAATAGAAACAAAAACAAGTCCTCGAGTGGGAGATATAAATCTACAGGGAGATCTAAATCTCCAGGAAAACCTGTAAAGATATGTTGGAAATGCGGAAAAGAAGGGCACTACAAAAAGGACTGTAGATCTAAAGCTTCTGAGAAAGGAAAGGGATCTAATGATGCTCCTTCTGCAGAGGAAAAAACCACCTCAGATGAAGGTGGGGATGTGTACTTGGCTTCTTCTTCAAGTACACACGTAGATCATGAGGCATGGTTGATTGACTCAGGTGCACCCTTTCACTTCACTCCCCATAGGGAGTGGTTCCGCGAGTATGAGAAATATGATGGTGGTGATGTCTTATTAGGGGATAAAAGGAAGGATAGCATTGTCGAATGTGGAGTATTCAAGCTGAAGTTGCAAGGTGGAAGGATTAGAAAACTTCCAGGTGTTTTGCATATTCTTGCATTGGCCAGAAATTTGATTTCTGTAAGCAAGATGGATGATGCAGGTGAAAAAACTGTGTTCGATAAAGATACATGCAAGATGGTTTGGGGAGCACTGGTATTGATGCGGGGAGTTGGGATTGGAACTTTGTACAAGCTTCTCGGCCGTACCGTTATTAATGGGTGAAATAGTTTTTTTGTTCTTGAAAGTGGAGCAGAAAATCTAGTGGTCTCTAGAGAAAAGACCATGCTATGGCATCAAAGGCTTGGACATATTGGAGAGAAAGGCCTTCAAATACTTCATGGTAATGGTATGGTAGAAGGTATGTCTAATTTCTCTTTGGATTTTGATTTTTGTGAACGTTGTGTATATGGGAAGAAGAATCGGGTGAGTTTCCCCTCTGGTGCTAAGAGGGTGAAAGGGATATTAGATCTTGTTCATAGTGATGTGTTTGGACCTCTGTCGGTTCCATGATAGGGTAAGTATGTGTACTATGCATCATTTATAGATGACTTCTCAAGGAATACATGGATATATTTCCTCAAGAAGAAATCTGAGTTTTTTGATAGGTTTGAAGAATTTCAGGCTCTGGTGGAAAACCAGACAGGGAAGAAGATAAAGGCGTTGAGGAAAGATAATGGTGGAGAGTTCTGCAAGAAGGAATTTGAAGAGTTATGTAAGAAGTGTGTTATATACTGATAGAATAATACTCCATAAACACCCCACCAAAATGGAGATGCAGAAAGAATGAACAAGACATTGATGGAAAAGGAAAGAACCATGCTCATTGGTGTCGGGTTAAGACAAGAATTTTGGGTAGAGGCGGTGGATACTGCATGTTACCTGGTTAATAGATCACCTTCATCAGCATTGGAGGATAAGTATCCACATGAGGTATGGACTGGTAAGAAACCCTCTCTTTCACATCTGAGGGTATTTGGCTGTGATACATACGTACATGTTCCAAAGGAGAAAAGAACCAAGTTGGATAGTAATTATGAAAGGTGCATCTTTATTGGGTATAAGGATGGTTTAAAAATTTATAAGCTTTGGAACCCAAAAAAAAGGAAGGTTGTGTACACCCAATATGTGGTGTTTAGAGAGGTGAAATATGTTATTAAACATGAACTCCTACCAAAGGAACATGAGAAGATAGAGTTTGAGCTAAAGGAGGAAGAATTAGACTCTACAACAAAACAAGAATCAGAAGATGAAGAGCCACGAACTCCAGCTATGAGAAGATCAATTCGAGAAAGAAGGCAACCAAAAAGGTATAATACATATGATTTCTGTTCAAATTTTGATTTATCTATTACTGATGATGATCTTAGAATTGTCAGGGAGGCAATAAATTCAGAGGATGTCAAACTTTGGAAAGAGGCCGTGGTTGATGAAATGGTATCTTTGGACAAAAATGAGGCTTGGGATTTGGTGGAGTTGTCGGTTGGAAGGAAACCCATTGGAAGCAAATGGGTGTTTAAGAAGAAGATGAATGTAGAAGGCAAGGTGGATAAATACAAAGATCGGTTGGTAGCAAAAGGTTATTCCCAGGTGTCATGAATTGATTTTGGTGATATTTTTTCTCATGTTGCCAATGTAGCTTCTATTAGATTACTTTTATCTATTGTTGCTGCTTTTGATTTTGAGGTAGAAAAGATGGATGTGAAGACAACATTTCTTCATGGGGATCTGGAAGAAGAGATCTACATGAAGCAACCTGAAGGCTTTGTAGTGAAGGGTAAGAAAGAACTAGTATGTAGGTTAAAAAAGTCTTTGTATGGGTTAAAACAATCACCAAGGATGTGGTATCAGAAATTTGATACATATATATGGGGACTTGGCTTCACCAGAAGCAAAGCGGATCACTATGTGTATTTTAAATTAATTGGTGGTTGTATTATTTATCTGGTCTTGTATATGGATGATATGTTGCTGATTGGAAATGACAAAGAAATTATTTGGGATTTGAAGACCCAATTGTCATCCAAATTCGACATGGAGGATCTTGGTGCTGCAAACTATATTTTGGGCATGGAATTAAATGAGATAGGGAAAAAATGAAGCTATGGTTAAACCAAAGGAAGTATATCGAGATAATACTGCAGAGGTTTAATATGCAGGATAGTAAACTAGTGAAGGTTCCTATTCTTGTAGGTGTAAAGTTATCTACTGAATAGTGTCCCAAGGTACAAGAAGAAGAAGAGGACATGTCCCATGTTCCATACGAAAGTGCAATTGGTATCTTGATGTATGCAATGGTATGTACTAGACCAGAAATTGCACATGTAGTGGGAATATTGAGCAAGTTTATGTCAAATCCAGGGAAGGAGCATTGAACAACAGTGAAGTGGGTTTTTAGGTATTTGTGTGGCACTAGCGATTATGGTTTGCGCTACCAAGGAAGACCAGGTTTGGATAGATATTTGGACATCCGTGGCTTTAATGTTGATGGAAGATGGGTTGGAGATATGGAACAAAGAAGATATATAAGTGGGTATATGTTTAACCTATTTGAAGGTTAAGTTAGTTGGATGAGAAAGAGGCAGTTTGTAATGGCACTTTCAACTATAAAGGCAGGATACATGGAAACCACTCATGAAAGCAATGAAGCAGTTTGGTTGCAGAGATTGTGTTCAAGTATGGGGTAAGTACAACGAGCTATAAGGATAGACTGTGACAACCAAAGCTCATTTTTCTTGGCAAAGAACTCTGCTTATCATTCAAAGACAAAGCACATTGATGTTCAGTATCACTTTGTGAGGGATATGATTGAGGACAAAAAAGTGTTGCTAGTAAAGGTGGACACTTTGAAGAATTTTGCAGATACATTGACGAAGTCTGTGAGAACTAAGAAATTTTCTTGGTGTACAGAAACAATGGCCATTGCAGGGCTAGACTAATGACTAAGCTCTCCTGTGACCCCCTGTGTGGAAAATAAAATAAGTGGGAGAATGTTGGGTGTGTGTTATATTCTTTCCATGACTAGTCGCACACGTGAGGGGGTCAAAGGGGGAGCAATAGTCCCCCCTATTCGTTACGCTGGGCGCAGTAGGGGGGGTCCCACAGAGGGCGCAACCTACCTATGGTTTTCTACAAGAATTTTGCACATGGTTTTGGGCATGATGGTTTTCTTCCCATGGTATTTTGTGGATCTGGTCAAGGGAGCTATTGTTATGTTCTAATCTAGGGTTAATGGATTGGGGTTTATGAATACTTTAGCATGTATATATATGTATTGTAACATTGAAAGGAATATAATGAAAAATCAATCTGGTAGTCTTGGTTTTGGGATCCAGGGGAAAATCTCTGTGTATTTCTTTTGTGTTTCTCGCCATTGTATACTTTCTATTTTTTAAGAATTTTTTGCAGGTAATTTCTGTACAGGGTTAAAATATACAACTTCTTCGTAGATTTTTGACTTTGATTTCAAGGTTGGATCGTTGAGTGCTTAAGTGTCCCTTGATAAGATATCCTTCCTGAATATTTTCACCTTAGCTGTGATACCATGTTGAGAAACCTAGGGCATAGAAATTAGGTGATTTATATTTGTTAGGTAAATTCTTGTGAATTCATTTTAATTCTTAGTTTAGGACCTTTTTTTACTTAACTTATTATAGTGTTCTTATTCATCAAACAACTACCAATGCATAGACCAAAAGGAGACCAGAGACAAAAAATGTAGGCGATCAACTAGGGCCAAAAACTCTCCCACTGGAGAGGAAAACCCAAATAAATTCTTCTTCTTATAGAGACTTCAATTGATGAATACCAAGACCAAGACCCTTTACCTATTTGCCACTCCAAGACCAAGACACAAGTTCCCTTTCACTGCTTCTCCTTTCTTTCCCAAGTCAAAAATCGGTCCAACTGCTTGCCTTGCTTTGTACCTCAGCTATACTTAAGATCTAGGATTCCCTTTTCATTGTTTCAAACCTACAACTTCTTAGCTTCCTTTAGAATCCCTAGAACATGTAAATTATAAACTTTGGAACCTTGTTTCCCTTCACTTAGGTAGAGACTTCTTCTTGCTTAATTTGGCCTCCCTTTGACTTGTCCTTCTCCCAATTCGATTACCTTAGATGAATGTAATCTTCTTGACATTTCCTGCAGTAGATGATCCCTCTCTTCTTCGCATGTGTGATAGAAGAATAACCCTAAAACAAACCCAAAACATATTCACTCTTCCTTCCTTCTTCTCATTGCCTATGAGACTTATTTCTGGGTGATTCTCACACTTCCTATTATAGACTTCTTCTTGACCAAAATTTGTCTCTAAAATGAGGTCGATCTACCCTATTTATAGTTGTTGGAGCATCCATAATAGGCCGAGTTGAACTATGGGTGAGCCGACATGTCTTTTGAAGCAAATTAATTATTTCGTTTAAGGTCGACTTGTAGCAGATGCTTGGTCTATTTGACTCTTTTATTGACTCATATACAAATGTAACATCCACAAGAAGGGTCCTTCATACATGAAATTGACTCAATTTGACTTTATGACCAATCCTAAGTCCTCACAATGGGAGCCATTACTAAAAATAAAATTCCTTGCTCATGAAACCCATGAGACAAGCATTACAATAATAAGTTTATTTTCTTCTTTATATCAATTACACAAAATCACAATTACACATGTCATTATGAAGACCAAACCTAGTTACATTTTTCAACAAAATAATCTCTCTTAGTGAAATTCAAAAACATCAACAAGGTCTCCCCCCAAAGAAAAAAATTAAAGAAATCAAAGCATGATGGTCTTCTCAGATTAAAATGCTTGAAGAGGTGCTTGTTGAATATTATGGCAATAATGAATGCAAAAGAAATGGCTTATTTAAAGCCATTAAAGTTGTTGAAGACCTTAAAGGCCCCCATATAATTAAGGACTTTATGATGATCCATAAGGATGCTTTAAAAGAATAATTGAACACTATAAGAGTTTCATTGGGGGATGACTTTGACAGTCTATCAAAATTTCCTAAAGCTCAAATCAAGAAGTGGCTAGTTACATTCATTAACGTTAATAATGACTAAATGGCTAACATCACATAATTGTATTTAGATGCCAAATAAATAGGAGGTTAAATATTTAATTTGAGAGTGAATCAAGATCTAGCTCTCCCTCCTATGAAATAATACATTGAAGAATGGCTCAAGAAATTCTTGAATGAAGTCGTTGATCCAAAATAACTAATTGAGATGTCAGATATCGAACAACAAAGGAGTCGATTCTATTTAACTTCTTATACAATAGTTGCACGAAGAGAGGATGCATTTCACTTATAATCCTTCTGTAATTTTGTGAGTATTTATTTTCTTTTGAAGCAATTCTCTAGTCTCATACCAATCTTCAATTAATATGACTATTGAATTGTTGCATGTTTTCTAAAGCCAATCCCTGACTGTGTTTTCTCTCTTTGTTCCAGGTACCTTTATCATTAATGTTTTTCCACATGAGCCTAATCCTAGTCCCTTAGGGACATATGTATTTTATTTTTATGATTAAGTAACAATATTTTGTGACAATGCTTTATGCGCTTAACTTTATTATAAGACTTCAAGTCCATAAATTATTTTTCAACTCTCGGAGAGAGCTTATTTAAGGAAATCATTTCAATTGTGATTATGAAACTTTAATTTTCAAATAAGAAGTAGGAGTCTAATGAATGATTTCCCATGCTCTTATGATTTCAAATGCGTGATATCATTTTATAATTCCTTGAGTGTATGGACCAATGCTTTTTATTTCCATCTATCTGAATTTGTTTCAAATATGTTTCCTCACATGTGTTTTGGATTATGTGGAATGAATTTGTGAGATTATAATTTATTTATTATTATTTTATTCTTTACTTTGAATAAAACCCGGTCCACTCATTAAGGTGCATGTGTTGAATCCTTAATCTTTAATATTCAATTTATATGCATATTAGGGTGTGATTCACCTCTATATAAATGTAGAGGGAATACAAAAACAATTCGTAGGAGGTTCTTTTTTTTCCTTAATATAAAAGAGATCAACAATGACCCATTTGGATTGCCATCAAAAGACTTTCCAATAAATACTCACCCTTATTCAACTTAATACTATTTCACTTTCTTGAACTTATGGCACCCCCATCTGGATTCATTACTTGAAATTTTGGTGTGGATATACAAAGAAACATAGAAGTTTTGCCAAATTGTATTAATGAAATTATGGGTACTCCTTGAATCAATAAAAACTATAAACTTTTTTTTTTGATATATCCTTCTATCTTTAGGGTTTGTGGAGTATTAATGTCGGCCAATGCATGACAATATTTTGTTTGAGTAGTCTCCTTTATCTCTAGATCTTGTGATGGTACCAATTCTTGTTTTTTTTCATGTTCACAGTCTACGTAGAATAATGTTTGAAGCATGAAAAATATGTTATCCATGAAAATACCTCCTCATAAGCTCAAAGGAGAATATTGTGCTTTTTCCTGGAGTAAATCCCTATTTATGGCCTTCTGAGACTATAACACACCCTTTCTTCTTGCATCAGAGCATTATAATGTGATACTTGTTCACTTAAACATGTGTTACCCTAACTAGTAGTGCATGATTGCCTCATTAAACCCGCATTATCAAAATTTCACACATCCATGGGTAAGAAACATGTGTTAACTGACTATGACACCCTAGTTCACTCCATTAAACTCTAAAAATATGGAATGGGTTTGCCTCGCACTCATTCATAGATGTTTCTTATCGTAACAAAGTAGACTAAAGCGAGAAAAAAAACAAAGCTGGGGAAACATCTTCCATTCCATAGATTTTTCCCAAAATTCATATGAAGGAGAAATTGGAAATATTCAGAGCCTCCCTCTGCCTATAAATTGGAGGCTAAGCCATTGAAATTGGGATCAAAATTCATGTATTGTTATGTTGTCGAGATATTCATTTTGAGAGAGAGGTATAGGAGTTAGGAGATAGAGGAGGTCATGTTGCAACTACTTATGGTTGTAATCTCTCTTCTACATATTTAAAATATAGATCTACCACAGTTCTTCCATATCGTTGTCTATTATTCATGCTTTTTGTGTTTATTTAATGATAAATTGGAAGATGGTTTAATACTTGTATGTTCAATGGTGTATTACTGTTCATTTATTTAAGCTTTTTATTAAATAATTTTTATATGCTATAAAGGTTATGTTTGCTCTCTTTTGTGTACAAGATTGATCTTTGGAGATGGTTGGGATAATCTCTCAACCACACTTACTACTCCAACTTATCTACACAAAAGGATCAAAATGTAATCCTTCACCTTCGCTTTGTCATTTCTAGCTTATTGTTTACTTCATTGAATGAGTCAAACCATGACTTAGTATATCCCTTGATTCGACTGTTTTAGGTTTCCTGGAAAACCTAATGGGGTTTTCTAGTTTGTCCAACTGAGCTTAATTCCCTACAACAAACTTGGCGACTCCACTGGGGAGAGTTTTCGGTTCCCAGTTTTGATTTTATCTCCTAGATATCGTCTCTGTAGTCTTTTCAATGTTAGGTTCCTGTCATTTATATGTTTGCATGATGGTTTAGCTAATATTAGCCTTTGTTTTGACCTAGATTGACTTTTTTCCTAAGCAAAGTCACTGTAACGCACCCTCCTAGTGCATTTCAGTGCATTATAACATTGGATACCCTTCTGCACAATGCCTTACCCCTAGTTTTAATGCTCTGTGTAGCCTAGAAACTTGTGTTGCGATCTTAAATCTTTGGCTTTCACCCTAGCCATGGATTGCATTTAAGAGCTTTTCTTGTATGTTAATCTCGAGGTCTTTAATTCATGAAGCTTTGATTTTTCTAACTACATTCATTATTTTTCTTTTGAAAATATAACTTAGTTGCATCATTGAAAGAAAAAGGAAAAAAAAACTTTATGTTCATTTGGCTTTTTTTTAGTTCGTTAGTGAGTTGTTAATTTGAGTGTGAATGTCTACATCTGCTTTGACGTGTTATAATTTTCATTAGGATTGTTTATTTTGGAAACAAAGTTGATTACTCTCTCCTTGTAGAATCACTTTCTCATCGACGCAACCAGTTTGCTAGTCGATTTCCTCAGGCTGGGGGCATACCTTATGGCCTGCCACTTTATATGACCCCACCCCCACCTCAAGGAGATTATTATCCTATGACATCTATGTACCCTGTCGTAAACCAAATGATGGGTTTACCTTCTGGTCCTTCTGGTCATCCTTCCCTTCCATGGTCAGATTTGATCACACCCACCCCATTTCCATTTTTCTACCTCGATATACCATATTATTACAAATTGACAAATGACCCCATCAACCATAAATTTATTTGACCCCCAACCCAACACAAAATTCTTGCCGACATTTTGAAATTTGAGGGAAAACAGAGAGATGACCCGACAACACACATCACTACATACCATATTTGGTGTGTTTCTATGATTGACTATAGTATCCGGATCAGGCTTTTCCTGTGTACCCTAATTGGAAATGCTGCTAAGTGGTATATTGAATAACCACACGCCTCGGTTAACAATTTTAACACCCTCGCCATGTAATTTCTCAAGCATTTCCAGTTACATATTCGCTACGAAACTGGAACAAAAATTTTGACCACTTGCACCAAAAAACCTCTACTCGCATCTTTGATCATATCCATGAATGGAGACAACAACTAAGGTTAGTAAAGGCCCATATTCTAGATTTCTTATTAGTGGATTAGTTCTGCAAATCTCTTCTACCTGCCATCGTGAAGGACGGTGCCATGTCCCGAGTAGTTATGGAAGACCAAGTTATTCGACGTGCCCAACATCTAGACCTTATTTAATTGTAATCTGACATGATTTATGACTTGATACCTCATGCTCCCCAAACTTCCAATAATCCTTCCACACAAAAACCTGGTCCACGCGCTAATGGTCTCGTCGGTGCTACCACCAGAACTGTTGTAAACTTGTTGAGCAGGTAAATTTTTCAGTTGTCTATTACTACTGCCCCCACCTCGACTACAACAAATCACTTTGCTACTCCTCCAAACACTGCGATCAACATTGTGTATTATGCACAACAACCCAACGGTAAGAAAAAGAAGAATAAGAAAAAAACCACTCCTTCTGAAGAGAAACAACCTACCCAAACTACCTAATCACTGAAAGCACCTGTTGCTACTAAATATGATAAAGGAAAAGAGAAAGTAGTTAAGTTTCCTTGTAAGATTATGGTGAGGATCATTTAACCTACAAATCTTCTCATTTACAAGAGTGCACAAATCTTCTTGCCCAAAAGGATTATAAGACCCCTATTGTCCTTAATAACCCTTTCCATGCCCAACAATAGTAGCAAAAACAACATATTGTTGCAAACCCACCCCTACCCCCAAAAGGGGGAAATGGTGGTTCTCACCCCCCTCCTTCTTGATCTGTTTTTGTATGATTAATTTTGTTGTGCTAATAAAAATTACATATTTATAAACATGTGCTTGCTTATTGCTTCTTGTGCTGAGGTTTCCTTAGTTGTTTGTGCATACAATCAGGTAAATTTCCTTAAGTTTAAAAATAAATTCATGAGAAAAATAGATTCAAAACAAATATTGAACAAAAAACATTCACAGTACAAAAAACCATCAAAGAGACACATTAACACAGTGTTTTGATGAAGGAGTTCACCCCTCCTGGGCTACATCTCCTTGGTCCATCTTCCATAGCTTGGGCCTCTATATTAGCTAAATGTGGAAAAATGCTATTTTACAAAGCTCTAAGGCTCCTGATACATGTACCAATGTGTTCAAAATGTCCAAATTAGCTAAGAACACCTCTTTCTGAGCTCAATTTGGTCGAAAATTGACTTCTCTAGAGTTTATTCAGTCCTTTCCTACATTTTCTCCTCTAATTCTGGAATATCTCCAGTTAGCCCCGCTAAATTTGGTGGCATGCCCGAATTTGGGGGCACCGCAAAATTTACCACCAGTTTAACTCGTATTTAAACAAGGCTTATATGCGCTTAATTATTTAATCCTAGTTTAGCACTAACTGAGACCGTAGCCTCCGATGGTTTAACAGACTGTTCACATGAGAAGTTAATGTCGTGGTTTTGGAGGAGTCTGTTAACTTGACTGCCAGGGTTATGGCATCGTTCACATGCGATAACCGTTGCATTAACAGTTGGCCAGGACCATCAGACGACTAACCATTGGTGTTTGCAGTGTCATGTTCACATGTGAAGTTGCGGAGTGTTGCAGTTTTCCGAACCGCCAGGTTACTACAACCTTATCTGTTTGCGGTTTTTTATATGGTGTTCACATGGGGGCAGGGCTGGAATTCGGGCTGGCCCTCCCCTAACTGCCAACCTCCAAACCTTTACACTTCAAATATATGCCGTGAACTTAATGGGTAAGAAACATTGTGTAGAACATGCAATTAAGGCGTATAGTTTGTGTGCGGGAGGTCGTGGGTTTGACCCCGACTTTTGCCATATATTTTGCTCCATTTTAAGTACCACCAATCCAACCTTTGGGAGGTGCCATGTGGCAGCCTCTGGGCTTGCCACATGGCATTCTTCTATTGGTTCAAAAATCCACCAATAAGAACGCGCCAACAAATCACTTGTACAACCCAACCAGATAATGCCACTTGTCCATCCCTGGTTTTCCATTGACCTGCATTAACCGTGCCTAGTCACCTGCCACATCAGTAATACGGAATACTGACTATGCAGTGATTGGGCATGTTTTTTTGTAAGTTTCACCTGTTTAGCAAAGCGATCAGAACATAATAACTTTCTCATACAAACTCGATTTTCGACGAAACGAGTTGCGTTAGGATCGTTTTTCCAAGAAGGACGCGGTCATTTAGGTTTCGAGCCATTCTAAGAAATTTAATTTTTGAGCTAAATATTGAGCACTTGACCATTACTCCCCACTAGAAGCCTTCTGGACCCCAAAAGATACTATCAATTGTTCAACAGGTGAAGGTACAACTCCCTCACCTTCTCGGTTTGCAACCATTTGGCTTGAGAAGGTTTTTGTCCCTTGATTCCCACACTAAGGTATTGGACATCCCCTCTCTTTGAAGTCTTGTTTCTCTTGTCAAGTATGAGATCCTGCTGAAGTTCATCAAGATATTCTGGTGAGAAATCATCTATTGATGGTAGCTAAACATGGTCTCCTTGATCATCAATCAAAGGAGGCTCAAACAATCTCAAAGTCTCAACATTAACAACAAAGTATATTTGCATATAAGGAGGCAAATCAAGCTTAAATGCATTGTTACCAATCTTTTCCAAAATTTTAAAAGGACCATAATGGATTGGCTTAAGCTTTTTACCTTCCCCTTGAAGTCTCTCTTTGCTAATAGATGACTTTGTCTCCAACTTGAAATTTGTGATCAACCCGGTGTTTCTCATGCCTTGCCTTGTAGCAGCTTTGACTTTTCTCAAGTTGTTCCTACACTGTATGATGTATCAACTGAATTTGCTCTATGAACTTCCTTGCCTTATCGATGTCACTATGAGCGTCGAT
Source organism: Pinus tabuliformis (assembly GCA_031772625.1). NCBI lineage: Eukaryota > Viridiplantae > Streptophyta > Pinopsida > Pinales > Pinaceae > Pinus > Pinus tabuliformis. The sequence continues at coordinate 1,708,028,654 of CM062819.1, forward strand.
GGCGACATCTTTCTCAAATATGAAGTCCAATGGCGATCTTGGCAAGTACCCATAACATGCCTCAAATGGAAATGTGTTTGTGGAAGAATGCTTTGCCCTATTGTATGCATATTGTATGTAATGCAACTGTTCATCCCACAACTTGGGATGTTTGCTGCAATATCCTCTAAGAATATGAATAACTGTTCGATTGACCACTTCAGTTTGTCCATCTATTTGTGGATGAAAGATTGTACTCTTCTTCAACTTTGTGTTCATCATGTCCCACAAATTTGACCAAAAATTCCCAACAAATTGGGAATATTGATCACTTACAATAGAAGTAGGAAGTCCAAAATGAACCCAAATGTTTTGGAAGAAAATATGAGATGTTTGTTCAGCTGTATTTTTTTTTTACATGGTGTTAGAATGCACATTTTTCTGAACCTATCTACAACTACATACAAGTAATCATGACCTTTCCTTGACAATGGAAGACCTCCTACAAAATCCATTGAGATACTTTCCCATGGACGTGAAGGTACCGAAAGTGGAGTATATAAACCAAGTTTCCTATTGTTGGGCTTACTTGTAGCACATAAATAACATTCTCTTATGAAATGAGAAACGTTATCCAACATGAGTGGCCAATAACAATATCTTTGAAGATTCGCTAATGTCTTGCCTACACCAAAGTGTCCAACAATCAATGAAGTGTGTGCCTCCCTTATGATACTGTTTCTTTCTCCCTATGGAATTCACAACTTGCCCAAGTGATACAACAAACTATTATGTACATGATAATCCAACTCTTCAATTTGATTTCCTTGACTCAATCTTGCATATGCTTCTTGAAAGTCACTATCATTTGCATATTGTTCTATGTAACTTTCATGCAAAACAAAATTATGCTTGAGTAGAACAGATGAATTTACAATAGGCCTTGAAAGCATATCAACTACCTTATTGTAGATTCCCTTTTTATACTTGATAACCAAATGAAATTGTTGTAGAAAACCCATCCATTTGAAATGTCATGACTGCTGCAACTTTGACTGTGACTGTAAGTACTTCAATGGTTGATGGTTGGTATGGATGATGGTCTCCTTCCCCATAAAATAATGCTTCCATTTATTAACACTTTTTACCAATGCATAAAGTTCTTTTTCATATGTGGGATTGTTAGTTACAGCTCCATTAAATATTTCAGAATGAAATGAAATGGCTTACCATGCTGTAATATAACTGCTCCCATGGCATAATCGCTTGCATCCGTTTGAATCTTGAATGGTTGTCTAAGATCCAGAAGTGCCAATATTGGTGCTGAATTCTATTTTGCTTCAAAGCATCAATTTTTTTCTGCTGTACATCTCCCCAGTGGAAGACTTTCTTGACACTTATCAATGCATGTAATGGAGCTGCAATAGAAGAAAAATTAGCAATAAACTTTCTCCAATATTGTGTTTCCCCTAAAAAGCTTCTTACCTCTGTAACTGTATTGGGCTTAGTCCAATTCAGAATGACCTAAACCTTAGAGGGGTCTATCTTCAGCTCACCTCCTCTAACAATGTGTCCCAAATACACTAAAGAAGTCTTGCCAAATTCACACTTCGACATCTTTAAAAGCAACTTTTATTTTCTCAAGACATCAAGTACTTTGTTTACATGCATGACATGTTCATCTCTTGACTTGATGAATATGAGGATATCATCTAAGTAGACAATGAAAAAATCATCTAGAAATGGTCTCAATACATCATTCATTACCCTCATGAAAGTATCTAGAGCATTTGTAAGACTGAAAGGCATAACAAGCCACTCAAACAATCCTTGTTTAGTTTTAAATGCGGTTTTCAAATGTCTTCTTCAACTATCCTAACTTGATGATAACCACTCCATAAGTCTAAATTAGTGAAATAATTTGCATGACTCAACTAATCAAGTAAATCATCAATTCTTGGGAGTGGATAACGATTCTTTACCGTGATTCTAATAGACATGTGATACTGATGCCAATGTTCGGAAGTGGAACATCTTGTTACAACTGAATCTCATGCTGAATTCCCCTCTTGGGAGGTAACCCCTTTGGTTCCTGAAACATCTCACCATGCTTGCTTACCACATCAAACAAATCAGATTTCAATTTATCATCACAAACTTCAAAATATTCATAATCAATATCATTCTTTTTCTTGATCATGAGAAGCGCAAAATTTTTACTTGCATTTACTAGTCTCTTCATCTTCCCTACATTAACCAAAGAAATGTTTAGCTTTTTGTGATGGGCTCTCACTATGTACTTGTTGATGGTGCTAGACCCGCCAACATCAGGGGATCTCCCCGGTATGAAGTCCCAACTAGACCTCACACGGTTTGGTGTAGGAGTCCCATCCGGTACGATGGCCCAATTGCTATTATCTTAAATATATGCCTCAACTGTTGCTTGTCAGCACATGAGAATGGTTTGCTTTGTCTTCGAGAAGTTAGGTTCACGTGCCTAGTGAGTGTAAGTGTCACTTGTGTCAATGTTTCTTTCACTGTTGAGGGAGAGCGTGAGAGTGAGTTACAAGTCGATTGGAAGTAGTCCCAACACTGCTAGGAACACACAACACAACAAGACATGCACAACTTCTGGAGGAGCAGTCCACACAGATGCGGCAGTCACAACATACAAGGTAAGATAACATGTACAACACTCAACAGATTAGTCCGAACGAGCACAATGGTTATTAAAACAAGCTTCATGTGAAAGGTCTGTCTAATGTCTGGGAGAGAAGTCTACACGAGCGAGACAACGTTAACAACATATACAACACATTTCCATTAATAGATTATGCATTAAAACAAATGGATCAGTTTAGATGTAGAACACAAGTGAAAGAAATATGCATTACAAGTGTTAAAGATTAGTCTTACAACAGATACAATACATGTGTGAAATCGTGTTGGCCTATTAGTAGGCTTCTAAATTAAGCGAAAGTTCCAAGACACATCGTTACACCATACATCACTAACCCTGTTTGCGGGGCGTTGGAGCCACTACTTACTCCTCAAAAAAAATATTACAAACTCTCTTGGCTATGTGGGAGGAGCTGAGGTGAAAATTCCTTTGCATGTACAAATGAGGGGGTATTTATAGCCAAGGTTGAAACTGACCCTTTTGGCTGTTCGACTACCCTCATGATTGTTTGGCTTCCATGACTTTTCGACTTACATGACTCTTTTTTCAACAAGTGGGTCTCTTGGACTTCCACGTTACATCACATTGATTAAAAACATAACCCATAGTGGAGATGTGGGTGACATAACTCATGACATGACTCGACATGACTTGACATGACAATGCTGGTACATTTGTGCTGTTGTTGGAGTGCGTGTCGAGCTACAGTGCTGCTGGGTGATGGATGTCTTCATGGTGTATCATAGCTTCATCCCCGCATGGAGAAGTGCGCGGAGTCTTCGATGGTCCTTGGTTCGCCTGATGAAGCTTTAGCATGTTGTTCCTTGCTTGCATGCTGGAAGGCTTGACAAGCTCATCTATTCTCGAAGGTGCATGTTCGTCATGTTCATCTGCTTCGCATGCTTCATTCATTCATTCGTTGGTGAACATGTCCTTCTGCATGTGCTCCCTTCGTTCATCCCATTCTTCGTCTTGCCATGTTTGTTGGTGTACCTATACCTGCAGTCACTCATGACAAGACGATATCAAATCAAAAACCTTTTAGTCTACCGTGACACATGATTATTTCGGATGTAGGTGACCGGGAGAGGCACAAGGTTGTGAAGCAGGATGATGGCTCTAGGCACTGCTGATGAAAACTGCGCAAGAGTCACTGAGTGATGGAGATGGGAAATTTGAGTCAATAGTGACTGCCTGCAAGGTCTAGCTCGGTTGGGAGGAAAAATTGCGCAAATTTTGGGAGGGACAGTCTGGGCTACAAGAAGGCAAGGCAAGCATGCTCTGTGCATTTTTTGGAATGAATGGGCAGCGAGGGCTGGACGGCTAGATTTGTGCAATTTTCCAAAGGAACATACCGGGCTGCATGAAGGGTCAGAAGGCAGACATTGCGCAGTTTTTGGGAGGAACTGCCTGGGAGACTGGCAGCCAAAACTGCACAATTCCTAGAGGGAACTAGCAGTTGGCTGCTCGGGTCACCAGTAGCTAAAACTGCGCAATTCCCACAGGGAACTGGCAGTTGGCTGCTCAGTCACTGGTAGCAGAAACTTCACAATTCATGGAGGGAACCGACAGTCTGCTGCTAGGAGCTGCTAGCAGGGAAATTGCACTGAAACTGGGAAGCCGACCTGCTGATCATCTCTGCGCAATTTCTGATCGTAGGGGACTGCTGGACAGGAGAAGGCCTACTCATGAAAACTTCAAAATTTATCAGAGGAGCATCCGGTCGACTGTCTGGATGAATGACTGGGAAAACTGCGCAATTTTTTGAAGGAGACAGGGATGGGCACTTGGTGTCTGTCCGACCTATCTGTGCAATTTCCTCAGTCGGTTGAGTGAGTGAGGTCAGTGGCCCCTGTGCAATTTTTTAAGGGAGTCAATCCCAGGGTGACTGTTGGGTCCGACTGTCCGTGTGGTCAACATGGAAGTTGATTGAACTGCTTGCAGGAAACACAGCTTGAAAAGACTAGCTTAGTGCTTCTGCACTGTTCTGGTTGACAGTTGATCGAGTCGACGACGGGGTGATGGTCTGGCTGTCAGAGGGGAGTTTGGTCATCAGGACTTCAACAAAAATGAATAAGTGTGTGAATGATTGAAAGATGCATAGGTGATCATGTAAAAACACACTCACATGACTTGACGATGAAATGAATCAAACCATCCAGACACACATGTTCAACATGAATGACCGATGGTGCAAGTGACAAGCGCAACACTTGTGATTGACCGTTCATTGATGGAGACGATGTTGGCGCGATAATGAATGTGACTCTGTGTGTGAGTGCGATAGATGCTTTCGTAGCGAACACAATAAGCACATACGAAGCGAAGACTTCGATCATAACCAGAACATGGTTGCAAGCATGACTTAGACACCAGCATGCAGAAACTTGAATGAAATGAACAAGCAAGGCAGATGCGAGGACTCACGTGAGCTCATGGAGCGAACCCACGTGTGTGCAGTCATCAAGTGAAACTCTCAAGGGAGGCTCCGAAATTGGTGTAGGACAAAATTTTGGAGGGTGGTTGTAGTCGCTACAATAGTACTCCACCCCATTCTTGAGCAATACGTGTTTGTTGTCATGGCGATAAAATACTGCTTTTATATCATACAAATAAGGACTACCAAAAGTGATTCCTGAGATGTCAAGTGGAACTATATCTAACTCAACTTCATCAATGAACTTTTCAGTAATGGCGAACTTGAATAAACACTTCCTTGTAACCTATAAGTTTGCATTGTTAACTATCCAACCCAATGGATATGGCTTATGATGAGGTACAGTTTCAAGGTTTAGTTTTTTAACCAATTCTTCTAAAATCAAGTTTGATTGTGACCCACTATCAAATAATGTATCAATATTTGTATGATTTGAAATCACTCTAACATGAAACAACTCTATTCTTGACTCTTCATTTGGAGTGTTGTTTTGACTATGTGATGAACTAGTGCTTGCAACAGTTTCTTTTCCTTTTGTAACCATGGCTGAAATCTTGGTCTCATCACCAAAATCTGAACCAAGGTCATGTTGTGTGGTAGCGGTCATATTTTGTTTTCTCTTATTGTTTGTTTCTTAGGCCTTAATTAGGGATGAAATTTCCAGCAGTGGGCTTCATCATGCCCCTCTTTGGAACAGTGTTTGCATGTGATTTTCTCCCCTTCTTTCTTCACACTTGCATTCTTCTTTCCCTTCCATTTTCCATCCTTTTCTTTCTCCTTACCCTTGAATAGATTCCTCTTACTACCCTCTTCCTGAATGTTCTTTCCTCTAGATTCAAGGTGCATGGCTTGCACACATACCTCATCTAAGTTATTTGGATTGAACATAAGAATAGTATGTTTCAGATAGGAATGTAAATCCCCAATATATTTCAGTAGTGTATCTTGGGAATTCATATTAACTCTAATAACAAAGCCCTTTTCCTAAACTCCTGTGTATAATATTGGATTGTTTGGCCTTTAAGCTGCCTAAAATTATGCCAACTCATAATGGATTTTTGCATATAAGCTAAAGGATAAAACTATCTTTTATTTGCAGAAATAAATTCAACCCAAGTGATGGATATCTTACCATGGATTCTCATTTCCTCTTGAGTCTTTGCTTCCCACCAAACTAGTGCAACTCCTTCTAGCCTCAATGAAGCCAACTGGATATTTATGTCATCTTCTTGAAGGTTATGAATTCTGCAGTATACCTCCAACTGTCGAATCCAATTGTCCAACTTTTCTGCATTCACCTCTCCATTATACATGGGAATTTCGAATTTTATGTCCAATTTCAGTAATGGAGTCTTTCCTTTTGGGGTTTTTGAATGAGTATGGGAAGTTTTAGTGGTGGTAGTGGAAGATGATGTTGTGTGAGATGATGGAGATGATGAGGAAGATGATGAGGATGGTGGAGATGGAGGTGGCTTTCCACCATTCCCTTTGGAATCCTTCTTCTCATATTTTTTGTCCTCTGAGCTTCCTTCTCCGTGTGGAGGTTTAGAACTTTTTCCAACCATTCTATTGTTCCTCTCTTCATAGAGGACTTTAACCATCTCAGTCAAAGTATATAAATATTTCTTGAATTCTTCCTCTTCTGAAGAGGGACCTTCAGGATCTCTTTCTCCAGACATAATGGCAATGGATTCAGGCTCAGAAATTTGGACTGCTTGTACCTCTTCAATCTCAGTTGAATGCAAAACTTGAGAAGTTTCAAGTGTAGCTGGAATTGGAACTTTGGGTGGTGGAGATTGTGGCCTTGTGGCTCTCCTTCTTATAGGGTTTACTTCAGGAGTTACAACCAATAGCCTCCCTTCTCCTTTCTGCAACTTTAATGTTGTAATCATCACAATTTTGCAACCATTAAAACCCTAATTGCACAAACTCAAGCAATCAAGCAATTCAACCTTTGCTCTGATACCAACTTGATCTGTTTTTGTATGATTAGTTTTTTTGTGCTAATAACAATTATAGATTTATAAATGTGCTTGCTTATTGCTTCTTGTGCTAAGGTTTCCTTAGTTGTTTGTGCATACAATCAGGTAAATTTCCTTAAGTTTTAAAAAGACATTCATGAGAAAAATATATTCAAAACAAATACTAAACATAAAATATTCATAGTACAACAAACCATCAAAGAGACACATTAACATAGTGTTTTGATGAAGGAGTTCACCCCTCCTAGGCTACATCTCCTTGGTCTAGCTTCCATGGCTTGGGCCTTTGTATTAGCTCAATGTGGAAAAATGTTGTTTTACAAAGCTCTATGGCTCTTGATACCTGCACCAATGTGTTCAAAATATCCAAATTAGCTAAGAACACCTCTTTCTGAGCTCAATTTGGTCAAAAATTGACTTTTATAGAGCTCAGTGAGACTTTTCCTACATTTTCTCCTCTAATTCTTGAATATTTGTAGTGATCCCCGCTAAATTTGGTGGCAGGCCCGAATTTGGGGGCACCACCAATTTTACTGCCAGTTTAACTTGTAGTTAATTAAGGCTTAATTGCGCTTAATTAAATTTAATCCTGGTTTAGCGCTAATTGAGACTGTAGCCTCCAATGGTTTAATAGACTGTTCACATGAGAAGTTAATGTCACATTTTTGGAGGAGTCCGTTAAATTGACCGCCGGGGTTATGGCATCGTTCACATGTGATAACCATTGGCCAGAACCGTCAGATGACTAACCATTGGTAGTTGCAGTGTCATGTGCACATGCGAAGTTGCGGAGTGTTGTGGTTTGCCGAATCGTCGGGTTATTGCAACCTTAACTATTTATGGTTTGTTATATGGTGTTCACATGGGGGGAGGGCTCGCCCTCCCCTAATCGCCAACCTCCAAACCTTTACACTTCAAATATACACCGTGAGCTTAATGGGTAAGAAACATTGTGTATAGCAAACGGTTAAGGCGTAGAGTTTGTGTGCGGGAGGTCATGGGTTCGACCCTGAATTCCGCCATATATTTTTCTCCACTGTAAATGCCACCAATCCGACCTTTGGGACGTGCCACATGGAATTCTTCCATTGGTTCAAAAATCCACCAATAAGAACACGCCAACAAATCACCTGTATAACCCAACCATATAATGCCACTTGTCAATCCCTGATTCATCGTTGACTTGCATTGACCATGCCTAGTCACTTGCCACGTTAGAAGTACGAACTACTGATTGTGCAATGACTGGGCATTTTTGGTTGTTGCAAATTTTGCTTTTATAGCAAAGCGATCATAACACAATAACTTTCTCATATGAACTCAGTTTTCAATGAAACGAGTTGCATTAGGATCATTTTTCCGAGACCGACTCAGTTGTTCAGGTTTCGAGCCATTCTGAGAACTTTGATTTTTGAGCTAAATACTGAGCACCTGATCACTTCTGGAGAAGGATTGTTAACAATTTATGCTTTTAGGGCAGTTGATTTACAAACTTGAGCCAAGAATTATGGGAATCTTGTCTTAGACACTTTCGAAATCCCGTCATCTTCTACTCCACCTCCACCTAACAATCTTAACATCAAGCGGCCCATTTTCGACCTTCTGATTTGTCCCCCCAAAGGGACACTTCATCGTACTATGCACAATATTTCTACTCACGCTACCCAAAACTACAAAATTGTAGAAGAACTTTTACAGACGCCTTGTGCCATGTCCACTCTCGAAGTATCTCAAAGTTGTCCTGTCCAACAGAAAGATTTGTTTTCAACTATTGGAAGAGTCGACCCTCAGGATTCCAACCTAGTTTTTTTTAACATGGATAAAAGTACAACAAATATTTCCCACCAACTTGAATTCTAAGCGCAGGTTCATTCAAAGGGAAAATTTGTTCACCACACCATCATTGATGAAGGTGCATCTACCTGCGTGATTGCTACTTCCTGTTGGCTCGCCTTGGTTTTGCTCACTCTTTCCCCATCATCAAATTCCTTGAAAGCATTTGATGGCCACACTTTTACTCCTAAGAGATACCTTGCTAGATTTCCCATCACCCTTAGAGGGAAAATTGTTTTATTTTATATTGAAGTTGTCAATCACCCTTTCGATTACAACCTTCTGCTGGGATGCAGTTGGATTTACATAATGAAAGCCATTCCATCGTCAGTTTTTCGGCTTATCTATTTTCCTCACTAGGAGAAAATAGTGACTTTGGGCCAACTATCCTTCTGCACCCTTGAGTTTCAAGTGTCACCTGTTGGTAACATTCATATGGTAGGTGGGTTTTTTGCCACTTTTTAAAGTATTAGTATCGGCTTGTTCAATGTTTCCTCACTCCTAGGGTGTTTTTCTCTTCCACTGTTGAAGGCCTCTTTGACCATTTCTATGGTCTCTATTGTACCCATTGGATCTATATATCCATGGATCATCCCATACCCTTCCACTATCGCCTTTTTTGGAGAATATATGCCGCTATCACAGGTGGAACTCGCTTATACCATTATTCCATCTACATCTGAGTCTCTTACTTTTTTTTTGGGTACATCATCCTGTGAACTCTCCCATTGAAACCCCTTCAACTGATCTTCTCACCACTATCCTCCCCTCTAATGAGGCTATTAAGGAGATCACATCTCTAGCTAAGTGGCCTTGGGATGAGTTCCACCCTTGTGTCTCAGTCTCTTTTCCATCTGCACTAAACACAAATCCTCTAAAAATCCTGTCCCTTAATCAATATGAGCTTGTTCCTTCCTCTTTGACACCTGTTCAAGAGTTATACTCGAAAGGAAACTTAGGAAATCTCTTAGGGGCATGAACCTTTCCCCATCTAACTTAGTACTTACACTGTTACTCAAGACTTTTCTAAAGGGACCTATGAGCTCACAGAATATGATGGGGATCTATTCAAAAAGTACTACGCCTAACACCTCGCTAGCATGTTCTTTGTAACTTTACGTACAAAGTTTTGTTTCTTTTGGTGTGCTGATTTCCCTTTTTTCTCAAGTTTTTTGTACATCAAAAATCTAAAAAATTAGATGTTTGGTTTGTTGCATCTGACAATTTTTTTTAGCATAATTTTCAAAAGGCAGAAATTTTTACACGAGCATTCTTTTTATCATATTTTTCTTGCTCATTAATTCAAAAAACCTTGAGTTTCCTTCTTCAGGCTTGTTAAACTCCCATGAAGAAGATTGAGACTTATTTTTAGGACTTTTTCTCATTCGTTAAACTGAAAAAATATGGGATTAACTTCTTCAGGCTCGTAAAACTTGTACAAAGAAGATTTAGCCATTTTTTCTATCTTTTTCTCGCTCCCTAAACTGGAAAAGATAACACGAGTTTTTCTTCATCTGACTCGTATGAAATTTAATGAAGAATACCGAGTTTAATTTTTTCCCCTCGTACTCGTAACAAAATAAGGAAAACATCTATTGAGCATAGGTTTATCACTTTATTTAGACTCAATGGACTAACTATGGAAAATAAATTGTGTCAAGTATACTATTAACCCTTTGTCGCACCTAGTCATCAACCATGACAAAGGTACCTTTTGGAGTCTTCTTTAAGCTCTTTTTAGACTCTCTAAATGTGAAAAGACCATTGAGTTTACCCTTTCTGGACTCGTTAAACCTAAGCAAATTCGGAAAAAATTGGAAGAAGCAGTGGTTACTACTATTTATATTTGTCAGAATTTTTAGCAACAATCTATTTTACAATCCTTGAACATGTCACTGTACAAATATATTCCTCTTTGTCTAGCTTCTCTGAGAACCCTACCACATTTTGAGTCTTGCCTTGATACCCTAATATCTCTACATCTTTGTGTCTTACTCCCCCCAGTGTTTTTGATTCTAAGTTGCCTAGTATTTTTGGTGTCGTGCCTTCTAAATTTCAAGGGATCAACTACTCTCTGTTACCTTTATCAACCATTTGATCTTATGTCATATTGCCCTGAGTAAGTTCATCCTATTTTCCTAATATATCTTCAAAATCAATTATTTTGTCTCGTTTTGCATCAATTGATGTAGGACTTCTTATTGCCTAAATTGGACAAGTCCCTTCCTATCAAATTCAACACATTATTAGGGAAGTTGACTGAGAAACATCACAATACCCAGGGGCTTGCAGTCCTCAGTGGCGGGTTTCCATGTGTTTGATTGGGAGTTTTTAATATTGGCTCCCACTTGAACGATTCTCCGAGTGTTTGACCTCAACTCCTTTATTCACACTCCTTGTATTGTACTAAGCATCATGGATACCATCATCCTTATTGGTGGCCATCCTTGCATCTATTAATGGTTTCCATCATTGGCCAATAATTAGACAATTTCTCACATGTTTGACTACAACTCATTTATTCACGTGTAGAATTATGCTATTGCGCAATGGTGACAAAGACCTTGGGTAGAGGCTTGCATCACTCAACGTTTTTTCCTCTCTTAAGATGTGACTCATGTTTTTGGATACAACTTATCATACTTATTACATTATGACACCTATCCCCATTGTGCTTATCGATGAACACAATATATAATAGATACATCATACATCATTATGGTTTAGGTACTGAGCATGGGAATGCTCGACTTAGGACATGATTATATATATATATATCTATATATATATATATATCTGACATATGTTGGTTGTCTTGTAGGCCTCCTTCCATTCTAATACTCTTAGATTCTCTCTCCTCGACCGTTTTATAAAGTATTTTTGCCATCATCTTCTTCTCTGACCTCACACTTTAGGGGGCATCTGTTATCCATGAAAATACCTCCTCATCAACTGAAAGGAGAGGATTGTACTTTTGCCTGGAGTACACCCTTTTTTACGGCCTTCTGAGACTATAACACACAATTTCTTCTTGCATCAGAGTGTTATAACACAACACTTGTTCACTTAAACTCGCGTTACCCTAACCAGTAGCGCATGATTTCCCCATTAAATCTACGTTATCAGACTTTCACGTAGCCACAACATGAGTTAATATATTGTGAAACCCTAGTTCACTCTAGTCAACTCTAAAATGCTAGAATGGGTTCGCCTCACACTCATCCATAGATGTTGCCTATCCTAACAAAGCAGAATAAAGTGAGACAAAGCAACAAAGCTAAGGAAACATCTTCCATTCTATAACTATTTCCCAAAATGCATCTGAAGGAGAAATTGGAAATCTTTGTTGCCTCCCTCTGCTTATAAATTGGAGGCTATACCGTTGAAATTGGGATTAGAATTCATGTATTGTTATGTTGTTGAGATATTCATTTTGAGGGAGAGATATAGAGGAGTTAGGAGATGGAAGAGGTTATGTTATAGCTTCCTATGACTGTAATTTACCTTCTATATATTTATTATATAGATCTACCGTTGTTTCTTCCATATCATTGTCTATTATTCATGTTTCTTCTGTTTATTTAATGATGACTTGGAAGATGGTATGATACTTATATGTTGAATGGCGTATTACTGTTCATTTATTTATGCTTTGGATTAACTATTTTTTTATATGTTGTAAAGGTTATATTTTCTCTCTTTTGTGTGCAGGATTGATCTTTGGAGCTGGTTGGGATAGTCTCTCAATTGCGCATATTGCTTCAAGCGCAATTTTCATTAATAATAAGAAAATTACATGTTGTATCATCAGCATGTATGAGATGCAGTCACCAGGAAAAATGGGAAACCCATTCCGAATCAGTACAGTCATAGTTCAATATTTACAATATCAACATAATATTTACATAAAGGAAACGATAAACCATAGTCCATTTCAGTTACCAAGAGAAGTAAATAAACAAAAAGAAAAAATATGTCGAATGATCTTTTTGAAGATCATTCTGAAATGTTTCCATCCAATTTGATGAATGGGCGATGAAAGAACTAGAAAAAATCTCTATCTTTGAATTCCTGAATCAGCCACTGCCCCCTATTTTGCTGCCAGCCTCTCTAGATGACAATCAACAACTGCATTCCTTTCCCTGTATATATGAGAGCATACAATAAAATCAAATTGTGATTTTAGAGTGATGACTTCATCCAGTAAACCCCAAAGTGTGTGCAAGTGACAATGATATGTAGAGTTGATCCAATTTATAACAAGCTGTGAGTCCCCAAAAATCTGAATCCTATGGCAGTTTTGTTCCAGAGAAAAGATGAGAAGGTGTCTTAGGCTGTTGAGTTCTACATAGTTATTTGTGCCTCTCCCTAAACCCACTTTGATTTTGAAAAAAAGGTGTTCATTTATATGGAGCACAACCCCCCCCCAACAGCCCACGGCCTGAGCAGACCCATCAAAATAAGCCCAAGGAAAGCTCTTATCTATAACTTCTAGAGTGATGACCTGAGCATGTTGTTGATCAGGATCATCAAGAATCAGGTTGCATATGGTAGCAATATAGTTACAAGTGGCTGGCAAATGGGTCAGGGAATCCTAGAAGATACAACTATTTCTGTTGAGCCAAATTCCCCAACTAACAAACAAAGGAAGGTTTCTGGCTTTTTGTGTGGCAGCCTCGGTCCACCGACAATGTCAGGGATCAGCGATGTGCAGGCCTTCCCATTTGTCGGTAATGTTGAGAGTGTTTGTAATATGAGTCCACACTTGAACAACTACCGAGCAATGGAGGAATAAGTGATCAATATCCTCAATTTTTTCATGGCATAGACGACATATGGATAGACCATGAAAGGCACGTCGCATGAGGTTTACCTCTGTGGGTACTCTATTCAATAGGATACACCACATGAACAACCACGTTTTGTGTGGTGCTTTTAGTTTCCAAAGAGGGTGCCACTACCAACAAATATCCCCGGGTCATGAGCATATGAAAGAGCAACATACCCCTCCTTTGGAGAATAGCTACCATGAGAAGTTGTGGCCTAGAAGATTTCATCATCCCACATAGTTATTCTGATATTTGCTTCCTTTAGAGCTCCTATAAATCGTTGCCATGTCCTTCTCCATCTTTCCAGGATACCAAGATCCCGAGAGTCCAGCCACAACTGTGTTGTCCGGAGTGGATGTCTGTCATCAGTGATGTGGGCAATCTGGGTGATGCCAGCCACTGATAGAAATTGTCGTAAAGCCAGTGGGAGAATGTGTGCGTTCCCACATCCAGACCAGGCATCTGTACCCAATCTAACTTGCTCACCGTTCCCAATACGCCATGCCAAGCCATCCTTGATGATGCTTATTGACTGAGAGATAGCCTTCCATATAATCGATGCACTGGGTAAGCATTGGCTGGGCCTTCGACACGAGTCAATTACAGATAGGGGATGAATATATTTGTAATAGACCACTTCTTTCCATAAGCTCTATGACTTGATAATTTTCCATCCCATCTTAGCTGACAGTGCCTTTGAAAAAAATGGAGGTCCTTTATACCCCAACCATCCCATTTCTTAGGTTTCCCAATCCTGTCCCAACAAACCCAAGCAAAAGACCACCCCACATTTTCCCCCCGCCATAGGAACCTACAAAAAATTTGTTGAATCCTGTTGATAATACCTTTTGGAATCTAGGGAAGAGTCATCTAGTAAACCAGAATGGCCTCCAACACATATTTTATCAAAGTGAGTTTTCCAGCCTTGGAGAGCCATCTCTGCTGCCAAATGTTTATGCGACCTTCAATTTTTGCAATGAGCCATGACCAATCAGCAATATGGTATCCATCTGTCTTGAGCCTAAACCCAAGGTATTTTAGACCGGTCTCCAGCTCTTGTCTGACGAAATCAAATTTTTTTAAATCATATCTTTCCTCATTTTGGAGGCAAGACACTAAAATGATGGTGGATTTGTTGAAATTTGGCTTGATACCTGTAGCTTTACAAAACAAAGATAGAATTTTCTTGAAACAAGTGGTATCATGGAATGAACCATTTAAAAAAATAAGAACATAATCTAAAAACAATAGATGTGAGAGATAAGACACTTCAGATATCAATATCCCTCCCAGAGACCCTTCTGCTGAGCATGTATTAACAGTCTACTTAAACCTGTATTAGACCTCGTCCAACATGGAAGAAACTCGATGCAGTCCCATTGATAAGGATGCTAAAGGATGCAAAAGTGAAGTAACACATGATCCAATTAATGAAAATACGAGGGAAGTAGATATGAGTAAGGATGAGTTGTAGGTATGACCAACTTGCCCAATCAAAATCTTTTCAAAGATCGATTTTGAGGATCATAGACTTATTGTTATTTTTTTTGATCGAGTGGAGTCCTTCCTGAGAAGTCCCTATGGCTTCATGGATCTGTCATTGGCTAAGGAAAGAAAATTGTTCCTTGGATATCATCTTGGACAAGAAAGGTTTTGTAGGTTTTAACCCTGTACAAAAATTTCCTGCATACGAATTCTAAAGAACATAAAATAAAAAATGCGAGAGCATAACACATAAAACACATATACACATAGATTTTCCCCTGGATCCCAAAACTGGGACTACCAGCTTGATTTTTCATTATATTCCTTTCAATGTTATAATACATATTTATACATGCCGAAGCATCCAATACCATGGACCAAAAACCATCGCGTCCAAAAAACATGTGCGAAAATCATGCACAAAACCATAGGTGGGTTCGCCCAACCTAACATAGGTTCCAAAACCAACAGGAGAAAAAATATCACCAAATTCAATTCCCCGCACCTGGGAATAACCTTTTGCTACCAATTGAGCTTTGTATTTCTCCACCTTTCCTTTTGAATTTGTCTTCTTCTTGAACACCCATTTGCTACCAATGGGTTTCCTTCCAGCGGGCAACTCCACTAGATCCCCAGCCTCATTTTTGTGAAAAGATGCCATTTCATCAACCATGGCCTCTTTCCAGAGTTTTCCTTCCTCTGAATCTACTGCTTCCTTCACAGTTTTGGGATCATCATCAGTAATAGATAAAGCAAAATTTGAATAGAAAGCAGATGGACTATACCTTTCTGGTTGCCTTCTTTCTCGAACTGATCTTCTCACACCCGAAGTTTGTGGCTTTTCATCTTCTGATTCCTCCTCTGCTGTAGAGTCTGATTCTTCCTCCTTTAGCTAAAACTCTATCTTCTCAGGTTCCTTTGGTTGGACTTCATGTTTAATAACATCTTTCACCTCTCTAAACACCACATCTTGGCTGTACACAACCTTCCTTGTTGCTGGGTTCCAAAGCTTATAACCCTTTAAACCATCCTTATACCCAATAAAGATGCACTTTTCAGATTTACTATCCAACTTGGTTCGTTTCTCCTTTGGAACATGTACATATGGATCACATCCAAATACCCTCAGATGTGAAAGAGAGGGTTTCTTACTAGTCTATACCTCTTGTGGAGTTTTATCCTCCAATGCTGATGAAGGTGAACTGTTGACCAGGTAACATGCTGTCTCCACCGTCTTTGCCCAGAATTCTTGTCCTAACCCGACACCATTGAGCATGATTCTTGCCCCTTCCATCAATGTCTAGTTCATTCTTTCTGCAACTCCATTTTGCTGAGGTGTATATGGAGTATTCTTCTGTCGTGCTATACCACACTTCTTATAGAATTCTTCAAATTCCTTACTACAAAACTCTCCATCGTTATCTATCCTCAACACCTTTATCTTATTCTCTGTCTGGTTTTCCACCAGAGCCTTAAATTCTTTAAACCTGTCAAAGTCTTCAAATTTCTTCTTAAGGAAATATATCCATGTATTCCTTGAGAAGTCATCTATAAATGATACATAGTACATAGACTTACCCAGTGATGGAACCTTCACAGGTCCAAACACATCACTATGCACAAGCTCTAATATATGTTTTGCCCTCTTACCACCAGAGGGGAAACTCACCCGATTCTGCTTCCCATATACACAATTTTCACAGAAATCAAAATCCAGAGAGCTATTACTCATACCTTTACCATGAAGTATTCGAAGGTCCTTCTCTCCAATATGTCCAAGCCTTTGATGCCACAACATGGTCTTCTCTCCAGAGACCACTAGATTTTCTGCTCCACTTTCAGGAACCACAGAACTATTGCACCCATCAACAACCGTGCTACCTTGCAGCTTGTACAGAGTTCCAATTCGAACTCCCTGCATCAATACCAGTGTTCCCTAAACCATCTTGCAGGTATCCTTCTCGAACACTGTTTTTACACCTACAACATCCAACTTGCTTACAACAATCAGATTTCTGGCTAATGCAGGAATATGCAGAACACCCGGAAGTGTTCTAACCCTTCCACTTTTCAACTTCAACTTTACTTTTCCACGACCAACAATTCTAGCATTCCTATCATCCCCTAAGAAGACATCACCACCATCGTATTTCTCATACTCGCAAAACCACTCTCTATGGGGAGTGAAGTGAGAGGATGCACCTGAGTCAATCAACCATGCCTCATGATCTACATGTGTACTTGAGGAAGCCAAGTACGCATCCCCACCTTCATCTGAGGTGGTTTTTTCCTCTGTAGAAGGAGCATCATCAGATCCCTTTCCTTTGTTAGGAGCTTTAGATTTACAGTCCCTTTTGTAGTGCCCTTCCTTTCCGCATTTCCAGCACACCACCTTTACAGGTTTTCCTGGAGATTTAGATATCCCTATAGATTTAGATCTCCCACTCGATGACTTATTTTTGTTTCTGTTCTAGGACCGTCCTCGTACAAACAAGGCATCACCATTCTGGCTCTCCATATTTTTCCGTCTCATCTCCTCCGTCAGTAAATATGAGACTATTTCATCAAACTAAAAGGTAGTTGCATTGCTACCTATTGCAATAACCAGACTATCCCACGAATCTGGTAGAGAACACAACAAACTGATGCACTTATCTTCATCTAAAATTTTAATATCAACAAATTCTAACTGACTTACCACAGTATTAAATGCGTTCAGATGCTCTATAACCGAGTCTCCATCTTTCATCCTCAGGTTCTACAACTTTTTCCATAGGAACATTTTATTCACCAAAGACTTAGATTGGTACAAAGTCCCTAACTTTTCCCACAAATCCTTCACCGTAGCTTCCCCTGATACATTCAGCAATACTAAATCTGAGACACACAATCGTATTGTGCTCTTTGCTTCCGATCCAACTTCTTCCATTCTTCATCGGACACTTCCGTTGGGTTAGTACCTAGATCTACTGCGATCCACTAATCTTTATCCACCAACAAATCCTCCATCTTGACTTTCCACAACTCAAAACTCTGACCATTAAATTTCTCGATCTCTATCTTTCCACTACTCGCCATCTTCTTTTACCACCAGAATCGATCTCACAGATCTCCCATTGAACAGGGTCTACCACAAGCCCGAGCAAAACCCCTCAGCAACAAAGGCGTCCCCTTGAAGCCAAAACAACTCTGATACCAAATGTAGGTTTTAACCCCGTATAGAAATTGCCTGCATATGAATTCTAAAGCACATAAAATAAAAAATGCGAGAGCATAACACATAAAACACATATACACAAAGATTTTCCCCTGGATCCCAAAACCGGGACTACCAGCTTGATTTTTCATTATATTCCTTTCAATGTTATAATACATATTTATACATGCTGAAGCATTCAATACCATGGACCGAAAACCATCGCGTCCAAAAAACATGTGCAAAAATCATGCACAAAACCATAGGTGGGTCTGCCCAACCTAACATAGGTTCCAAAACCAAAATTTTCCAGGGCGTTGCCCTGGACCCCATAAAGTGGGGTTACCTGCACCACTCAACCCCGTTGTTAATTACGTGGGTTAGTCATGGAAAGAATATAACACAACCCAATAGGTTTAAGGTGCATAGAAATTATTTTGGAGATAAGTTTTTAAATACAGTTGTAGAGGGAGATAGGCCGATAGTCGTCAAAATATAGTGGGTTATCAACTTTTGGGATAAGGGCCAGAGAAGTCGAGTTGAACCCCTCATACATCCGGCTAGAAAGTCTGCAATCCTCAATGGCCAAAAGGAGGTCAGGCCCAATGAGATCAAGAAAAGTAATGTAGAATTCTATGGGCCACCCATCCAGAACCGAACTCTTATCTCTTTTGAAGCATTTCAAAACAACTTCCATTTCCCCTAACGATACTGGCTCATTTAGGGTCGCTGCCTCTTCAACCTCTACAAATCTAGGAAACACCTCAACAATTCAGAAGATCTTAGCTATGGATCCTTCCCTAGGCAACTTGAAAATATGAGAGAAATGTATGATTCCCATATCTACTAGCTGGTTGAAAGTGCTGGTCTCCTTGCCAGCCAGATCCCACAGCGCCCATGTATATTTAGCCAAATCACTCTGCTCTTTAAGCACAAGTCTCCTCTTTCTATCTCAAAAGACATATATTTTCAGTTTCCAATTTGATCAACATATCCTTTGATTCAGAATTTGTGTAGCTTGTAATCCCCGAGTTTTCCATTTGCTTAAGGACCCCTTCAATCCTTAGTAAGTCGGCCTCATCCTTTTGCATCTTTTTTCTTTCCCATCTGATGGTTTTCGATTTTAAACAGGCCAAGTTACTTGAAATTACTTCGGTCAGGGAGTAACGATTATCTAAACCACAATGCGTCCAAGTCTCCAGTACTAATTTATGAAAATCGGCTTCAGCGAGCCAAGTAACATTACATTTGAAAGGAGAGTTTATTTTATGGTTGGAATCCATAATCTCCATGAAAATAGGGGAGTGGTCGGATAAACCCCGTGATCCCACCCATTGATGCATACGATCCAACCTAGCTAATAAAGTAGCCTTAATAAAAAACGATCCAGTCTTCTAGCCAAAGCATCCTCCCCAGTTCTTCTATTCCTCCAAGTCGGCACAATATTTGTCGAATCAATGTTTAGGAGATCATGAGAATCCATCATTAATTCAAAGAAGGCTATTAAGGGATCAGTCTAAGCCCTGTTGCCCCAGGATACAAAGATCCCTAATGAGAAATTTAGGTCGCCTCCGATAATCATATTATCAGCCTGTATGAAATCTGCTTTGAATAGTCTTTCCCAAAAACCTTCTTGTTATGACAAGGTCCATAGATGTTAATGAGTCTGAGGGGCCTATTGATATCAGGAGAGACGAGACCAGCACCCATAAAACCCTCACCCCCCCAGATGTTGACCACCCTTATAGATTTTTACTTTGAAACCTAAAACACAACCTCCCGATCTCCCTCTGACATCTAGATAATGAAACTCCCAATCCGGGAGTATTTTCAGTAGGAAAATGTTGACGAAGGCCCCATCACCCAGTGTCTCCTGAAGAAATAATACATCCAAACACTCTGATCTACACAACCTTTTTAGTGCTAATTTTTTTATCCAGGCTGGACAAACCCCTACAGTTGAAAGAGATGCACTTTATGGGGTAACCCTAGTAGGGTTTCCTTTTGCTCTAATAACTTGCCCAATAGGAGTCTGTATACCTGATGCCACCTCAATTCCCACCCATCTAATAGCTTTGGATAGATGAGATTATCTACCCCGTGGAAGCTTCAAAGGTATGGAAGGGAGAGGGTCCTCATCCAGGCCAAAAGAAAGGGTTCTAGGAAGGGGTAAGGATCTCAAGTTATAACGGTGAGAACCACTAGAAGTTGTGCCCTCCCTAGAGGCTAAAGGGAGAGGGTCCAGATGTAAGGACGGGGAGGAGTGAAGAGGAGTAGGAGCAGTAGTAGCCACATGAAAATTTATGAAACACAGATTGCTAGCCCCAGATCCGAACCCAAAACAATCACATATGATAAAGTAATGCCAGACAAATCTTGAGAAACAAGAGAAGAGGGAGGAAGAGTACCTAAAAAAAGTTTATAGCCCCTTGATTGTGATCTGGTGACCAGTGCCTTGGAGGTCTAGGAGTTCATCTGTTGAGTCATTGCCCCAACACCACTCCGACTCGACAAGGGCTCCTTTGAATGCACCACTGGTGAAGAGTCTGCCTCCGCGCTTGTTTGGGTGCTTGTAGATACATATGTTCATGGAGGTTCCGATTGTTTCCCTTTAATCAAAGGAAAATCTTTGTACAGGTGGCCAACCTCATGGCATCGCCTACAGTGGAAAGGAATGCCTTCATAGTCTAATATCTGCCACCTTATAATCTCACCCAACTGAAGCCGATATCTCTCCACCAAACCTTAATTGGTGTCCAGATGCACCAGAATTCTGGAAATTTCCAGGCATCCCACTTCCTGGTATGATTTGTCATGGTCCAGATACACTCCCAGGTCATCACCAATGCACCTAAAAATTTCCTTTGCCCAGAATTGTAGTGGGAGTCCAGGAAGACGCACCCAAATTGACCCCGCCCCCATGTTTTCCTTCTTCAGATCAACGAGGGGCGACCATCTCTTTAGTAGAACGGTGTCATCTCTATATGCCAATAATGAATCAAAACCCAGTTGATAGGTTCCGACCGAGTGAAAATGAGAGCGAACCAACCCCTGAACATGGTTAGCATCGCAGGGAGTTGCTCCATCAGACGCCGCCAGACCTCTACTATCCACTTCTTTAAGCAGGTCGGTGTATAATTTCAGCCCCCAAACACTGCTCACCAGAACAATGCTCTCGGTAAGCTTCACTTGGGCCATACTGATACCTTCTTCGAAAACTAGATGCCACTCTCGCTCCTGAACTTTTGAGGACTTTGATTTTTTCCTTCTAGCAGGTCTGATATGCTGGCTTAAGGCCTATTGATTGTCATCTAAGTTAAAGGATCTATTTTCCTCAAGCCTTATTTTTGTGCCAGGTGATACCATCAAAACACCTCAATGTGTGTTCAGTGGATGTATAAAACGAAGGTGAGAAAACATATGAGGAAACCCCCGGTGCGCTATGATCTTGGTTAAAAACACCTTGTGTTTCTACTGCCATTCCACCCACACCTCCCTCTGCCACCCCCGTGTATTCCAGAACATTCTTAGTACCTTGTGCTCATGCGCCCAGGACAACAGCTCAGATGGTGATGGGATATTCAGAAATGGCACTTCCGATACCTTTGCCAGGTTGAGAAAGCCTTCAGTCACCACAGATTCCAGTTGTGAAAACCCTAACCCTTGTAGGGTAACCTCCATGTCCTCCATTACCAAGGAGAAAGTGGAAACTTATGCATTCAGTGGCGATTTTTGTTCCAGTGAAGTCCTTCCTCTTGACAAGTATTTGTCTTCGACCCAGATTTATGATGGGTCCATGGTGTCAAAAGAGTAATCTAGGTGTTCTTCATAGAAAGGTTAAAGGAAACCCCTTCTGTGCAAACCCCGATGCAAAAACAGGTCACGGAGAAACTGCTTCACCACCATGAACGTTGTCCAAAACAAAAATTGTTAACTACGACAAACCCTAGACCCGCCATAGAAATGTGAAAATTTCTAAACAGAAATTCTATTATTGCAACAACTGATTTATTTCACCTACTTATTATTTCCAATAAGTTATTTATGAAATCCCTTCAGTAAATATTAAAATAAATTCTACTACAGATATCACACCATTATACAAAAACAAATATATGCACAAGAATCAATCACATCAACATAGTTATTTTTGGACAATTGTCCTCGAGAAAACCCAATGTGGGAAAACCAGTGTAGCAGAGGAGGGTTTTATTAATCTTCAACAAGCACTTTTACAGAAAAAGTTACAATGAAACTAGGAGAAAAACACCTGAGACTTTTCTCCAAGAATTTCTAACAACCTGGAGAGCTTCCTTTCTCTACTGCGTCAGCCCTAGGTCATTCTATGTGGCTCTGCGCAGCTTTGGTCCCTCTCTGCGTCATCCCTACGTTTCTCTGATCTACGTCTCCCTCTGCACTGTCTCTCAGAGTCCCTGCATCACTTCTTCTGAGCTCCTTGACTGCTTCTCATCCCCCCTCTTCCTCCACCCTGCAACTCTCCCTCTGAAATCGATCTCCTTCTCTCTGAGAATTGATTTTCCTTGGGATACTGAGTATCTGCTGGTGAATCTCTGAATTACCCTCAAGTCTTCTCGTATACTTTTCCTGCTGATGAATTAACGACCAATATTAAGTCCCTAATCAACGCCTAAGATTAAAACAAACTCGATCCTAATCTCTTCGAAGATTCTCATCCTTATCTTTATTAATACCCATTAATATTTTTATTTTCCTAAGTTTAGACTTAGGAACCCATTAAAAATATTAATTATTTTAATAATTCCTCATCCGGATGGAATTTCTCAAAACAATTTCTGGGTCTTGGAGATCTCATGTGCCTTAGCCTCTATTCCAAATGTTAAGGCTAGAGCACATCCGATGCTACCACAAATCAACACGAGACCCCTATCCACTCACTGATTCCTTGGATGCAGCCCTAGAACATATTCTCATATGCATCATATTGCTTTAACTTATCTACATGAAAGGATAAAAAGGTAAACCTTCACCTTCACTTCGTCAATTCTAGATTATTGTTTACTTCATTAAATGATTAAGACCATGGCTTAGCAGATCCCTTGATCTGTATGTCTTAGGTTTCTGGGAAAACCTAAGGGGGAGTGAATCAATATTGTGCCCTAGGTAAATATTTTTCTACTTTTTTCCTTTCTTTCACAATTAATTGAATCTTTCATTAACTACTTAACAAAAAATTAAACATTAGAATATGATAACATGTGAATCATATGAGAAGAAACATACTAATCATCAAACAACCATAAGATAAGCATTGCATAACACATCAATCATACACACGAGGACACTAGTTGTTAGGCAGAAAACCCAATTGGGAAAAACCACCACTGTTGTTATCTTCTTTTGCTTCTTTATTATTATTATAAATATTCTGCGTACATCATATGCATTGGCCACCACCAATGTGAAAGCCACAAAGTTCTAATGATGTGAGCAACCCTTGCTTTAGGTGACAACCTGTCATAAGTCACCACTTTCTCAACTTTGCAAGCCACTACCTATAAGATGTCCCAACACCTGATAGTTTATCCAACCACTGTTGTATGAAAGCCACCACTCCCAAGTTCTCATGCCTCTACCTAAAGGATAATGGTGCACCTTAAATTCACAAGCCATCATTCACCCTTTGAAGGCTCCAACTTTCAAGCTCATCTCATCGACCTCGTTTCATAACATTTCATACTAGATCCACTTCTCTTTGCAATCAAACATTTGTGAGCCACATTTCATCCATTTTCAAACTGTACTCACACCATCCTCTATGCTCATAGAACTGAATACAAACTCACTGCAACATATGCCTCTCTGCAATACACAATTTTCTTTTGTAATCAAACTTCCCTCTTAGTACATCATCATATGACTACCACAAAACTACTGCAACATACATTGATCTTATTATGCATGACAATACATAAAATATATAGCAATAAACTCTCCAATAGAACCCTTGCAACAATACTCAGATCAACAACATAATATGTCATAAACATCAGCAACAACTGACAACAATACAATCTACAACACAAGCATGTTATACATATAGATACACAACAACTCCATCATCCTATGTCATATGCTCCAAATTTGATCTCTAATCTACACTCTATCTTTGCATTACTATAACTTATTCTCTCATATTGTCTAACCCCTTCTATTGCACACTTCGACATTTTATCAATGGTGAAATATGCAATCAATGCAAAATGCTAATCCTCATTATCTTTGACTTGATCACCTTCTAAAATGTGGAACAACTCAAGTCGACTTTAAACTATAAAAATCCTTGGGATAATACCTTGAAATATGCTCATGGTAAATTATATGTGCACATAAATTGGAAATTTTCACCTACATGCATCATCGGTAGGATTGAACTATCTCCCAAGAATGATTATCACATGGATATTGTGGGCACCTAGGGAGGTTACTGAGATCCTCTCTTTGTGCTACTTATCATCCCAACAAAGTTTCTCTAACTTATGGATAATCAAAATTTCTCTACATAGAACATACTACCATTGTGACACCACTTCCTCAAGCACCTCCAGGACCCATACACACCTCAACACCACTTAAATAAGCCTCTAAAATCATCATGTAATCATAATCATGACAAGTCCTGTTGACATCAATTCCAACATCACTAGCTGACTAGAGTTGACATCAATTCCAACATCACTAGCTGACTAGAGTTGACATCAATGCCAACACTATGCGGCCAACAAATAATTTATTCTTACCAAATTTATGCCCCTTATTGTACTTGTTGTCACAATTGAAACATATTCCATTTTCTCCCTTTTCATCCATTTGTTGAGGTTTCAACCTTGTTTTCTTAGGAGAGGGAGCATGATATAATTTATAGTTGTTAGTGAACACTCTTCTAGTACCCATATTTTTACTTTCAACTTTTCTTCCTAGACTAAAAGCATGCTCTAAGGATTTAGGTTTAAAAATATGCACCTCTTGTTGGTTGCTTTTCTTTAAATTTCCTATTAAGAGGTCTAAAAAATTATCCTTTGAAATGTTCTTTACTCTGAGACTCAATTTTTGGAATTGTTGAATGTGATAATTGGACCTTTTTGAAAGAGGTTTACCAGTTGACTAACGAATATATTTCTCTTAATATCCCCATAATGTGCTATCAATTTTTTTGTAAAAGAAGACCAAGATACAATAGAATCCTTTTTTCTTTCACAAAGCCATTGACACCATACAAATTGATCTTATTCTAAAAACATTGATGCAATATCTATCGTTTGTAATGTTTTCGGTTGGTGTATATCAAAGTATTGCTTCATTTGGAATATCCATCTTACCAGATCATTGCCATCAAAATTCCTCATGTCAATCTTGGTAATGAAGTAGTTCCTTGGTGCTAACTTGAAGCCATGATGATTATGGTTTTGTGATTCAATATTTTTTTTCTCCAATTGTGGTAAGTTTAGGGGGAATAGTCTCAAAAGGAAGAAAGCTTCAGAAAAGGAAAGGTTGCAGCCAGAGGGAGAAGTTACAAACATAGGAAGAACTGCAAAAATAGGAAGTATTACACTCAAGAGAAATAACCATTTCCCATTGATTTCAAAGGGGGATAAATTACTGACAAGGGAAGCCCTTCAACAACAATTTACAATTTTTTTGTGGTTTCCATATGTGAAAAAAGTGGGAGATTTTTGAATATTGTGTTATCATTGATGTCAAAAATAGTGGGAGACTAAGAATGTAAAAGTTAGGGGGATACCAAGATGGATGTACAACTAATTGTAATGTAGTACTATAATATTGTTGCAGTATTCAACAAGAGTTACCATCAATGACAAAGGGTGATATTGTTGGAAATATTTTTTCATTAATGTCAAACATAGGGGGATACTACATATGTCCAAGATGAATATTGTTGGAAATATTGTTTGGATACCTAGTTTTTTTTTTGAATGGCGAGTTTGGATACCATTTCCTTGAAGGATTTTTTACTATAAATACCTTTCTCAAATGGGAAAATAATATATATGATTGAATATATTATTTCAGGACCTTTCCAATGGCACAACTCACTTGTAACCCCCTCCTCCCATATCTACCCAAGTAACCGGCCAACCGGGGTAAACATGTGATGAGAGGCTACCATGATATGATTCGACCTCCTGGGTATCCTTAAGGAAGTGGAATCAATGGAAACCCATCAAACATACCTTCCACATTAGCAAAAACACTCCTAGGAGCCATCCGAATCACATAGGTATCATGCCCCTACGTCCCATTGAGTTTTTAAGCTATTAAACCTTTGGACGCTCCCATGCTATGGGCATGCTAGTGTCTAAAGAGCTCTTGAGGCTCCCACAAGCATGCATGCTTGCATCTAGGGACTATTTCCAGCAGACCTGTGCCAGAATCCGCGGGATTTCAGGTACTTTTCAAGCCCAGAATTCCGACCACTTCCCAGAACTTGTTGTAACTTACGGAATACATTAAACACATGATGAAAAGACTAATAAACCAAAAACTAACTCTAGGACTAGGCTTGACCATCCCCAACTAGGTTTGACATTCTGTTAAACACTTGGCATCAATATAATCTACAGGTCTAGGGTACAAGACAGAGCATTAATGACTAAAAACTCTTACGAGACATGACAAGAAGGATCACCAACTTCGCCTTTGAACTCTTATGACATCAATTAGGTCTTGCATCCATCATTTTAACAATTAGAAGTAAATACATGAAATAACCATGACATGAACCAGTCACTTAACCATGCTTATAGCCATCATAAAATCTTGAAAATAACAGTGATATATCAGCCATTAAATCCACATATTAATAAGTACAAAAGTAAGAGAACTTAGCTTTTATTAAACATAGGAAAATCTGACCAGGTTCGGGACTTCCACATACCACCCGATCCTAGACATGGATGAACCAGATATTTCTTTCAGCTAGTCACCCCTATGCCATATTACAAGCATGAGTTTGGGATCTCATGGATAAACCAATCCAAAAACAACCAAGGGAATTCGGAGGTTAAACTACCTCCAGCCTCACCATACCGTGATCACACCAAAACCGGTGGTTCGATCACAAAACCGAACCAAACTTAGAATGTCATCTGGAATCCATCACTATCCTTGAGGAATTTTCTGTCTCCTTGTCTCTTAGGCTTTACTGCAATCTAATCTCGGATCACTAGGCCCTAAATTGAGACACCTCCCTCAGGATTTACTGCGTATCCCATCAAACTGCTCAATGGATTCCTAGGCCTTTGGGAATGGACATTGACACCACCTTCACCCCGGATTCCGAAATCCATCAGAAAATTCCAAATCTCAAAACTGAGATCAACATCCCAACACACCATGGCATCTAGGCTGAAAACCATTGTCATAACCCAACAAAACCATGCCACCGATAGCAAGAGAACCATACACCAACATGCAAAGCCACACATGTCAAAACCAGCTAGGAAATCACACATGCAATATGTTACCTGCAAGTATTCCTACTGAAGCTGCTTGATCCTACTCTTCCTTGCTTGATCCTTACTTTCCTTCCTTTCCTTTGCTTGCTTTTCCTTCCTTGATCCAAATCTAGAGTGCTCCAAGAAAAATTTGTGTCCAAGAGTGTGAGAGAGAGAATAATGCGAGAGCTCCAAATCTGAACTGACCAAGCCAGCCAATTGATCCTTAGAAGCCTTTTTATAAATGAGGCCTCTATTTTCTTCAACTTCCATTATTTTCCTTCATTTTCCTCCTCACATGCAACCTGTGACCTTTCGCCTTACTTTTCTCCTATTTTCCTTTATTTTCATAAATAAATGTGCCAAAAATGTATTTTTTCCTTTTTAATGCCTTTTCCATTGCCTTTGCCAATTTCCTTTAGCCATAAACACATCTAGTGATGCCCACTAGGATATCTTTGCCCAACATTCAACTTGGAATAAGTGTCACTTAACTATGGTATTATTTTGCCTTTATTAACTTTTATTACATGGAATTTTCACCAGGGTTGTTACATCGCTCCCTCTAACTCCATAGGAATGAGGATATATGAAAGTTTCTTTTAGGTTTGTCTAGCCAAAAAGCACAGGTCGGCCCAACTAGTTTCACAAGTCAGCCACATAAGTGAATGTAGAAACACCATAAGAAAAGGATATAATTGTTAATATAAATATCATCCAATCAAGAAGATATTAAAGGTGCGCAACAAAAACTAGGGAATAATCTTCAGGTCTTAAAGGTGGAGAAAGAATGTGATTTGTGGATTGAATGAGTCTTCAAATTTTTACTATAACTTTTCTTCTGGGATGTCTCAGATAGTGAAACTTGGAGGACATGGAGGTGATATATTCACGTACATGTGATACAAATTTTAGACACCTGTTTACTCTTATGTTAGAGATGTGATCTAAGGAATTTAGGCTTCCTAAATGCTCCTAAAATCTAATTCAAACAAGTTAGCTTGGCATTTTCACTATTACTTTTCTTCTGAGATGTTTCAAAATGTGAAACCTGGATGGGATAGAGGAAATATCTTCACGTACCTATGGTAAAAATGTCAGACACTGGTTCACTATAATTTCAAAGGCATTCTCTGAGGAAGTTAAGATTCTTGAATTCTCTTGAAATTTTATTAAATAGGTAAGTTTGAAAATTTCATTATAACTTCCTTTCTATGAAGTTTTAGACTATGAAATATGGAGGAGATGGATGATATATGTCTAGGTACTTCTGGTGTAGTGAAGTTTTAAGGCCGACAATGAAATATTGGTAAAATATCGGGAGAAAGAAGCTAAAATCAATGTTGTTATCTTGCAAAGCCTCTTAGATTTACAAAGACAGAAGCAACATGAGTTGGGAACTAGTCACAGAGGAAAGATAAGCCTTCAGGAATCAGAAGAAAAAATAAATGGAGAAGACTGTGGCAGGCCCAGGAAGAGGATAGGTGGGAAAGTGAAGACATTGTGCAGGGGGGTGTACCACTAAGTACCCGAGAAGGAAGAACCAACACTTATGTGCATCAGAAGAGAAAAAAATGGAGCTGCTGGCAGTAGGTCCCGGAAGAGGATAGGTGGGAGAGTGAAGACATTGTGAAAGGGGATTTACCACTATGTACCCAAGAAGGAAGAACCAACACTTATGTGCATCAAACTGGTGGATATTCCAACTCTACTACCAGGAGGCACCATCATCACTCTCATCATCATCATTATTAGAGAAGGAGAGAAAAGGATTATATGCCATATCAATTTAAGATATCCAAGCTACCCCCATTTGATGGAGATATGAAGAAATCTGAAGATGTGGAAGCCTGGTTGCTTGGCATGAAGAAAATTTTCAGAATTCATGATTATTTTGAAAACATGAAAGCCAAGATTTACACCTATAGCTTGAAGGGGAAGGAGTCATGTGGTGGGAAGATCTGAAGAATGTCAGAAGTATCACTGAAGAGGAGTTGACCTGGTGTGAATTTGTAAATATATTTAAAAAATAGTATTTATTAGAGTGATGCTATGATATCAAAGCAAAAGAATTATATGAGCATAAGATAGGACAAATGACGGATGACAAGTATGTCACCAAGTTTTTGGAATTATTAAGATATGTGCCATATCTTAGAGATGAGAAGACTAAGATTCAAAGGTTCATCACTGGGTTGCCTATGATATTAAGAGATCGAATTGAACTGCTGGAACCTCAGACCTTAAATGATGTTGTTAAGAAATTGAAATTTCGTTATGAGCAGACAAATCATAGGCCATAGATCAAAGGTGACTAGAGAGCAAAGAGAAACTCTAGAAATAAAAATAAATGGCCTAAGAAAACCAAGGAAAGAAAGGAAGGCATGCTCCCAACTAAAGAAAGTGGATCTCAGCTGAAAATCAGTGTTTCCAAAGGAAGTGCGCACCAACCGGTTGTAGAGAAGCGCACAAATGATACAAAAGAGCAATTGAAATACTGGATGTGTGGTAAAAACCACAGTAAAAGGGACTACCCACATCAAAGAAATCCAGGGCCAAAGATTTATAGTACCCAGGAAGCTCATATAGTCGGTGACATAGTGCAAATCTTGCCTAGAATTTATGCAGATATGGAAAATCTCCAGAAATACCACTAAGCATCCATCATTGAGATGGAAGGTAAGTTGTGTGATCAATTTATTTCCATTTTAATTGACCCTGGTTCTAATTACAACTATGTCAGCCCAAAGCTTCTGAAAAGATGCAATTTTATTAAGGAATTGCATGCAAAAACATGGTTGATCCAATTGACAACCAAAAAGAGAGGAAAATTAATCACTGGGTGAAATTGTGTGCATTTGAACTCAATGGCATGCCCACAACAACACATTTAAATTTGCTTCCATTGGGTGAGTATAGCATATTATTGGGCATGGAATGGTTGTACATGCATAAGGCCAAAGTGTATTCTTTTGTAAAACCATTTGAATGCTTGGATGATGTTGGGAAAAGGAAAATATTACAAGGCAAGCAAAAACCAATTTTAGTCAGACTAATCACAACAATGCAGGATAAACACAATTGCTAGAAGGTTTGTAAATTATTTGTTGTGCAAATATCCAGTGATAAGGAAGCTAGTGGCATCGTTGGGTAAGAAGAAATCAAAATTATGAAAAAATATCTAGTGTTGCATCAATATGAGGATTTGTTTCACACAAAAATATGTAGGTTACATCCTCATAGGGAAGTCAAATTCTCTATCAAATTGGTGCCTGGAGTAGCAAAAACATCCAAAGAGCCATACCAGATGAGTATGTTGGAGCTTGTGGAGTTAAAATTTCAGCTAAAAGAGATTATTGATAAAGGCTACATACATCCAAGTGTGTGACCGTGGGGAGCTCCGGTGCTATTTCTGAAGAAAAGAGATGGGGCACTTTGACTATGTACTATTGATTACAAACAATTAAATAAAGTAACCATTAATAACTGATATGTGTTGCCATAATTGATGAGTTGTTTGACCAACTAAGGGGAGAAACAATGTTTTCCAAGATCGATTTGAGGTTTGGGTATCATTAGTTGCGCATCAAAGAAGAAGATATCCATAAAACTTCTTTACAGACAAGATCCTTGGTGATGGTCATCCTGATGATTGGTTCTATACCTCCTTTTTACTCAAGGTTCAGACCAATAGGTCTATATTCTGCGCTATGTAAGGCATGTTTTCTTGAAGTCTAAATGGATTGAATTTGTCTCCTTGCACTTTATACATGATTGCATCTTTGCTGAATGGCTTGAATTTATATCCATGCACTTTATATATGATTGCATCTCTGTTATGTGTTCTTTGATATGAACCTCACAGGGTTAGGAGCCATATATGTCATTACTTTTCTGCCCGTTATGCAAGAAAACATTTATATACATATAAGTGTGAATTTGGTCACTAAGTGGATGTAATATGTGATGGGTAGCACTATGATATGCAGTGTGAGAATTGGAGGCTCTTCAGGAGTCACCGAGACTGTAGCAAAGGGTGGTTGACAACCATCAGTGCAACTATGCTTGGAATTTCCTGTCCCTAAAAAGATAATGCTTGTAGGCTTGTAATACTATCCATTATCCGCCCATGCATAGGGTTCATGCTTGTAATAAAACTTAAAAGGAGAAATCGTCATCTCTTTGAGGAGTGTTAATCTCCTCACGGTCCTTTTGGTACCATACACTTTATGGTTTCTCTTATATGCTTGCGGTCTATATCTGGTCTTTGCAAGAGACCTGTAAATCTCTAAGTCGAATGTTGAAGACCCAAGGGACCGAAGACCCTTGCGAGACAAAGTGGATAAAACTATGGCTTGAATGGACAAGTCCATGATCAATATTCTCTACTAGAGACACTGTAAACCCAAAGAGAGCAACTTTGACATAACCTCAAGAGGGATAGCACCAGTGGGTGCCTTAGTAAACTTCAATGGGCATAGTTGAACTCTGGCACAAGTCCAAATGTTTATAGAACCACTGTAGTCAAGACATGATAATGTTTTGTTGGAAAGGGTGTGCAATGCAAACAAGGAGTAATCCCTTATGAAAACCACCAGATTCAAGAACGAGCATATCACTCATAGCCATGTCCCCAACAAAACCACCTTAACTGAGCCATGAATGAAGCTTGTTAACGATTGGCTTTCTTGCAAATATAGGTGTAAGGATCAATTTTATAGTCTTGAATTGTTCAAACCTTATCTGAATAACCTGACAGAGCCTCGACATGGAAGCAACAAAGTAGATGTTTCGACTTGGCCCAGAGGTTATAAGCCTGTAACTTATTCGTTAGCTCTTCTCCACACCTGCAAGCTACTGCTACACATTCGACCTCTACCTCAAAATTACATGTCAGGGTTCGCACTAACAGTGTGCCAACCTGCGTAGACAGATCAATTATTACTGCTCCCTCACATATGCCCATGCAAAAACACATAAAACACAAAACTACGCTCACCACCTTCATTTAAAGAATTTGTCCATGTTTTGGACTATTCTCCTACATTCGATGAATGACATCGAGTCACCACGTTGCCTATGCATGCACTGCCAAGGTTGGAGGGGTGGCGGCCCCCCATCCATCCCACCTTGCCTCAGTTTGCCACCCCCATCAGGGATAAATAAAATTTAATTTAAAAAACAAAAAATGTAAACAAAAAAATTGAAAAAAACTAATTTTTTTTTTTATTTTTTTTATGCCCGACAGTCGAAGCACAACCTATGCTTTGTGGTGTGTGGGGGAGGACGATGCCCAACATCGCACCTCCACCCATATGGTCGACTTGACAATTATTGCATAACCCTCACTTAAGTTGTGTGACGATTGTCAGGTTAGTCACATGGGTGGTATCACTCAAAAAAACATTTATTTTGATTTTGATTTTTTTTAATTAAATTATGTGTGTGTTTTTTTAATTTATATTTCTTATTTGGGTATTTTTTTAATTAAATTATATGTGTGTTATTTTTTATATGGATTTTTAAAGTATTGCTTTTTTTATATATATTTTTTTAAATTCATTGCATTTTAGATTTTCTTGATTTAATTTTTTTTGTTTTAATTAATTTTTGATTTATTTAAAACATGTTTTTTTAATTATTTAATTTGTTTAAAAAATCATTTTTTTGTTATATCATTTTTAAGGATGTTTTTCGTAATTTTGAATATTCTAATGATGGTTTTGTGAACCATAATTTAAAAGATGCAATTTTTGTGTCTTATTGAAAATAAGTTAAGTTGTATCAAGCCAAAATTTCAAAATAGCTATACTTTTAACTTTAATAAGAAAGGAAAAAGAAAAAATTGCTTAGGGTAGAATGATTCTTTAATTTAGGTGTTGATTTTTAAGGTTTTTTTTAGTCAAGATATTTGGTTTATAATGTCATGTTTGAAAAATGTTGAAAATTTAAGTTTTTCTGTATTTACGATATTTAGTTTTAATTCTACACTTGAAAAATGTCAAAATTTTAATGTTTTTCAAAATCGTGTTATTTGATCTTTAACACCATGGTTAAAAATTGTTGGAATTTAAAGATTTTTCATGTTATGATTTTGATTTTTAATGATGATTAAATTGTTTTTAAATTTTAACCTTAATAAAATTTTCAATTTCAAAACATTTTTTCATGTTTTTTTCTAACTATAATTTTTTTTAACAAAAGGATCAGGTGATTCTCCCAAAGACATAGTATGGAATCTTTATGCACCCTTTCACACTTCCCTTCTTATTGGTTCACAACGTCCTTTATTCTTGAAGTCAACCTTCAGGTAAATAATATATTGCATTTCATTTTTTTTATATATTGTTGATATATGCCATGGCTACATCATAACATGCTATTTAGGAATACTAGAACAAGAATATACCGAGTCTAAATCCAAGACTTTACATTGAGCATGGACGTTTCATTTCACCAAAAAAAAACCCTATACAAAATTTACTTCAGGGGCATATTTTATTTAAACTCGTAATCAAAACAAGGTGAGCTGCGAAGGAGAAAGTCCCTGCCAGTGTACTTAAAGTGAAAACTATGTATACGCTACGTCGGCATGATGCCCAATTTGCAGTGAACTCTATGTATATGCCACGTTGACATGCCACGTTGCCCAATGTGTAGCGACAAAGGTATCCGCGATAAAGGCAGAACCAAGGATAGCATTACCTCGCCAAGGAGTAGACAAATCGGTTTACCCTGTGCCGGTTGCTGATCTAGATGCATGAGTAGGAGCATTTGAACTTGAACCAGTCAATATATTTAGACTATATAGCTTTTTCAAGTTTTTGACCATCCAATGGAAGCATCTGAGCCAATTCTAGTCCCCGCTAATATATAATGCAGTTCGTTTCTTAGATCGATACCGAGATCTACCAGTTGCAAAGCTAGTAGCAGTACCAGTAGATTCAGTTTACCGAGCAAAAGCACCACCCATAGGGGTATAGAAAGCAGTTGATCACCCAGCAGGTCCACCAGTGGATGATCCAAATACAGTTTCATATCCTCCAAGTGAAGATTCAGTTTCAGTTGATGATGCTAATGATCTAGTCGAAGGAGAGGTAGAGGCCATTTCATTTCGAGATTAAGAAACATAGCCTTTAGAAGCAGATCTGAAGCGAGTAGTTTAAGGTCCATTACCTTTATATTTATCTGGATATAATAAATAAATCACTGAACCATCGTTCGGACCGTCGGATCAATCAGGATCATTATGACCCGCATCCACTGAAGGAGGTGAAACACCCGCATCAGTAGTTAACCCCTTTCCTAATAATAATAAAGGAGTCTCCTACCAGACCAACGGACAGAAGGTGATATCCTACCACGGGAAATCCAAATGACAGAATTTAGCTGACCGTGGCCAATCCTTTATATATTGCAGGATAGTTCAGTAGCTCAGTGGTCAATAAAAGGTAAAGGCATAGATATAAACATCTATTAAGTTCGATAGCCACTTTGAGAGCCTGTTCCAAGGTCAGCACCTCGCCCCTTAGTTTAATTCATTGTAGATCGATACTCACTGCCTCGGGAGTTTTCAATCTACTGCTTGGAGTTTTTATGTGAATCTTTCATGATGTTTATCAGCTTGGGGTTACCTAGCCCTCTTTAGAGTTTTGGTCATACTTCCTATTTGGATATTTTAGTGTTAATAAGCATCATATCTCTTTTTTTGGGTATGGTGTTTTCTTCGCTTTGAAGCCTTTGTTCTAGTTTTTAACCAACGCCTATTTGTCTGGAGTGAAAATTCAATGCTAAGTCATGCTAATGATTCAAACAGTGTCATTTGATTTTGCAGGTCCTCCTCACTCGTCTTCCACCCATATGCATTGTAGAGCAAAGAATGAAAGGAAAATAACAGCTGCAAGATATGAGCCAGGTGCATATCCATATGGGTTGGATCTTACCAGATTTGGTTACCGTGCCAATCCTTTAGTGGCCAATAGTTTTGTAGCAGGGAAGTAGTTCAATGGGGATTCATCATATATGGTATAAGAACTGAGTTAAGTTGACCCAGGTGGCGCACATGATATATTTTCACTAAATCGGCCTGGATTTGGGTCCTTTTCGCAAAATTTTATGTAGTAACTCTGACATGAAACTGGGTCCCAGTCATAGCCCCATGAATCATAGGGTGATGAAATTTCTTCCTGTCTCAACGATTTTAAGGGTTTCATACGAAGTGGCACCTTGGAAGTAATGAATAATACATCTTATTATACGAAATGAAGGAAGCAAAACACTTGTTAGTAAGAGTTTGCATGCATTTCACGTGTCAGTAGGAGTGCATGCATTTCACGTGTCCAGACGATGCAGCAGTGATTGTGTTGTTTTCCTATTTCTTAAACAGAACTCGCATTGCATCCCCTCTTTTCCTAACTAGGAATTCGTTAAAACCCTTGCATCGGTGGAACTCAAAAGCTTCTAGCGACTCAATCTCCAGAGGTTTTCATACTCTCAAGAATTCTGAAAATGTCAAGAATTTTGAAAATGCCGAATTATGCTAGATTAGTCTTCAGAGGTTTTCATATGCTCTCAAGAATTCTGAAAATGCTTCAGACGCACGCTATCATCTGCCAAAAAGTCCCCTAGAAGTCGATCATATTCTTGCTGCAAGTCGTTTAGAAGTAAAACGTGATAACCTCGGCCCCTGTAGTTGTGGAGTATATAAAGTTCTTCTACTGTGCATGTCAAGCATGGGAAATTATCAGGTACATGGTGCTCGTTGTCTGGCTTCTGCCAT
The DNA here is from genome assembly GCA_031772625.1 of Pinus tabuliformis. Classification (NCBI taxonomy): domain Eukaryota; kingdom Viridiplantae; phylum Streptophyta; class Pinopsida; order Pinales; family Pinaceae; genus Pinus; species Pinus tabuliformis. The sequence goes on from CM062819.1 coordinate 1,708,065,348, forward strand.
TATTATATATGCACCCCTCCGTGGTGCCATGCCCCCTATTCCTCAGGAGGAGCAGATGAGTGTCTCTCAACTATATAAATATGCAAATCTCGATACGAGTCAGGCAGTTATGGAGCCATTGCCTAATGCAATTGCGGAACCTTCGTCTTACAATTGTGGAACCTCCGTCAGATAGAGTCATTAATCCAAAGCAGGGGGCATACTTCCCTCCATGTCACTGGTGCCGCCTAGATGAATTTCCAGAAAATGAAAATGTGTATCGCGTAGATGAATTTCCAGAAAATGAAAATGTGTATACTCAATTATATTCATAGTTCTGCAAGTGCTGGATTGCATAGTTCCTCCGAGATCCACCAGAAATTAACAGAAGAGGCGTGAACCCGGATCAAAGGCCATGAAGATCACAACTCTATCTAACCCTAATCCTGCTTCCGAATCTAAAGCCCTGATGCTGACCAGCACCTCAGGTTTAAGCCAATTTGGTTATTATCAATGGTCCAGTGCCAAAGAATTCATCATATTCGTTGCCCGCACCATAGCCAAGAGAGCACCCCTTGGGCAGCGTCAGTCTGTACAGCAAGACCCAGCAAGATGGTGTGCTTACCTAACTTAATCTAAGAATTGTGATTTTCTGATTTCTGTCGATTATGAGTAATTTGTTATTAAACACATATGAAATGAAAATTACAGTATTGGAGAATGATTGTGCAGAGAGGGAGCGGAGTTCCCAAGAGCAGAGTGCCCAGGGGCTCGTAATTCATTTTCAAGCCTGGCCCCTTCTTTTTGCAAGTGCTTCAATAATGCCTTGTATGACATAACTATATTGACATGTGCACTAGTCGTAACTTCCTTTGCACAACTAGCAAAGAAGAGAGTATTTCGTGACTGTTCAACATGGCTCCATGCAGGACTCAATGTACATATCATTGCTGCCTTGCATTGCCTCCCAATGCATGTTGAAGAATTCGGGTGAGTTTAGAATCTCGGTATGGAATGTGACCATTCCTAGTTTTATTGTTTCCACTGTAACAAAAGTAGTTGGCAAATTTGATCAATACAAACCAGAGGAACGTTTGACTTTGAAGCCATAAATAGTATCAACAATTCATAATATTTTCAGAAACATAAATAATGTTGTTCTTCATCCTTGATGTCTGAAATATTTTTTTTGACAGAAATTGAACCTAATATTATACAGAATGACGTCGAACGTCAACACTGAAAACAGAAGAGGAAAGGGTAGAAACAGACCTGAGCTTCGTGATCTCCTAAAAGAGATTGAGATGGAGAAGCAGATGCAGATTCTTGTCCGTAGAAGTGGTTCCAAGTTGAAGGCAGAAGGTGAAAGGCTCCTGGGTAAAGGCTTATTCCTTCCTTCTCCTTCCTTCTCCTTCAGAGCCAACCCTGTACTACCTTCCTTCTCCTTCAGAGCCAACCCTGTACTAGTCAATGACACAATTAGATGAACCCTGGAATATTCCAGGGCTGCAGGCTGGATAATACAACAATACTGTAAAAGCATTCAGCAGTTGAGTAGGGTTGCATTCACCAGTTGAGCAGGGTCAATCACAGAGCGCTGGTGATGGGTAGAAGCAGGAGGTAACTTCTGTATTTTTTTTCATGATTCATTTTCCTTTCTTCATGAATCATTCCTCCTGTATGGCAAGTTTCCAGTGCTGCTAGTCCTGCAATAAGATTACACCTGGTTACATGCAAACATAAGAGATGGCACCTGGAAGTTGTGGCAGGTAGGAGTGGCAGGCGTACAGGAGGAGTGGCAGGCGTACAAGCGGTGATAAGTAGTGGTGGCAGGCGTACCCTGGCGTACAAGCAAGGCTGATGCTTCCTCTATTATACCATGCAGTCCATGGAAATCCAAAATAGCGGAGCTAACATTTAGTGTTGTCGACTAATGCCAGCATTAGATTAGTATTTTTACCAGTTTCAAAATATGAAGCAAACACAAAATTATAACATATGCTTTAGCTTCGGATTAGCTTCGGTCCTCGGGAAGAGGCCAAATAACATGATTTATCAATATGTGTTTACAAAACTTGGTCTATAGTTGATAAGCGAGGAGTAAAAGCAGGATTAGTAATGCTAAAGTGCTCATTTTCGATTACTATAGTCCATGCCTGGAGGGCGGGGACTAATAACCATATTGGTCAAAATAACCACATGACATAATGTGATGGAGAATAATTCAAATGGCCAAATGTGGGGCACCACATTTCCATCTTTCTTGGAATAGCGCTTACCTTAGTGAAATCCTTATATCACAAAAAATATGGATACATGTCTCCATCATGGAATCTTTCATTCTTAAAGTGGTTTCAATTGGTTCATAATGCTTCTATTGCATTTTTAAATGCAAATGACCAAAATCTTGTTTTTGTAGTAATGTTACTTTCTTATTGAGGATGTGTAATGGTTTTAGTTGGAAGTTTCTTTCTAATTTCATTTAAATCAAGGTTCAATCAAGAATATGAATAGATCATATACTTATTTTTTAAGAGTAAAATATGAAAAATAGTCTGAATTCTATTTCAAATTTGGTTGATAAGCTTAGAAATTTTTTATTTACTAAGTTTATATCTTGGTCAAAAAAGTTAAAGTTAACATTGTCATTCTAAAAGAGTTGGCGTGATAGTGTAACCTTTAGAATTCATCTTCTTCAGGAAACATTGGTTATAATTCATCTTCTTCAGGAAACATTGGTGAATTCAAGGAGTGTTTCGATTACCTTAGTCCAAAATCTAATTCAAAGTTACTATTTAAGGCAATTTCCCACTAGATAAACTTACTACATAGCCATCATCCCTCTTTGAAGTTAAAGCATAATAATCTTCCTTCATGAAATGCTTACAACCAATTTCATGGTGATGGCAGAGCAAGAATATGCTAGGGAAAGATTGAGGAAATGAAAAAATGACTTTTCTTTGAACCCTTGCATGCATACTTGTAGTGTCAATCAAATGTACATACACATATTCCTTCATTAAATGAAACATTTATTTTATCATATTACAAAATGGTGGGAAATTCTCCAGGAGATGTGGCATGTAATATTTTCCAGCAAACCCCTCACATTTCCCCTTGAAATGGTTTTATCCATCTCTTACACCTAGCAAGTCATCTTGATATTGTTCATGATGCTTTTATAAGTGTTCATTTTTTAGTGCTAGAGATCATGTGTAAGTTTTGGGTTTTCCTCAATGTTTTGGGCTTGGTAGCTCAACCCATCATGAAGAGACAAATTCTCAAGAGCTAAAAGTGAGACAATGACCGATAACTAGTGGAAACCAATATTCATCATTTAAAAATCACAAGTTGGCTTGAGTAATTGGTAATTACATATTATTTACAATGGTAACAAATTTTTCTTTTAATACGGTGCATGATGAGCCACCAAGTCTTGCGTAATCTCCAACCTTTATCTTTATTGAAGTTAGTAGAGTGATTCTCGGGTGATATTTAGAACTTAAAAATTCTTGAAATACAATTCATCAAGCGAGAGTATTATGTTAGACATTTTTCAACACACTATCAACCCTAGTTTATTCGTAGATAAGGTTAAATAAAAAAGTTACATCAACATTCACATGAGATTTGTTTGCAACCTTCATACTATATGCACGTTTGGTTGGTGAATGAAGATGAAAAATTGTCGCACGACATGAGTTTGTTCAGGTAACAATGGGGGGAATTGATATGACATGAGTGGAGTCAAGAAAATAAAGATGTTGAGGTACTAAGGATTTACACTGAAGCAACCAAGCTATGATGAACAAGATGAAAGAGAATGCCATGTTGAGGCGAGATCAAATGATGTAAAACCACCACATGAAGATGCACAAGTGCCAAAAGGAGATTAAGAAGAGAAGCCAAGAAAGGAGAGACAAGAAATAGCAACCATGAGGAAATAAATACTCGAGATAAAAAAAAAGGGCATAAAAATATGGCAGGAAAAGTAAAGGAAACAATTTTGTTCTTGCAACATGAAGTGAATGACAACCATTCAACATGGTCATTGTAAAAAGGAAGACCTTGGCAAGTGGAGTAGAGGGAAATTCCAAGATTTCACTTGAAGGGGAATGCCTTAAGAATGGGTTCAAAGGTCCCAATATTTAGAATTGGGATTGCAAAAGGATCTCTATTATGAATCTTACATTACTTTTTAGTTTATAAAAAAGGTTTCTAAAGAAGCTTAGTTGTCAATAACATCTATTAAACCTAGTGGAGAAAATTTCTTTTGACTAAGATTTGAAATTGGTTCAAGGCAAACAATTATTGGGTCAAGATCGGAAGTTGGCCCAAATTCCATGGAAAATTTGAGATGGGAAACTTTTTCAATTGAACAAAGAAAGAGTTTGTATAGTCCTTTCCAAATGAGAAAATAATTTATTGTAACCCCACAACACCAGTCCTTCGAATTGCTTCCTCAAAGAGTTTTTAGAAATGATAGAATCCTACAAAAGAGGGAGTGTTGGAAAGTATCAACCAAGTGAAATCATTAGAGAAATTTTGAGGTCTAAAATGGGTCTCCTAAGAAATATTATAAAATAATAGATGAAATAATAAAATAAAATTAGATTACATAATCAAATTTTAGAGGAAAAAAGAAAAAACTACTTTTTCAACTTATCTCCCTATGGTTTTACTCAAATTTTTAGTGGGAGCACTCGTTGGAAGAAGAATTAATTCCTCGTCCAAAGAGTACCCATGTTGCATACTTTTAATAGACCCTGCTACACAAAAAATGAGAAATACATAAAAAAATATGGTTGCAATCACATTTTTTCATGCACTTCTCATTTTTCGTGTAGCAGGGTCCATCGAAAGTATGAAACATGGGTACTCCTTGAATGAAGAATTAAATTTAGCATCCAATGAATTATCCTGCTAGAAATTTGGGTAAAACCATAGGGAGATAAGTTGAAAATACGAGTTGAATATATATATATATATATATATATATATATATATATATATATATATATATATATAGATAGATAGATAGATAGATAGATAGATAGATAGATAGATCTTGTTACCATTTTACTCCTAAACTGGTGAATCGTCCACCATGGTTGACATCATCATCTTGAATCCTATCAGTTCTTATAAATTTGATTTTGGTTGTACATTTTTGTTTTGAGGTCCATTTTAGACCTTAAAATTTCTCTAATGGTAGCTGACGAAGAACAATATACTTAATCAATTGATCGACATATATTACCAGTGATTGTGGTTGAGTATATTGACAATGAATGCCATTTCTTTTTAGGAAAATAAAAGATTAGAAAGTGATAGTTAAGAGATGTGATTTGAAATTGATTAAGGGGCTGTAATATATGATTGTTGAATAGAATAGGAAGAATTTCAAGGAATCATATGCAAATGCATTGAATTTGAGGTAAAAGTGACATTTGATAAGAGATTCATTTAGAAAAGGACTGATGAGAAAGTTATTAAACATACTTCATTATCACATACCCAACTACCTTCCCTCAACCGATAGGGCACCAAACTCAACAAAAACATCCCTCTTTCATCAATTTGATCTCTATGACAAGTTTCTCATGCAATCTATAGAAAATGTTTTGACTATACAATGGAAATTTTATGTATGGAACCTAAACATTCATGCTTCAAATATATGGATTCACATAAGGATTCACTTCAACATGCACAAAGGGAATATGAACAATTTTCACTTTCCTATTCATTCATCATATTTAGATTTTTGTTACAAACAAAGTTCATAATCACAAGTTAAATACTCCAAAACACTTGGAATATAAAGATGTCCATTGAAGACACACACACACACATACAATGTATGAATGAGAATATGATGATGAGATTGTTACAAATGAGGGCCCACTTATATACCTACACAGATGCCCCTTCATGAATGGTCATGTCCTTAGAGACATGTCTCTTCTATACTAATCACTAATGAATCATTATTATGATTGTTTATTATTATTTATATATATATTATATTCATAACATTGTCTTCCTCTTCAGAAAAGTTTTGTCCTCAACGCTTATTACTAACAATGCATGTCATCTGTTTCTCTGTCATATAATATATTTGTATCTTTTAGAGTTCTTCGAGTTGTTGTCTTCAATGATACAAGATGATATGACCTTTAAGTGATAAACAAATTTGGCGAACTAGGAAGGGATCTAACCATCCTAAATCAATCCTCTATGGAATCTTGTGGTTACTAGAAACTTGAGATGACTTTTTATGACAAGACTGGATTATGGTGACACCATAGTCATTAGAATATAAGTTATTTATTTCTTGTTTGAAAGATATAGATTTGCAAACTGCTTAAGATGTCTACTTTTATGATTTGTGTGTCGATGAGGAGTTTTTGTCATTTGATTTACCCTTACCTTGTTTTTGGTGATTTATTGGTTTACTAGAGGTATTGATGTAACTTATTGAGTTGGTTACAAAATCTTTTCTTGAGGTTTTCATCGTTTGAGTTTCAACATCTGATTATGTTTGGGCTTTAATTAAATTTGGACTTGTCTCAACTGTGAAGTTAACAAGATCTATATTTGTCCCCTTTTCTTCAACTTGAATTTCCACATTTGAATATTTCAACGCTTCATTCTTGATAAATTGTTGTACCTTGTTTTCCAATGACTTCTTGTCCTTCTTAAACTTTTTAATTTACGTCAGTAATTTTTCACTATGGTCATTGAGGTGAATAACTTATTCATTTTTTTTTTCTTTCTGTGATTATCTTTTTTCATAATTTTCATTTCCTTTTGTTTTTCTTGAAGAATTACTTTTGAAATTTATTTTACATCTTCTGGTGTTACTGAATTTGGCTTCAATATAACATCCTGTAGCGTTATTTTTTTTGTAGAAAAATGTCAAACTTATTTTTTGTATTTATGATGAAGGACCCTAGTGATTCCATCTAGGGTGAACCAGAATTATATCACTATCATCACAAAATAAAGATTTAACTGTGAATTACAAGATAAAAGTATAATCTTCAATACTTATTTGTAGATTGCTTATGTCCTATAGTTTGTTATTCATTGAATCCACTGTTTCGATTATATTCGATTCAACAATCACTAATTGGTTAGCACATTCAATACTAACATAGTTATTATCTTGAGTAGGATCGGTAGAGATTATAATATCCTTCATGCAGAAGATCCTTTGATTTTAAATAGTGCACTAACACTTTTACTAAAAGTTTTAGGAAATCTTCCATTATTAGTCGTTATTTCACTTTCATCAATAATTCACAATTTCTTTTAACTTAAACTTATATTTCACAGGTTATTGGTTGCCATATATATATCTATATATATATATATATATATATATATATATGTATATCCCATTTCTTTTTAACTAAAAAGTTAATATACTTTCCCACCTTTTTATATTTTTTAAAATTGTGATTATATATATATATATATATATATATATATATATATATATATATATATATATATATATATATACCTCCTATTTTTTATTTTTATTTTTAATTACTTTAATAATATGTTTTTCTAAACTCACCTTTTGACTTGTTTAAAATCCCTACTTCAATACTAAAATGTTTTACTCACTTATATTAGTCCACCAAATCGATTTTATCATCTTATGTTGAGATTGAGAGGCATGCTAGAAATCTAAACATGGATGATTGTTGGAAATTGAGTAAGAGTCAGGTTCTGACCCTCTCTTCGTGACTCCACACCCCCTATCTCCTTCCCCCACCCCCTTTTTTTTTAATCCACCATGTTCTAGTTTATTTGTCTATCATTATTAGAATACGTTCACTCCTAACCTTTTCTTTATAAATATATCATATATAATATTTTGTAACTTGTATTATCCTTTTTTTAACATAATTGAAATAAATATTTAGGCCCCTTTATTAATTTATAATAGTTTGACACTATTTATTTAATATAATTATAATAATTAAGCTCCTAATTACTTTTAATATATAATATTTTGAATCCTATTCTTAACCACTCTTAACCCTATCCTTTATAAATATATAATATTTTGGAACTAACTCTTAACCCTATTATTATTTAATATTTTAATTAATTGGGTTATATAAACCCCTAACAACTATTTTTAATAGTTGTAATTCATTCTTAACCCCTAATTAATTTATGACCTATTCTTAACAACTTTTTTATATATAAATAATACTTTGTAACTAATTCTTGACCCATATATTATTATTATTCATTATTAATATATATAATTATGCTTCCTAACAACTATTTTATAACTAAAATTTTCATTTGGGAATTTTGAAGTTTAAAATGGGTTTCCAAAGGAAATTATAAAATAATAGTGGAAATAATAAAATAAGATTACATTACATCATCAAATTTTAGAGGGAAAAAAGAAAAAAGTATTTTTTCAACTCATATTTTCAACTTATCTCCCTATGAGTTTACTCAAATTTCGAGTGACAACACTCTTTGGATGCAAAATTTGATTCCTCATCCAAGGAGTATCCATGTTGTATACTTTCGATGGACCCTACTACACGAAAAATGTGAAATACATGAAAAACATGATTGCAATCATGCTTTTTTCATTTATTTCTCATTTTTTGTGTAGTAGAGTTAATCAAAAGTATGTAACATGGGTACTCCTTGGATGAGGAATTCAATTTTTGTTAATTTTAGGTATGTTCTATGCTTAGAGCAATTTATTTCAATTTTCATAGTTAGCTCAATATCTTTTACAGATTAGCAATCACATCAGCATTAAAGTAAACTGCAGATAAAACATAAACATAAATCGTAGAAGACAAGCCAAGACAAGAGGACACAAGATGTGGTGCTATCCATGGACAAACCCCAATGTGGGGAAACCCTTGATCAATTCTTCTTATATGTTCTTCAATAGTTCAACAGAGAGAGAGAGAGATAGTACATTTACAACAGAAGTCAACACTTTGACTTATCTAGATAAGAGCATAGATCATCTCTAAGAAGATGACACATGAGATCAATTGAAGACATGATGCTTCAACTGATTTTCCAAGGTGACTCCACCTATCATTGTGTTACATCTCGTCATCATGTTGCACCTCATTGCACCATGATGCACCCATCATCACAATGTTGGACCTTATGACCATGTTGTACACATCATACTGCTGCACTACTGTCCTAGTGTTTAGCACTGTTGTACCTTATGCCACTGCTGCACCATGCTGTCACCTATGTGCTTGCTGCACCATTTCTACTTCGTGTACTTGTTGCACCAAGTACCATATTGTTGTCCCAATGTGCTTGCAGCACTATGCTTGCTACACCTTGTTTTTGTTGTTGTCCCATGTACCATACTATTGCAGCAGCATGAACTTGCTACACTAAATACTAGTTGTCCCATGTACCATACCACTATGTTTAGCCACCAATTTCGCTCCCACAAACTGCCCAAAAATCTGGTCCAAACTGATCCTCAACACCTACAAGAAATATCATAGACAACATACCTTATCTCATTGTTTTGAGGTCTAATTTGTTTGCTGCAACTTAGGTCTGGTTAGGGCATATCACAATGTCTTTGCCAGCCTTCTTTTCCACCCATATTTGCTCCAAGGTGATGCGACTGCCCTTCCCTGTGGGGATGAGACCCTTCACAATAATCCTGGGTGTTCTAGCCTTTACAAGGTCCATGGCCTACCCTCATAGCAAGCTTCCATAGATTTGCAACAAACTGGTTAAGGGTTTTCCCGTTCTCTAAACAGTTAATGCGATTGCCCTTCCTTGCAATAATTCAGTCACTTGAGATGCCTAAGACAACCCTTCAAACCTTCGTTGGAATGTTGCCTTAGCTGCAGCCTAGTCATCTCTTTACTTGGACTGTTACAAGGAAAAGTCCTCAAATACATCCATTTCTCGGCCTCCTTCATCTCCTCCTCATTACGTTGTCCAAAATCTCCTCAACCTTCTTAACAGCCTCCAAAACCCACACTGTTCTGTGCTCTTTTTGCTGCGACTAAAACAAAGAATGTTTAGGGTGGTTGAACAACGTTTAGGGTAGCTTCGATCTGGACAACATATAGCCTTGTGTGCACCATAAGAGTTGCCCTCCATGTAAGCTACCACATTAGGACATAGAGCCTTCTCTTCATTGCATGCATCTAGATCTAGGACATGCCTTCTCTATGACAACGTTGAGCTAGGGCATCCTCTCCTTTGGGCTGCGTAGATTCTTAGGATCTCTTCCTCCCACCAAAAATCCAAAGACAAGTGCAAAGGAAGAGAACATAAGAAGTGTGTGTGAAAAATGACTCTTAAGTCATCTCCTTTTATACTAAAACGTTGAGCACATGTGGGGTTTATTTGGTTGTTGGCCGATCTTGACGAATTATCTTATAACACAAATAAATTCATAACTCCATGAATACTTATTGGAATCGGATGATGTTTAGATCAATCCTACACCTCTCAATGAGAGGGATCCAAGAAAAATATTAGCTGCCATAAATAAGATGAACCACATGGAGTTTGGCCCTAGTTGCCAATTTTAACAATTTTGCATCCAAAGAGTACTCTCGCTCGAAATTTGAGTAAACCCTTAGGGAGATAAGTTGAAAATATGAGTTGAAAAAATAGTTTTATTATTTTATTATTTTTTTAATCTTTTTACTTTTTTATTTCAAAAATGGTGAATCATCCCCCATGGTTGACATCATCATTTTGAATCCTATTGCTTCTTATAAAGTTGATTTTGGTTGTACATTTTTCTTAGGAAACCCATTTTAGACCTCAAAATTCCCCTAGTGAATATTTTAATAAATAATTCCTTACTGCTGTTTTAGAATGTTTATTGATTAACTAATCACTAACGGCTAACTTTGGGCAATGATGCATCCATGCTATTTATTCTTGAAGATTGACTGATTTTCTCACCTTGTCTTGAGGATGAACCACATTATTTGGTTTGAAACATCGACCAAATCTTAATGATGTGAATAATCTGAAAGACATTTATCTACAATATGGATCACAAAAGTCTTATATCTAAGATATTAAGTTATAATATTATCCCCTTGAGATTTAATGAAACGATATTATGACTAACTAGTCTTCAAACAGTCTTTTCATTTTACACTTTGGGTCATGTCTCTAGAAACAATCTTTTTGATCTATGATTTAACTGATTACTAAGCAAGTTGTGATGACAACGGTAAGTAGCAGAGGTGACAATGTAGCAGATGCTAGCACAAATTTGCATGGACAACACATGAAAGGAAATTGTTTCTCACTCTCGAATTTCCTCTCTCTACTATCTCAATTTTCTTCTTGGTGGCACCTTGTGCAAATGACCCGCTTTGTGTACGGCCTGACTCACGTATATACAACAACGTTGTGCAATAGTGGCAGATTGGATGATGGTAATAGCAAGAAGCGAAAGAAACTGACTCGTTTGAAGGGGTCTACGATGCGATGGCGACTGAAGGTCGTGTAACGAATGCCAGTGAGGCGACAACTGGTCAACTTTTTTTTTGTTTTTTGTTTTATTGTTGTGTTTAATTTTATTATAATTTCGTTATAAAACAAAATTGTTTTTTAATAATATTTTAAGTTTTAATTTTATTTCTCTCTCTCTCTCTATATATATATATATATTTATATATATAGATATGTATTACTGAAAAATACACACACACATACACACACACACACACACACACACACACATATATATATTTTCTTCCTAAAGGCCAAAGGCTTGATGATGAAACCTGAAAAATGGAGAAGCTTCAAAATCTGTGTAGCAAAATGCTTCAATTGCGACAGAAACAAAGTTGACGAAGGGTCGATAGCCAAAGACCAAATCAGACTGGCTTTGTGCAATGGTTAAGCGGCCGGAGGCTCGAACAACTTTGATACCAAATGTTATGAACAAAATTCTCACTCACAAATTAAATATTCCAAAACAATTGGAATATGAAGATGTGCAATGAAGATACAAGTGTGTGCATATATATATATATATATGAGAATATGATGATGGGATTGTCACAAATGAGGGTTTGCTTATATACTGTTAGGTCCCTATACTACTAGTGTAACCCCTTATTGTTATTAGTGCAACCCCCTTATTATATTGTTGTGCCCATGTAGTTCCCATATTGTTATTATTGTGCCTCATAGAAGCCCACTATTGTTATTATTGTGCCCTTACATCATTATTTTTAGGTCGACTCTGATTATATTATGACCCCTTAGACTCCTATATATAGAAATGAGGTCTTGTCATTTGTATCATCGAAGAATTGTTCATTTGTGTAATGTAAAGGAAGTTTCCCCCTCGAAGAGGCTTATTTCTAAGGCATTGATCTATCTTTTCTATCTTTTTGTGAGTTGGTTTCATAACATTTGGTATCAGAGGTTTGGATTCTTTGGTTTCACTGCTCCAAACAAGTCATCGTGGAATTTTCACTATAACTTTTTTTCTGCGACGTTTCAGAAGCTAAAAAAACCCATTTGAGCCGAAATCATTTTGAACTTTAGGTCCTAATTTCAGAGCTTGTCTCGCTATAGTTTCAGAGATATGATCTGAGGAAGTTAGGGTTTTTGCAGACTCTTGAATTACATTCCAAACAGGTGACCTGGGGAAAATCATCATAACTTTTGTTTTGAGCATCAGATTGAAATTTCGTAACGATTTTCAGAAAGAGGACGGCATGTAGTTTTATGTATATCAGTTTCAGGTACTAAGGTCGAAACAATGACACGCGGAACTTCATACAAGTTCGCTCTACTAAACTAGTCTATAATCAGGTCATCGTGGGAGATTTGGCATAACTCTTCCTTGGAGAATCCAATTTTGATCAGACTTGTGGGGTTAGAAAGAGGATTAAAAGGGCTACTGTAGGACACAATTTCAGATATTTGAGATCCACAGTTACAGAGATAAAATAGATTCAATATCGAGCTCTTACAAAGTGAAAAAAAAGGCGTGTAGTTTTTTTAAAATTTTGCATAAGATTGGTTTGAAAAATTTGTTTGAAGGAATTCAAAGGGAATAGTGAAGAATTATTAGCATTAATTGATGCCCCGAAGAAAGAAAATGGAAACACCTAGTAAGCAACCTAAAATCTCTAGCATGACTCGTGAAGAAGAGGAAGAAATGCAACATGATATATCAAAATTACAAGACCAAGTACAACAAATTTCACTCTCACAAATGGTAACTGAAGCCAAGATGAATGGCGTGGAAGCTAATATGAATGGCGTGCAAGTTAATGTGGATGGTGTGGAAGCTAAGATGGATGGCATGGAAGCTAAGATGATTGGCCTGGACGCTAAGATGGAAGAATTGAAGATAAATTTGAATAAGTTGCTACAAGAAATGGTTACTAATGGTGAAAGGGTAGTAAAGGAAACTCATGATGAGAACAAAAAAATGTTAATCATGATTTCATAGACTCTAATGTTGGATTGAAGACCCACCATGTTCCAAAAATCAATATGAGGAAATTTGATGGCAAGGATCCCAGAACATGGATACTACAGATGGAGCAATTTTTTAATCTCCATAATGTGCAAACACACAAAAGGTATGTATTGCAACTTTATTTTTGGAACCAAATCAGTTTGTATGGTATCAATGGCTTTTCTCTCGTAAAAAAATTTGTCACTTGGGAAATTTTTATGAAAGAAATGATAACACATTATGAGGATACAAAAAGCAACACTTTTTTTAGCCAATTGATAAATCTCAAACAAAAGGGTCCAATAATGGAGCACATTGAGGACTTCCAAAAATTAAACATAAGGGTAAAAGATATTCCAAAGGAGCATATGATTGATGTGTTCATAGGGACTTTAAACGATAATATCCAACATGAGGTTCGCCTATGGGAACCTGATTCATTGGAGAAGGCATTCAGGTTAGCAAGAAAAATGGAAAGCAAAATTATGGAAACCAGGAAGCCTACCACTCACAACTATAAAGATAAAAGTGTTGTTTCCCCTAGCCTTCCACAACCAACAAGGTTGACATCAAAACAATTGGAAGAAAAAAGAGAAAAATGGCTTTGTTACAATTGTGATAGCAAATACACTAAAGGTCATAAGTGTGCTGAAAAGAAATTATTCTACATAGATTGTGAAGAAGAGGAAGAAAAGGAACAAAAAATGTTAAAAGAAGAGGATATATTCCAGGAACAAACCCTAGATAAAGAAGAAATTAATCTGACCATATCTTGTAATGTATTCGCTGGAATTACCACTCCTCAAACTATCAAGATAGAAGGACATATCAAGAAGAAAAAGGTAATAGTGTTGATTGATTCGGGAAGTACCCATAATTTTACTCATTGTAAGATAGCCAAGGAATTGAATTTCTTCCTGTATCCAGCACCAAAGTGTCAAGTGATGGTTGTAAGTGGAGTAACCATAAATTGCTCTGGAAAGTGCCATAATATCAAGCTATCCATGGGAGAATATGTATTGAATAGCCCAATGCTTTCCATTCGAATGGGTGGTGCTGATGTTGCACTAGGAGTCCAATGGCTACAATCCTTGGGTAATATAGCTTTTAATTTTCAAGAATTTTTCATGAAATTTTGTGCAGAATTAAGGGGTATTGCAGGGAAACCGGGAAAGGTAATCAGATCTAATGGTATGACAAAGCTTCTAAAGAAGGAACAACGAGGCGTAATTGCACAATTATGTTCGCTAGAGGTTCCCACATCGAAATCATCTATTTCTCCAGATCTCCAAAAAGTGTTGGACAATCATTCCAAGGTATTCAAGACTCCCAAAGGCCTCCCACCTATTCGTGATCATGATCATGCTATTCATTTGATTCCAGGAAGTGTTCCTCTAAACATCAGGCTATACAGATATCCCTATGCCCAAAAGAGTGAAATTGAACGTATGGTTGCAGAAATGCTAGAGGTTGGTATAATTCAACCTAGTCAAAGTTCTTTCTTTGCTCCATTAGTATTGGTGCACAAGAAGGATGGATCATGGTGCATGTGTCCGGATACAGGGAGCTCAATAAGCTCACTATTAAAGATAAATTTCCCATTCCTGTCATTGATGGATTATTGGATGAATTGCATGGATCAATTTACTTCACCAAGTTGGATCTTCATTTAGGATATCATCAAATCAGAATGAAGACTAAAGACATTTCGAAAACAACATTTAGGACTCATGAGGGTCATTATGAATTTTTGGTCATGCCTTTTGGCCTTACAATTGCACCTTCTACATTTCAAGGTTTGATGAATTCCATTTGCAAACCCTTAGAAAATTTATGTTGGTATTTTTTTATGATATACTAATCTACAACAAGTCTTGGAAGGATCACATTCAACATGTTGACAGGGTGCTCAAACTATTGGAGGAGAAACAATTATATGCAAAAATCTCTAAATGTTTCTTTGGAGTACAAGAGGTGGAATATCTTGGTCATATTGTATTTCATGAAGGTGTTAAGGTAGACCCTAGCAAAACTAAAGCAATTAAGGAATGGAAAATCCCCACTTCCATAAAGCATCTACGAGGATTTCTTGGGTTGACAGGGTATTATCGCAAGTTTGTTAAGAAATATGGGAGAATAACAACACCTCTAACAACATTATTGAAGAGAGATGCATTTCCATGGACTCCAGAAGCAACAAAGGCCTTCGAACATCTTAAAGAGGAAATGTGACAAGCACCTGTCTTAGCTACGTCAGACTTCAAAAAAACCTTTATTATGGAATGTGATGCTTTAGGAAATGGAATTGGTGCTGTTTTAATGCAGGATAAAAGACTCATTGCTTTCGAAAGTCATCCAATCAAAGGAAAATATTTACACAAAGCTATTTATGAGAAGGAAATGTTGGCAATATTACATGCACTTAAGAAAAGGCGACCATACCTAATGGGAAGACACTTCAAGGTAAAAATGGATCATGATAGTCTTAAATACTTTTTAGAAAAAAGATTATCCTCTGAAGAGCAACAAAAATGGGTCACAAAGATGTTGGGTTATGACTTTGAAATCATCTACAAAAAAGGGAAGCCAAATATTGTTGCAGATGCACTCTCAAGAAAGGATGAGGATGTGGAAGTATTGTTTTGTTCTATTTCTATTATCCAACCAGATTGGATAAATGAAGCAAGGGATGAATGGAAGAAGGACGAAGAAGTGTGGCCACTCATTCAAAATTTGCAGAAGATCCCAGTTCAAACAATATTGCGAGAACTTGACGAGGAAGGAAAAATCATATTGGAACCTGGAGTAGTCACAGAGACAAGAACCCGACAGTTACGAAATCGATCAATTTCATAGTATCTCATCAAGTGGAAGAACTTACCCGCTGAAGATTCCACATGGGAGGACAAGAATTTTATACAGAAGCATGAAGAACTACTCAAGCATTGAGGACAACACTTTTTGAAGGAGAGGGGCATGTTAGGTCCCTATACTACTAGTGTAACCCCTTATTGTTATTAGTGCAACCCCCTTATTATATTGTTGTGCTCATGTAGTCCCCATATTGTTATTATTGTGCCACAGAGAAGCCCACTATTTTTATTATTGTGCCCTTACATTATTATTGTTAGGCTGGCTTTGATTATATTATGACCCCTTAGACTCCTATATATAGAAAGGAGGCCTTGTCATTTTTATCATCGAAGAATTGTTCATTTGTGTAATGTAAAGGAGGTTGCCCCCTCGAAGAGGCTTATTTCTAAGGCATTGATCTATCTTTTCAATCTTTTTGTGAGCTAGTTTCATAACATATACCTAGGTAGGTACCCCTTCATGAATGGTCATATCCTTTAAAACATCTCTATTTTATACTAATCACTAATTAATTATTATTATGATTGTTTATTATTATTTATATATATGTTATATTGATAACAATTTTACATACTTATTACATTATATATCTAAAATAATCTCATGAACTAAATTCATGTAAACAATGACAAATCTCATTGAATAGTGGCAATTACATCCTCATTCCTTAACCTACTAAGATCTCAACATTCAAATATCCCTAATTTATTCATTTTGAAGCACACATATGGATATAACAAAGACATCAAGTGTTGAGAACTATAACTTAGATTGGAACTTCTACACAAGTACTACAATGTGAACATGTGAGTAGTAGTACATCATATTTTAGTAAAAAGTGAAAATCTTATATTTAGTACTTGAGCTTAAAAAGTGTCTCTCATGTATGGCTTTTACTATGAGTGATCTCAAAAATAAATTTCCAACTAAAAGTATAGAAAGGTCAAGATATAGGTTTTTATCATAGTTGAACATTTAAGTAGTTGAGTATGTTGAGTGACTAAAAGAGAGTGTGTGTAGACGATCAAGAAAGAGGTGTTTCTAGGTGACAAAAAGTTTTGTATACTCGTATGAAACAACTCTATACATTCTACACAATGTTTTACAATAGAGAAATGTTGTTTATGGTTTTTTTTTTTTTTTCCCAGCATGTGCACCTCTCAAGTAGCATGTAAAAGCTCAAGTTTTAGTGATTTTGGTAACCATGGAGTGTTGTTTTTGTGGGAAACACGTGGAGGTTCCCTTGAAAGTTTTTTTTGAATGAATGGAGTGATTAATTGTGTATGTGTGAAACTATGGTTTATGCCTCTGCTATTTAAATTTTAACTATTGTGTAATTGATACTAAGTTTCAAAAATTAATTTCAACATGAATTAAATTCGTTTCATTGAGATCATAAGGACATTAGTCACCTAGGGCTTGAAATTTGCACATGATATCAAAAATTATTTCTCTTATTGAGAGTCTTAAGGATTTGCAATGGTAAATTAATTGTGGTGAAAGGACCAATAGATGATTTCAAATTAATTTTCATCTTTGGGAGTTTTGCAATAGATCTTAAATATGACATCGTCTAGCCTCAAGTTTGAGGACAAATTGGATGGTGCCTCGAATTACTTAGCATAGAAAGTGAGGTTACACCCTTACTAAAAAAATGATCTCTAGGACAAGTTAAGGATGTTGTGACTTAGTCTACAAATCCACAACATTTGGTAGCTCACAACAAGAAGTGAAGGCCAAGTGGATGAGCTTGGATGCCATAAAGAATCATTTGATCCCTCACATATTTGAGAAGCAGACGATGAAGGAGATGTTGATTCCCTAATTAGTCCTATCCAAAGCCAAAACATAAGAGAAAGATGATATTGTGAAACAACTCAAATCCATAAAGATGATCAAATCAAGCACATTCATTGGTTATCTTATTATGATCACACATATTTATGATCAATTTGTTTTAATTGGGGAGAAACTTGAAGATGTAAAGCTAGTGAACATGGCATTGAATGGTTTCCCAACTTCATGAGAACCATTTGTCCAAGGTATTTTCACTCAAAAAAACCTTCTTGAATTTGAGAGGCTTTGGAATGATTGTATCTAGGAGAAGACCCAGATGGAATCAAAGGCCATCAAAAAGGGTGGTAATGAAAACTTAGCTCTATTTGGTCAGTGAAAATTCAAATAAGGGCAAAGGCAAAAGACCCAACAAGGATAAGGGAAAGAGTGAGGAGTCTACCTCTTAGCCAAGAAAGGACTTGAGTAAAATCAAGTGTTATGTTTGTCATAAACATGGTCATTATGCATTACAGTGTCTAGAGAAGAAGAGGATTAAGGGAAGCAACAATAGAAATAGGTGGTAGTCTTTGCAAAAGCTCAAATGAACAAATTTGTTTCCAGGTTCAAGAAGATTTTCTCAAATGTATCTTTCCTTTCCACCATGACAATTCTTATGGATGCGTGGTATGTGGATAGTGGGGCAACTCGACATATGAAATTAGCCAAATAGTTGTTTTCTAGTTTGAAGAAGCATGACTCAAGAGTATAGGTTGAGCTTGGTGATAATGTCAAGTACCTAGTAGCGATATTTGGTGGTATTAACGTCCATCTCAAGTTAAGTAATTCTTTAGATTTTGAGGATGTATTGTTTGTTCTAAGTCTCAAGAAGAATTTTCTTTCGGTTTTCAATCATGGAGGATAAGGGATTTGCAGTTGAGTTCAAGAACTAATAGGTTCTCATTAGGTCAAAGGATTCTAATTTCTAATCTAGATATGGCTTAGGTAATAGGGGTTAGAGAAGGAAAATTGTACAAGTTGCAAGGTGGACCTATTCAAGCCTTGGTGTATAGTAGTGACAATGTGCATGAGTTGTGATACAAGACGATGGAGTAGTTGCATCACAAGGTGTTGCCTATTTTAAAGGAGATAATCACAAATCTTTTAGAGTTCAGTATTGAGTGGCATGGTGTATGAAAAACGTGCACACTTGGAATTCATGCTAAGGTTGCTTTCTTAGGAAGTGAGCTTGAGTTTAGTTTCTAATTTTTGTGTCTTACAGTGGTATTATAGCGGGAAGTTTATCCACCTATAATTTGACTTGAGCCACTAGTTTTGTGGCCTTCATGAATGCTCCTTGATGGTTGTTGCAGTTGTGAAATTCTTGGTGAAACCAAGAATGCTGCTTGTTAGAGGCATGTAACTGCAAGACTTGTTTCTTTTTTGAGTTGAACGAAATCAAATGAGGAGGTTCACGTGACTCCTATGCGAACGAAGATCATCATTCAGACACTCATATTTAGAAGTGTGTGTTGTGCATTTTGTGCTAAATGAAGGGCACCAAAGTTCTGGAAAAGTTGATTTTTGTGCCATGATGATTACACCGGAAATCACCTTGGGATTTTGGTGTGGTTCAACCTACAAACTCTGTTAGACTGTGGTCTGATATGGTGAATGCAGCACCGCTCGAAGGAAATGACTGAAAGACGCCCAGAAAACCCCATAGTGTCAAAGTTGTTGAGAAAACCCTTGTGTGCATGATTGGGCATTGCCTGGCATGGTTCGTCTTGAAGAAGAGCACAACTAGAGAGAGTGTGGATGAAGGAATGATCAGTCTTCACAAAGAACTTTCAAATAGATAAACCGAGGAGAAGGCAAGGTACAAAAGGAAGTATGGAGAGTGCTGCACTGTTTGTCGAGGAAGCAAAACCCTATCTTGCATTAATCGACTTCATATTCTTCATGGATCCGCAATAAGAAGAAGCAGCAAAGCGTGTTGATGAGGAAGAAGATGTGTATGAGACCATAAAATGGGTTAGCCCTTTCCCAAATACCTGATATGTGATTTCTTCAACTTGGATATCGAGCCCAAACGACTTGGTATTCGTCTCCAGCTTTTTCAGAGCAAGAAGTCGAAGTTGCATAGGTATTGTTTAGATTTGCATGGTAAATTACCACCACATAAGAAAGTTAAATTATTTGAAGGGTGAAATTTGATTGAGTCGAGATTATTAAAGCCAATTCAATGTTTTGGCATTGATACAACGACTGCTAAGGAACTTTTGAAATATTCTTGTTTTGAAGATAGACAGGCCTGCCAAATATCAAATTACAGAACTGATTGCATGAAAGGGCCAATGAATTGTAGAATATGCAACTTTTAGTACATGTAAATAATTACGCTCTAATAGTATGCTTTCACACTGATGTCTTCTAAAAGTTCAATCCTCAAGAATTGAAAACAAATCAAGCACAAGTTTCATTGTGGATCAAAAGTTGAAATATAGTTTATGTTTATAAGGTGGTTTGTTATTCTTTTAAGATGTTGGTATCGCTTAGTATTCTTGCAACTAAGTGTATAAACTCTCTTCTAGTATAGAGGCACATGGTTTAGGAGGACAGTTAATTAAAAATTTGAAGGAATTATAAAGGTGTTCTGAAGGATTTTTGGAGTAATGGCATTTGATGAAAAAAAGTTATGTATGTGTCAAAGGAAATAGTGCTCTATTTTTAAGGCTCGAAGAGGAGATTTATGAATTTCTCTCATTTATTTATCATATTTTTGGCATTTAGGTACCATCTACATCATCTATATTTGCTAAATTGTATTGTAAACAGGTGCATTTTCGGTGGTAGCCGAAACCCTATTTCTCACTTGATTGTAAATTTTCTTTCAATAGGACGCTAGACAAAATGAGGAGATTCAGTGATTTGTTAGAGTTGTTAAGTAGTCTAATGTCATCTATTGTTCATAGCAGTGTCCAAATCAACAAGGACACGCTTTCTAAAATTAAAGCCTCTTTGCAAAATGTACAAGAGAAGATTGAGTTTCTGCAACTCGAATCCCAATTCTAGCGAGATGAACTTCAATAGATGAGTTGTAAATTTGAACCCGTTCTTATTTAGAGCAACAATTTGTTTGAGCTGGATCATCAGTCAGAGAATGATCAGAGTAATGAAGTGATTTCAAAAACGAATTTGGATGCAGTGGAAAGTCATGTTCAGGAAAGTGTATGCGAGAGTCATTTGCATCCAGATGTGTAGCCTATCATTCCCAAAACTTTTATAAGACTGTGGGAAGAGATTACATATAACAAACACAGAACTAGTTTGGGTTATAACAGAGATATCTTGGATGTATCTTTTCACATTCTAGACTTTTCTAAACCAATACAATTTCGAAGTGTTGGATTTCTGGATGGTGTTGTTCCAAAACAAGTTGATAGATGCCAACAATGTAATAGAGTTGGACATGTGAAAGATCGGTGTTTTGATCTTCACCCATGTGAGCATTGTGGAAAGTGCAATCACCATTCAAACATATGTTCCAAAAAGAAGACTATTGTGAGAGAAGCTAAATTTAAGATGGATTGCTTCTTGGGATTGGACGAAAACAACCAAGAATATTTACAGGGCATGCCAAAGAATATGTTTGAGAGTGATGATCAGCCTTGCACTGATGAAGAATACTTCTCACCCTGTATCCGACAATTGGGGAATTGTTGATGGCCTGTTACAGGTTCAAGTTTGAGATGTCAAGCGAGTCTGAGTCAGAGTTGAGTTGATTGAGTTGTTTGTGAACACTTCCATATTTGGAATTGTTCGAGGAACTGTTGTGATAGTTCCAAAGTTTTTGGTCACCTTAAAACCACATTTGTCAAGTTTGTTCGAGGTGTCAAGAGAGCCTGAGTCAGGGTTGAGTTGATTGAGTAAGTTTGTGAACAAGCACTTCCATATTTGGAATTGTTCGAGGAACTACTGTGATTGTTCCAGAATTTGTGGTCACCTTAAAAACCACATTTTTGGTTGTTCTGAGAACTATTATGAAGGTTCTAA
This sequence comes from Pinus tabuliformis, assembly GCA_031772625.1. Taxonomy (NCBI): domain Eukaryota; kingdom Viridiplantae; phylum Streptophyta; class Pinopsida; order Pinales; family Pinaceae; genus Pinus; species Pinus tabuliformis. The sequence continues at coordinate 1,708,087,528 of CM062819.1, forward strand.
ATTTGGTGTTGGTTAAGACTTTGAGCTATCCCATATTGGTTTGTGGTCATCCTTAAAAACCATTTCTTGAGAGACATTCAACCCTTGGCTGAGATGTATTTATTGCATTTTGAGCTCTCATTCTTGGACTTTGGTACATCCCTTCAAACTAAGGGGGGAATGTTAGACAACTAATCATGGGGATTAAGCTTGGGTTAGTTTGAGTAGTTATTAGTGTCCAAGAAGACCCGTAAACTAATTTAATTGTTTTCTATATGTATTAATATGTACACATTGTACATCATTGATTGAGATCAATTAATATACAATTTATTTGGTTTCTAGTTAGGTCTAAGGAGATTCTAGACCTAGTGACAAAGGATGAGGAGAAGGAAGCTCTTAAGGTTGAGCTAAGGTTACTAGTGATTTCTTAGTATAACAACCTTCAAGTAACAAGGGGGAGACAAGTGCCCCTTCTACTTTTGTTGGGAGACCTTGACAGTTTGGTGACATAAAGAGATGCTTAGGAGCGTCTTGAAAGACACTCTCCTAGTAGCACATTCAAATAGGGCAAATCCTTGAAGAATTTTCTAGACTATATGGCATTGATGAACATCATTCTAGATTATGATCCTTTCAATTTTCAGAAGGTAGTCGACCAACAAGTATGGTGGGATGCCATGGTGGAGGAGTACATCTTCGTCATGAAGAATGATGATTGGGACATAGTGCCAAGATTGGAGGGGAATTTAGTTGTGAATTCTAGGTGGCTCTACTAGATCAAGCATGTTGCAAAGGGCAACATTGAAAAGTTCAAAATGAGGTTTGTGGTGAGAGGGTTCTTCCAAAGAAGATAGGGAGTACACTAGAAGGAGACATCTCCTCTAGTTGCTAAGTGCACTAGACAAATTATATCTTTGATTTCATTTACGGGATGGAGGATAAATTAGATGGATGTGAAGACATCTTTCCTTAAAGAGATCATTGAGAAAGAAGTGTACATAGAGAAACCTCAGGGCTTTGAGGTAAGTGGGAAGGAATCTTATGTTTGTTTTGTAATGAACATCTTGAATCAGTGCATGGTGGATCATATGGGGGACCATTAGGTAGGAGCAAAACATATGCTCAAGCATTTGAGGGGCACAATGGAGTATGGTCTAAGATATCATGGAGATGGTGAAGTGAAGTCACAAGGCTATTTAGACTTATATTAGGTAGGCAATGCAATAGATAGGAAGAGCACCTCGTGGTATTCCTTTATCTTGGGATCAACAATGATATCATGGTTAAACAGGAAGCAAACTTTTGTGGCACCTAGCTTAGCAAAGGTAAAATACATAGTAACTTGTACCGCTAGTTATGAGGCCATCAAACTTTGCAAGTTACTTGCAAGATTGTTTGATCAAGAGTTGGAACCTACGATCATTTGCTTTGATAATCAAATTTGTATCAAACTCTTAGAGAATCCAACGTTTCATGTCAAGTCCAAGCACATAGAGATCATGTGTCACTTCATATGAGATGGGGTTCAAAAGGAAGCAATGAAGCTCTAACATATTATCATGGATCGACAAGTAATTGATACTCTAACAATACCCTTGGCGAAAGAAAAGTTTGAGGCATTTACAAATAGACTTGGATTGGTGCAAAATTGCTTCCTCATTAAGAGAGAGTGTTGAGATAGCTTGACCATGGACTTCTGCATAGGCTTAGTGAGAACAAGCAAGAAGTAGTTTGAGATATGTTTCAAAAATTACTTCTATTTTTGAAAAAGTAATTCTATTTTGTAATTCACTTTAGTAAAAAAGTGGAAGTCTTATATTTGGCAGTCGATCCTAAAAAATGTCTTTCATGAATGACTTCAACTAGAAGTAATCTTAAAAATAGATTCTCAACCAAACATATAAAGATAGGTCAAGGTAGAGGCTTTTATCATAGTTGAAAATTGAGCAATTGAGTAGGTTGAGTGACTGAGAGAGAGAGAGAGAGAGAGCAGGGAATGAGGAAGAAGCACTTTTGTAAAGGCATATGGAACAACTTTGTACATTAATACGAATAGAATTGTACATATCCCTACAACAAGGTCATACAATGGCCATATAGTCCTTACAACAAAGAACTATTGTTTCTTTTTTTTCTTTTTCATTTTTCCAACAGGTGTACCTCTCAAACAACCTGTAGAAGGTCAAGTTTAGCATGATTTTGCTAATAATGCATTGTTGTTTTCGTGGGCATTGTGTGGAGGTTTCCTTGTAAGTTTTTCAAATGAATGAAATGTTGATTTGAAGTTGTAATTACACGTGTATGTGTGAAATTGTGTTTTATGCTTTCGTTATTTAATAGAAATTGTGTAATTGACGCTATGGTCTGAAATTTAATCTGAACACAAATTAAATTCAATAATCTACTTGCTTGATTGAGATCATAAGGAGATAGGTCACTTAGGCTTAAAATTTTCACATGGAAATAATAGAGCATAATAGAACAAGAAATAAGAATACATATCGTACTCAATTGTGTCCATGGCATACTCAATTTTGTCCATGACAACTGGATGCATAAGAGCTATTCACCAAGTAGCCATAGGAGGTTTCCATCACAAATACCAACCCTGAGCCAAACTTTGAGATGACTAGGGAAAACGGATTGTCCACTAGGCTTGATTGTTACTCATCCCAACCCACAATACCCATGACTCAACTAATTCTCTTGTTACAAGTTACTACAAGTATCTCAACCAACCTTCAATCAGTGATAAGGCTCTTCCTCTTATCAAATCACAACACAAGCATGGACTTTCACTTCTCTGTTATATAGTCCCTTGTTAAACATGTCTCATTTAGTGCTCTAGTGTAGTCAAGAGGAGTCCAACTGCCAATTACCTTATGGTGAAACCCAATGTGATAGCTTCTAGCTCCCAGAGTCAAGATCTAGCACCGATTGTTTCATAGTTTACGCTTTGTTCACCATCCTTAAGCACCATCCTTAAGCTTTGCACAACCTTTCCATTTCGAATCATCACTGTATTAGAATAGGAAGACATTTTCCCAAGGTTGGCTAGGCAACCAAGAACCAAGAATAAGCTAAAAATCCAGGATGCCAAGAGATAAAGCAATCATCATGTATTGGTCTTTTATGAGCAATGAGCAGCCCAGATTGGATAGTAAAGGAAGAATTGTAAAGGTCTATCCCAAAAGGGGATGAGAAATAATTAATGTAACATAGCATCATTATTTCCCCAAAGGAAATCCCTTTTACTGCCGCTCTTGTCGCACCATATCCCCTCTCCTAGCCATCGTTTTCATTAACATTATTATTATTATTTCATCGAAATGCCTTCTTGTTACATATATCAACTTTAGTAAAACATGTAAAATGATCGTGTCCATGTTTGCTAGTGGGGCCTTGGCCTTGGGCTGACATTCAAAACTTTTACATTAAAGGAACAATTATCATTCAGGTTGCTTATTTACTTAGTCCACGTGATTATACACCCAAGATAGATGACCATGTTTGCCAGTGGGGTCATCGCCTTGGGCTGTCATTCAAAACTTTCACATTAAAGGAACAATTATCATTCAGGTTGCTTATTTACTTTAGTCCATATGATTATACACCCTAGATTGATGATCAAGTTGGCATAGACACATACCCCTCTCTATATATAATCTATATACTTGTAAAGGCCAAAATTCAGGGCATTACATTCACTATCTACAGAATAAGAGCAAAGACGAAGCAAGTTGAGATATCCATGAGACGACGGACTAGATATGGTCATTATTAGTGCCAATTAAATTGAAAAGGAGACCAACCTACTCAAGGAGTATCAGGGCATCTTTGCATCAGGTTAATTGATTTGAAGGGTATTGTCATATATATGGGAGAAACACAGATTGATCTAATGAAAGGAGCAAAGCTTGTAAAGAAGAGATCATACAGGCTTCCTTATAAATATAAAGCGATTGTCAAAGATGATATTTTATCGAATGTTGACTGCAAGAATCAACCAAACAAAAGACACCCAAAGAAGTTGAGAGTCTCTGTTGACTTCAGAGAAGCTATAACATAACTGCTACAAACCAATTTCCGACTCCCTTCGTTGATGACATTGTCAACAACATAGCCGGTCATGAGTGTTATTTGCTTGCCAATGCTTTCTCAAGACACAACCAAGTCCCTACTGCTTTCGAACATCGACGAAAAATAAAATTCGTAACCGAAAGGAGATCTTTTCCCTATACAGTCATACCGTTTCGTTTAAAGACTGCACCTGTAATGTCTCCGACATTGTTGTCAAGGCATTCCAAGAATTTCTTTATAACTTCATAATTTCTTTATAACTTTATGGGCATTATTTTGATGATTGCATTATCTATAGTCTGTTTAAAAGACACTTAGCCAATCTTAGAGTTATGTTAGAAAGATGTAACCAAATCCAAATATCTTTAAATGTTCACAAGTGTATCTTTTACACACCTATAGTAATCCCAATATGCCGTATTGTGTGTAAAGATGGCCTTAAAGCTAATATGGTCAACATTAAAGTTAATCTAGACTTAGAATCTCTTATTAATTAGTCCTCAGGTTTGAACTTTTCTGTGCTGTGAGCTGAATACTGCAAGAAATGTATTTGACACTTTCAATATTCCAACCCCCATTGACGAGCTTCTACAAAAATATGAGTCTGTATGGTCTTCTGACTGTAAATCTTCATTTGGAGAAGAAACTTGTTGCAGCACCTATACTAGTCCTAGCTATCATGTCCATGTCAATGCTTGCAAAACTGTTGTTCGTGCTATTCTAGCCAAGCTTGGCAAGGGAAAGATTGACCATTCTATATGCTATGCCAGTTGTGACTAAACAGTGTTGAGCGGAACTATTCCCCCATTGACCAGGAAGCATTGGCCATTGTCTTTGCTTTGCAAAAGTTAGAAATTATATTTTGGCAAACTAAAATACTTGGTCATAAAAGCCTATCCGTCAAGGTAGGATTTGTTGCTTGTTATTATTTCAAAAGGTTGACACTACAGTTGATATTAAACCGGTTGAACCTGGTTCAACACATGTCAGACGTAATCATTTGCTACCTAGAAACAGGTGAAAGAAGCATTGGGGTAGATGATAAACTACCTGTCAATTTTATTTTTTGAGTTGAAGTCATTCTGGCAGAGTATGTCAACCTCGCATGATTCCTAGAAGATGGTAAATCACTTGAAGGCCTACCTATTCAGTAGGAAAATGCACTTCCTATGAAGGCCACGATATTACAGTTAATTCAAAGACAACTTTATAAAAGGGGCCCTGATCATATCCTGCATCGATGTGTTCGGGGCATGAGTGACAAGGCATTTTGGAGAAAACAAAGCCCTGGTTTATAGGCAGTCATTTTCAGACTGATAACACAGCAAGAAAAGTGTTACAAGCCAGTTTGCGGTAACAAACCTTATACAAACATGCCCATAATTTTGCACAGAAGTGTGACAAATGTCAATGCATGGGCTAACCGAAATAGCATGATGAAATTCAATTAAATCCCATCTCACCACAATTACCATTCCAGAAAAGGGCTGTTGATTTTATATACCCCTTCTTAATGAGAGCAAAACAAATTAACGCAGTTTATTACTGCTGTAGCTCATTTGTCCAAAGGCATATAAAAAAACCTGTAAATTTCTGTCCTAATGCTATGACTGCATATACCTTATACCAAAATCTTACTACCAGGTTTAGCTGTCCCTTATTTTTATCGAAGTTATAAAAAAAGTCCGATTCCATCACAGATAGCTACAACTGCATTGCAACTCAACTTCAAGGCCAAAGGAAGAATGAGGTGATTGTAACCCAACTGTGCACCTCTGTTACAATTGGTGGAAATTCTAAGGTTTGTCATTCATTTATTTCCATATAAAATGAACAGCAAGCACTCGTCCAAAGTATGTACAAGTACACTCTGAAACAAGCTGGGAGCTGTGGTTCTCTACGATTTGGAAAGATTCATCGTGGAGAAACAATGTGGGCATACATAAAGAGAACATACTCTCCAATCGATTTCTAAACAGCATGCATATAAAATGAGCAGAACCCATAATCTATTCTTGAACTGTAATTGTTTTGTATCACTGCAGTAAGACTGCCATAATATAAATTTACATAAAAGCATAAGCTCATAATACAAAACAGGTTGTAATTATGTTCACTTATCTCTAATTGGTTGTTTCACTCGGCTCACCAATAATTCATACAAGAACAATGCCCATTCTTGAAATGATGGAAACGATTTGTATCTCTCACAACAATTTCTCGAGCCACGAGTTTGGAGATGAATTTAGCAGCAGTATGGCAATCACCACAAACTCGAAGATTTTTTATAACCTGAATAGTTTTACCTGAGGGCGTGCTGATAAGCCCTAATGCTATTGCCAGCTTTTCACTGTGGTGAGAAAGAATTTGCTCCTTTTGCTCCTCTTCCACATCATTGAGTGCAAATCTCATGTCAGGAACATACCCTGCTGCTTTCATCTGTCCAGATAATCTTTCTAATTCTGCATATATTGTTTCTCTCAATGGGTGTGATTTATCGCCAACAAGAAAGGCATGCACCTTTTTACCGACCACAATCCAACTGCAACCAGGCTTCTTTTCCACCACCTTGGTTTTCATCAACTTTCTCACCTTCTCAATGTCATCCCACTTGCCAGCTGCAGCATAGAGATTTGACAGAAGCACGTAAGGTGAGACAGATGTAGGGTCCAACTCAAAAAGGCGTTCTGCAGCATATTCTCCTAGCTCTACATTCATATGGATTCTGCACGCACTGAGCAATGATCCCCATACAGACGAATCAGCTTGTATTGGCATTTTATTGATCAAGTTTTGTGCCTCGTCCAGGTACCCTGCACGGCCAAGAAGGTCAACCATGCAGCTATAATGCTCCATTGTAGGTACAATGTGATAATACTGACTCATGCAATCGAAGTAATCCCGGCCTTCATCCACTAGACCTGCATGGCAGCATGCAGATAAAACACCAATAAAGGTTATACGGTCTGGGTGCACGCCATAGTGTTGCATCTGTTCAAAGAGTTGGATGGCCTCATTGCCAAAACCATGCATAGCATATCCTACTATCATAGCAGTCCACGAGACCACATCTCGTTCAGGTATTTTGTTAAATAAAATGCGTGCCGTTTCTATGCACCCACATTTGGCATACATATCTACAAGGGCACTCAACACGAAGACATCAAATACAAATTCTCTTCTAAGTATTATACCATGGATCTCCTTACCCTGGTTTGCATCTGCAATGCTGGCACACGCGGATAGAACAATGGTAAACGTTTCAGAGTTTGGCTTCAAACCTGATAGTTGAACTTGTCCAAAAAGCTTCAGGGCAACCAAATAATGCCCATTCTGTGCATGTGCTGAAATCATTGCATTCCATGAGACAATGTCCCGCTCAGGCATTTTTAAAAATACGCGTAAAGCCTCATCTTCATACCCATTTTGTGCATAGCCTGTAATTATTGTATTCCAGGAGACCACATCTCGTTTAGGCATTTCCTGGAAGAGTTTTGAAGCTTCTGCAACAAGTCCATTTTGTAGATATCCTGCAATCATTGCATTCCAAGTGACCACATTTTGTCCTGGCATATTCCGAAATAGTTTCAGAGCTTTTTCAACAAACCCATGTTGCATATAGACTGCAATCATTGTATTCCATGACACCACATCTATTTCAGGCATTTGATCGAAAACCAGGCGAGCATTTTCTATGCTTCCACATTTTGCATACATTGCTACAAGAGCATTTCCCACAAAGACATTGGATTGGAATCCATTTCCAGTTATTTTAGTATGGATCTCCTTGCCCTGTTCCAAAAATGCCATGGGGAGAACACTGGCAAATGTGAACTGATTGGGCTGGACCCCGGTTTGCTGCATTTCATAAAACAATGCCAAAGCCTCCTCACAATACCCATGTCTGGCACATGCTCCAATCATGGCTGTCCACGAAACAACATTCTGCTCTGGCATTTTCCGAAACATTTCCAATGCCTCATCCACTAGACCATTCTGTGCAAACCCCGCAATCACAGCATTCCAAGAGACAGTATTCCGTTCAGGCATTTCCTCAAACAGTTTCAAGGCCTCTCTGACAAACCCATTCTGTGCATACACCGCAATCATAGAATTCGAGGAGACCACATCTCGTTCGGGTATTTTGTCAAACACGTGGCGTGCATCCTCCACACACCCACATTTCCCATACAAATCCACAAGGGCATTTCCTACAAACACATTAGACTCAAAACCCCTTCTAATTATCGCTCCATGAACCTCCTTTCCTCTTTCAAGAGAACCCAAATCTGCACAGGCTGGAAGAACACTGGCAAATGTAAATCTACTTGGTTGAATCCCTGTTACCTGCATTTGGCAAAACAAGGCCATTGCCTCCTCACAGTACCCATTTCTACCATAAGCAGCAACCATCACAGTCCATGAAACATCGTTTCTTTCAGGCATCGAATCCAAAACTCTGTGAGCATCCGCCAAGCTTCCATACTTGGCATACATGCTTAAAAGCTTGTTCCCTAAGGATATTTCATCGCATATAAATCCAGTCTGAATCATGTGGGCATGGACTAATTTGCTCTCCGACAATGCCTTCTTAAACAGGCACTCCTGTAGGACTGAATTGTATATAGCAGAGTCTAACTCCTGCTGGTGTAACATATAAATAGTTTCCCTGAACCGGCTCGGTTTGCACAGGCTTTCTACATCAACATAAGAGCTAATGCTGTCATTGGATTGTCCTCTAATAACAGAAGCTGCCATCGAATTCGCTCTGCAGTGCCCGGACTCTAGCACAAGCCCTGCGGACATTATAGTATGCTTCTGCGTCTTCTTTCTCAGTAGCAGGGGTACCTCCATCATCTAGTTGACACCCACAAAGTCCACGCTTCATTCTGAAACTCTGGAAGCCTTTGAGAGAAGAATTAGTGATTGAATTCAGAAAATGGATTTTGAATTTTGCATAGAGAATTAGGGATAGTTCATTTAGTTCTTTTAAATATCCGATCCATAATTGTGCGAGCTGCTTCTGTTGACAGCTTGACACATGAAAGGATCTTACTCGGTAAAAACTTTTTGATCAACCATTCTCAATCAATAAGGCACGAAGATGTCAATGCCCTTTCTCAATCAATAAGGCACGAAGATGTCAATGCCCTTATATTTGACGACTTCACATAATTCCATGGTAAATCCGCGAGAAACCAAACACTGACGGCGCGTTTTTTTTTTTTGTCCTCAGACGAAAAAAAACGCTGAGCTATAGACCATGGAATAGGGATCTTCAAAATACCTCCGCCCGCTGGTTTTAATCCCTTTTGATAGAGTATTCGCCACCATATTAGATTCCTGACGGTACGTTTTTATATACAAACTGCACTGCAGATCATTTCAGATCGTCTTTGATAATATCATCTTCAAAATACCTCCGCCCGCTGGTTTTAATCCCTTTTCATAGAGTATTCGCCACCATATTAGATTCCTGACGGTACGTTTTTATATACAAACTGCACTGCAGATCATTTCATTATACAGAGGATTGAGCATAAATTGCATTGTAGAACGTTTCATTTTACAGGGGATTGAGACCGTAGATAGGTTTTTTTTGTCGTTCTCGTCGATTTTTCAGTTTATTTTTGTAGGAAATTTTCCATTCAGGTTGCAATTTCGTCGATTCATAAACGTCTTGAGACCTTTCAGTGTGTCCGTCTATATAGTTTAAAATATTTTATAAATGAGATTCAGGTTGCATACGATGCCATTTTTCAATATTCTTTTTGGATATGGTCTAGGAATTTGAGTTTATACGGTGAATGGGCTGAGATGTGGAAAAGGTATGTGTATAGTTTATATTTGGTTAGATCACTGTTAACCACGCTTATAGGTATAGTACTCTTGCTTATCAGTATTTGGTGGATAGATGATAGTTCAGAAAATTTTGGAATTGGAATTTTCCTGGGTGGATAGCTTGGTTTGGCAGAATGAGATATTAATATGGGATAATTTATGTTAAAAGGGTTTTATTGGACCGGATAGATGTGTATTGTGTAAAGGGTGCATTCGAGGAGGTAGCTCATTTTTTTCTAAAGTGTCTATTTTTCATCATCATTTAGATTGGAGTGTTGAACACTTTAAATATAATCGCTGATAGAAATTTTACATTTGTGGAAGCTTATTTGCAGAATTACAGGTTACAGGGAATATCAGACTCTTCCTTTTTACATATTATGGGGAATTTGGAAGAGTAAAATGCATATATCTTTAAAAATACTCCACTAGACATCAATCACATTTGTATAAAGATATGTGCATATTTTAACGAAATTGGAAGTGTGGCAAATAAGGAATCTTTGAGATGCATTCAACTGGTGAAAGGGACAGATACCTCATGGGGTTTTCTGATGGGTTGCAAACAAAAATATTGTGGCAGTGGGGCATACATTGTCTTAAAGCCTGGTCATTTTTTCCATTTTTGTTGGAAGAGTGGGTTGGGCTCCAACACTAGGGTGGAGATCATTGCTCTTTGGGGGAGTCTTATATTGCGCTAAATGGTTATCCATAGAGAAAACAGATATTTTTGGATACTCAAAAGTGGTAATTAAATGAGCTACCAAGATGTCTTCCTTTGATCCTCCTCTGCTCTTAAACTGGATGAAAATAATTAGGATGTTGATTGGTCAATTCTGTGGGGTGACATTTTCCCATATATACCGGGAACATAATAGAATCGTTGATGCTCTATCAAAAGTTGGACACAAATATCTATCTGGGAAATCATCTACTCTACCTTCTACAATGATAGATATCAAATGACCAGAAAAATCCATTTCACATAAGTTATTCTTGCTTGATACAATTTTTTTTGTTTCCCATAACTAGCATAATTGCCATAATCAAATTGAGATGTATTGAACAACTATGTCTTTATCTAGTTTGACTTGTTTCAGAGATAGATTTCAAAATCTAGGATGTGATAACAATTTTGTGCTTATAGTCAATGAAAATGGTGATATTTTGAAAAATATGCTATATGTAAACAACGTATTATTAATATAAAAGACTATTAGTTTTTCCTTTATGAAAAAAATGAAATAAATAAAATAAAATAAAATCATAGTTTAAAATATTTAAACCCAAAAAATTTTGAAGGTTTTTTGTTTGTTTGTTAATATGTTAGTGATATTTGTGATCATGTCTATGATTTGTGAGATTAATTTGTAATAAAAAAATTGTTATTCACACAAATTTAAATTGTCAAGATTATTATCAGATTTGGATTACACCGACTTTTAGTGTCGCTGGTTTTTTATGGTTTCTCTTCCAACTACTATAAATTTCTATCTTTTGCCACCTTAGAAAGCCATTAATGAGATTTGACTCTAAAAGAAAAATATGAAAGTAAGTTTTGATGCATTTATATACCAAACCAATTTTTATATATTTTTTCTGTGTGCAATCACACTTTGGACAACTATTTCAAGACGTTTCCATAATTTCAAGATTAGATCTTCATCAAATTTAAACCTTCTTGTTCTCCTTGTGGGGAGATCAAGTGGTTGGCATGATGGGAAGTCGTTGCCTCCACCCGGTTTCAAAACCCACATGTAACAATATTCTTAACCATTGAGATTTACCTACAATCTACCTTATATTGGGATTTGATGTAAAATCAAAGTGGAAATTGAAGGAAGTTATTTATGGCCGATATTGATTTTTTTTTGTTATCACCAATTTTTAATTTGTTATTATAAATATTATTTTATTATTTTAAAATGTAATGTTATAGAACAACATCTACCTCATACTGAGGAGTAGAGCACCTCTCCCCACAATTATTAGGTTGACATGTATAACTTTTTTTTAGGTATTACTATTTATAAATTTAGTTGAAGTGAAGACATTGATTGATATTGACAATTTAACTATTCTTATCAATATTATAAATAATAAGCAAACCCTATTTGAGATCAAGCTAGCTTACTTCATTGGGAAAATTAAAAAACAAACCCTTAGATTCAAGGATGTCACATGTTTCCATGTTTTAAGGGCTCCAAGTTGTCAGATAGACACCCTTGAAAACAAGTTCTCAAAATTTAGAAAAGGCGACCTAAGAAAATGTTGGGGCATTTATTTCCAATTCATTCCCTAGGTTCACATCCAAACTCATTTATGCATGATGCAAAGTATCACACTCATTAATCGACACACATCAATTTTCACAACCCATTATAGTATAACAAAAGCTAGGTGGGATTCAAAGTGCATCACCCTTATGACATCCTCACACATGCTAGTCTTTATGTTTGTAGAAATATGGTGTCAAATTACAACTGCTCAAGAAATTTTAATCTAAATCAAGAGACACAATCCTACTCTACTGTTCTACGGAATTCAATTCACAATTTAGAATAACAATCTTAGACATGCAATAAGAAATCACACACATGCACAATATTTTTCTAGGGTAAAGCAACTGCTAAAAACCCCTTAAGCCTACTTGCATTAATAAGAGGAATAGAAAAAGTATTACAATTTCTAGCTCAATCTAAGCTCAACTTGCATGTGAATAACATATCTCTCTGTTCAATCAGAAGCTTTGACCTAGCCTTAGTCAATTTCTGCCTCTGCTTGAGCCCCTATTTCCTTGTGCATTTCCGGAGGAATTAGGCCCCTATTATTTAGGAATTTTCCTCCAATTGATTGCATAATTCCCAAGGTTGGTCATCTAATTGCATGCAACACTTCTACACTCAAGGTTAATCTACAACTGATGTTACATTGCCTTGGAATCTTGACCACAGTTGGGGAACTCAAATTATCTTCATGCACTAGCTATTTTGGGCTGATTGATCAATTAATTGGATGATCACTGTGTTACATTGTTGTCCCACTGCGCAACTGACCTTCCATTAGTTCCATCAATAGATAGAACTATTTTCACTGAGTACAATTAGAAATAATTGACCTTGATTGCTACAAATTAGCAATCACACATGCTTAACTGAACTCCAAGGTCTCTAACTCAAATTTACTGAGCTGAGTGAAAAGAGCCATGTCACACAAGTTAAATACCTCCAAGTTGTCTGCTGATGTGGAAATTCATTTTTTCTCAATTTGACCAAGGCAAAGTCAAATTGAAACTTTCTTGCTACACTTCTCAGCACACCCTCTTAGCAAGAAAGGGATTTCCCACCACCCCTATCCTACACCCGTGGAATGTGTTGTAGCAACACCTCTCACTATTGTTGTTGCTACTACAACAACTACAACTGAGAAGCATAAAAAAAAACACTAAATCAACTGTGTCTGCAACTGTCTATTGGGAAAATTGTGTTGTTGTTGACTCTACTACTGAGCCTCCCACTCTACTGTTAACACTCCTTTGCACTCCTCAATATTTGACTGACATTGCTCCTGCCACTGAATATCGTGGGCCACTGTAGAAAGGTAATTGTCCATGAGGAGAACACCTCATGGATCCCGCCCAAATTTCTGCAACTCTAGGACTAAGGATCTACATTGCCCCACCTCAGTCCTAGAGGTATAATTGCATACATGGAAAAATATACCTCTATCTTGTAGAGGTTTTTCGCTATGAATCCAATCTGTTTCTCTTTCTTGGTAGCTGTGTGTCTCAAAAAGGATTTTCCTTAATGAAGATCATCATAGCCACGATCTTCCAAAACTGCTACAAATATGAGGTTCTTCTTCAGGCCTCGTACAAACATAACATCTTTGAGGTGAAGAGGGTAGTTTGACTCCCTCTTAAAGGTTATTGTACCAATCCCGGTAGCACTGTACCTTATGTCATCCCAAAATTCAATATGCATATGGAGATATTTCTCCTCCAGGTCATGAAAAACTCTCTACACCCTGTCATGTGGAACGAGGCACCTGAGTCCAAGTACCACACACTCCCCATCATAGTGTTGTCCATGCATGTGATCAGGGTGAAGTCTAACTTGAACTGTGAAGCCAATGCTTCACTTGTTGCTCCTACTACAAGCTCCATCTTGATAGGCTTTTTGTGTGGACACTTTGTAGCATAGTGCCTAAATTCATGACAATTGAAGCATTTTATTTTGGACAGGTCCTTCTTCTTGCCCCCTTGGCTGGATTCAACCTCACCTTGGGACTTATTTCCCTTGGCCTTCAATAATTTTCCAACTTAAGAAAATTCCTCTTCCCCTTCTATGGATGTTACTCCATCTCTAGTATTTATCCTGATCTCTTCTTGAACCAAATTAGACCACAACCTTTCCCAATTCGGTAAGTTTTCCCTCCATTCACAGAGTCTTGGTAACTGTGCCAAGTTATTGGAAGGCCTAGAAGAGTTAGGCTCACCAGGTCATCTTCTACAACAGTCACACCAACCCATCCAAGCTCATCCCAAACTTGTGTAAATCTGGTGAGATACTGCGGAATAGTGTCATTCTTCTACATCTTGATATTTTGAAGTTTGCCTTTGAGGGACAATTTTCTATGGTCATTGCTATTATCAAATAGCTCTACCAATGCCTTCAACATTGCTAAAGGATTTCTTTCCCATGGATATTTGAGACAATGTGGTATCACACTCTCTCCAATATTATTCTCCTCGCCTTGACTACATATTTCTTCCATTGAGCTAATTTCTGGGCATCAACTGATCTTGGTTTTGCAATGTTTGTCTTGACTTATTCTAAATATTCGTTGTCACCAAGCACCACCTCCATGTGATCCTTCCATGCAATGAAATTTGAGTTGTATTTCAAGGCATGCTCTAATTTTAGCCCATTGAAGGTCATCTTCCCAACTTTGAAGAGATCCTACTACACAAAGCTGCAAATTCGAACCTCCTGGGGAACAACTTCAAAATTCTTATTTTGATGTGAATCCAACTCTGATACCATGTAGAAATATGGTGTAGAATTGAAATTGCTCAAGAAATTTCAATCTAAATCAAGAGACACAATTCTACTCTACTGCTCTGCAGAATTCAATCACAGTTTAGAACAACAATCTTAGACATGCAGTAAGAAATCACACACATGCACAATATTTTTCTAAGGAAAAGCAACTGCTAAAACCCCTTAAGCTTGCTTGCATTAATAAGATGAATATAAAATGTATTACAGATGCTAGCTCAATATGAGCTCAACCTGTAAGTGAATAACTTATCTCTCTTCTCAATGAGAAGCTCTGACCCAGGCTTAGTCAATGTCTGGCCCTACTTGAGACGCTATTTATTTGTGAAAATCTTGAGGAATTAGGCCCCTATTATTTAGGAATTTTCCTCCAATTGGTTGAGAAATTCCCAAGGTTGATCATTTCACTGCATGCAACACTTGTACACTCAAGACTAGTCCACAACTAATGTTATACTACCTTGGAATCTCCACCACAGGTGGGGAACTCGAATTATCTGCATGCACTAGCTATTTTGGGTTGATTGATCAGTTAACTAGATGATCATTGAGTTAGATTGTTGTCCCACTGCACAACTGACCTTCCACTAGTTCCATCAATAGTTAGAACTAGTTTAACTAAGTACAAATGGAAATAAATGACCTTGATTGTTACAAATTAGCAATCACACTTGCTTAACTAAACTTCAAGCCCTCTAACTTGAATTTACTGAGCTAATTAAGTGACTAGAGCCATGTTCCACAAGTTAAGTGCCTCCAAGTTGTTTGTTGATGTGGAAATTCAAATTTTCTCAATTTGACCAAGGTAAAGTCAAATTGAGACTTTCTTGCTACACTTATCAACAATGTTCAACTAGTATTTTAAGGCTTTTGAATAATTTATGCAAGAGATAGGTGGGAAAATGGATCAAAGTGTATATGCTTCTAGCGATGGGACTTGTTAATGGTTAAATCTAGTCTAGTTGGAATCTAAAATAAACAATTCCTTTCAAATTATGTTGATGTTTCTTAGATTTTTTTCATACCTTGGTGATTTTTACCTTACCTTGGTGCTTTGTGGTAGTGTTTGTATGCAATTCATTCCATGTCCTTGTTTGAGCACTTACTTGGAGCCCTTCCTCAATAGCCTTGGAATCAAAGGCCTTAGGTTTCTTCATTTTCTAGGTAGTCTCACATTGATGGAGGCTTTGAATCTCGCGATTTAGGTTTTGATTGATTCCAAGAAAGGAAATTATGGTTGGTTTTTTGTGACCACTTTGTTCTCTATGCATGTTGTATTATATCACAATTATTGTGTATTTTCCCTCTTGGGTTGAAATTCTAATCGAGTTTATTGTGTCTCCTAATTGAGAAAGCCCACTTTAGCCTTTTGGAATTGTTCTTTCAGTGCTTTCTATCTACCCCTATTTGGGCATATGTGGAAGTTCTTGATCATGAATTATAGGGAAATAAAAGAAATCTATAGAATAATGGATAGGCATGAGGATTTTATCAACAACTACAAGGCATTTATATTCTCAATAAATACTTTCATAAGAATGAACACCAATATATATCTCAAAATGCAAGAACTATGGATACTCTTGTGTAGTAAAAGAGGAAAATTCAAGCTTTGAATGGCAAAATCTCAATGTTAAGGAATATAATTTGTAACTTCGACAAAATCTCCCACTCTCTGACGACAACTTACAAAATGTTGGTGGATTGTTTTCTTTATAATCTCAAGGAAAATGAAAGAATTCATAAAATAATTGAAGATATGGGCTTGAACAATTAGTGAACTCATCCCACTAATATCATTCAAAGTGAAATTTTCAACAAACATCTTATTTACTAGCATTTCGTGTTATGTATAATAGCATTAATTTTTGGGTGTTTATTATAAAACTTATATTATTGGAAACTTTTTGGAATCCTTTGTAAAAAATAGTTTGATTTTTTTAATACTTAACATTCATTGCTTGATAGCAATATTGTTATTTGGTAATAGGCAAACTCTTTTATATTAGTATATTATCCATTTCTATTTAAAAATAAATAAAAATAAAACAATTACTTATAATAATAACAAGGGAAATTAGCAGCAAAGTTGTTATACTTGCCTTTTATGTTGAACTTTAATGTAATAGTAAGTAATCATGACGAAATAGAGTGGGAGCTCTTGCGTTCGATCGGATTGGGATGTGGGAGAACCTATGGATTTCATCCCGAAAGCTACAGGTAGTTAAAGCCTTCAAGAAAAAATGCGGACTTCATTTCCAACTAGACCACTCCCTACCACAGTCTTCAACACTAGCTAATATATCTCATTTCTCTCTATCAACCCCATAATTGATCCGGATTTAAACAAGAATGCAACAAATTACAAATATAGCCATAAATACAGAGATGCAAAAAAAATAACACTTCATTTCATTCATAACAAATACTAAAATATGTTTACAAACAGAATGGAAATAAGGCTAGCTCGGGCGATGGTAGCTTATCTCTGAGAAGAGATGTGGTGGCTACATGCCTATGAACTGAGTTACAGTGAGGCTCAAGGGCCTTTTATTATTGAAAAATAAGAGAAAACCCTAAACATCTAAAAACTTAACCCGAGGAGATGTAACACCAAGAGTTTATGGGCCTCGTTGGGGTTAGTTTGGCAACCAACTTCCTGGGGTCATAAGTTGGTCATATTATCTCCGTTTGATGCATATGATACCTCATTGGAAAGATCTCTTTGAGGATTACAACTACTGATGCAATTTTTTTAGAAATCATTAGTGATTTTTTGTCAAAAAACGTCGTTTAGGGCCTCAAAATGGTTCCGGAAGTTCTGGACCTGAAAAAATGCCAAAAACAGTAAACCGCGCTACAATTAAGGAAAATGAAAAAAAAAACTGAAAGAACAATGGTGAGGGTCCAAGTGGAATAGGCGGGTGGCCACCAATATCCACCTGGATCAGTCCTCCCCCCTTAGGAAG
The DNA here is from genome assembly GCA_031772625.1 of Pinus tabuliformis. Classification (NCBI taxonomy): domain Eukaryota; kingdom Viridiplantae; phylum Streptophyta; class Pinopsida; order Pinales; family Pinaceae; genus Pinus; species Pinus tabuliformis. The sequence goes on from CM062819.1 coordinate 1,708,105,460, forward strand.
CAATGGTCTCCATTGCGTTGAGTTCCTCCATGAGATGAGGAAACTTCTGCTGAACTTGGTCCCTAGTGAGCCATTTGCCTTGGTGCAGGAGTTGGCCGGCTTTGACAACTCGATACAACTAGATCTTCTATTGGTAAGTGTTCTTGATCTGATTAGTTGCAGCTTGTTCCATGCAGTCTAGATTTAACTTTGTTGGTGTGAGTTATTCTACAATGTCAGATGTGTCCAATAATGGTGGAAAGTATGGCTGAAGGTGATCCACATTGAACACTGGGTGCAGGCCAAGGAATGCGGGAATGCTAAGCTCAAAATAATTATCTCCCACATCCTTGGTGATGGTGTATGGCTCGTATCAAAGCGGTCAAATCTTGTAGTGGGGCCCAGCGAGGCACTCCTTCTACAAATGTAGCCAAAATTTGTCACCCACCTGGAACTGTGTGGCACCCAATGCTGATCATGCCGCTGCTTGTACTTAGCATTGGCTTTGTCCAATATGTCATGGACTTGTTGGCGGATGTGTTGAATGTGCTCAATGAAGCTATTTGCCTTGTCAACCTCGGATTGGACATGAGCCGAATCTGCCTGAGTTGCTGCAAATGGTATGGCCACATCAATGGGACATAGTGGATGGAATCCCAAGCCCACCTGAAAAGGGTTGTGGCCAGTCGAGTTGTGGAGAACCCGGTTATAGCTGTGCTGGACATAGGGGAAACTCTCATCCCATGTGCATGGATGCTTTAAGTTGTACATGCGCTGAATGTGTACGATCATCTTGTTGACAACCTCTGTCTGGCCATCAGTTTGAGGATGGAAAGTTGTGGACTTAGTGAGCTTGGTGTCCAACATCGACTAGAGACTGGACCCAAATGTACTGAGGAACTTGCTATCCCGATCTAAGATGCTAGATTGTGGGATCCCAAAGTGTACCCACACTCGTTCAAAGAAGAGATTAGCAGTGGCTTTTGTTGTGATATTCTTCTTGGAGGCTGCCATAATGGCCATCTTCGAGAATTTGTCGACGACCACAAAAACACAGTCATTGCCATGCTTAGTAAAAGGAAGGCTCAACATGTAATCCATGGAGATGGATTCCCAAGGTCGACTAGGGGTAGGCAATGGAGTATAGAGGCCTTGCTTCTTGATGGTCGGTTTGGCAATGGCGCAGGCAGTGCAGGATCTGATGTACTTCCCGACATCCTATCGAAGATTCGGCCAATAGAAATACTTCTATAGTATTGCCACCATTTTCTCGACCCCGAAATGCCCAGTAGCCCAACTGTAGTGCGCTTCCCAAATCATCTTGGCACGCTTGCTTGAAGGAACACAAAGGTGTCCTAGGTGGCATAACAGAGCATCCTGGAGGTGAAAATATGGAACTTGTTGACCCTCCAAGAGTGTATGGTATGTGTGGTCGAATTATGGGTCGCTTTTGTAGAGAAGTGGCCAATCATAAGTCTCATGCCCACAAGAGTTGAGCACAGTGATTAATGCCATGATCGATGGTCGGTTGAGGCAGTCTGCAACATTATTGGTGTTGTCCTTCTTGTACTTGATATTCAAATGGAACTTTTGTAGGTATGTGGACCACTACTGATGGCGATCATTCTGCAACTTCCCTTGCGTTTGTATGAACTGCAAGGGTCAGTGGTCTGTGTGGATGACCGCTTCCTTCCCCAAAATGTAATGCTTCCATTGTCAGCAAGCATGCACAATGGAATACATCTCTTTGCCATAAGTGGGATACTTCCGAACTGTGTCTCACTGTGATTGTTCAGAAATGACAACAAGAAATTCCAATTTAATTTGTGCTTGAATTAAACTGGGAATTAAAATTGAATTCTATTCTCATAGCAACTTGTAAATAGTTAATTAAGTTTAATTAACTTAATTAGCTTAGGAATTTTGAGTTGGAAGTCTTTCTGTAGTCATGTATATGTTCTTCCTAAGTTTTAGGGGTCCAGTATGAGTTTAAATTGAGTTAGAAATTAGATCACTCAATTTACTGAGTTAAGTTCAGTTAAATTAGTTATAAATTGTTTTTGGAACTAATAGAGTACTAAAAGTCAGTTGGTGCACTAATGCATCCACTAGTGCTACTCCAGTTAACTAAATATTTCCTCATGAGAAACTCATGCATGCCAGTTTAGAGAAAGACCCAATTGAGACTAGAGTGCAGGGATAGTGTAATATCAGTTGTATGATTCACTGAGATGTATAGATTATGCATGCAAGCATTGGTGGACTTGTATCAGAACTACAGTGACCAAAGGAAATTGGCACTGAAGGACAAACTTCAAAAAATAAGAATGGAGAAAGGCGAGACTATTCCAAAATACTTGATTAAGTTCACTCAATGTCGTGATGAACTTGGAAGTGTTGGAATCACGGTTGTCGAGGATGATATGGTGAGTCTTACTCTTCTAGGACTCCCAAAGAGTTGGCATAGTTATCAAGACTTTGTCAATGGTCGGGAGAAGCTAGCATATTGGGAACAACTGTGGTCGAATTTGATGTAGGAGGAGATTAGGAGGAACATCAGGGATGGTTGTTCATCAAAGACTAATGATAAAGATAACTGTGCCTTAGCAATTAAGGCGAAAAAGGGGAAAGGGAAAGCTTTTCATTCCAAATCAGATTCATATCATGGAGGTAAGAAGAAAGACACGAGAAAGTTAAGTGCTTTCATTGGCATGAGCTGTGCCATTTTGATACAAATTGTCCACTCAAGAAGTCCAAGAAGAAGTCCTCAGGAGGAGCGGTGGGTGAGGCTTTGGCCTCTCAATTTGAATTGGACTTTTCCCTCATTGCATGCATGGTGTCATCAATGATGGGAAGTGTATGTTAATTAGACGGTGGAGCTTCATTCCACATGACTGGCGACAAAGAGTTATTCAGTGACATGGAGGAGAAAGATCTCCCGATGCATATCGAGATGGGTGACGACGAGAAGTATAGTGTTACTAGATTGGGCACAATTAATTTTTAGAAGGAGCATGGGGCTCCATTCACCTTAAAGAATGTTATGTATGTGCCCGGGGTGAAGAAGAACTTGGTTTTCGTAGCCATGCTTGAGGATAGATGCTATGATGTGATATTCTCAAAAGGAAAGGTGTTCCTTTTACACATAGCCATGGGTCAGGTAAAGAATATAGGGATTCGGGTGAAGAATATCTATAAGTTGGAGGTAGAGGAGTGTGCTACTTTGAGCACAAAAGCAGAAAGGGTGCAATGCTGAGATGTTGGTGAGTTGTGGAATAGGCTATTAAGCCACTTCCATCATGGAGTTTTGAAGATATTTCAACAGATCTCTACCGGTCTTCCCAAAGGTACGCTTGAGCAAGTTGATACATGTAAGGGGTGTACTTTGGGAAAATACACCAAGTCTTCCTTTCTTGATAGAGACAGTCGCATAGAGGCTATTCTAGAGAGATTCCATTCAGATGTGTGTGGACCATTCTCAACAGCATCCATGGCCAAACGTAGGTATTATGTTATATTTTTTTATGACTATTCTCGTAAATGTTGGATATTTTTCATGCAGAAAAATGGTCAAACTTTCACAAAGTTTTGTGAGTTTAAAAAATTGGTGGAGAAAGAGTCGGGCAAGAAGGCTAAATCTCTATGGAGCGATAACAGTGGTGAGTATGTCTCAAACGAATTTAAGAACTTTTGTGCAGCGGAATGGATTAAACAGGAGTTGATGACACCCCATAATCCTCAGTAGAATGGGGTGGCCAAGAGGAAGAACAAAAGAATAGTAGGGGCAGTGAGGGAAATGTTGCATGATCAGGACCTACCACTACACTTGTGGGTTGAGGCATGCAACACAACGGTTTATGTTCAGAATCGTAGCCCACATCGGATACTTGAGATGAAGACACAAGAGGAGGCTTATTCCGGTAAGAGGTCAGATGTTGGTCACTTCAGGATTTTTGGGTCATCGGTATATTGCCATGTGACCAGAGATGCACGGAAGAAGCTTGAGCCGACAATAGAGTTGGGGATATTTGTGGGGTACACTAATATGCCTCACAACTATCAGATGTACTTTCCGACCAACAAGATGACAGTGATTTGCAGGGATATCAGATTTGATGAGAAGAAGGCCATGCGAGTTTCCCTTAAGAGGGAGCTTGAGATACATGCGGATGAGGAGCTTTTAGCTCCTAAGGTTGAGGAGCCTCAGATGGATGTGGAGCAACCACATGCAGAGGATTCGAGAGTGGATATATCCACTCAGGCAGAGTCTTCCAGAGAGGGAAGAAAGTGCACCAGAGAGGCTGACGAATTGTTGAATGATGCACGGGAGAATGTGGGAGCACCCACTTCTCAGCGCAAGAAGAGGAGGACACCTGAGAGGTACAATGGATACATGGCTCTTATGGGTGAATGTGTTGCGACAGAGCCATCTTCCTTTAAGGAAGCAGTGTAGCAGTCAGTTTGGGTTGATACCGTGGTGGAGTATGACTCCATAGTTCGTAATAGTGTTTGGGATGTGGTCCCGAGACAGGAGGACAAGTTAGTGGTGAGCTCCCGTCAGCTTTACAAGGTAAAGAAAGCTACAGATGGTAGTGTGGAGAAGAATAAGGCTAGATTGTGGCCTATGGCTTTTCAGAGGTACAGGGGATTGACAATGATGAGAACTTTGCTCCTGTTGCAAGGTCCTCGTCAATCGATCTATATTGGCACTATCAGCATAGATGGGTTGGAAGATACATCATATGGATGTGAAGACAACCTTCCTTAATGGCATGATTGAGGAAGAGGTGTACATAGAGTAGCCTTAAAGTTTTGAAACCTTTGACCGTGAGTCGCATGTGTGCCAGCTCAAGAGAGTGTTGTATGGGTTGAAGCAAGCACCCTGTGCTTAGTACACTAGGATAGATAGCTACTTCACCAGGTTGGGCTTCACGAAGAGTGAAGTGGATGTGAACCTGTACCACATAGTGGTGGAAGGTAAGTTGTTGATCATTGTACTTTATGTTGATGATCTCATACTGACAGGTGATGATCAGCTGATCAAATCTTGCAAGGAGGACCTTGCAAGAGAGTTTGAGATGAAGGACATGGGGCTCATGCATTACTTTCTTGGCATGGAGGTATGGCAGGGAGATGGGGAGTTGTTTATGTCTCAGGGAAAGTATGCCAACGACATTCTCATGAGCTTCCACATGGAGAGCAACAAATCCATGGAGACTCCTCTAGCAGGTAACTGGAGGAAGGAGGATGCTACTTCAAGGGAAGTAGTGGAAGCTACTGTTTACAGGTAGCCTGTGGGTTCACTCATGTACTTGGCGAACACACAATCAGATATGTGCTATGCAGTTAACTAGGTTAGTCAAGCGATAGTTAGGCCTACCAAGATGTATTGGAAGGCGACAAAGCATGTGTTGAGATACCTCATGGGCACTTCTCAGTATGGATTATGGTACAAACGAACAGAGGGAGTGAAGCTTCAAGGCTTCACCGATGCAGATTGGGCAGGGAGTCCATCTGACAGGAAGAGCACATCAGGAGGGATCTTCAGTATTGGGTCAGTGACAGTTTCTTGGTACAATAGGAAACAAAGATTGGTTGCACTCAATTTAGCAAAGGCAGAGTACATGGTTGTGAGTTAGGAAACATGTGAGGCCATCTGGATGAGGAAGATCCTGGTTGGTTTTTTTGGTCAGTAGATGGATCCAACTATGATTTACTGCGATAATAAGAGTTGTATCAAACTCTCTGAAAATCCAGTTTTTCATGATCGTTCTAAGCATATTGATATCCGATATCATCATCTCAGAGATTGTGTATTGAGGTGGATTATGTTGTTAGAGTACATTCCCATGGAGGAGAAAGATGCTGAAATTTTGACAAAGGCATTGTCAAGATGTAAATTCGAGTTTCATAGAGACAGGATCAGGGTAGCTGATAATCTCTTTCTTGTTGAGAGGGAGTGTTGAGAAATGAAAACAAGAAATTCCAGTTTAATTTTTCCTTGAATTAAATTGAGAATTAAAATCGAATTATATTCTCATAGCAACTTGTAAATAGTTAATTAAGTTTAATTAACTTAATTAGCTTAGGAATTTCGAGTTTGAAGTCTTTCTATAGTCATGTATATGTTCTCCCTAAGTTTTAGGGGTCCAGTATGAGTTTAAATTGAGTTGGAAATTAGATCACTCAGTTTACTGAGTTAAGTTCAATTAAATTAATTATAAATTGTTTTTCAAACTAATAGAGGACTAACAGTCAATTGGTGCACTAATGCATCCACTAGTGCTACTCCAGTTAACTAAATATTTCCTCATGAGAAACTCATGCATGTCAGTTCAGAGAAAGAACCAGTTGATAATAGAGTGCAGAGATAATGTACTATCAGTTGTATGATTTACTGAGTTGTATAGATCATGCATGCAATCAGGAACTGGACCTAGTTTGGATTGTGTAGTTTTGGAAGCACTAGATTCCCATTAATATGGGATATTCAGCCATAGGAATTACGCAAGGAAATAGGGGCCTAGAGAGTGGATTTAGCTTGAACTTGCTTGTGAGCTAAGAGAGTTGAGCATACTTGTGTGGAATTGTTCTAGTAAGAACAATCTTTGTATATTCACTCATATTTCTCATATATGCAATACGAATAGCGGGATTTTGAGGAGTGTCTTTACCCATAGACATATTGTGTTATGTGCCATTGATTTATCTTCTTCTTGTTCTTATTGTTTTCATCGATCTATTGGCTTCTTCTGGTTGAAAGTAGAAGTAGATTCTTGTCCTATGCTTTAGCAAATTGCATGAGATTGTGAATCTACAAGATTTTATATAGTGGTATGCCACTAGATGCCCCTGTTGAGTAAGGACTTCCCCAATAGCATAGTCAGAGGCATCTGTCTCGATCTCAAATGGTTGTTATAAGTTTGGTAATGGGAGCACTATTGCAAAGAAGAGGCGATGTTTCAACTCTGCAAATGCCTTTTGTTGAGATTCAGACCAAAATAATTTTGCTTTCGCTCCTCCCTTGGTAACTTGACTCAAGGGCCAAGTGATATGAGAGAACCCCAACATGAACCTGTGGTAGAAATTGGCAAGACCCAGAAAGCTGCAGAGGTCTGTCAGAGTGGTTGGGGATGGCCAATCCCGAATGACTTGGATCTTGGTTGGATCCACATGCACACCGTTCATCAATGATGTATCCTAGATATTGAACATGGGTCATGCCAAAAGTGCATTTCTCCAAATTGGCACACAACTTGTGTTGCCGCAGTGTTTGGAGAACCTATCGGATGTGGTGGAGGTGCTCTTCCTAACTCTGGCTGAAGATCAAGATGTCATCCAAGTATACCACTACAAATGAGTTGGTGAATGGCCACAAGATGTCATCCATCAGCCTCATGAAGGTTGTAGGAGCATTTGTCAACCTGAAAGGCATAACCAACCATTCGAAAAGGCCCTCCTTGGCTTTGAAGGCAGTCTTCCACACATCGAAGGGTTCGATTGGTACCTGGTGATATCCAGACTTCAAATCGATCTTGCTGAAATATTTTACCCCCTTGAATTGGTCCAAAAGGTCATCAATCCGTGGGATCGGGTACCTATTCTGGATAATGATCTTGTTCAGCACCCGATAGTCAATACAAAGTCTCCAAGTCTCCACAGGGTGATCAAATCGGCCAGATGTGACCTTTCTGCAGTAGCTCATGTACCTCTTGATTTCATTGTTCTCTAGAATGGAGTGCCGATAGATTGGTCCACTAGGAAATGATGCACCTGGGGTTAGATTGATGGACTGCTTGACCTGACAATGCAGAGGCACCCCTACGGGGGAGGTGAATATGTCCTCATACTCCTCCACAACCTTGTCCATCTGTTTTTGTCGTGCGGAGGGGCCCTATCTGGAGGTTGTGGCTACCGCCTTCTTCTTTCCCTAAGGGTGTATCATCAGGAAAACAAATTTCTCGGTTTTGGAAATGAGCTTACTACATTATTTTGCAGTAAACAGAGAGATGGCGGTAAGCGGTGCTACCTACGATATCCTGTACAACTTATTTCCCAATGTAACAATAATAGCGCAAGGCCTTGAATCATACACACTATGTTGCTTCCACAAGTATGGTTAACCTAATAATACATCACAAACATCAAGGGGAACAATGTCACATAATACCTCATCTGTGAACGGCTTGATGCTATATGGAAGATGACATTGTTAGCTCACACAAAGATCCCATCCTTGGTGAAGCCACCTGATGGTGTACGGTTGTGGGCGTTTTGTGGTCGGTAAGCCCAAATGCTTCACAACCTTTTCTGCAATGAGGTTCTTTTGGCTCTTATTGTCGAAAATGAACTGTAGTGAGGAACCCTTTACCCACATTTGGGAATGGAAGAGACGCTCCTCCTCCTCTAGATCTTCAAGTTCCTCCTTATGTATCTTCGTGGTGGCAATGGTGGCATTGGGCTTTGCATCGATAATCTGCTTCCCTTTGTCATTCCCCTTGTCGGGTTCTCACTCAGAGTTGGAACATGCATCTGATTTCGAAGCCTTCAACTCTGCCACTAGTGACTGCTTGGCCTGACACTCACTTGTGTTGTGAGTGGAGATCTTATGGAACTCACATAACTTTCCCGTGTCCTTTTTTGGCTTTGCAGTGTTATCCTTTTCTTTTGGATTTGGCGAGTTTTCCTGGGTCGTCCCGCCTTGGCTTTTTCCTTTGTTCTGTGGTTTGGGGGCACCTTTCACTTGCTTTAGATTCGTAGATCCAAAGTCTCACTTCTTCTATTTAAACTTCTGCTCGATCTTGACGATGTATCAGTACGTTGTGCCGAGCGAGGAGATATCTACGAACTCCATCTCATCCTTGATTTATCTATGTAGGAAGCCGCGATACTTGAGTACCAAATATTTCTCAGAATCCTTGATACCCAACTTCGTGTGAAGGGTATGAAAAACATTGTTAAACTCTGACACATCTTGGTCCCTTCCCTGCCGCAGCGTGGTCCACTTTATGTATTTGTCCTCATAGCTCCCGACAGGGTAGTACTTCTCCTTGATGGCATCCCGGAATGAATTCCAAGTGGGAGCAACTGAAAATAGTGAGGTCGTACTTTCATCCTTCTGCTCACAGTAGGTTTCCCACTAGTCTTTGACATGCGGGGTGGCTTTGAGAAGAGAAAAAGTAATCTTTTCCCGACTGGGAAAATCATGAACAAAAAAGTATCCTTCTAGCATATTTAACCATTTATCTACGGCATCTGCATCTATTTGGCCCTCAAAAATGGAAATGTCAAAGTTTACTTGTACCTTAAAAGATGTGGAGCCTACATAGTGGCTAGTGGATGTGGATGCACTGTTGGTGCGCATTCGTTGAAGGATCCGAGCAAAGTTATCCATCATCACGTTCCTTTGTTTCTCGAGGGCCTCCTCGAGCAATATTTTGATAGGATATCTTGCTCCTTCGTCTTTCTTTTCGTCCCCCATGGGTGGTCGTCGGGGTTTGCGAGGTTGATCTTGCAAAGGTTTAACCAGATCGAGCCCTAACTCCTTATATCTCGACCTTGTTAGGTACATGCAAAGAAAAACAGAGAAAGAGTAGCCGCGTCTAATACCACTGATCTGAATTTAAACAAGAACGTAACAAATTATAGATATAACCATAAATACAGAGATGCAGTAGAAATAACACTTCATTTCATTAATATCCAATACTGAAATATGCTTACAAACAAAATGGAAATAAGACTAGCTCGGCGATGGTAGCTTATCTCTGAGAAGAGATGTGACAGCTACATGCCTTTGAACTGAGTTACAATGAGGCTCAAGGGCCTTATTATTATTGAACAATAAGAGAAAACCCTAAACAACCAAATCCCTAACACTAGGAGATGTAACACCAAGAGTTTATGGGCCTCATTGGGGTTAGTTGGGCAGCCAACTTCCCAAGGTCGTAATTTGGTCATATTATCTCTGTTTGATGCGTATGATACCTTGTTGGAAGGATTTCTTCGAGGACTATAACAAATGATGCGATTTCCATAGAAATCGCTAGAGGCATTTTGCCAAACAAAATTGTTTAGGGCCTCAAAATGGCTTCGGAAGTTCAGGACCCGAAAAACTTCAAAAAATAGTAAACTGTGCTACAATTAAGGAAACTAAAAAAACTAAAAGAACAATGATGAGGGTCTAAGTGGAATATGCGGGTGGCCACCAATATCCACCTAGATCAATAATCATTGGTTATCTCTACAACAAGAAGTTTTATGGAACGCAACAGTGGCTCCTTGGCAGGTGTAGGGGTGGATCTATCGATTACCAACCTGAGGACTCACATAAAGGCGGAAGAATAGGTCGAGTATGAACCAGAATAGGGTGGTTTCCAAAACATTTGGGAAACTACCCTAGAATTCACCCATGCACAGGAAGGATACAACTCACAAGGTTGCAGTGGGTTGGTCACCACCTCTATAACTCTATTCCAACAAAAATATATGAATTTGATGACGTTTAGAGGTTTGGAGGCACCAATCCTAGCCTTGGAATTGCAAGGTATGGGATTACAAGGAATAGTTAATTCAAGACCAATAATATGGAGTTATGGTTTGTCAGATCTAACATGGGATTCACTTGAAGTCACCCACTCTATGTAGCCAATCTTTCCTTCCTCCATCTTGAATAATGGGCCATACTTTCAACACTTTTATGTGTCTTTAGGGTTCTTAGAAGGAATTGAACACAACAAAGGATTTTTGCTAATAGAGGTATTTTTGGTCTCTTTCCCTCCCCAAGCTCCTTCATCCTTGTTTTCTTCGAGTAGATTCTTACAAGAAATCCTTGCACCAAAGTTAAAAAAAGAGTTGAATGAAGTAGCACACGAAGCTAGGGAACCAAGAAAGGAACCTATTGTAGTGGCTGCAACACCCTCCAAAATTTTGGCTTGCACTCAAATTTCGGAGCCTTCCTTAGTCTTTCCCTTGATTGTTACAAACAGTTGAGCTCATTTCATGAGCTTTCTTAGATTCCTTTCACCCCTTTTGCTTGTTTGACTAATTATCGTCTTTTGGCATGTTTGACTGTTTTTCTATGCTAGTGGAAATTTTATGGTGGTTTCGAAGGTTGGTCTTTGTGTATTCAAGTTGTCCTAATTATGTAAACACCCATTGCACTCATACACAAATTTTTAAGCATTTTTGCACAAGTGTTGTCACGTCATCCTAAAGTCTATCTCAAGTGTCGCACTTGTCACTTCTTGTTATGAGATAGTCACACATAGGGTAATGCATTGTCTTGTTGTTTCGGTGGTCTATGTTGTTGTGTCGTCGGAGTATTCTAAGTCTGTGATCACAAGTTCAAGTTCTAAGTCTGTGATCACAAGTTCAAGTTCTTCACAAGTTCATCTTCATCTCACACTTAGCCATTTTTATGAAAAACTTCCCGAACGGGCAACTCAGTTTCACCGGACCCCGACTGAACTGTGTACTACACAGTCTCAGCCCTCAGTGATGCAACCTTGCTTCCTAGAACTGCACAGTTCACAGTCACTATCCCCCAGGGAAGTTGCACTGCGCAATTTCATAGCTCAATAACCTCCCTTCATCCCCAGAATTATGTAGCAGTTCCTCCCAGTCTGACTTGAACTGCGCACTTCGCGATCTCAGTCCTCAAGATTCTCCCCTTTCTTGTTGGAACCCCACAATGTGCAGAGAACCCAACCTCCCTTGGCCTCCAGAAAAACGTAGAAGTTTCCCCCAATGTCCTCACTCAGCTAGAGCTCACTAACCTTAAGAACTATACAAATTTGTCCTCCAGGTCTCTTTGCTGCCTAGTCCTCCTTGCCTGTAAAAACTATGCAGATCTGTCCCCTAGGGTCTTGTTAGCATTCCAGGAAACTCTCCTAGGTTGTAGCTCAGAGATGCCTGGTAACATATAAATCTTCAATATCGTTCTCTAAACTATTGGAATGGATTTGGTTTTGGATCAAGTCAGATGACTGTTTCAACTCTTTTTTAACTCCAGACATGCATGAACACCCTCAACTTGACAAGGCTTTAGACCACTAATGCTCAATAGTTTATAGATTCAATGGATAAATGGAGAATACTGACTGTACCAGCAGATGCATACATAAGCACATATGAATGGATAGCTACAGAAAGTAAATGAAGTTTGCAAATCTAATTTATCAACGTAAAGATAAGATGGCAGTTATCTGGCATTAGACATAGAAGAAAACCTGAATAACCTATTCAAGTGCAAGCTTAGAATAGAGGAGAAAATGGTAATTGAACATGTAACAACAAAAGAAGCTTGTATTACTGGAATGAAGATGAGACGCTGGGAGGAATAGAGTATCCACAGTCTCCAAAAGTTGAACCCCTATTCCTTCTAACTTTTAGCCATTTATAGGCTTTTTACAATGCTCTCGGGCTCTCTAGGGCTCGAGATGTCTTAATCTATCCCCTCTGGCTTCTAACTACTTGATGCCATAACTAGACAGACATGAGCCAAAGGTCTCTTTTCCTAACAAACACAGTGACCAAATTTTGGTAATTTCGCCATGCTGTCAGGTGGCTCACTCGTGCCAGTGATGTTCCATGACCATTTCTATTGGTTCGATTGCATCGTGCTATTTTTTTCCCCTTTCAGCCAAGTATTCCGTTATTTCAGTTCAACTACCCGACTGTCATAAACACTGACAGAGCCAACAACTTTCCTCCCAGGGTGACTGATGGGAAGTGGGGTACGGGGGCATATGGCCCGTTGGATGGGAGGGATCAACAGTCAGGATGTTGGTCGAGCAGTGGAGGACGAACTGAGGTGACCATGAATGAAGGCCATTGGATCGGGAGAGATGGACGGAGGATATCAATCGCCGGAGGCCTAAAGTCGTGGCGGGACTGGAATAAGTCCAAGCCGTTAGATCTCAGATGAGTAGATCGAACGACTATCGGGCAGAGGAGGTGCTCGAAACATAACACCCGGGAGCGGTTTCACCCAAGCGGGAAATGGTTTACATCGGGCAGTCATCGGGTGATAAGCGGTAAAGGTCGGAGCCCGCCCGATTCCATTCATTGGGCGCCACGTAGCAGTGGAGGAGAGAGAGGAAACCGCCTTTATCAAGAGGGTATCCCTCTCGCTTGTTGCCTGAGCGATATGTGCGATAGCCGTTAGATCTGGTGGGAATGATCTAATGGCAATAATTGATCGAGCATATCATGTCGGTCGGTTGAAGTGTGGGCCGTCGTATCGGTGGGAAGATCGACAGCGGGGGGAACACAGAGGTACGAGATGTCTTCAAGAAATGTGCAAAGGGCGCATATGGGCAGAAAGGTAAGGTTTTCGGGGCAAATATGGGTTAATTTACGTAGGGCCAAGCTAAAAGTGGGTTTTGTTAGGATGTGAGGGTTGGGTTAGGATATGAGCATATGAGAATGGGAGTGGATGAGTGAGAAAAGTGGGGTGATGGACCGTGTGGGAACCTTTCCACGACAGCAAAACAGACCATTTCCTTCCTTTAGCCTTCAAAATAGCAGCACTGCACCTCAGGGCTAACACTGGCTCCTTCTGGGGATGAAAGCCTCCCTGTGAGGTTTCAAGAACTGCAGACTACTGCCTTTCCAGTAACAACCAAAAAAAGCTTATCTCCTAGTGTTCCATTGCGCATGGAGTTTATTTGCATAAAAACAAAAACTGAAAAACCTATTACAATATTAAGGCCTTAAAGCCTCATATGAAGTAAAGTTTCAAAAACTGCCCATTGACTGGGCCATCAAAAACACCTTCCCCCTCTAAATTTTGTAGAATGAAAGTATTGTTCTTTTAAACTTGAGCAATGACAATCGGTCCTGTCCATAAGGCATCAAATTTACCATGGTTGCCCTTCTTTTCCTTCAATGCATCCCATTTGAGAACCCAGTCACCAACCTGAAAACTGTCCACCTTTGCTTTTCTATCAAAGGTTTCTTTGATCTTCTTCTGATGAATTCTTGACTTCTCCACCATTTGTTCTCTGATCTGTTGTAATTCAACCAAGTTACTCATCCTCCTTGCCATGTCATTCTCTTCATCTTATTCTTCTTGCAAGACTTTGGCCATAGGGAGAATCAGTTGGATAGGAAAAATAGCATTAGCGCCATAAACCAGCTTAAATGGAGAATTTCCTATGGACTTCTTGTTGGTAACTCTGTCAGCCCATAGTGCAAACTTCAACTTGGAATCCTAGTTCTTTTTGTTTTCCTCCAATGGTTTTTTGATTATCCTTACAAGACTCTCGTTAGATGATTCTGCCAAGCCATTGCTTTGAGGATAATATGAGGTAGAATGCACTAATTTAATGCCCATAGATTCACACATGTCCACCAATTCTTGTGCCCTGAAAGTTGTTGCATTATCAGTGTTTAGTTTGGTTGGGCAACCAAATCTAGTGAGAATATTCTCATTCAAGAATTTCATGACAACTTGATGATTAACATTCTTAGTGGGTATAGCCTCAATCCATTTGGTGAAATAATCGATGGCTACCAAGATCCATTTGTGCTGGCCATTGGAATGTGGATTGATCTCACCTATAAAGTCCAAGCCCCACTGTTGGAAGGGACCATTGGCGTGTACTGGCTTCAAGGACAGAGATTATAGATGTTGTCTTCCTGCAAACCTCTGACATTTGTCACAAGACCTCACAAAAGAAAACACATCAGAGAAAAGAGTAGGCCAATAATACCCAGCTCTCAGGATCTTGTGGGTTATGGTTTTCCAATAATGATGCCCTCCACAGATGCTAGAATGGAACTGGTGCGTGACTTCCACGGATTGTTCTTTGTCTAGACATCTCAAGAGGATCCCTGATGGATATTTCCAATAATGCAGGTTTTTATTAATGCAGAATTTGGCTGATCTGAGCTTAATGGCCCGGGCTTGACTTGAGCTAAGCCTTGGAGGGACTTCTAGCTTTTGCAAAAAATGAACTACATTGGAATACCATTCACAGGTGGCTATATTTTCAGCCAAAGACTGATTTTGCTCTTGCTCTTCTGCTGCTTCCTCTGTTTGCTCACCACCTGAATTTGAATCCATGCAATTTATGTCTAGCAAACTGCAATTTTCCTCAGCCATAAGCTTAGCCAAGCCCTGGCCTTTGACAAGCTTGGTGGGCTTCACCTCTTTGTTGAACTATATGAGTTTTGCAATCCATTTAGCTCTCTTTCCATCAATATCTGGCTGCGTTAGGACATCTTTCACTGAGGCTGAAGGTACATACGCAACCACTTTGGAATGCAGAATATAAATTTTGAATGCCTTTAAAGATTTTATGAGAGCATAAGCTTGTTTTTCAATAAGGTCATACCTTAGTTCAGCATCCCTCAGAGTTTTGCTGAAAAAGGCCATAGGGTGCTCTACACCTTCATCATTTTTCTGCAATAGAACTACTGCAAGTGTATCATAAGAGGCAAAAGAGAAGATATAAAACTCCTTGGTGTAATATGGACTGATTAGAGTGGGAGCTTCCATGATAGCTCATTTGATGGCTTCAAAAGAGCTTCTTGCACCATCTGTCCATTTTATTTCTGATCCTTTCTTCAATATGGAGGTGATGTGCTTCACTAGTTCTGCAAGGTTTGGAATGAACCTCCTGACAAAGTTAATCTTACCCAGGAAAGATTGAATGTCCCCTTTTGACCTTGGGATGGACAATGTCTAAATTGCTTGAACTCTTGCTGGATCGATATTCACACCTTCAGAAAAAACAATATGTCCCAGAAGTTTGCCTTCTTCTAGAGCAAACTGTGACTTCTTTGGGTTCACAGAAATCCCAAACCGTCTGCACTTTAGGAACACCTTCTTCAAATTCTGCAAATGGTCCTTGTGAGTGCTGGAAAAGATTGTTATGTCATCAAGGTAAATAAGGACAAACTTGTCCTTCTCTCCCACAAAGGCTATGTCCATGGCCCTCTGAAAAGTAGCCCCAACATTCATCAATCCAAAAGGCATCTTGGAGTACATCAAAGTGCCCCAAGGAGTAGTGAAGGCGGTATTTTCCTGATCTTCTTCATGTACAGCAATCTGATTGTAACCTGAAAATCCATCTAAGAAAGACATGACTCTAGCCCCTGAAACTTTTCGTAACAAGTGTTCCATCTTAGGCAGGGGTTATTTGTCTTTTCTAGAGCATTTGTTCAGATTCCTGAAGTCAACACAAAGCCTGATTTCTCCATTCTTATTTCTTACTACCACAAGGTTAGCTATCCACTTTGAATACCTTAGGGGAACTACGATCTTGGCATCCAACAGTTTCTTAATTTCCTTTTCAATCAAAGGCAGTAAGAGAGGGCTGATAGATCTTAACTTCTGCTTAAAAGGGATGGTGTTCTTCTCCAGTGGAATCTTATGTTGAATGATGTTTGTGTCATAGGTCTTAAGATCACTATACTCCCAGGCAAAAATATCAGCAAATTGTTTCATCAGGGTGCAATACTCAGAACTTTGGGCAGAAGACAAGTGGGTGGACAGATTTATGTACTTTGGATGGTATGGACTCCCTACATTATGTCTATGAATTGCAGACTCATTTTCTTTTTCCGCAGGCTTATAAGGTACAACATTATGATCAAACAGCTTCTCTAGAGGCAACAATCCTTTGGGTATATTGTTACTAGGCAGTTGAACAATGTTATCCTGACCAATTTCGTCCTTTAGCTTGGATTGGTTGCATTCTTCAATGGTTTCATTTTCTTGGTCAATTTGCATTTCAGAAAATTCATCAATGACTTGTAAAAACCTATTAATTTCATCATCATCTTCAAAAACTTTCCAGTATTTGAAATTTTCAGGCAGAGATGATCTATATTTCACCCAAACTTCGTAAGTCAATTTAGGAGGCAAAGGCAGGATAAACGTGCTAGCAGACATAACAAGGGAATTAACAAGTTGGTTCTTCATTCTAGGGATGTAAGAAATGTTGAAACTATTAAAAGAACCCTTGAGCTTCCATACCTCATCTCTATATGCTTTCAGCCTTGGATGCTTTGCTTGGAAAGTTTTGTTCACCTGTTGAATGATAAGGTCTGCATCTCCAAACACCTTCAGTCCTTTGATGCCCATTTCTTTAGCAGCGTTTAAGCCCAATATCAAAGCTTCGTACTCTGCTATGTTATTTGTGACCTGAAAAGTTAACTTGAAAGATAAATGAATGCATTCTCATGTGGGGGACACAAGGACTACACCTGCCCCTGTAGCTTCCTTAGAGCAAGCTCCATCAAAGAACATGTCCCAAATTTGTGGGCCTTCTTCCTCTGTGATCTAGCAAACTGGTTTCCTAAGCTGCATGGAGGCCAACTGGGATTCTTCAATCTGAAGAATACATGCTCCAAAATCAGTGTCGACAACATAGATGGGATGATTAATGGGATTCTTTTCATATAAGCCAACTGAGCTTCTCTGTATAATATCCTACTCTCACCTCCAAAAACTGGGATAGTAGCATAGGACAGATCATTTTGCAATGTTCCACCTAATCTCTTGATCCAACCTCTGGAAAGCAACATGCCAAACTTGGGGGGTACATCTGCTACCACAATATCCATCATCATGCTCTTCATGGATAGCTAAGACAAGGTGATGGCTAGGTCTTTGATTAATCCCAAACATTCCAATTTTCTAGAGTCAAAAGAAAACAAGTCATGATAAGGCTTCGTAATGTCAAGACCCAACTCATCCATGACAGCCTTGGGCATTAGATTATGGTTGGCTCCTATGTCCAGAAGGCAGTTGTGAAGGATTTTTTCATGAATATTCAAAGAGACATAGAATGATGGGGAGCTGTCATCATAATTTTCAATCATTTTACTAGGAACAATAGCTGGTTTGTCTTCTTGCAGATTTACATACTCAGTGGAGGCTTGGATGGCTTTAGGCTCAAGGGCCTCGAGGATAGATCTTTTGAAGGACTCATTCTTCACTAGTTCAATCAAAGGTATAGGTATTCTTAGCTTCTGAATTTCTGATTCAAAACTGAAAGGAGAAGGAGACTTTTCAAGGCCTCTTACCTCGTGAATTGGAGCTTTGAGGATGATGGGATCAACTGTTGGTCGTTTCTGCTTATTAGCTTGCTGCATTGCAGGTAAAACAGCTTTCTGAATAGGATTTTGCTTGACATTATTCATCTTCGACCTTAGATCATATCTATGTTGATCACCAATTTGCAGAACAACTCCACCATCCCAATCTTGGCTGATCTGGTCATTGAATAATGACTTTTCATAGGCAGCTAAGGTCAAAAAGGAGGCACTGCCTTTGTCTTCCATATAATGTATCTCATCATCTTCATCAAACTGCTCCTCTTCCATGACTACATTATGAAAAGGGGTCTTCACCCTTTGGTCTTAATTGGCATCTTTGCTTCTTTGTAGAATCTGCAACTGCTCATTAGCTCTTCTATATGGATTTGGATTTCTAGGAGCAAAGGTATTAGGAACTCTTCCTTTCCCAAGGTGCTGCTCAACCTTTAATTTGTAGATTTCAGAGGCTAGTGACTCTATCATCTTGGTCATTTTATCTATCTTGGGATCTCAAGATGATAAAGGCTCGCCCCTCTGTCTCCTTCTATCAACATTCCCCTTGAGCTTATCTGCAGCCATGATGTTTAATTCTACTTCCAAGGCTGCATCCTGCATATCAGCCAAGGTAGCACATCGTCTCTCCCTCAACAATAGACATAAGTCAGAATCAAAGGCACTGGCATAGGTGAGTTTAGCAAAGGTAGTGGTGGGTTTTACTTCAGCTGGTATCTTGCTATACATGCAATTAAACCTCTTATTAAAATTAGACAACAACTCACCATTTTCCCTCTTTAAGTTCCCAAACTCAGTGTGGTAGTAGAGTAGATCCTTCTTATCCCCTCAATGCTTTAGGAATACATCATCTAAAGCCTCAATATCTACTATAGACCTTGGAGTCAGTTCTCTGAACCATTTTCTAGCCTCTCCATCTAGACTTTGGACAAAGACTCTCATCCATACATCATCTTCACTAATGTCCAGGTTATCAGCATAGCTATAGAATGATTCAAGATGTTCCTCAGATGTGACACCTCCAGTCCCAATGAACTTAGGCATATACTTCTGATATTCTCCAGTAGGCATGGCATTTAGAGGAGTGGGCAGTACTAGAGGTCCATACCTAGCAGCTATGATTCTTTCCATTTGGTAGGTGTTGCCATAGCTGTAGTGGCTATAAGGGTAGTGGAAGTCTAAATGACAGAGGGTTGAGGAGTGACTGACAGGACTAAAGGAGTATGATGGATAGGAGGAGAGGTTTCATTTGGGCTTACAACCAAAGAAGAACCTAAAGAATAAGGAGCTCTATGAATCTCTGAGATTTTTTCTTCACTGCTAGTATTAGATGCTATACTCTCAACATGTATTTGTTCTATTACAAATTTTTCTTGAAGAGATATAGAATATTGTTTAGAGCTGCCTAAACCTGATGCTCCTTTCTGTAACACCTTTCTTTCTTTGATGATCCTTCCGGGGTCAGGTACTGGGCCAGCTTGTGGCTTCTGAGTATTTCTCTGAGTATGCCTTCCAAACTGAGCCAGAACTACGGAGTGGAGTCACCAAGAGGTTTGTCCTCCAGTGGAGTCGCCAGATAGATGATTACAACCCATATAGTGTCCAGACTTTGTCTATCATCAAAGTTGGATCTGTGTCATCCCCTAGGGAAGCTAAGCTTCAGTCTCCTCTCCCTGGCAGCAGCGCCAATTATGTTAGCACTCCAAGAAAATATCCTAGGTTGTAGCTCGGAGATGCCTCGTAACATATAAATCTTCAATATCATTCTCTGAACTATTGGCATGGATTGGGGTTTGGATCTCATCTCTTTTTTCACTCTAGACATGCATGAACATCCTCAACTTGACAAGGCATTAGACCACTAATGCTCAATAGTTTACAGATTCAATGGATAGATGGAGAATATTGACTGTACCAATAGATGCATACATAAACACATATGAATGGATAGCTATAGAAAGTAAATGAAGCTTGTAAATCTAATTTATCAACGCAAAGATAAGATGACAGTTATCTGGCATTAGACACAGAAGAAAACCTGAATAACACGTTCAAGTGCAAGCTTAGAACAGAGGAGAAAATGGTAATTGAACATGTAATAGCAAAAGAAGCTTGTTTTACTGGAATGAAGATGAGACGCTGGGAGGAATAAAGTATTCACAGTCTCCAAAAGTTGAACCCTTATTCCTTCTAACTTTCAGCCATTTATAGGCTTTTTACAATGCTCTCGGGCTCTCTAGGGCTCGAGATGTCTTAATCTATCCCCTCTGGCTTCTAACTACTTGATGCCATAACTAGACAGACATGAGCCAGAGGTCTCTTTTCCTAACAAACACAGTGACCAAATTTTGGTAATTTTGCCACACTGTCAGGTGGCTCGCTCGTGCCAGCGACATTCCATGACCATTTCTGTTGGTTCGACTGCATCGTGCTATTGTTTTTTCCCCTTTCGGCCAAGTATTCCATTATTTCAGTTCAATTGTCCGACTGTCACAAACACTGACAGAGCCAACAACTTTCCTCCCCGAGTGACTAATGGGAAGTGGGGTACGGGGGCATATGGGCTGTTGGATGGGATGGATCAACGGTCAGGATGTTGGTCAGGCAGCGGAGGACAAACTGAGGTGATCATGAACGAAGGTCATTGGATTGAGAGAGATGGACGGAGGAGATCAATCGCCAGAGGCCTGAAGTCGTGGTGGGAGCGGAATAAGTCTGAGCCGTCAGATCTCAGATGAGTAGATCGAACGGCTATCGGGTGGAGGAGTGGCTCGAAAGATAACGCCCAAGAGCAGTTTTACCCAAGCGGGAAATGGTTTACATCGGGCGGTCATCGGGCTATAAGCGGTAAAGGTCGAAGCCCGCCCGATTCCATTCATCGGGCACCACGTAGCAGCGGAGAAGAGAGAGGAAACCGCCTTTATCAGGCAGGTATCCCTCTCGCTTGTTGCCCGAGCGATATGTGTAATAGTCATTAGATCTGGCAGGAATGATCTAACAACAATGATTGATCGAGCATATCACGTCGGTTGGGTGAAGTGTGGGCCGTTGGATCGGTGGGAAGATCGACAGCGGGGGCGGGCACGGAGGTACGAGATGTCTTCGAGAAATGTGCAAAGGGCGCATATGGGCAGAAAGGTAAGGTTTTCGGGGAAAATATGGGTTAATTTACGTAGGGCCAAGGCGAAAGTGGGTTTTGTTAGGATGTGAGGGTTGGGTTAGGATATGAGCGAATGAGAATGGGAGTGGATGAGTGAGAAAAGTGGGGTGATGGACCGTGTGGGAACCTTTCCACGACAGCAAAATAGACCATTTCCTTCCTTTAGCCTTCAGACAAGCAATGCTACACCTCAGGGCTAATAGGTCCCATCCCTCATCAGCCATCGATTGTCTTAACTGCGTAATCTTGACTTCTAGTGGCCACTACAGAATCCACCCCCCTACTGAGGACTATGTGTAGAAGTTCCTCAGTCAAGCCTGAGTTGCGCTCTGCGTAGTCTCAGTGATCAACGTCTCTCCTTGTCACCTGGAACTATGCAGTGTAGTTACTGGGCCCTCTTTCCCAGCCTGTCACCTATCCCAGGCTTAGTTCATGGATAAAAATGCATCATCTTAGGATATGGATTTTTCGGATTGATGTCATCCCGTCATGAGTGAAACGTAGGAACATGTACACTCTCAAATCATGGCGAGATGATGAAGAAAGAGAAGGAGGAAACATGCCCGAAGACTCACTTACAGCTGGATGGACAAAAGAACCTATTAAGAGAAAGAAAAAGAAACACATGTATGCAGCCACCTCTCAGGACCAAATATCATTGAAAACCCGCATCATCAAGCTATGTGGAGGAAAAGATAAATAATATCCAAGAACACATCTATCACTCAACAGAAATTGTGGCTTGACATTGCCACATCATCAAGCTAGTCCATGTCAGTAGTGTCATGTCAAGTCATGTCATGAGTTGTCAAAGGCCACATCACTATTATGGGCCATGTATATTGTAAATCAAATGTATTGTAAAGTGGAAGTCCAATGGACACACATGAATATGAAGAGTCATGTTAGTTGAAAATTCATAGGAAGTTGAACAGTCATGAGGGTAGTCAAAGAGTCATAAGGGGCAAGCATCACCCCTTGGTTATATATACCCCCTCATTATATGAGCAAAGGACTTTTCACCTTGGCTCCTCTTGCAAAGCATTAGAGAGATCAATCAGTTCTTTGAGGAGCAAGGAGTGGCTCCAATGTCCCACTACTGGGGCTAGTGATGTACAATGTAAATATGTGTCTTGGAACTTTTTTTTATTACAAAATCCTTTTTAGGCCAGCACGTTTCCATGCATGAATTATGGATGTTTGTAAGACTATTCTATGAGCATTTGTATTTCATGTTTTCTTTCACATGTACTAATATAGTTGAACTATTTCGGTTGTTTTAGTGCTTATCTTGTTGGGAATGTGTTGTAATGCTTGTCACTACTGTCTCATCCTTGTGGACTATTCCGCGGGATACTAGACAAACCTTTCTTTACTTATCAGTTATATTGACCATCACATCCATTGTGGACTATTCCGCGGGATACTAGACAGACCTTTCTTTACTTATAGTTTATAATGATCGTCACATCCATTGTGGACTATTCCGTTGGACGGTAGACAGATCTTCTCTTGTTCATCGGTTTTAACGACTGTCACATCTGATGTGGACTATTCCGCTGGATGTTGGACAAGCATTTCTAGTTCATGTGTGTCTCTTCCTAGGTGGTACTATTACCTCTCACTTAGAGGCTCACTTTTCTTCCCATTTTGCAGTAAGATAACCTAGAAATAGTTGTGTTCCACACTCACCAGGCACACTCAACTTGCTTTTTGAAGATACCATTGCATCAATCTCTTGTGATGATAGTTAGAGCTGAGGCAAATCTATAAGAATTTTGCAACCAGGCCATTATGCTGAATGAGACTCCTACACCAAATGGTGTGAGGTTTGATTGGGAATTCATACTGGGGAGATCCCCTGAATTTTGGCAGGTCCAGCACCGTGAACATTTTTGGTGCTAGAAGGAGGGCCGCCAGTATTATGTGGCTGATTGTCCCATCGACCCCACTCATCCATATTTTGGTCAAGGTAGTAACGTCCACTCCCTCTCCCCCACTCACAATTCTGAGGTTGGTAACTCCTCACCTCCTAGGCTTGAACGTGAAATCCCGTACCATCAAATTTGATCTCTCTGCCCCATCACTCGTCAATTTTCAAAAGTTGTTGGACTGATTCTGAGAGTAATCGCTCTTCCATATTCTCAAAAGAAGAACAAGACCACCCCCATAGGAGTAGTGGTCTCCTCTGTTGAAGAAGTGATCCTCGCCACTCTTGAAGAACTAGCAGAGGTTGTTGAAAAGGAAGAGGAGCCTCCACTCTTTCACCAAGGAGAAGGAGATAATCCCTTACTCTCGGGTTCAAATTTTGGCAGAGGAGGTGGAGGGGAAGGAAACGAAGGAGAAGAAGAGGAAGAGGAACCAACAGATTCAAAAGAGGAAGAGGAGGATAACAAAGAAGACAACATGGCAGACCAAAATTTGGATTGGATGACTCAGGGCCCACTGGCACTTTTGGGTGTCCTGCACAAGATGCCAAGACACGTGGAGAAGCTCTTAACGAAATATGACCCTGACAAGATGGTGAAGGTTGAAGATCACTTAGACAATTTTTACCTACATCTGCAAACACTTGAGGTATGTTATGATGATGTTCCATGTAGACTATTTCCATGTACCTTGGATGGTAGAGAAATTGTATGGTACCACAGCCTTCCTCCAAACTCCATTCATAATTGGAGGGCATTCAAAAGGATATTTCTTGAGAAATTTTCTGAAGATAAGACCCCTGCCATGTTACTGAAGGAGTTGGGTAGTCTCAAGATGGAGCAGAAGGAAAAGGTTAAAGATTTCAATTAGAGGTTCAACTGCATCTTGAACAAGTTTTCGGATGACACAAAACCTCATGACTCCATCACCATTGACTACTACACTTCTGCCTTGCCAACCAGTATTGTGCAGTTTTTCAAGCGAATTGTGAGACCAACTCTAACAAAAAACTATGAAGAGGCTATTGTTGTAGAGAAGGACCTACACGCTATTGGAGTCATCACAGATGATGAACCCACCAAAGACTCCAAAGACACAGGTAAGAGGTCTCAAGCCTCTGTGAGCAAGGCTAAGGAAAAGGAATCAAATGATCTTGAAAGCCTTACTCATCTCGTCAAGTCTCTAACCACCAAAATGGCTGAACTAAAACAAAGGAAAAGCAATACTACCATGAGTAGCAAGCCCCCAGGTTCATGTCTAGAAAGAATGCAACTTCTGATAGCAGCAACAATCAGCTAGCAAAATATGCACAAAGTTCCAATATGGTTCTGAACATTGAGAAAATTGGCACGGATTCATACTACAGGTTCCATAATGAGCATCATTCGGAGAAGACATGCCCATAATGGAACCAAGGAATCAGAAGTTTGGTTGCACAATTGTTTGAATTCGTCATGGTTGAGGAACATGTTGAGCCTGATGATGAAGCTCCAAGCATTGGGCATGCAATAAACATGTATCAGTATGTTCTTGCAACCCAGAAAATCACTACCGACAAGGAGCCTTCGAGTGATGGTCCGCCTAGAAGAAGAGTAACCAATACAAATTGATAAGTCAGGGGTCAACCACTGTGATTGAGGTGACGAAACAAAAATGCAAAGAAAATCTGTTAAGAAAACTGAGTCCTCCAGCTAACTCAATGTAGAACACTTAGAGAAAGTCCGGGAAGATTGTTCCAATGAAAAGTGTTTCCACCAGCAGTAAAGACAAAACCATTCCACCAGAAACCATAAAATGAGTTTCAACCCGGGACACCTTGGTGAGTCTTCCCATAATACAATACAACATTGTAGAAGACATGAAGAAGGTTCATGCAAACATCTCCTGTTTGAACTCACAAAAATCATGAGCTAGCGGGACATTCTTCTACGAGCACTTGCGAAAAATTCTATCGGTAATGATACCTCTTCAGATAAGGGATCTAATAAGTCTCTTGACACTCTCGCATATGTGCTTAATGCACTCCGGTTGGAGGGTAAATCACTCTTCCCACCATTGTTGTTAACATTTGAAATCTTTAACTTCAATGTACACAATTTCTTGGTTGATTTCGGTGCATCGGTTAATGTCATGCCACTCTCTGTGGCTAAGAAGATCAATGCTCAATGGAATAAGATAGATGCACAAATCATCCAACTGAATAGAACTTGTGTTCCAGCAATTGGTGAACTTAGGGGTGTTATCATCTGATTATCAACTGACAAATGAGTTCATTAATGCATCAACATTGTAATTGTGGACATTCTGGAAGCATATGGGGTATTACTGAGCAGAGACTGGTCAAGCAAGCTGCAAGGATACTTTTCCATTGAATGGTCACACTTATGGCTTCCATGTAGAGGCAAGAACAATCAAATCTGGGTACAGTCAGAGAGATACATGAAGCACATTGTGACTCCCTTGGATGGGCAAAACGAGCCGTTGGATTTTGCAGAACTTGTTTTCAACAATTGTTTTCTAGAAACACAATTGGGGTGCTATCTTACAGATCCATCCCTAGTTCCACCAAACACACAGTTGGACCTCCTTCCATGTCCACCTGGTGATAATGAACTTTGTACAGTAAGTAGTAATAATAGTAGTAGTAGTAGTACTAGTGCGGTAAGCATTCCTTGTACAGATGATATGTGGATCATGTACTTTGACGGGTCCAAGACATAGGACAGCTCTGGAGCTGGTTGTGTTTTAATAGATGCACTACAGAGAAAACACTTAATACTAGTCACTTGGAATTTGAGTGCATGAACAACACCAAAGAGTATGAAGCACTCATCCTGGGCTTACAAAAAGCCATCAACCTCAATGTTGATGTCCTAAAAGTGGTAGGTGACTCTGAAATCGTGGTGTGTCGGGTACGTAACACTATATGTGATGTATCACCTCATCTTAAGAGTTATCAATAAGAGGTATGGTGACTCATCTCTCATTTCCAAGCTTTCAATATTGCTTCAGTACCAAGAGTGTGTAACGCAGCTGCAGATGCCTTGGCAAATGCAGCTGCTAGGATGTTACTATTAAGGGATGAATTTACTATTGAAATTTTTTATAAACCTTTTGTCCCAAAAAACATAACTAACTTACACATTTTTTATGATGACCAACAGATATTGTACTTTATGGGCACTCTAACTATTAAAAGATGCAGCGAATGATGAGGACAAGTACGAGCATGAGCAGACTCTGCAGACACAACCAATAGAAGCAAAGGAAACCTCATCCCCAAGGGTGTGGTATCACTGGAAAAATTGTATGATCTGTAGAACCATTTTCGGGGACCTATGAATGCCAAGACCCACAGTTCTACATTTTCACATGAGCAGATCAATTTGGGAACAGAGAAAGATCTGAAGTATGTTAATATTGGTACTTGTTGTACACCACAAGAGAGACAAGATTTTATCCGCCTATTCAAGTAGTATCAGGATGCCTTCACGTGGAGATATGACGATCTCAAGACATATGACACATGAATAATCTAGCATGTGATACCAATCAAGGAAGGGGCCAAGCCTTTTCAGCATAAATTAAGGAAAGTTCATCCTGCGCTTGAGCCCCTCATACAGAAGGAATTGAGAAAATTGTTAGATGCTCGTATTGTAATAACCCTGGTGAAAAACTCATGTAAAATATATAATACCACAGTTGATGGGACATGTATTCCAAGCTGAATGGTGGGAAAAACATCCTAGTGGGTGTTCATCTGGTTTATTATGGCTAAGGAAATTGGAAAAGGCAATGGAAAAGGCTTTGGAAAGGAAAATGGCATTTTTTGCACATTTATTTATGAAAATAATGGAAATTAGGAGAACAGGGAGGTTAAAGGTCACAGGTTGCATGTGAGGAGGAAAATGAACGAAAATAATGGAAAATTAAGAAAATAGAGGCCTCATTCATAAAAAGGTTTCTGAGGATCAGTTGATAACGTTTTTTCAGTTTAGTTTTGGAGCTCTCTCACTCACTCTTGGACGCTTAGAGTTTTCTTGGAGCACTTTGGCATTGGAGCAATAAAGGCAAAGAAGGCAAGAGGAAGCAAAGATCAAGCAGGGAAAGGTAGGATCAAGCAACTAAAATAATATTCTTTGAAGGTATCGATTTGCATGTGTATTTTCCTTGATAGATTTGGCATGCATGGTATTGCATGTGGTTCTTTTCTATCATGGCATGGGTTTTTCCAGGTGTGGTAGTGTTTTCAGCCTAGCCTTGTGTTGATCAAAAAAAATATCCTCTGTCAACATTAGGGGAGACCACCCGGCCAGGAACTTAAAGCAACTCCTTTTCCATTGAAGATGGTGGTTCCGACTGGTTATGGGCCCAGTTACCCTATCATCTAAGACTAACGCAAAACTAATCTAATACTAATCTAAAACTAATACAACCTAAACTAATAATTAATCTATTTACATCATAGTATGTTACATTTCCTTTATATCGATCTTTAAAGATGTAATTTAAAGAAGTAAATTGACACAAAGGCTTGATTGATTTAAAAATATTGATCAAACCACAATTATTTGATTTATTTGTCTCTTTAAGAGAGGAATTGATGCAAAGCTAAATATACAAATGCAAGACTAATATAAAAACATAAAATCCTATCTCGAACTAGAATGGGATAGCCCTCTCCTAATCCGAGAGCAAGTTAACTAAAACAGGGGGAATGATTCGTTTATGAATGAATTCAAAATTAATATTTGATAATGAATTCCAAAATAGTTTGTAAACTCATAAAAGGTTAAAACAACTATGTAAATCAATATACTTTAATAAATAGTTATTAAGGTAAGTCCATCTACAATCCTGTATTCATTTTAAACATAATTCATTATAAAATTTGTATCAATCAAAAGAATAGTTCATTTGAATTAATACACATAGAAGAAAAATACACCTGTAAATGAGTAATAAATAGTTATCGTTCACTACAAGTATAATTCAACGAATTAAGTTTGATTTCGATCTCATTCTGCCTCTTGGAGATAACTCTTTCAGGACTTCAGCAACATATCACAATTGACTCAATAATAGTGTTAGATATCAAAGAAACATACTACGAATGGAGATCAAGACAAATTATAAAACTTTGAAAAAAAATATAAAATTTAGCATTCCGGTAATAGTACACAAGAATGAAAATTCATTAAATGGTGCCAAAATTACATTACAAAATATGCAGTCCTTGAGTAGCTCAGACCCATAATAAAACTGCATGCAATAGTGCAAAGCAATTATAACAGAGCCAGAAACCCTCTTTCCATCTATACAAAGAAAAGATGAAATAAAACTCAATCCAGATGAGGATGAACATATAAATGTGTACCTGGAAGAATTCGATCATAATTTTACCTGATGAATCTTCATTTTCTCCCATGTATTAATCAAAGTTCAAAACCATATTCTTATTCAATTTAAACTAATTTCTAAACTACACCTAATCCTAATCTAAAAGGCAAACAAAGATTAAGTGAAATTGTACTTCCAATGTAGCCATTCAAGCATCTTATTTTTTGCATGAATGTGCACATCAAACATTAGTAATAAAAGCATAAATATAATTAAACCAAAAGAAATAAAACTAAAAACATTATGTACATCTATTGTTAATGTATGTACAAGAAGCAACTTATTTACAAAATCCTTTCCCTGAAATTCTTCCAAACATTTGCCTACAAGATCATAAAATTTAGGATGTATTTCAATTGTTGCTTGAAAGAGATTCAAGGAAAAAGGAAACAATAGGCCCATGTTAAATGATAAGTCTTTGAATATCATAGGTTGTTGTAAACAAGGAATTATATGTACATTACTAGAAAATTTCTTTTCAAATGAATCAATAAATCGTGGGTAGTAATATAGAAAATTTCTAGAGGGATTACATGGCTGGACAATATATAATGATAGGCTCTCAAATGTCAACATTCGTGAAAAATCAATTTGAAAATCAGAAAGAAATTGGCCACACATAATCATCAAATAGAATTTCAAAATAAGAATTAACCAATGTTCATGATTATAATTCTGAAATTGATTTTCATTTATGTTGATTAATGTGTTAGATGAGAGACTAGAGTTATGATGCTCATAGTACCAACATAGTGTGTTTAGAAAATCAAAAATAAAATTCGAAAAAGAAACAAACTGAAATCTGAGAAAATGAGAAAAAGGAAAATTATAATTTACATCTAAATTACAGGTAATGATACAACACAACGGGAGTCTGTTTGTAAATATTTTCTTCTCACAAGTGATTACAAAATTAAAATCATTTTTATTTCCATTCACTTGCAGAGATGGGAAAATTCCTAGATTATGATCCCAAAAAGGAATGTCATCATTGTAGGAATCATAAATTGGGGCAGATTCGTGATTGTTGAAATCATCATGATGATTGAATGATTGAGAATTTATTGAAACATTTAAATTAACATTCTTTTCATCTTCAAAAATAGATTTACTTAAAGAATTAATTTTTGAAGAAGAAGAATAACGAGGTTCAATGTTTTCATCATTATGAACAATTTCATTAATATCCTCTTTTCCTAAATCAGAATCAGACAGAGAATTAGCAGAATTGTAAGTGACTAAATTTCTCTATCCCTATCAGAACTTACTGATAATTCGTAAATGGTAACTCCTTTATCTTGTGAATTGTTATCAATGTCGAAAGGAGAAGCTGAATTATTATTTAATGAATTATCAAATAAATCGGGATACAAATAAAAGTAAGAATTTGAATTTACAATCCTGTAAATTTCTCTATTAGAAAAATGTTGCTCGTTTCCCAAAATGTGTGCTTCAAAATCTTCTTGATTTGCATGATTGCAAACTTTGGGATGTTGATCCATGTTCTCATTGCTAGAAGAATTGGATTTTCCATTTCTTAAAGAAATATCAGGAAGAAGATATTGATTGCTGCTCATTGCTAGTTGTAATTGTTCATTCATAGCAACATTATTTTATTTGGACGAAGACATTTTTCTCCTAAAATCGTTCATTGGCAATCTAGTTTCTAGAAGAGGATCATTATTGATGGTTTGAGTAGTAGATTCTTTAATAGAAGTAAATGAATTTTTTTATTCTTGACAAGGAATACAAGGGAGAGATATCAAATATTTAAACCAACCCATCAATTGAAATTGAGGAGGTAAATCTTTAGACTGAAATTGCATTAAAATAAATTTGAATCTAATTAATAAATCATCCAATGACTGAACTTCCATCAATTCAGCTAATTGATTACATACCTTTTCATAATCATATCACTGAAAGGCATGAAGGAAAATCTATGAAAATTCGTCCCAACTATGTACAGAGGCAACTGGAAGTGATAAGCACCAGTCCTTAGCTTTTTCTGTCAAAGTAAGAGTAAAAATCCTGCAAATATTATCTTCATCAATATTAAAATTATTGCAACTTAAAATAAATTGAAGGAGATGATTAAAAGCAAAAGTCTTACCATTATATTTTACCTTAGACAGGATCTTGACTGCCTTTATTGGAGTGATTGTTGGATTAGGTCTACTAAAACAACTCCAAGGAGGTCTTTTAAATGGAGCCATAGTAGTAAGAAAAAATTTCAAAGCACAAAATCTTCAAAGAAAAAAATATACTATGGCCCTCCTTCTAGCGCCAAAAATGTTGATCGGCAAAAATGTCCTCCATCAACATTAGGGGAGACCACCTAGTCAGGAACTTAAACCAACTCCTTTTTCATTGAAGATGGTGGTTCCGACTGGTTATGGGTCAAGTTACTCTATCATCTAAGACTAACCTAAAACTAATATAAGCTAAACTAATAATTAAACTATTTACATCATAGTAGATTTATAGGAGAAGCATGGTAGTTTAGGATTTACCATTATGGGCTTGAGATCCACAAATGATGGGAGGATGAGTTCAAGGGATAAGAGGTGAAGTATCCAAGGTAGGATAAGATAGGATTTGAGATTCTTATCCATGGTAAATAGTTAAAACAACCCTTGGAAGCTCATGGAAGAGGAAACTTTGGAATAATTTTTAATTTTTATGAATTTCTAGAATCAACGCACCTACAGAAAGGAGACACTAGTGCTGACCAGCACTGGTGCAGAAGGGAGAAACCAACATTGATCGCAAGTGGCTAAAGGGACAGGGTGCGTTGGGGCTAAAAACATTGATTGTTAGCAATTAATCTTAGAAACTCATACTTTTTGGAAAAGTCATGCTGAGGACTTTGTGAAGGGATGCTGACAACATGGTCACGAATGTTGATTGATCTGGTTTATAGGACTATTGACCAGATGTAACAAAATGGCCTATACCGCTGAGGAAGTAGTGCATGAGACCCATGCCTTTCATCTCAAATTCCCTTACAAGGTCCTCCTTGAAAGGGCTGATCAGTTGTTCATCACCTATCAATATTAAATCATCAACATATAAAACAATGATAAGTAATTTATCTTCTACCAAAATATGATAGAGTTTCACATCCACTTAACTTTTAGTGAATCCCAATCTAATGAGATAACTATCAACCCGAGTGTACCAAGCTCAGGGTGCCTATTTGAGACCGTACAATGATCCCTTGAGTTTTCACATATAAGACTTCCGATCAAATGTCTCAAAACCTTTTGGTTGCTCGAAGTACACTTCCTCCTCAATAATGCCATTGAGAAATGTTGTTTTTACATCCATCTGGTGGATCTTCCACCCCATCTGCACAACCAGTGTAAGAATTGATATAATGGATGAATACCTTGCTAAGGGAGCAAAGGTTTCCTCACAGTCAATTCCCCCAACTTGAGAGAACCCTTTGGCCACAAACATGGCCTTATACTTCTCTATGATTTCATATGTTTCATGCTTAACCCTGAAGATCCATCTCGAACACACAATTGATTTATCTGTCATTCTGGGGACTACTTCCCAAACGTTGTTCTTCATGATGGATTTTTATTCTTCCACCATTGCAATAGCCCAAACTGGTTGTTCAATGGATTCCTCAAAAGATGATGGCTTATTCTCTACAAGCCCAGCCATTAGAGCCATGTATCTAGTGTACCTTTCATGTGACCTCCTTTGCTTGCACAAATTTAAAGGAGCTCCCACATTCTCCCTCACATCTTATTCCAATCTATCAGCTTCCCTGGTTATTTTTCTACCTTCTCTAGATGGTTCTGCTTGATTGGATGTCTACACTTTGCCTCCTCTCTTTTCCTCCATTTTTTGGCTGCTCCACAACTTCCTGAGGCTCCTCCTTTGGAGCTAAAAGTTACTCTTCTGGTGGCATTTGAATCTCCCTTTCAAGAGAGCATCTCATTGCTTTCTCCTCATCAAACTTTACATCCCTTCACACAAATGTCATTCTGAGGGAAGGTAAGTACACCCGATAATTATGTGGAGTTTTGGTGTTACCACAAGAAATCCCCTTTCTGTTGTCGGCTCAAGTTTCTTCCTTGAATCTTTGAAGACATGACAGTAAAAAGAGGCTCCAAAAATTATGAAATGAGACACATATGGCTTTATCCCTGAGAAAGCCTCCTCCGGTGTAATCATACCAAGAATCCGATGAGGAATGTGATTCTGAAAGTAGACTATTGTGTTACATGCCTCTGTCCACAAATGCAGTGGTAGGCCTTGGCCATGTAGCAAAGCTCTCGCAACTCCCATAATACTCTGGTTCTTCCTCTCAACTACCTCATTATGTTGTTGGTTGTGGGGAGTTGTCAATTCTCTTCGAATTATTTCTTTCACACAAAAGTCCTTGAAATCATTTGAAACATACTCACGTCCATTATCACTCTTGAGAGCCTTCACCTTCTTGTCAGTCTCTTTCTCAACTAGTGCCTTGAATTCTACAAATTTTGAGAATGTATCATCCTTCTTTGGCATGACAAAGATCCAGCAATTTCTTGAGAAATCATCAATAAAAATAACATAGTACTTATGTCTGGTAGTGGAGGCTATCAAGAAGGGCCCACAAACTTTAGAGTGGACTCTCTCCAAGACTACATTTTCTTTATCATCTCAATCATGGAATGTGGAATTCACATACTCCCCTAAGGTACAAGCCTTTCAGACGTCTTGTTACTCAAGTGATCCTTTAAGGAGGCTAGTGGTTATTTGTTGCATAATTTTTAAGGTTCCATGATGCAAATGGCCTAATCTCCTGTGCAAGAGTTCACCCACATCGCAACTTTTAACTTTCTCTCCCTTATTGCTTAATACAGCACAATATTCCACATCAAGTTTATATAGATTCTTCACATGAACCCCAATCTGCTTCGCCTGCCTAATAGCTATGTGTCTCAGAAAGGCTTTCCCTTTCCTGAAGATCACATCATAGCCATGGTATTCCAAAACTGCTATAGAGATGAGGTTCTTCTTCGGGCCTGGTACAAACATGAAATATTTGAGGCAAAGAGGGGATCCCAACTCCCTTGTAAAGGTTAGTCTACCAATCTCGGTAGCATTGTACCTTTCATTGTCCCCAAGTTGAATATGCATCTCGAGATATTTCTCCTCCAGGTCACTAAAAAACTCTCTACACCATTTCATGTTGAATGAGGCACCCGAGTCCAAGTACCACATGCTCCTCATCACAATTCTAGCCATGCATGCATTGGATTCACCTTCTTCTCCTCCTAAGTTGTTCTTGTTAGACTTTTTATGTGGACACTTTGTAGCATAGTGCCTAAATTCATGACAATTTAAGAATTTTATTTTGGACAAGTCTTTCTTCTTGCCCCCTTGGTTGGATTCTAGTTTGTTTTGAGATTTATTCCCTTTTCCCTTCTTTCCCTTTCCAATCAATGTAAAATTTTCTTCATCCCCTCCTTTGGATGAACTTCCAACTCTCGTATTTCGCCTGATTTCTTCGTGCACCAAATCAGACCATAAGCGTTCCCAATTCGGTAATTTATCCCTATTATTCACCAAGTCCCAATATCTATGCCAACTTTTGGGAAGGCCTGGAAGAGGTAGACTCACCAGGTCATCTTCTGCAACATTCAAACCAACCCATCCAATCTCATCCTGGACGTATGTAAATCTAATGAGATACTGCAGAATAGTATCATTCTTATGTATCTTAATGTTTTGAAGTGTGTCTTTGAGGGCCAGTTTTCTATGGTCATGGTTATTCTCGAATAGCTCGATCATTTCCTTTCACATTACGAAAGGAGTTTCTTTCCCATGGAGATTTGAGAGAATGTGGTCTCTCACTCCCTCCAGGATTATTCTCCTCACCTTAGCTACATCATTCTTCATTAGGCTAGGTTATAGGCATTCGTTGATCCTAGTTTTGGAATGTCTGTCTTGACATATTCCATCAATCCATTGTCATCAAGCACTTCTTCCATGTGATCCTTCCAGGCAATGAAATTTGAGTTGCCTTCCAAGGCATACTCTAATCTCAGTCCATTGAAGTCCATTCTCCCAACTCTGAAGAAATCCTACTACACTGAAGCTGCAAATTCGAATCTCCTGAGGAAAAACTTCAAAATTCTTTTTCTAATGTGAATCTTGCTCCAATACCATGTAGAAATATGGTGATAGAATTGCAACTGCTCAAGAAATTTAATCTAAATCAAGAGACACAATTCTACTCTACTGCTATGTGGAAATTAATTCACAATTTAGAACAACATTCGCAAACATGCATCAATCACATACACAAGTACACAGATTTATCTAGGGGAAACCAACTGGTAAAAATCCCTTAATCCTGCTTGCATTAATCATATGAATAGAGAATGCATTACAATGGCTTTCTCACTTTGAGCTCAACCTATAAGTGAATAAGTTTTCTCTCTGCTCAATGAATAACTTTGACCCAGACTTAGTCAATTTTTGCGTCCACCTGAGCTCCTATTTCCTTGTGAAAATCCTGATAAAATTGGCCCTATTTTTTATGAATTTCCTCCAAATTGATTTCGCAATTCCCATGGATTGATCATTGATTGCATGCAACACTTGTACACTCAAAACTAGTCTACAACTGATGTTACACTGCCTTGGGATCCCCACCACAACTGATAAATTCAATTCCTTGCATGCATGAACTATTTTTGGTTGATAGATCAATTAACTGGATGATCACTGAGTTAGATTGTTGTCCCACTACACAACTATCCTCCAACTAGTTCTATCAACAGTTAGAACTAGTTTAACTGAATACAACTAGAAATAAATGAACTGGATTGCTATAAATTAGCAATCAACACATGCAAACTGAACTCTAAGCCCTTAACTTGAATTTACTGAGCTAGTTGAGTGACAAGAGCCGTGTTACCTCAGTTAACTGCCTCCAAGTTGTCTTTTGATGTGGAAATTTTGAATTTACTCAATTTGACCAAGGCTAAGTCAAATTGAGTTTTTCTTACTACACTTCTCAATAGTATAAGTGTGGTAGGCTAAAGTTCAGAACCGGAAGAGTTAGAGGTCTAGAGCCCTCATAATCCATGTGATTGGGTGCATCGACCAAATTCTTGGGCAGGAAAAATCCAAGCCATCAATGGAGTGCATCCATGGTTTTTGGATGACCCCGGAGGCTCTTCCCCAGAGGTTCCCCTTTGGGGATTTCGAATGGAGCATGGTAGAAATTTTTCAGGGTATTATCCCTAGGGTGATGTGGCCTTCGAAGGGGGGGGGGGGGGGGGTATTTCACTTATAATACCTCCCTCGTAATGTATATGTGTCATAAATTGGGTTGTGTCCTCTGTCTAGTGGGGTATTATGTGATTGGATGAGTGAGTCAAAATCTATGGTAATATTTCCATGTTCCAAAGAGAGGTTGATCGATATTTCCACGTGGGACTACGCAAGCACCATGTGGTAGGTTGGTGAGGTGGAACTAATTAAATGGATAATCTTTGGATGGTCATATCTTTGAAACTGAGAGTTAGATCGAAGTAAAATTTATATCGTCGAAATCATACTCATGAGACAAACATAATGGTATCATCCATTTTGAGTTTCTCGAGAGTAAAAGAAAGAAAAAATTTGGACCCCATTTCCATAACTAAATCATGGATATTTTGTTTCCTCTTACTACCCATAGCCAAGGTTGGGGATAGTAGGGTTTATGTTACAAAGTGGTATCATAGATTCCAAATTCAACACTTGGACTGGATGGGCTCTATCACAAACATAACCAAGTGAAGGTTCAACATTAGACCTTTAAGATCTAATGAGGCCTTAAAGCCCCATATTGATCATCAGAACCTGGTTGTTTTTCTATTGATCATGTGTGTCACTCAGTGTATTTTATTGTGATATCTGCATGTAACATAATATTGACGATTTATATGATTTTTTGATACTCATGCACTAAATGAGGTGTAATGTTGCAGCTAGCTTTACACCAACATATTTTCACTGGCAAGCCAAGGTGATAATGTTCATTATGCAGCTAAGTTTTGTTAAAATCTAATAGTGATGTTTGTGTATGATAGCACATAAAAGACATTAAGGCCCAAAGAGATGAAAGCCAAATACCACAAGAACAATAAAGGGTACTAAAGTATAGAACTAATAGACCAGTGAAAGAATATAAAATGGTGTAATCTAGCTCTAACCAATCATAGCATGGACATGAAGAGGAAAGATCGGTAGAAAAATGAGGAGGGGCATACTCTCCCGATTGGATGGACACGTTGAGAAGCCTAAGAACATAAATAAGCAGTTCTAAAGCTGGCAATGAGAGGCTTGTCAAAGAATAAGAGAAGCAAGTTGAATTCAATGTAGTCATGCTGCGAAGCCTATCAGATTCACAAAGATAGAGACAACATGAGTTGGGGACCATCCATAGAGACATGTAATTCACATTGCGGCAGGAAGAAAGAACCAATGGGGAAAATGAGAGTGGGTCTAGAAAGAGACATCGGTTATCCAATGAATACATTGTGAAAGGAATCACTCTATTAAGTACCCCAAAAGGGAACTTAAGCACCCATGAGCAACAGTATGAGGACACTCATAGAAGGCTACCTCGTCATCACTATCATCATCATCATGGGAGAAGAAGGGAAAGAGAGTATATACCAAAAGATTTTAAAAAGTCTAAGCCTACTACCTTTGATGGTGAAATGAGGAAATCAAAGGATGTCAAAGCATGGTTATTGGGAATGAAGAATTTTTTCTGAATTCATGATTATTCAGAAAACATGAAAGCAAAGATAGCCACTTTCAGCATAAAAGGAAAGGCTAATATATGGTGGGAAGATCTAAAAAATGTAAAGGGAATAAGGGAAGAAGGACTGAGTAGAAAGGAGTTTGAGGACTATTTTAGGAGAAAATATCTATCTACGAGATACTTCGACAACAAAGAAAAGGGGTTTTATGAGTTCAAATTGGGGCAAATGATATATGATGAGTACAACACAAAATTCTTAGAATTTATAAGGTATGTTCCCTACCTTAAGGAAGAGAAAGCAAAGATTCAAAGGTATGTCAGTGGACTACCACAACCTTTCAAGGATAGAATCAAGTTTGATTAGCCCAAGTCAGTAGAGGATGTAATCCATAAATTGAAGCACTACTATGAACAATCTAGGAATAGGCCTGAATATAAATCATTCAGGAAATTCAAGGGAAATACCAAGTTTAAAGAGAAAAGGAAAAAGGTAACCAAGGGAGCGAGTGCGACCCCTGTTAACCAAGAAAACTAGCGCAAGTCCAACGCCGCCAACAGAGGTTTTTTTATTCAAGATGAATCAAAAAGTTATGAGAAGGGTCCATATAATACGGTTGGAATTGTGGAGGAAATAACCTAAGGAAATATTGCCCACAACACAATCATGTTGGCCCAATACTATGCAACGCACAGGAGGCAGAGACAGGCAAGGACATAGCTCAAAGTATACCCAAAATTTACGCAGTAGTGGATAATCGCCCAGTTGACCATCAAGTAGTGATTATAGAGATGGAAGGTATGCTCCATGACCAAAACATTTTAATTTTAATTGACCTTGGTTCAAATTTTAGTTACATCAGTCTCGTTGTTGTTAAGAAATGTGCACTAAAGAAAAAATCATATGACGAGTCTTGGCTTGTTCAAATAGCCACGGGGATGAAAATAAGAGTGGAGTATTGGGTGAGGGCTTGTCCAATCAAATTAAATGGGATGTCAACAATTGTAAATCTCAATGTACTACCATTGGGAGCATCTAGCATATTATTGGGAATGGACTAGTTATATGCACATCGAACCAAGGTAGATTGTTTTGAGAATACCATCAAATTCCTAGAAGAAGATGGAGAGCATAGAGTACTATGTGGAAAGTTGAAACCTACCTCTATGACTTTGGCCATGCAAGCCAAGAGAAGCCGTAGAAAAGGATGCCTTTTATTTGTTGTGCAAATACCTAGCAGTGCTGAAGCTAATTGCAGTGTTGAGAATGATGATAGTGATATCCTAACGAAATACCCTATTTTACAATGGTTTTCAAATGCATTCTCTAAATAAATTCTAGGCTTGCCTCCTCATCAAGAAGTAGACTTTTCCATCAAATTAGTGCCAGGAGCATCTCCAAATTCCAAATATTTGTATAGAATGAGCACTCCAAAATTAGTTGAGTTGAAGCTACAGCTCAAGGTGATATTGGAAAAGGGCTACATAACACCAAACATGTCTCCATGGGTAGCACTATTATGTTTGTTAAGGAGAAGGATGGCACACTCAGGTTGTGCATTGATTACAAGAAACTAAACAAGGTGACCATCAAGAATAGGTATCCATTACCATGGATTGATGATTATTCGATCAGTTAAGAGGAGCAATAGTCTTCTCCAAAATTGATCTGAGATTGGGTTATCATCATGTGCACATAAAGGATGAGGATATCCATAAAAATTCCTTTAGAACAAGGTATGGGCATTATGAATTCGTGGTAGTGCCCTTTGGGCTTACAAATGCACCTACAACTTTTATGTACCTCATGAAAAATGTGTTTCCCCCTTATTTGGATAAGTTTTCCATAGTATTTTTTGATGACATTTTGGTGTATTCAAATACCAAGGAGGAGAGTTAAGAACATACAGATGCAATACTACAGTTTCTAAGAGAGTGTTGAAGTCTAAAATTGTTTCTTTTTTACTACCCTTTTTCTTCTCCTTTATCTTTTTGTGACCATCTTGTTGTAGTTTCAACCTAATTAAGGTCATCACAGAATTACTCAAGCATATTAAAGGTATTAATCATCCATTTTTTAGAATCTATTGTTTCTTTGTGAAATATAATTTAAACATCTCTACAATTACATAATCTTGCTCATTCTGTAGCTAATGTAGAATTTTGCATCCATCTCCATGGTTATACAGGTTTCAATGCACCAAAGAAGGAATGAAAGGTACATGTATATGAAAATTGTTCCACACATGGATGTCCACATATTTTCATGATCTGGCAAGATACAGAGATCGAAAGATCTAGAAGTTAACTCTGGCTATGACGTTTCAGCAGTCAAGCAAGTTTTGACAAGAGATCATGACGAGATCAAGTGAGCGTGGAGGTAATTTATTCGATCTTGAGAAGATATGTTCGAGAAGAATCCCTAATTATTTTATGTTCTAGTAGAAAACCATGAGGAGATATACTTTCAATTTAATATTACTTCTTAGATGGTAGACTAGTTAAATTTCTTATCAGCATAGGATTCTTAGATCAATTTGATAAGGAAATGTATAAGAGTGGTGAGGCAAAACCAAAAAGACAATTAGTGGTTGATTATTTATTAATTGCAAGCTTTGTTCAAGAGACTTCTATGGATTAATATAATACTATGTTTCTCAATGCATGGTTGAGCAATTGATTGATCGATGACAAACTTACACTCACGAGAGGGACCCCTAGAGAGTTGTAAGGGTAGATAGTTTTCATTCGAAACGCAATTCACATAATTTTCTCTCTGTCAACACGGATAGTTACATTTCATTTGTTTTCTAAGATGTTTTGTCAATAGAGCACTCATAAAAAGAAAATACTAAAACGATTTATTTCTAGAATGCATTTAGTCTTATAACTCAGTTAAATTTTGTGGATAATGAATAGATGGTTTTCAAAGCTTATTAGTGCACATCAGTAATCACTTGAAGCTACAATTTCATTCGATTTACTTTTCTTTTGCAAGAAAATAGCATTAGTCTGCAAATTAGTGTTAGAATTTCTTTTCTGCAAATAGAGTTAAGATTTCATTTTGCAAAGTAGTGTTAAGATTTCAATTTTGCAATTAATATTAGGATCTCTTTTCTGAAATTAGCATTAATATTTATTCTATGAAATTAGAAATAGACTTTCAATTCTGCAATTAGAATAAATTGTGGTTGCAAGTTATAGATTAATTTGGAATACAATTTGGCATTTAGTTTTGATGTGCCTTTGATGGAAAGATCAATTTGTGCGTGAAAATTCTTAGTATTGTACTAACATTTATCCATAATTAAATTAATTTCATCCAAAGATATAATTCCTAACATATATGGTGCACATACACTTCATAAGTACACGAACCTTGGTTGAAAATTAATGAAGTAATTTAAGATCAATTAAATTACCACGCATTTTGGCGTCGTTGTCGGGTAAGTGTATATAGGATTCCATTCTTGGTTTGCATATCAACTTTGTAGATGCATAATTAAAGCATGATAAAAATAATTTATGCATAGAAAAATGGATTCTAGGGGTAGATTTGTAAGTAGAGGAAGAATTTCAATTCCAACATCACCACTCACTCCCGCTAGACCTCGTAGTGCCACACCATCCACTGACATTTGCATTCCATCATTTACAGGTAGACATAGACTTCCTGAGGTGCATAGGTCTGAAATACAACCTAGAGATTCACCAACTTCTTCTACTAAAGTTGTAGTTGATGAACCTACATCCCCAACAGAAGGAGTAATATTTCTCTCTTCAATAGGAGAACAACTCTTAGGACAAGAACTAGAGGTACCTAGTGAAGAAGAGGAAGTTTATTCTGATATACCATTAGTAGAGGAACCTGAAGAAGAGCTAGATAATCCCATCATTGAACCTTACATTAGCTCTGAAGAATATACAATGGCATGGGAAGGAGAAGGATAAGTACATAATGTAAATGGTGCACTTAGGATTGGAGGTGGAAGAGGCAAAGGAGGAAATAGAGGACGAGGTGGTGGAGGTGGTAGAGGAGGTAGGGGAGAACCAGATATTTATGGATTTCCTATATTTGATGAAGATACCACAACCACAATGAAAAACATATGACCTTTTACTCTTCCCAATTTCCATGGTTTAAGAAGTGAGGGTCTAGAAACATTTCTTTTTGAGTTTGAAGTCTTGTGTAGGATTTATGACTAATTGCTTGATACTCGGAAATTGAAACTATTTCCATCTACTCTTAAAGGTGGAGAACTTAAATGGTTTATGGGACTAGGAACACATACTATTATAGCATGGGAAGAAATGAAAATGGTGTTCTTAGAAAAATATAAGGATTACTATATGCCTCATAACCTCAAGGATGAAGTCTTTAATATGACGCAAAAAGAGGATGAAATCCTTGAAGACCTAGTCGAAATATTTGCTTATAATGTTAAAAGGGTTAGGATGCATGAACTAGGTGATGATACATTAAAATCTCTTTTGTTGAAATATATAAGAGATGAATGGATTGACCTTCTCAACCTAATGGGAAAAGGATTTTTTTTCTCAACTTTCATTCGATGAAATCTGTGATTTTTGTTAACATATTTCAAGGGGAAAGGCTAGATATGGTAAAACTCTAAGAGACCCTGCCTTGTCAAGAATTAGTAAATCTGCAACTAGAATAGGTAGTATGTTGAAATAGGTAATTTTCTTGATAACTTCAAAACAAATATTCTTGGGAATCTTAGTGAATAGCTAGATACTCTTAAGATACAAAACAAGCAAAAAGATGAGAATGTTTCATTATCTATTTTATGTACGAAGTGTAGAAAGAAAGATGCCTTGAGAGCATGTCCTCTTGATAGTATAGAAATTTGTGTCATATGTGTTGAAAATCATGATACAAGGGAATGTCCCTCAATACATGGTCTTAAAGTTGTTTTTCAAGATGAGGTTGGAACAAGCCAGGATTAATCACTTTAAGTATTAGGGGTTTACGCAGTGCATTATATTAGATATAGATGCAATGAGTGCTAAGTGAACAATTCAAAAATCATGAGAAATTAGTTAGTTACGACTATCTCTCATGGAAATGGTCATACGTTAATGACTTACTTAACGCAGTTGAATCCCAAAAAACGATATCTAATTAATCACTTTGTTTTATTGTTAAAAGACCATGGAAAAATCAGCAATCAAATATGACTTAAGGTTTCAATACTCAATATCAGCCATATGGAGAACCAAAAAATAACTAGATTACACCTATGCCTTGGAAAACTTGGCCCCCACAACCTCAAAATCCATCTTGGGCACAAGATTGGCAAAACCCTTATGGCAGAAATCCTCAATATCCTCAATTTCAACAACCTTATTCTTCTTTTACACCACAGTATTATCTTTCTCAACCAAACCAATCTGCTCAATTCCAAAATCCAAATCAACAATTTTCATTACCATTTCCTCAAATATCCAATCAACTACCTACTCAACCACTCCCAAATCAAATAATAAAAACCAAAAAGTTTCCTATAATATTGAAGGTCAAAAATTTAAAGCTTGTATGATAACCCCCTTAGGTCTAAATGATGTTCAACTTAGATCTCGTAGGGTTTTGCAAAATAAGTCAGCAACGATCAGCATCCAAAAGTCTAAAAAGGATAAAGTTCATGAAAGAGATGAAAATCTTGATCAAGAAAATACTCCTCTAAAGGAAGATATTCCTATACAATTAAAGGATGAGCAAATAAAACAAGCTCCCACAGTTCCTCTAGTAGAACAACCTTATATTTCCTTACAGGATCCACCCTTTCCTAAAAGGCTCAAAATTGATAAAGGAATAGAAAGGAAAATTGTTTTACCGGATTACGATATGCTGAATGAACTTAAGAATATTTGCATCAAAATTCTTTTGCTTCGAACTATAAAGGAAATACCAATATTTGCAAAAAATATTAAGGAGCTATGCATTAGAAAACCAGGAAGAAAAATAAAAGATGTCAAAAATATCCAATTGGTAGGGAAAATTGTTGATATTATGATGGGGAAACAATTGTTCAAAAATATCTAGATCCAGGTAGCCCCATTGTAAAAATTCACATCAATGGTGTTGAGATTCCAAACACTTTGATTGATTTAGGAGCAACTATCAATATCATGAGTAAACAAACTATGGATCAATTAAAGCTTCCTAATCTTCAATATACTCCTACATTGTTACAATTAGAAAATATATATGTTGTCAAACCATATGGTATTTTGGAAAATGTGTTTGTTTCTTTATATTTTTGGGAATATCCTATTGATTTTATGATCTTAACTCCCAAAAATAATTTAGGAGGCCATCCATTGATCCTTGGTAGACCTTGGCTAGCTACTTCATTTATAAGTTGTAGATCTGGTGACATGTATATTTCTAATGGAAACTCCACTAAGAAATTCACATTATATCCACCTGCAAAAACAATAACTGAAGTAGAAAGTGAAATTTGGATAGATGATGATAATGAAGACTTTGATGATATTCAACTAGTGTTTACTCTTTCACAAATAGATGAAGAAGATAAATTGATAAATTTAATGAATAATAATGATTCTTCTTCATACTATGAGCAAGATCAAAGTTTTCAGGAACAATGCAATATTGAATATTTATCATCTCATCAAATGGCTTTACATTCTATGGAAAAGTTTGGCAATTCTCAAGTAGAAATCTTTCCAAGAAAAACATTAAATATTAATGATAACTTGGAAGAATTTCAAAAGAGGAAATTGATAAAGATGTTACAAAAACATTCCTCTGCTTATGCATGGAAAAATATTGATATGAAAGGGATTGATCCTAAAACTTGTATGCATCATATTTAAATCTAGGAAAATGTCAAACCAGTTAGACAACCTTAAAGAAGGATGAATCCTAATATGAGAGAAATTGTTGAGGAATTACAAGAGTTACTTATTG
This sequence comes from Pinus tabuliformis, assembly GCA_031772625.1. Taxonomy (NCBI): domain Eukaryota; kingdom Viridiplantae; phylum Streptophyta; class Pinopsida; order Pinales; family Pinaceae; genus Pinus; species Pinus tabuliformis. Next base: position 1,708,149,713 of record CM062819.1, read on the forward strand.
TGAATTTCATATATCAGATATCAGATAATCAATGGATGTCACCTTTGGTAATTGTTCCAAATAAGAATTGAAACTAGAGAGTATGTATTGATTAAAGGGAATTGAACAAAGCTACTTTAAAATGTCATTTTCCACTACCTTTTATAGATCAAGTATTAGATACCTTGACAACGAATAAATATTTTTCATTTATGGACGATTTTAGTGGATATAAACAAATCCAACTAGCACCATAAAGATCAATATAAAACTACTTTTACATGTCCATGGGGAACATATTCCTATAAGGTACTTCCCTTTGGATGATGTAATGCACATGAAACATTTCAGAGAGTAGTTTTGGGTATCTTTTCTGATCTAATTCATGATTGTGTGCAAGTTTACATGGATGACTTTACTGTATATGGAGATACTTTTAAAGAAGCTATTGAAAATTTGGAAAAATTTCTTATTAGATGTAAAGAAGCAAACCTTTCATCAAGCCATGAGAAGTGTTTTATGATGTTCAATGAAGGGATGCTTTAGGCCATCATCTTTCAAGTGATGGAATTAAAGTGGATACATCTAAAGTAGAAGTAATTTCTAAAATTTCAATTCATGTTTGTCAAAGAGATGTTAGAAGTTTTCTCTAATTTACTCGTTATTATAAAATATTCATAGAAAATTTCACAAAAATAGCCTCTACACGTTTCAAACTTCTTACAAAAGATTGTGAATTTATTTGGAATTATGACTGTCAAAAATCATTTGAGACATTGAAACAAAAGATAATTGAAGCACCAATTATAAGAGGACCTAATTGGTCTCTTCCTTTTCACATTTCTATTGATGCTTCAGATACACCTTTAGGAGTTGCGTTTGGAAAAAAAGATTAACTCCTTATGCTATTTATTATACAAGCGAAAATTTGACTCCAACAGAGTTAAATTACACTGTAACTAAAAAAGAGTTTTTAGTTGTTGTGCCTGCCATCAATAAGTTTCATCATTATATCACTGGTTATGAAACTTTCATTCATATAGATCATTCTTTTATTAGATATATGATGAAAAAACCAATCACTAATGGCAGAATTACAATATGGTTATCATTATTACAAGAATTCAACATTACTATTCTTGATAGACCAGGAAAAGAAAACACAGATGTTGGATTTCTTTCTAGAATGCAGAATAATAATGATGAAGTTCCTATAAAGGATAATTTTCCTGATGAATATATTTTTCCAGTATCTAGTAAAACACCTTGGTTTGCAGATATTTCCAATTACTTAGCTACAGGGAAATTACCTCCACAATTATCAGCCAGGGAAAAGTAAAACGTTATCAAAACTAGTGCACCTTATTCTTGGATAGATGGAGAATTATGAAAAAATGGGTTTATTTTATCATCTAAAGGTGTGTTTGAGAGGATGAGGTAACAGAAATCCTCAAAGCCTGCCATGATGAGCCATGTGGAGGACACTTTGCTAACAAAAGAAATGCCTACAAAATCCTTCTTTTGGGATATTATTGGCCATCTATTTTTAAATATGCCAAACAATATGTCAAAAGATGTGATAGTTGTTAAAGAATGGGGAAGCCTATTCCATTAGATGAGATGCCTCTATAACCATAGGAACTTGTAGAACCTTTCGAAAAATGGGCTCTAGATTTTGTTGGGCCAATAAATCCTCCATCTAAACAAAAGAGGTATATACTTGTTTGTACAAATTATGTTACGAAATGGGTAGAAGCTAAACCTCTTTTATTTGCAACTAAAAATGTTGTAGTTACATTATTTTTAAGGATATATTTGCTCATTTTGGTGTTCCAAGAGAAATTGTAACAAATAAAGGTACTCAATTCACATCCAAATTGGTGCAAAAGATCATGGAGCAATATAATATCAAGCATCGAAAGTATACTCCATATCATCCACAAGCCAATGGAAAAGTGGAGTCCACCAATAAGGTACTTGAAGCAATTCTAACCAAAATTGTGCATCTGCATAGAAGAGATTGGGCAAACAAACTTCCAGGGGTGCTTGGGAATATCGAACCACATGGAGAAACACAATTAGGCATACTCCTTATGATCTTGTCTATGGGAAATAAATTTTGCTTCCAATTGAGTTCCAAGCAGAGACCTTTAGGACAATAGATAAATTGTTTCTTGATCTATCTAAAGCTCAAAAACAAAGACTAGCACAATTGAATGAGCTAGATGAGATCCGAAAAGATTTTATCCAAAGAACCAGCATAGTTCAGTAGCAAAGATCAAGATGGCATGCCAAAATTATCAAAGCTAAAAATTTCAAGCAATGTGACTGGACTCTTCTTTTTTATTCCAAATTTAAAGACTTTCAAGGGAAATTTCAAACTCATTGGCTTGGTCCTTATGAGATTGATACTATTTTTTATAATGGAGCAATCAAAATCAAAACTATTGATGATGAACAAGTTACTTTCCTTGTTAATGGTCATAGATTAAGATTATATCATAAACCACTAACAAAGGAAGAGTTTGTCAAATATTTGCAAGAAAATTTTGAATTCAAGTTGGTTAAGAAAGGAGATTTTTCTCCCTATTCTCCAACTCCATTTTAACTTTTCTTATCATATATTCATATATATATATATATATATATATATATATATATATATATATATATATATATATATATATATATATATATATATATATATAATAAAGGTATAAGCGTGAAAACAAACAATGTTGGCATGCTTATACAGAAAATATTAATTGAAAACCAAGAGTTCTTGGTGGTTTAGATTTTCATAATTCCCTTGTCTTTTCCCTATTTCTTTGTATCCCTCTTTTTCTAATAAGTTTACAGGTGGTAAGAAACACTTCTGAAGACCAACCTTCTTCAATGATCATCAAAGAAGCAACAACAATACGGAATTTTCTTCTGATCGAGCAACAAATCTTAAGGAATGAACAACAACATAATTAATTGTTGGCATTATGATTCAAGTGTTGTCCTTGATGGCAACTCACTCAGAGGTTGGTACAGATGCTCAGAAGTTGATACAGGAGATGGCAACTTAATCAGAAGACAGATCCTAGTACAGCTTGCCAAGGAAGTTCATACACGCAGGTTTGTTAAGACCATGTCGCGTGTACACGCAGGTTGGCTTCAGAAAAAGCGCGTGTATGTGGAAAAGTACCTTTGGTCCATGGCGGTTAGTCCTTGGAAGTTGTGCCTATGGTTTCGGACCATTATGTCTCGACGGACGTGTTGATCCCTAGTTTCGAGGTTGATGGTATTGTGTTTCTATGGTTTTGGCTCTTGGTATTGAACAAGGCCTAAGGCTATATAAGGAGAAGATCACTAGGCAAAGGAGCATGGATTGTGGGTGTCTGACGCAGTGAGAGGATCTGGGATTGCTGGTTATCTGTTCGGGACGCTTGGCAAGGGTCGGATCTGACAGCAAAGGCAGAAGTAATCATTTCTAGATCTGCACGCGGGTTGCCTTTGGAGAAAGAGCGTATACACGCGGTTTTGGTACAGTGAAGTAGCGTATGCATGATAAGGGTTGATATTTCAGGTTGTTGCTGATTCTGGTGGTTGTTGCAGAGTTCTAGATTCTGGTTTGGGTTCTGTGTTCTTGATGACAGGGTTTCAGTGATTCGGTATTGGGTTGTTTAATGAATTATGATGCAAGTATAAGTTGATGATTGTATTGCGGTAATGTTTGCTTTGTACTCTTGGATCCAGTCTGAAAATTGATGAAACGTGGTCCCTGAAGGTTGTAGGGTCAGCACCTACGTACTAGTAAATGGATCAGCTAGTACAAGAGCTGAGGGGGTTGTAGCTCCCTTCCAGAAGTAGTTGGAAAACGAAAGAGAGGGTTGTAGCCCTCTGCAGGTTGTAGCCTGCATACTGGTAAAGGACTGCACCAGTATATTGTAAAAGAAGTTTCTCATTAAAGAAGAAAGAGACGAATTGCAGCAGGTGGTTTTCACCCACATTGGGTTTCCACCTTATATCATGGTGTTCATGTGTGTGGCTTTTGTGTGATGATCTGTTCTGTTATACTGCACCTGTTTACTGTTAATATGCTTAATAATGTTCTGATGCATTTACTGAAGATAAGATTAACTGAATCATAAGATCTCTGGATATACGCTAGTTGCATTAGACACAGTCGCGTGTACACGCTGGTTCACTTAACTGAAGTCGCGTATATGTTTTTGAGTATGAAATTGAAAAGTTTTATCTGATCTGATAATACTGATTCACCCCCCCTCTCAGTATTACTTCCAACATTAATGTCATTTTGCAACTAACCTTCAATTCCGCAGTTGAATCCAATTTCTACAGTCAAGACAAGATAAAAAACTTCACATTCAGAGAATCTACAACAAAGGAATATCATAATGAGGTATGTAGAATGTTAAATTATTTTCATATAAGAGCATTATATTTTAATTCATTGGATGATTTTATTAAAAATCTTGGGTTATTAAAAGACCTTATTAACTGCCTAAAAATTATGTCCCACTACCATAACCGTTACAACCTCATTCCATCATCATAACTTAACCTGTCACATCAAATCCATTTGAAATCACATAAATCTTATCGATCCTATGAAATCAGATCTAAAAATCGTGGGAAATCATGCGAAAAAGTTTAGTCCTATCATAAGTCAAATACCCCGTGAGCACCCCATTCCATTATCATTCCATACCCCTCACCATTTAGTTTGTTTACCTCCTTCTTGTCAACCCTCCATTGCCTCTGTCAAGAAGAAACAATGTAGGACTGAGACTTCTCTCCACCATGGGTATCATCGTCTGATCATAACCTAATGGAGTCAAGTTCCTTCAGGCATACCCACTATTCAAAGAAAAGTTGATGCAAGTAGGTTGGCTCAGGTTCTTTAAAAAATTCATGGGCATGAGATAAAGGTGACCAAATATTTTTCTTGGGCTTTTGATGGGGTCGAGGCAGAAATTGGTGAAATTTAACTTACACTAACAAATTCCATCATGGAAGAAGCTATGGAATTACCTCGAAATGGAGATATTTAGTTTAAGAACATAAAAATAAAAGAGAGATATTGGGTAAAATTCCTCAGAGATCCAGGTATGGACATTTCTATCTTTAAAAAGGAAATTTCAATCACAACATTGAAAGGAAAATGGAGGAATTTACCGTTAGTTATTCAAAAAAAAAAAAAACCGTGAAGGAAGGTTCGAAAGCACGTTATTCTATCATGCTTGACATCTGATGCATTTTATTGATGGAAATGAAATCAATTTTCCATATTTCTTGCTCTATAGTCTTAGAAAGATGGCCTCTAGTGTGCAACGAGAATCGAAACCCTTGATAATGCCCTCTATCATCATGGACTTATTAAAATCCTCATAGAAGCACACTTAGAAGCTAAAGGAGATAATTGGCAAGATTTTCTAGTCCGCAATCACTTTGTAGAAGCTCAGGAGGAAGAAACTAGTAAAAGGGTTAAAAGAAGTCAATGCAGGTCACTTCCAAACCCTAACCCTGAAGAAGAAAATGAAAAGGAAAATTTGGGGCAGAATGAAACAGAGGCACTAGAAGACCCACTTGAAGATGACACTCCTCTTTCTCAATATTTGGAAAAATATAAACAGAAAAATGGAAAACAAAATGTTAGAAGAAAGAAAGCCAGCTCAAGTACTAAACTTCCTAAAGAAAATGAAGAACCAGAAAAGAAGAAACATGAAAAAACCAACAAAAGGAAGAATAGCCAGAACATTGAAGAATCAGAAATAAAACTAAGAAGGATCAAGAGAATTTCCAAACTCTCAAATGTAAAATCTTTGGAAATGGTTGATCTCGAAGAAGAAGGTTACAGGACACCACCTCAAGCATTGAGTCCAACAAGGAAAGCATCATAGATTGATCTAGTGCAGCAAGAAATCTATGATTATGTGGAGTCTCTAGAACAAAGAGTGCAACAAAAGGTAAACTCTTCTCATAATAAAGAGAATACATTTGATGAAACCCCTTTGTCATATCATACTCCTGAAGAGTATAGAATTTAGGATGCTCTGAAGCAAGATATATATGAGTTAGAAGTTCTCAATAAACATCTTACACATGAACGAGAAGCAGAAAAGGTACAAATGAAATATTAAGGACTCATAATGATAATATACTATTTCATTTATGCCATTGGTACAAAAAAAACAAGAAACTCAAAGCAACTAATAGATTTCTCAAAACCAGAATCAAGAGATTGTAGAGTAAAATCCTAATGAAGAAACCAAGGGAAATCTTTAGCATCGAAAAGAGAAGGAAGAGTACTAGTCTAGATATGATTGCATAGGCTTTTGAGATTATACATTGAAGAAGAAGAAGAAACCAAATTTTAATTTTTGATGCATGAAGACATGCAAAACCTTTGATGTGGGAGAATGTTAAAGTTTGAAATTGTTTCTTATTTACTACCCTTTTTATTCTCCTTTATCTTTTTGTGACCATCTTGTTGCAGTTTCAACCTAATTAAAGTCATCATAGACTTAATCAAGCATATAAAAGGTATTAATCATCCATGTTTTAGAATCTATTGTTTTTTTTTGAAATATAATTAAAACGTCTCTACAATTACAGAATCTTAATCATTCCGCAACTAATCTAGAATTTTGCAGCCATCTCCATTGTTAGATAGGTTTCAATGCACCAAAGAAGGAATGAAAGGTACTTGTAGATGATAATTGTTCCACACATGGATCTCCACCTATCTTCATGATCTAGAAATATACAGAGATCGAAAGATCTAGAAGTCAAACCAGAAGTCAACTCTGGCTATGACATTTTAGTAGTCAAGCAAGTTTCGACTAGAGATCATGACAAGATCAAGCGAGCATGGAGATTATTTGTTCAATCATGAGAAGATATGTTCAAGAAGAATCCCTCATGATTTTCTCTTCCAATAGAAAATCATGAGGAGATAGACTTTCAATTTAATATTACTTCTTAGATGGAAGACTAGTTAAATTGCATATCGACACAGGATTCTTAGATCAGTTCAATAAAGAAATGGATAAAGGTCATGAGGAAAAACCAAGATTTGTTCAAGAGACTTATGTGGATTAATATAATACTCTACTTGTCAATGCATGGTTGAGAAATCGATTTATCAGTGACGAACTTACACTCATGAGAGGGCTCCTTAGAGAGTTGTAAGGGTAAATAGTTTTCATTTACATTGCAATTTCTCATAGATAGTTTTCATTTGAATCGCAATTTCACATAGTTTTCTCTCTGTCAACATGGATAGTTACATTTCATTTGTTTTCTAAGTTGTTTTGTCAGTAGAGCGCTCATAAAAATAAAATCAAAAATATTTATTTCCAGAATTAATTTAGTCTTATAATAAATGGTTTTCAGAGCTTATTAGTGCACATTAGTAATCACTTGAATCTAAAATTTCACTCGATTTACTTTTATTCTACAAGAAAATAACATTAGTCTACAAATTAGTGTTGGAATTTCTTTTCTGCAAATAGAGTTAAGATTTCCTTTTGCAAAGTAGTGTTAAGATTTCAATTCTGCAATTAATATTAGGATTTATTTTCTGCGGTTAGCATTAATATTTCTTCTTTGCAATTAGAAATAGACTTTCAATTCTACAATTAGAATAAATTATGATTTCAAGTTATAGATTATTTTTCAATACAATTTGGCATTTGGTTTTGATGTAGCTTTGATGGAAAGAACATGTGCATGACAACTCTTAATCTTGTCTAACATTTATCCATACTTAGATTATTTTCATCCAAAGCTAGAATTCCTAGCATATATGGTGCACGTACACTTGATAAGTACATGAACCTGTTGATGCCCCGAAAATCGTTGTATCAACATTGGGGGATAACCACCCAGTCCAGACCTTAATACAGCTCCTTTTCTGTTTGGAAGGGTGGCTCCGACTGGGGATAATGGGACCAGTTTCCCAGTAATGAAAAAAAAGGGTGGATGAATGATTGATTATCTAATCTAATGATAGGCGAATAACTTAATCTATCAACAAAATAAAAGAACTACTACTAATCCGGGAACTATTGTACTTTGAAATGTAGCGCTTGATGATCTATGTCTATTGACAGGCATATAGATGACTCTATCTAATAAACATAGACATTTATTCATTCAATGATTACTTTGTTTAAATAGTTAAACAACGTGATTAACACAATATTGCTACACTTATCATTTATATCATTGATACATATATGATCAAAAGAAAAAGCATAATGTAAACATCCAATAGTGGAAGGAATAAAGAATGCTGTTAAAACACATACATATATTCGATAATAGCAAAAGCGATCAAATGACAATTCATATAAAAAGAATGAATTCAGACATAGATAATAGTACCATATGAGCTGCTTATCACTCCCAATATCAATCGCTATTTGAAATTCTTCTTCCAACGCAGAAATACTTTCAAACAAAGACAATAATGCACATTTGCATAAAAGCTTCTTTGCCAAAATCAGAATGATTGGTCCAGTTTTATAAAAGAATATGCCTGAAGTACAGTAGTGTAACTTCAGGCTTTAAGTCAGGTACAAAACTTACGACCCTTTCCAAATACAATGAAAGGGTCTATAAATACTTAATTAAGCTAACTATCTATGAAACTGAAATCCTACTTAATTGGTATCAATTGATCTTGAATATCTCCTTTACAGCAATCTGGCAGTCGGCGGCATGAATCATCATTTACGCTATTTGCCTTTAAACCTGAGCTGACATATCGCAAGCATTGGCTCCACTTCGGGCGATCTGTTGAGGCGAGAATTGAGTTGGGCGGCATAGGTGGCATCCTGAATATCGAGAATGATATACCCGATTGCATCTGTAAGGCAATTGAGGGCGGCTCTCTGGCTGTGTGGTTTGACTAAGAAGAACCAATAGGTGTCCCATGTTAAACTGTTAATTCCTGCGATTAATCTCCCATTTTTCTCTAGTTCCGGATAACAATACTGCTCCAATGTTTTTGCCGCTGTCAATTTACCTGGAGTACATTGGGAAATCATGTTAGACAAGTAGAGAGTATTATTAACCAATTCAACCAGATTACTTGTGGTTGATTTGCATCTTGAAATTGCGCTCTCTGCTTTCATTAACTGGGACTGCCATTCTGTAAATAATATCTCCTTATGTGATTCTAAAATCTTTGGTAAATTAGCCGCCTGTCCCTGATCGGTATCTTGCCACTCAAGAAAATTAGTTAATGTTTCATCGGCTTGATCCAAGTTTGTTCTAGCTTTTTCCGATTTTTCACTTATTGATGTCGTCAAATCACATAACGGTTCCGCCTGGGCGATTTGTTGACATAAAAGCTTTATCTGTGTTATCAATGCCTTGTTTATCTGTAATGCCTCTACTTTGAATTTGGCTATCTGTGGAAGATTCTTTGTTTTCTCTAGCTGGGCTGATAGTTGAGCAATCTGCTCATCTTTTGACTTCAACATTTGTTCATTCGCTGCTTTCAGTTGTGCCAATGCCTCAGACAGCTCTTTCTGCTTTTGGACTGCATTGTGATCAATCCTCTGTTTCTCTTCCTGCAATTGTTTAGTTAATTGATTATTTATTTGCTGTTGTGTTAACAATTGCCGTTCTGCTTGCTCCGCCTTCTGCTGTGCTTCTGATAGTTGTGCTTGCAGTGAAAAGATCTCCTGGTCTTTTGTTTTTAATAAAAGACTCACCTCTGATGCCTTATCTATTGTTGCTGCCGAATAGGCTCCAGCATATTGTGATAGTTTTGTTAGGTCGTCAGAGGGGTCAAATTCCTCCTTCCAAACCACGTTGCCTGTCACCGTTTGTTCTGGGAATAGGGAAGGTTGATCAGTCCTTCTCCTCTTCCTCTGTCGTTTTACCACAGCTTTGTGTCTTGGGCTATAGAAGACATCTAAGGGAGGAATTTCTTCTATTTGCAAAATAATCTGATCGGAGGGATCCTTTGGGATTATTTCTACTTCTTTCGAACTGGGTAGGCCGCTGGTTCCACTTGGAACCTGTTTTGAAGTGGTCTCCTGTGTATCTGCCGCTTTTGATGTTTCGGCGTCCTTAGAGCATTCAAGATTACTGATAATTGAATCGAATTGCTGCCATTCCTGGAGCAATTTCAGGTCAATTTGAGTATCTACATTCACCTCTATGTTGCTCTGTTCCTGCTCTTTCGTCTGGGTTTCCTCTTGTCTTTTCATATGCACTTCCTCCTGTTCTTTTGATGTAACAGGAGGTTCCTTAGTAAGTCGTTGTTCAGGCTCGCTTGATTCTGTTGCTGGGGTTGTTGCTAACAGATCTAGAGGCAGAGTTTGCAACCTCTGTTCTCTAAGTCTGTTGAATTCAACTAACCCGTCATCTTTGTATTCCATTCTGGCCAGTGATTTAACTTGGGACATCGACTCAGCTGAGGAGAACAGGTCATCAAACTTATCTTCTTTATGATCAAACTTTGTCAATTTGGCCTGTTCAAGTGCATTATAGGCGACTTTGTTTGGATCAAATCGCCTATTAGGGAGAGTTGCTAGAGTTAATGACTTCATCTTTGTAGATTCTTTCTCTGCATGTTTGAAATCATGCAAAGTGTAGACACCACATCTCAGAGGAAAAGAGGGCCAGACCTGCTTCTTATTTTTCTTTAGAGTTTGTGTAACTCCTTCGGAGATAATCTGATAGGCTATCTCCCTAGCCAGCAGTTTATCAGGTATGTACAAAGGAAGGACATGAGGTTCGGCTTGGCTGCCGAAAATTCTTATATAAGTAAATTTTTCCTCTCTGAACCATCTTCCTATTGATGTCAAATCAATCCCTGCTTGGTAGGAAATCTTGGGAGCAGGTTTATCAAAAATAGAGTAATGAATGGGTAACATAAAGCCATTGCGAACTTGGTATAAACGGTTCTTATAGGAAGTTTTCCACAATTTCTGATGGTATATGTGAATAGGCATGGGATCTTGTGAAGTCCACCTCCAGCCGAGCACAATTAAAACACAGGGTGTCTAGTATATAAGCACTGTAATAGAATGGGGGAATAAGCCTTTCATTGACGCGGGTTTTGGTTCTAAAATCAAGAACTGCTGTTGCTAGCTTATCTGACAGTATAGTTGCCCAATCCATTATTTCACTATTACATGCCGCTTCCATCAAGGGAACCATTTCTATAGTGAAATTAGCGGAATCGTGCAACCCCCACAATCTACACATCATTATCCCAGCATAACAATAAGGAGAACATAGGGAATCAACAGAGTACTTACCGGAAGATTCATGCTTGTGTTTTGCCAGATTTTGCCTCCAATCCCGAATGGGTTCGGATTCAGTTTCGTTCTCATTTCGGAATTTCTCCAGAAATGCCTTGTTGTACTTCTTCTCTGGCATAGGCAAATGATACATTTGCCTCAAATCATTAGCCTGAAATGAACCGAAGATTCTCCCATCTCTGGTGCAGAAGGTTCTGTCTGTGATTGGGATTTCCTCAATTGCCCACCTCACTACATCCGTATATGGGAGAATTTGTTCCCGAGCTGCTATCCGATGAAGGAAAGAGTCAGCTAAGTCCTTTAAAGTAGCATCAGATTTTCGATTGGTATCTGATGTGGCTTGTACTGCTGTCACTTCTGGTTCTTCGGCCTCAATCAAATTATAGGTACTTTGCCAAGTAGTTTTTCCGAGTCCTAGACATGTAGTATCAAATATCAATCCCTTTTTTTTAGTTCCTGGATCGGCGACGAGTTGTCCTGTGGCTGGTGAAGCGGAAGCGATTGCAGTTTTCTTAGACTTCTTCCCCATTCTGCTTGAATCTATTACTTCGGAAGAGTCCTGCACAGGAGTGAAAATGAATTGGTAGCGAAAACCAAATACGAGCGAGATATATTGATCAATGCACGATGAAGGATTAACTTAAAGTGGTCGCGGATACAATCTGTGAAAAGATTTTTAAGCTTACTATTTCATTAAATGGCCGTTAAAACCTGCCAATCCTTTAAATGCCCATCATATCGTTTATTGGCCGAATGATTTGTTTAAGCGTGCCTTGGATATTTTGGCAGTTGAGCGCAGGTGAATCACTGTTTGGAAGATAAGGCCTTTAATACGAATTAATCGTAATATCCCCGCTTTAACAATTCTTTGAAGTTCGCGCTTTTGGCTTTATTGCAATCAGGCGCCGGGAGAAAACTTAAATCGTTATATTGGTTCCTTTTGGAATCCCTGATTGCCAATAGCGATATCGCATCGCATCGGGAGTATTAACTGAGCACTTTGAAAAGCATGCATGGTACATCCCTGATCGCCGATAGCGATATCGCATCGCATCGGAGCGAAAGGGACTTTATCGCATCGCATCAGAGCGAAAGGGACTTTATCGCATCGCATCGGAGCGAAAGGCACTTTTGTTATGCTAACTTATTATTGCCGATATCCGATAGCCTATTGAGTGTTGACGCGTCAAAGAAAACCAATGGGTCTTTAAATTATGCCTCCTTTGTCATTGCGACATGCGATCTTGCGATCGCTTTATCGCAATGATAAAATATTAATCATTTATATTATAAGACCAAATAATTGGTTTATCAAAAAGGTTTTATAATGTTTTCATTTTGTTTTCAGACCTTTTTTAATAATACAAAGTTGATACCAATTAAAATAAAAAGGGACCCATTTCATATTATAGTTTTGTGAATAAAAGTGATATGAAATGGGGGGTTGTTGTAGAGCACAACAGAACCTCTATTGACAATTAATGAATTAATTTAAGGTCAATTAAATTACCCAACAACGAGCATATGCTTTATGCAAAGTGTAGTAAATGTAATTTCTTTCAGTCATAAATTCATTACTTGGGACACATTGTCTCAAGGGAGGGAGTATCAATTGATCTAGAGAAGGTTAAGGCCATCATGAAATGGACAAAACCTAAGAATGTGGTTGAAGTTAGGTCCTTAATGGGACTGGCAGGCTATTACAGGAGGTTCATTAAGAACTTCTCTAATATTGGCCAGCTGATTACTACTATGCAAAAGAAAGGGAAGAGGTTTGAATGGAAAGTTGATTGTGCTGGGAGTTTTGATAGGCTAAAGCAGTTTTTAACTAATGTACCAGTACTAGGAATAGAATATCATAAAGAGGATTTGATTGTATGTACGAATGTTTGCAAGGAGGGACTTAGTGGAGTCTTGATGCAGGAAGGTCAAGTGGTTTCTTATGAATCATGAAAGTTATATCAGCATGAGTAGGATTATGTAGCTTATGATTTGGAATTGGCTACCATCATTCACACCCTAAAAATTTGGAGACACTACCTCCTCGATAGAAAATTTAATCTAATGATTGATCGTGGAGGGTTCAAATATTTTTTCAATCAGCCTAAATTAAATGTTTGGCAATCTAGATGGTTGCTACGCTCAGCAAGTTTGATTTTGAGATCAAATACATTAAAGGCAAAGAGAACATAGTGATTGATGCACTCAGTAGAAGAGTGAAAATAAATTGAATATCAGCCATAATTTCATCTGGGAATGATCTTGAAGAAAATATCAAAAATGTTGAGAAACGAGATGAAAATTATTAGCAATTAAAGGAGAAGTTACAGTAAGGCTCTAGAGGAAATGAAGTTAAAGACTATTATTGCCTTACAAAAAATGGGTTGATTAAATTCAAAAACAGAATTTATGTCCCAAGTAGTAGCGACTTAAAGAGACTCATAAAATAGAGTTCCATGTGAACCCATATTATGGTCATCCAAGATATCAAAAGACTCTAGCGGCCATCAAGAAATTGTATGGGTGGCCAAATTTGAAAAGAGAGGTGGTTGATTTTATATCCAAATGCATAGAATCCCAATAAGTAAAGGTTGAGTGAAAGCACCTAGCTAGATAATTGCAACCTATTCTTGTTCTAGAATGGAAGTGGGAAGTGATTTTGATGGACTTCATTACAGGGCTACCAAGGACTCCAAAACAACATGATGCAATCATGGTAGTGGTCAACAAGTTGAGCAAGGTGGCTCACTTCGTGGTTGTTAAATCTACAAATTCAGCTAGTGAGGTGGCTCAATTTTTCATAAAGGAGATTGTGAGACTACATGGAGTTCCTAAGAAAATCATCTCGAATATAGATGCCAAATATACTTCAAGGTTTTGGAAAGAGTTGTTAGCAAGCTTGGGAACAAAGTTGGCTTTCAACATAGCATATCATCCTTAGATCGATCAGAAAATAGACAGAGAAAACATAATTCTTGAAGACATGCTAACTTAGAATGCATGTAATTCACTAGCCCAATAAGTGGGAAAAGTACCTTTCGCTTGTGTATTTTCATACAACAATGGGTATCAATAGTCGCTAATAATGAGCCCATTGAAGCACTTTATGGGAGGAGTTGTAACACTCCTATCAACAGGAGTGATCCAATGAATAGGGTATTTATTGGGCCTGATATGTTGAAAGACATGGAGCAAGAAATGAAAACCATTAGAAGAAATTTAAAAGTGGCACAGGATAGGAAGAAGAGCTATGCGAACTAGCATAGAGTTCACAAGGAGTTTCAAGTTGGGGAACATGTTTTCTTATGAGTTAGACCCAAGAAGAACTTCTTGAAATTTGGGTCATGTTCCAATTTGGCACCACGGTTTTGTGGGCCTTTTGAAGTGCTCGAAAGGATAGGACCAACAACCTATAGGTTAAATTTTCCTCCATAAATTAGAGTGCATGATGTTTTCCATGTTTCATTGCTTAAAATATATGTGCAGGATGCTAATCATGTGATTGATTGGTCTGTGTTACAGGTAGAACTAGAGGGAGAGTTCCAACTGGAACCTCTATGCATCCTAGACCATAGGTAACTCACACTTATTAAGAAATAGAGTACGTTAAAGTGTAGTGGAGGAACTTTGGGCCCAAGGAAGCCACGTGGGAAATGGTTGACCAGATGCAGGCAACACATCCTTTCTTATTTTCTAAGTAGAAGAAAATGTAAATAAAATGTAAAAGTTGTGTATATAAAGATCCATAATCAACAATTCTTAGTCTAAACCATGTTTTGTTGTATATGGTTATTGACCACTGAGGAAAGTGTTCCCCCCAAGGGGCAAGGGATTGTGACATCCCCTGGTTAATATTTTTTCCATTGTAAATAAATTGTAATTAAGTAAAGGTTGAGACTAAGGGACACAGATTCCAGATTGCTTGAGGAGGGATATTTCTTTAAGGAATTTGTTGTTTTAAATATTATTCCTGGTCGGTTGAGTGGGTTGACTGAATAATAAATTTAATTGAAAGGAAGAGGATAGGACTAGGTGTCCTCTAGATCCAATAACAAGCAAGAAGAGGAAACTGGATTTAAAGATGGGCATGAGTTGTAGTGATCGAGGGTGTGGTTGACTGGCATGGAACTAGGAAGGATACATATGGTTAATCTATTAGGAATCACACACATCCCAATACAATGTGCATACACATACATAATGGAGAACAAATTGTTGATTTTCTAGTAGTCATGTAGATTAGAACAAATTTCTATTTGATAACTACTTCCAATTATACTTTTTTAACTTCTTATAACATTCACGTCATCAAGTAGTTACACTTAGAAAATTTCAAGCATTAAGAATAGTAAATTTGTAGAGATCATAATGAGACAATTAAACAAGAGACACCAAAATTACCCTGGGAAAACCTCACTTCAAGGGGAAAAAACCCAGTAACTTTTCCTTACAAGGAATTCTCCAATTTAAGTAATTTGTACATTAGTTAAAATAGCATATTTTTGACAATAGCCTTTAACAAGACATATAGACAAATACTGACCAGCAGGATGACCTCCCACAAGTGCCATTCCAACCCTCGAATATCCAATACAAATTTCCCTTCAATTTTGTCAACAAAGAGGTTTGTAATTAGATATGCCACAGGTCTCCAAGAGGGTCGAAATTAGGCCTCTCCCACAGAGTTAACTCGGATGATGCCACATAAAATAATTCCTCAAAGCTTTTCATTAGCCACATAAAATAGTTCCATGGAACCTTCACTTTAGCCACAGAAAAATGCTTCAGAAATTGGCCTACTTTTTCTACAAGAGCGTAGTATAGAATATGGTATGTGTGCTTCTGTTCTTGGCCTCCAAATATCCTTGTATACTTTTCATAGAACAAAAATAGATGAGATGAATTGATGCCTTTTCGTGGAGAAGTGATCACATATATATAGTCTCCAAGAGGGGTTGAATGGGTGCCTCCAAGGGGACATGTTGACTTGATCTAGGAGGGCCGACTTGAAAACTTGTGGGATCATAAACCAGTAAATTAAAATTAAAATTTTCTTTTCCTTTTTCCAAGGTCATGAAAAATGCCTTATACAACTTTACTTTTACAAAAACATGATCATGTTTGAATCAATAAATTTCTCTTTTGAAAATACTGATCGCAGTTATAATTTCTCAACACTCCCTCTTAGTCAGGGAGGTATTTTCTTCTCAACTTCAACATATGTACAAATTTTGTCATAAGAAAAGGTTGATAGCATCAAGCTCATCCCACAAGACAAAACCAATGGAAACAAGGTCAGAACCCAATTGACCATGGGATCAATCAATATTGTTCATGAGGCCAAATTCTCTAACCATATGAAATGGTTTCTCAATCAAGCACAATGACCCAAGAGAGTAGTCAAATTCAATCTCTCCAACTATAATAATGGTCTCTCAGTCAAACCTAATGACCTAAGAGAGTACACAAGGTCTGTCTCCCCGACCATAAACAAATCTCTCCCAATCCATGACCTAATGGAGGAATCACTATCTCGATATCAAACTCCTTGACTATATAGTCTCTCAACAAAATATGATGACTTAAAGGAGATAACCCAAAATCAGTGTCCCCAACCAAACCCATTGTTCTCTCAATCAAACACAATGACCTAAGGGAGCATTCCAAGCCTCAGAACCAACCTCCCCAACCATAATGGTTTCTCAGTCAAACTCAATGACCCAAGGGAGTAACTAGAACAATCTTCCCAACCATAAACCATGGTTTCTTAGCTAAGCCCAAGGAAGATTGTCATTCTCATGATGTTATACAATCAATGCTCTCTCTCTCTCCAAGAGGAATTCTTAGCCACTACAAGCTTCTCATAAAAGAAAGAAAACTTCATCTGAGGTAGTGGATTTATCAACAACTAGCTCATCAGTATGGATGTATTTGAGCCTCACAACTCTTCTTTGGACAACAACGCAGATATAGTAAGACTTGATCTCAAGGTTTTTTGACCTGTCATGAAAAATTGGATTCTCAGAAAGATTCACATATCTTTGATTGTCACAATATATCATAGTCGATTCTAGCACCTGATCAAACACACCAACAAACAACTTTCGAAGTCAAACTGCTTCACAACAAGCTCAACAAAAAGTTATATACTCAACTTTGGTTGTACTAAGAGAAACAAAAATATGCTTTTTACTTATCCATGATATCATAGAAAAACCTAGGCTAAAGAAAAAACTAGAAGTTCTCTTTCTATATTTAGTGCATCTAGCCCAATCAAAATCGATTAAACCATGCAGCTACGATTCACCATCAGAAACATATCTCAAACCATAATCAATGGTTCCACATAGATATCTCAATACTTGTTTCATTGTAACACAATGCACATGTTGGGGTTCAACCAAGAATTGGCTCAATGTGTCCACAACATAGTGGATGTCAAGTCTAGTGTTAACAAGATAGTTCACTGAGCTAATCAATTTACGATATATAGAGGGATCAACTAGATCAAAATCAGAGCTCGCAACTTCTTCAATTTTGTTATCATGGAAGAGTCCATGGACTTGCAGTCCATCATGCCAAACTTCTAAAGGATCTTAAAAAACATTTCACAAGGATTTTTTCACATTTCTAATCCCAAGTATTAATGTAATAGACCCAAATCCTTCATTTCAAATTCAAAAATCAGCTCCCTCTTACACTGGACAATGAGATCCTCAGCCCCTATCAGAAATAGATAATCAACATATAGTACTGAAATCATGGGCTCATCTTTAACAACTTTGTAGTACATATTTGAATCAGCATTGCTCTTTGAAAAATATCCATCAATTCGAGCTCGAGGTGTCTGACTTCATAGTCTTCTCCCTTTTACTGAGGTAATCCTTTACTTTTTACTTCTTTCCATCTTCATCTTGGAAGTCCCAATTGAATTCTTGTTTACGGAGCTGGACCCACCAACATTCTTTGGATCTCCCCGATGTGAAGTCCCAACTAGACCTCACACAATTTGGAGTAGGAGTCCCAATAGTGGGTGGTAATGTTATGCCTTGAATTTGAAAATGCGCAGAGTGAAGTATGGTAATTGTGGGTGAGAGAAAGTGTGTTGCCCTACTAAAAGTCAAGTGCAATGCATGAAGATTCCAACACACAAAGAGAAAAGGAAGTGTGCCCCATGGAAGCCTATAAAAGTACGTAGCTTGAAAGGAACACACGAGTGTAATGACATCACAAGCTAAGAAGAAGAATAGTCCACAAGTTAAAGTGACGAATTAGCACAACAACACACATTCAACAAGATTCATACAAATGTAAACGAAATAGTTCATAAGCATAAGTGTAAGTTAAATAACATACATTGCAAATACAACAAGAATAGTCCTACCATAATCACAACATATACATGAAAGTGTGTCAGCTCTGGCTTTATTATTATAAGTGAAGTTTCAATTCATACATACACCATTAACGGACCACTAGCCCTAATAATGGAACATTAAAGTTAAGAACACCTTCTCCTCCAAAGAAGTATACTCTCTTTACATTACAGAGAAGCCCAGGCTCTTCACAATACTCCCAATCTCCTTCTAAGCCTAAGCCTAGACAAAATCTTGGCTCCCATAATCCCTTTACATGAGTTATGAGGTTCTATTTATAACAAGGGGGGGTGACTCTTCAACTCCCTTTTGTGAACTTTGGACTACCCTCATGACTCTTCAACTTCTTTACAAAATGACTCATTACATTACATCATGACTCTTCATATTCCAATATTGACACTTGGAATTTCACTTACAACATAATTACAAATAATATTACAATTTACACTTGTACCCATATAAGACAAAATAGGGTAGAGACAACTTGATAGCCTAACAAGACAAAACACTATGATGCTTGAGTTTGGGGAAACTCTAGCTCAACAACTTCCACTTGATGCTTCTTAGTCACATATTGGTTCCAAGCTCGATATTATATGATGACATCCCCAAACTAGGTGATGGTGTCTGGCTGGAAGCAGACTCTAGCCTCCATAGCATTCGGGTACAATGACTTGGAGTTAGTTTTAACATCCCTCTCAAGCAAGAGAAACATTGTTCTAATCTGGACAAGACCACCGATGTAATTCTGTATGTTCTATTTTTTCATCTCCAAATCCTCCTTGGTGGAAATCTATCTCAACTGCTCCAAGTACTCTTCAATCTCCTGCCTGACTTGGTGTCTGCATTTGGCTTCAATGAGTGAGCCAATTGATGGGATCCTGTGTGTTTTCACCATGAAATCCAAATTGTTGTATAACCATACATATGAGGCCTGAATACTTCCAATGAATGAGGCGAGTTGCTTGTTGTTCTAAATCAATATTTGAACTCTTGCTTTCTCCAGCTCTTCCTATGGCTTCATTTTCTTTGGCAAGTTAAGTGGTGCCCCTTTGTATCGCATTGTCCATTCCTGCACGATGACAATGGTAGCTTGTACATTCCTTTTGACAAAGTCTCTGCTCTGCTGCTACAAACCATGCAAGTGAACAATTTCCTTATGTATGGTTATGAGCTCCTCATAGAGGTCCTGCATGGTCTCTCCAAGTGTTGATACTTCACCAAGTATCGTTGCTCTCATTTCCTCCAAGTAGACCTACGTGGAGACTACATTTTGTGTTGTTGCATGGAGTTTTTCTATCTCTTGTTGGGAATCTTGTAAGTTCTGTGCCAACTGCTTATTTTTGGCCATTAAATACTGAGTGTTTGATCTTGTTGCACCCGCAAGGCCAAGTTGGCTTCGGCAATGGCATTTGGATTCTTGCTAGTGTCTACTTGTTGGTTGTCATAATTGTCCTATTTTTCACTTAAATCACCCTACCTTAGCCTCAATTTTACAACCTGCACAAGATCTCTATGCAAGTATTTTTAGTTTCTTTAATCATTCTTTAGGTAAATGGATAATGTGTGCTCATTTTAATTAAAAGTCAAAAAGGTCGATGTTTTTCTATGTAACTTTCCATTTGTATTACCTTACTACTATTACAATGTATGTTCACTAGTTTGAGATCAAAATTGCTATGGTACAAGAAGATCCCGAGAAATCCTGCACTCATCTTGATTCATGTACCGAATATGGAATATTGTTGGTTTGAGTGTCTGACTAGGAGGCGGTCCTAGTTGTCAAAGAAGAAAGGCGTGCATTCACTCCTAAGGACCTATTCTTGTTTTCCTGCAAATGGCTTGGAGCGTTGGAGGGTTTCTAAAGTTAGATATTAGTTTCCAACAGCTCCATATTTTGTTATATTTTTGATACGCCGAGGGCCGATGTAATTTGTATATATGTCAAGATAGATTAGGATGGAAGCTAGCGATACTAGGAACAAATTTGGTGTTTATATATTCAAAAAGTTTGTATCGCCACGACCTCTCTGAGGCTGGATTTGTACTATATGTTATGTATCGACTAGAGACTTTTGTTTTTTAATAAAAGAGGGCTAATGACAGATTCATGCATTCATTTATTTATTTCCTGTGATGACCATCATGTCCTTATAAATTAATCTTGTTCCTTAAACAAGGAAACGAGTTGGTTGACTAGGGCCCATCCAACCCAACTTCTTCTTCCTTTGTATATTATATTGTGTGGTAAGTAAATGATGTGACAAATATTTTTGTGTGAAATTTTGCTTGTAATAGGTGCACCCAATTGGATAAGCTCTTGCGTGTTTTCTTTTGAAATAAGTGATAATGGTTCAGATTTGTAATTTTACGTTTTTGTGTTTATGCTTGGGATTTACTTTTAAGCACAGATTTCTTTGTTATTGAATAATTTCTTTGATTATTGTAAGCCACAGTAAGGGTTTGAATCTGGAAATTCTCTTTCATTTTCAAAGTCATCTCTTTAGTTTAGATCTACTCTGTGGTGTGCACATATTCCCTCAGATAAGATCTACAAAGGGGTTACTTCAATCTTGCTTAGTAATTGATATGTTTATTCTTTAAATTGTATTTTTACATAGCAGGCAAGTGAAAATCCTTGTTCTGGTACCTGTAGCTATTTGGCAGCATTACTGTGCAGGTGAATTTGTTCTAGGTTGAGGATCTCTTGTTTTGACATTTCACTATATCATTCTGGTCCTGTTGAATGTAATTTTTCCTTTGGTTATTCAGAAATGGTAAGTGTAAGAACAGAATATTGTCATCTTTAACCAAACAGAATTCGATATTGAACACAATGTTAAAACAAAACAAGATAGATATATTTGTAAGGTGATCTTCCTATTTATGCACATGAGTTTAATATTTCTTTCGATGATTGATGAATTCTTAAGATTCATGCATTGAAGGTGTGATGAGTCTGAGAGTTTTGTCTTAATTCAAGCAAGGTTTATTTCCACAACATTTGAGTTTAGACTTGCTACACGATATCCTTTTTAGTACAGCAGCAGGGTGTTTTTCTTCAGTATAGGTAGAGAGTGTTTTGTTTCTCCTAGTACAAGAATAGAGTGCAGGTACTATTGTATTTTACTCAGTATGGGAACTGAGTGCAGGAATTGTTTTTCCTTTATAGGAACTCATTGTAGGAATAGATTTATTTTGAAAAGTATTTCTATTTTGAAATGTTTGTGCTTATAGGTTTGAAATGAATCTTGTATTTGTTTCCTCTTGAGTTATTTCTTTAAGATCTTTGGTTGTTGTTTTTATAGTGAAAATCCAATCTCTTGAGTGGTGTGGTGTCATTTTGTTGATAGCACATAAACAAATTATCAAGGTCTTCTTTATAAGATATGTTTTATTGCACCTGAATGATTCAGTTGTAGGGATAAAGGTAGTGATTACAGAACTGATCCAGAATCCTTGGAATTTCCTATGCTAGGCCTCGAAGCTTACGAAACCCTGGATTGATAATTAAGTGTTAAGTAATTTAAATTCAATTACTACGCCCAACATTTTGGCATCGTTGTCGGGGATCCATTGAAAAGAATTCTAGTAAAATTATGGTTCTTCTTTTTTCTGCAATAGAGGTAAGTATGCTTTTTTTTTCAAAGTGCAATGTGTTTCTATTGCTTGAAGGAATTTATTTGGAATTAATTGTGTGTTGTAGATATATTTTTTTAAACTAGTTGTGGCATTTGATTTGATTTGATGTGTTCCAGCAATTTTTTTTTTCTTTTTTAAAGCTTTGTCAATTATTTCTAGTTTGATTTCTTTTAAAATGTATGACTAGGAGAGGTAGGGGTCCGAAGCCCAAGAAGGGCAGAGGAAATATTAATAAATTGGAATTTTTTTCTCACGGTGGGCCTTCTATTGTAGGCAAGAATTCTAAGCAGACACAAACCCATCACACAAGTACCATTCACCTGGACTCTAGGGACAGTAGTTCAGGAATCTCACAACTGTCAGAAGGGAAGAAGGAGACTATTTGGACTAAAAAGATAAACCTAAACCACAGTAAACCTTCACAGTCTGTGGGAAGTGGTATGTTTAAAGGAGAAGAAATGGCAGATAATGAAGATGTGCATGCTGAAGGGATGGGTGAGAACCAACCAACGGAGGAGTAGTCTACTTTTGGGTTTCCGATTGTGGATCCACATGTATTGCTTCAGATGAATAATATTCCATCCTCTGTTATTCAACATTTTCATGGGAAACATCCTACCGAAGAATGCCAATCAATACCAGGATTAAAAGCATCATTTGAGGGAGAGAATTCGGTTCCTGAGCCATTACATGCTATGGGAGCACAGAAATCATGGCCACAGGTAAGTACATGTATGATTTATGAACTTGCACCATATTTTTCTGGTTATATTGCACCATTATCCTATCAAAACATGAATTACCCCTAGTCTTGGCATCATGAGTATCATTCTCAGTATGGGCAATCTCCTCCTCCTTGGAAATAGGGATGGAGGGGACCACCACATTCTCATTATCTGTATCCCATGCCTACATAGTCATATCCCTCATCATATGCACCTTATCCTATGGCACAACCTACATTACCAGTGACATTGCCTCATCAAACTCAGTCTATGCCACCAATGCCATTTCCACCACCTTTTTTTACCACCTCAATTTCCAACATTGCCAGTGCCTAATCCAAATAATAAAGTTTCGCTAATGATTCATTCTATTGGACCAATCCCTTTCCCTATTTATCATACCATGCCAGTTGGGGTCAATGACCTCCAGCTGAGATCGGGAAGGGTAATAAACTCAGAAAAACAAAAACAAAAACAACTTGCAGTGATCATTAAGGAGAAAATTGAGGAGGAAACTCCTAAACTTTAAAAAAATAATGTCACTGTTCAGCCTATTCCCACACACTCATAATCTTTACCTTCTTCTTCAAACCAACCTCCCTTTCTAGAGAGGTTGGTTGTGGAGAAAGTTGACCCCACTCCTGAGTATAACCTGGCTTCCGAGTTGAGGAATCTTTGTATAAAGGTCCCTCTATTGTAGGCTATAAAAGAGATTCCTATATGTACTAATATTATTAAGGAACTCTATCTTAAAAATCTAGGGAGGAAGAGAGTTGAACCTCACACTATCCAATTTGTTGGAAGAGCAGTTGAGTTGATGACAGGATGTGCTCAAGTGGAAAAATATATTGATCCTGGAAACCTAGTTGTCTCTATTTAGATAGGTGATATCCTTGTTCCCAATGCTTTAATAGAACTTGGAGTGGATGTCAATGTAATGACCAGGAAAACCATGGAATAACTTCCATTGAATCACATTCGTCCTAGCCCATTGTGCTTGAACTTTCTGATAGATCTAAAATCAAGTTGGAGGGTGTGTTAGATGATGTAGTCGTCTCGATCAATTCATGGGAGTACCCTACAGATTTTATTGTGTTACAACCAAAGAATTCTATTGGGGGGAACCCTTTGATCTTGGGATGAACATGGCCTTCCACGGAAGATGCCTATATAGGATGTCACTCAGGTGACATGTATATTTCCCATGGGGATGCTAGGAAAAAGTTCACCTTGTACCCACCTGCCTAATCTATTCAAGAGATTCGATATAACTTGTGTTTAGATTATGATAGTACTCAATCCCTTTCTGTGATTCAATAGTACACTGAGTCGACTAAGGATGGTGTGATCCAATATTTTATGGATAACTTACACATTATGCATAATATTGAATCATTTTATTAGATCTTTAGTCCAAGTTTCCAGGAAAATTATGATCCCCAACCCTCACCCTCATCACTATAGACCCTTAGTAGCCACCACAAGTGTTCTTAAGCTTGACACTACTCTTGTTGAGATTAGTCTAGGAAAATCTTTATATATTGGTTCAAACATAGACCCATCCTAATGAGAGCTGCTTATGAGATTGTTGCGAGATCATCTTGATGCCTTTGCATGGATTTACGACAACATGAAATGCATCCCCCTTGAAACATGTACTCATCATATTTATATTCCGGACGGTGCCCGACCTGTCCGACAACCCCAAAGGCGAATGAACCCTACACTAAGAGAGATTGTTAAAGAAGAATTGGAAAAACTCTTAGATGTTGGTTTTATCTATCCTATATTTGACAATCGATGGGTCTCTCCATTGGTAGTAGTCCTAAAAAAGGATGGGATATGGTGTATTTGTATTGACTATAGAGAATTAAATAAAGCCACTCTCAAGGATTATTGGCCCCTTCCCTTCATTGATCAGGTTCTAGACACCCTTATAGGTAACAATTAA
This sequence comes from Pinus tabuliformis, assembly GCA_031772625.1. Lineage (NCBI taxonomy): Eukaryota > Viridiplantae > Streptophyta > Pinopsida > Pinales > Pinaceae > Pinus > Pinus tabuliformis. Next base: position 1,708,174,686 of record CM062819.1, read on the forward strand.
TTTTCATTTTTAGATGGCTTCAGCAGGTATAACCAAATACAGATCTCACCTGAGGATAAGGACAAGATTACCTTTACTTGTTATCGAGTTCTTCCTTTTGGAATTTGTAATTCTCCTACCACCTTTCAAAGGGCAGCCTTGGTTATTTTTGTTTACCTCGAGTGCGTAGAAGTTTACATGGATGATCTTTCAATATTTGGTATTTATTTTCATGAAGCCATTCAAAATTTGAAGAAAGTACTCAATAGGTGTCAAGAGGCCTGCCTTGCTTTGAGAGATAAGAAATGTAGGTTGATGTGCAAATCAAGGGTGGTACTTGGACATGTTATTTTTTATAAGGGTATCCAAGTAGATCTGGCTAAAATAGAACTTATTACACACCTTCCTACACCAAAAACACAAGGGGCAATGAGAGGATTCCTTGGACATGTGGTTATTACCGAAGATTCATTGAAAAATTTTCTATGATAACTGCCCCTCTTTTTCGATTATTAGCTAAGGATAGTGATTTCTCTTGGACTAAGGCTTTCCAACGAGATTTTGAGAATTTGAAGGAAAAATTAGTACAGGCACTAGTCTTGAGGGGACCTAATTGGTCCCTTCCATTCCATATTTCCTCAAATGCCTCAGATACTTCCATTGGTGCAGCTTTAGGATAGGAAGAAAAGCAGCAATCCTATGTTATTTACTTCGTCAGTAAGAACTTGTCATTTGTTGAATTTAACCATACAATAACTGAGAAAAAAATTATAGTTGTGGTCTTTGTTATTAATAAATTCAAACACTATATTATAGGTTATGAAGTGTTTATACATACAGATCATTCTGCCATAAAATATTTGATGAATAAACCTTTAACTAGCGGTAGGATAACTAGGTGGTTGCTTTTACTACAGGAATTCAATGTTACTATAATTGATAGGCCAGGAAAATCAAATGTAGTAGTTAATTATCTTTCTAGATTGGATAATCCTGGTCAAGCAATTCCTGTAGATGATTCATTTCCTGATGAACATATTTTTTTGTTTCGACAAACTCCTCATGGTTTTCTGACATAGCTAATTATCTTGTCACAGGAAAAACACCACCACACCTATCCGCTCGAGAGAGGCGGAAGATCATTCAAAAAAGTGCTTCATATTCCTGGATCCAAGGAGACCTCTTCTATACTGGACCCGACCTTATTATCCGTAGATGTGTAAGAGAAGAGGAAGTGTTTGATATCTTGATAGCTTCCCATGATGAGCCTTGTGGGGGCCACTTTATTGAAAAAAGAACAACACACAAAATTCTTCGCATTGGCTAATTTTGGGCTTCCTTGTTTAAGGATGCCAAATAGTATGTTAAGTGTTGTGATAGTTGTCAGTGAATAGGCCAACTTGGTCAAGCCAATGATATGCCTTTGTGCCCTCAAGTCATGTTAGAACCCTTTGAAAAATATGTCATTGAATTTGTGGGACCCATAGTCTCAATATTCTTAAATAGAAGACATATATTGGTTTGTAAAGATTTTGTAACAAAATGGGTAGAAGCTAGAGATGTTCCTTATGCTACTGAAAGAGTTGTTGTTGATTTTCTATTTAATGAAATTTTTACTCGATTTGGTGTTCCAAGAGAAATTGTTACTAACAATGGACCTCAGTTTGTTTCTAATCTAGTAAAAGGAATTATAGATCAATACAAGATTCGACACTGCAAGTCTACATTGTATCATCTGTAGTAAAATGACCAGGTAGAATCTACAAACAAGGTGATTGAGTCCATTCTTACTAAAACATTAAATATTCATAAAAAATATTGGGCAAATAGATTACCGAAAGAATTATGGGCTTACAGAACTACCTGGAGGAATAACACAAGTCATACACCTTATGAGCTGGTGTACAAGAAGTAGGTCTTGTTGCCAATCGAATTCCAAATTAAAACCTTTAAAACTGCAGTCTAGTTGGGTTTGGATCTCTCGGAATCATGGCAGCAACGCCTTTTGTAGTTAAATGAACTTGATGAAATAAGAAGGGATGTTGTTCAACAAACTATCTTGATGCAGCAACAATGTAGTAAATGGCATGACAGGTTGATCAAGAAAAAGCAACTCCAGCCAAGTAACTAGGTACTCCTCTATGATTCAAAGTTTAAAAATTTTAAGGGGAAACTTTGCACATGCTAGTTGGGGCCATATGAAGTAGTTAAAGTTTTTGAGAATGGAGCGGTGGAAATTAAAACCATTGATGGACAGGGAGTTGTTTTCTTGGTGAATGGGCATAGACTCAAAATATATTTTCAGCCCACCACTAAAGAGGATTTCATACAACAAGTACAACAATAGTTAGATTTGAAGATGGTAGGTGGGAAATAATACCAGCCTACTGCAAGTACTTTTATATTTACTCTTTTCCTAATTATAAATAACAATAACAATAATAATAATAATAATAATAAATACATATAAAAATAAAAATAAAAAACACATGGTTGTGAAAACCAGCTTGTTGGTGCAGTTATGTGAGGATCTGCTTGAAAACCAGCTTGCTGGTAGGAAAGTTCCTCTTTAATAATGGAATGTCACTTGAATTAGAAAGCATGGCTAACTTGTTTTGAGAAGAAGCAGGTTTCTACAGGATTTCTGGTGGCAGTAGAAAACCAACAGAAACTAAGCACTTATTAAAGTTCAGAGCAAGCAGCATGGTGAAATTTTATGCAAGTGACACAAAAATTCTGTTGCAGTTAATTCATCCAAGTCACAACATTATTTGATAGAGACATTTACTATCTAAGGTGAATACTTTGTCTTTCCTCTTTTCCCTTTTCTAAATTTCCCTCTGATTTCATCTTTGTTCCTTAGATTGAATACCCCTCCTATTCTTCTAAAAATTTCCTGTCTCGATTTCTATTTTTCCCTCTTACCCCTGAATTTTTTTCCCTCATCCCTTTTTCCTATATCCCTCTATGGATCAATCCACCTTATTCTAAGTGTCCCTTGTGATTTTCCTTCCCTTTCTTATGATAATCTTGTCTCGCTTCTTTTTTCCCTCATATTTTTCAGGTGCCGATAATTTTTAAAGCCTTGTCTGTCTAAGAGTAAAAGCATGATGGCACCTAAATATGGCGATAAAATTCTCCTCTAACTCTGCAAATTTTTATGCAATCCGGCCCAATTTTTTAGAGGTAACTAGATTGGTTATTTCAGTGCAAGAACCCCTTCTTTTTGGTACAGGGATTGTTTCTGCTTAGTGTGGGAATTTTCCTGTTACAAGTGCAGGAAGACCACTTATAGCAGTATAGGAATCCTCCTTTCAAAGTGCACAAATGGCACCCAAAATAGTGCAGGAACTCTTCTGTTATGGTGCGGGAATCTCAAAAAGTGCAGGAAACATTTCCTGTTACAGAGCAGGAACTTGTTATTTTAGATTCTTTTGTCAGTTCAAGAATTTACTGTAAATTGATTTCGGATTTTTAGGTCAAAGTATGATAGCCATGTATAAAAACAATGGCTTTGTTGTAAAATGAGTACCCACATTTTTTGTATAAGTGATCATTATTGTTATGTCTAAAGGGAAATGAATGGTTAAGTGCAGGATTAACATTAGATCTAGGTGACTTTTATCATAATTAGCAACAACCATCCCCATAGGATGTCATTATAAGGACTAAATGCATGTGTGGAGATCATTTCATTTAAATTCCTTGTCATCTCATTTGAATTCATGTCGTTGATCATTGATTTTTCCCTCCGCCACATGTGATATGACCAATATTTACCATTTAAACCCTCGAAATCGTAATTGGCCTAATCATCGCTCCTAATAATCATTACCTTGCCCGTTTTTAGAAATTCTACCGGATCTCTAACTGGATTTTGGTACCTCAAGGATGATGGTCATTGTTGGGTAATGTGGAAGTTTAATTGTTATGATGTCGGTACAAAAATCATGACACAAACCAGCATGCATTATAAATAAGTGTTGGTTCAGGAATCGTGCAACCACTAAAAAAATCATTCTTGCACTTTCCAATTTTGAAATCATGAAATAATTCCGGCATCATGTAGACAAGTGATTGTTGATCATTGAAAGAGCTTGAGGTGTTGAACAATTGGGGAACTGTAGGTTGCAGCAAGACTAAGGAACACTATGGCACTAGTGCAGATTGAACCTTGCTCTATTAAAGAAATGGAAGGGATAGTGGAATATGAAATGAGCCTACCTCTTTTACAGGAAGTTGGCTTTCTTCCTTTCTTGCAAAAATTCAATAGCTATGATTCATCCATTACCTAGGTGTTTGCACTAAATTTTGATGGAAAGACAACTACTATGGGTTCGCTGAAGTTTGAGGTCATGGAGCAATTCATTTTGCAGGCCACTGAGCTACCCGCTACTAGTGAGAAATGGTTCAAGAAGGGCAAAGTAGTGAAAGGTGTGTGGTGTAGGTTCTTGGAAAAGGTTGATTGTGCAGTCGATTGGAAGAAAGGGGTGTTGAGGAACGAGATGGTTGAAAAGTGGCGAAATTTGTTGTACATTCTACAGAAATTCCTCACCTATGAGGGGAGATACTCCTTGACCTACCTGTACCACATTCGACTCCTCATGCACTTTGAATCTAGTAAGTTGATTAATTTCCCCTATTTCATGTTAAAAATTTTGGGTAAGATGTCAAGAAGCATGTAGAAGTCCCCGAAGGACCAAGTAGGTCATAAATTATGTCATTATGGGCTGATCAAGATTCTAGTGAGCGAAGAGATGAAAAATAGAGGATCTACTTGGGAGGCATTTATAGAATCATATCAAAGTGGGGGTGGTATGAAGGTTCTTAGTTTAAAAATACATCAAGGAAGAAAGTGTAATAAAAATGCAAATCCTAAGGCTTCCTAGTGTCAGAAAGGAAAGTTACAACAAGAAGGTAAACATGACAAAGAATCCAAGATTACTCGCCCTCAGCAAACGAAGAATAACATGTGGGATGTTACAAAGTTATTACGCTTCTTTGAGTAAGAAGGCTTCAAAACTTGCTACTACATCTGAGGTCGAGGCCATTGAATATTCTAAATCACCTAGGAAAGATTGTGTTTCTCCCGAGGAGCCTTCACTAGATATCCCCATGGAAAGTACACATGTGCAAGATAATATTTCTTTATTGGAAGGAATAGCAGCAATGGACACTCCTGTTGAGAGTCGAGAGTGCAGGGAGGAAGAGGATGATGATGTTCCTCTAGCATTTTTAATGAAAAAGGTTAAAAGATAGAAGGTAACCCGTGAGAAAGAGGTGGAGTAGGGAGGAGTTCAAGAACATAAGAAAGAGGAAAAGCATAAGGATGATGTTCCTCCTACATCTATGGTAGAAGAAACAGAGATATAGGGAGAAGAGAAATTGAAGGACTCAGTTCCTAGGAAAAGGGTAAGCCAAACTCAAAAGTTGAAACAACAAATTTATGAGCTTGAGGTCTTAAATAGGTGTGTGGACACTCAGAATGCAACATTAAGAACCAGGAATGGAGAATTGTTAATAACAGTGGTTGAGTTGAAGAAATCAGTGAGAAAATGGAGGTTCCATGTGGCCCATCTGTGAACTCGTGTTAGAAAATTGGAAAAACGTATGAGGAAGACTCAAACAAAGAAGGCTAAAGTAGAAGGTTCAGGAATCAACATCCAAATCCAACAATGAGGAGGAGAAGTTTTTCAATATATATATATATATATATATATATTTGTAGAGGTTAGTGGTTGTGTGAGGAAACACAATACGATGAGGTTGGGGGAATGTTGGTTGCCATAATTGTCCTATTTTTCACCTAAATCAGCCTGCCTTAGTGATCTGACATCGAGCAGATTAGTAATGTTGTGTTAATTCCCCATTTAGAATATAAAAATGTGCTTGAGGTTTGTACTCCAAAATAGCAAGTAAAAACATAAATTTTATGTGTGTTTACTTAAGTTAGTTTTCATGAAGAAAACTTAAAACATGAAACCAAAAAACTAAATGGAAACATGCATCAAACAGTAATACACCAACCATTGTTAAAGGATTTCACCCCTCTTGGGCTACATCTCCTTGGATCAACTCTAAAGGCATGACCCATTCTAATTATGCTCAAAATTCTTCAATAATAAGAGTACATAAGTGTGCTGACAAAAAGAGTGGCTAATTTCCCCTTCAAGGAAACATTATTCTACAAAGAACTCTCACTCTAAACACATGACAACCTACAGTTATTCATGAAACAATCAGCAAGCTAAGGGCTCTCAAATCAAGACCCCATACTCCAACTTTCAAGAGCATAGACAGTACTACAATCCACTTGAAGTACTTAAGCAAGTCTCTTTCTCCATACACATATAGAGCAAAGAAGAAATAAATCTACAACACTGCTATAATGGTTATTGCAGAAAGCACATGGAGGCTAGAAGATCCTTGCAAGGTCATCTCCATCTTCATACTCCTCCATAAACTGAATCAACATTCTGGTTGACCAGAGCACCCATAGGCTTCACTTTGCAAAAATATTATCCAGAAATGCTCCTTTGATCCTGAAACCTATTCCAATCATTTCAGAATGCCCAAAAATGGCTATTTAGCCTCTTTCTTCATCCCATTTGGTTGAAAATTTCCTTAGTCGTGACTTCTTTCAATCTTTCCACAATTTTATCCTCCAAATCTAGCTTACTACCAGTTAAATTCATTATCCAGAGCTAATTCTAGCAGTTCCGCCAAAATCGGCAGTCCCGCCAACTTCCCTGCCTATCTCGCAGTTAAGGCCGAGTGTTCACATGCAAAGTGGTCGTCCGACAGAAAAGGCGACGGTTTCGCAGCCCTGTCGGATATCGCAATCATGGGAAAAACCTGTGGTCAAGGTCTGTGAACAAAAACGAGCGATGTGCGATGCGATATTGGCGAACCCGATGGACGATTAAACGGAACCTATAGTCACATCGCATCTGGGACTTATCGCTCATTGCAATTGGTGGATAACCTCAAGCCTAAACAACAGGCACTCTGCGATACACAGACCCACCGGGATTATAAAACACAACATATAGAATATCGCATCCAGGGACACTATCACAATCACAATTGGCGGTGGTCGGGGTGTTACTTCATGCTCCCGCTACGATCTGTGATTGTGATTTTGTCACATCACAACCGGGCTTCGTCAGGATCAATTCTTGTTCCTCCTTTGACTTGCGATATGCAATATCGCAATCACAGCCGAGATCCTGCCGAGGGTCGATTCTTAACACTCCCCTTTGTGCAATTGCGATATGTGATTATCACATCTCAACTTGCCTAAGGCCGATTCTCCTTAATTTTCTCATCTGTTTTTCTCTGATATGCGATATGCAAAACGCAATGGCAACCTGCCACTTGGTGCTTCCCCATTCGCTGAAACCTTTGCCACGTCATCCAATCTTGCACTTGGACAAGTCAAACCTGACCTTTGACTTTCTCTAACTCCTGCATATGAGCTTGGATTTGAGTGTCGTTCACACCATTAGATTCATAATAACAAGCTCTTTGATCTGAAGCTAAGCTTATCAAGATTCTGACACTTTGATTTTTGGCAAATTTTGAGCTCCTGATCACTTAGCCTCTATTTTACAACCTAAACAAGATCTCTATGCAAGTATTTTTAGATTCTTTAATCATTCTTTGGGTAAATGGATAATGTATGCCCATTTCAATTAAATTCAAAAGGTCTATGTTTTTCTATGTAACTTTCGATTTGTATTACCTTACGACTATTACAATGTATGTTCACTAATTCGAGATCAAAATTGGCTATAATACTAGAAGATCCTGAGAAATCCTGCACTAATCTGGATTCCTGCACCGAATATGGAATATTTTTGGTTCGAGAGTCTGGCTGGGAGTCAGTCCCTATTGTAAAAGAAGAAAGGTTTGCATTCTCTCCTAAGGACTTGTTCCTTTTTTCCTGCAAATGGATTGGAGCGTTGGAGGGTTTCTAAAGTTAGAGATTAGTTGCCAACAACTCTATATTTTGTTAGCTATTTGATATGGTCAAGGGCCAATGTAATTTGTATATATGTCAAGATAGATTAGGATGGAAGCTAGTGATACTGTGAACAATTTTGGTGTTTATATCTTCAAAAAGTTTGTATCGCCACGACCTCTCTAAGGCTGGATTTTTCACTATATGTTATGTATCGAGCAGAGACTTTTGTTGTTTAATAAAAGAGGGCTAATTCCATATTCATGCATTCGTTTATTTATTTCTAATGCTGAACAACATGTCCTTATATATTAATCTTATTACTTAAACAGGGATACCGTTGGTTGGCTAGGGCCCAGCCAACCCAGCTCGTTCTCCCTCTGTCTATTATATTGTGTGGTAAGTAAATGATGTGATAAATATTTTTGTGTGAAATTTTGCTTGTAAGAGGTGCACTAGATTGGATAAGCTCTTGTGTGTTTTCTTTCGAAACAAGTGATAAAGGTTTAAATCTATAATTTTGCATTCTTGTGTTTATGCTTGGGGTTTACTTTTAAGCAGAGCTTTCTTTGTTATTGAATAATTTCTTTTGTTTATTGTAAGCCACAGTAAGGGTTTGAATCTGGAAATTCTCTTTCGTTTTCGAAGTCATCTCTTTAGTTTAAATCTACTTTGTGGTGCACACATATTCCCTGAGATAAGATCCATAGAGGGGTTATTTCAATCTTTCTTGGTAATTGATACATTTATTCTTTAAATTGTCTTTTTACATAGCAGGCAAGTGAAAATCCTTGTTTTGGTACCTGTAGCTATTTGGCAGCATTACTGTGCAAGTGAATTTGTTCTTGGTTGAGGATCTCTTGTTTTGAAATTTCACCGTGTCACTATGGTCTTGTTGAATGTAAGTTTTCCTTTGGTTATTTGGAAATGATAAGTGCAGGAACATAATATTGTCATCTTTAACCAAATTGAAGTCATTAGTTGAGTTTTATTCATAAAGTTATATGCACAGAAGTCGATCTTGAACATAGTGTTAAACCAGAAATAGATAGATATATTTGTGAGGTTATCTTCAGATTTATGCACAGGAGTTTAATTTTCTTTCGATGATTGAAGAAGTCTTGAGGTTCATGCATTGAAGGTGTGATGAGTCTGAGAGTTTTGTCTTAATTCAAGAAAAGTTTCTTTCCACAACATTTGAGATTAGACTTGCTACACGATATCCTTTTTTATTGCAAGAACATGGTGTTTTTCTTTAGTATAGGCATAGAGTGTTTCATTTCTCCTAGTACAATAACAAAGAGCAGGTATTGTTATATTTTACTCAATACAGGAACAGAGTGCAGGAATTACTTTTCCTTTACAGGAACTGATTGCATAAATAGATTTATTTTGAAAATTCTTTCTGTTTTCAAATGTTTGCACTTGCATGGTTTGAAATGAATCTTGGATTTGTTTTCTCTTGAGTTATTTATTTAATATCTCTAGTTTTTGCTTTTTTAGTAAAGATCTAGTCTCTTGAGTGGTGTGGTGTCATTGTGTTGATAGTACAAAAAACAGAATTTAAAGGTATACTTTACAAGATATGTTTTATTGCACCTAAATGATTTAGTTGTAGGGATAAAAATAGAGATTACAAAACTGATCCAGAATCCTTGGCATTTCTTATGCTGAGCATCAAAGATTACGAAGCTCTGGATTGATAATTAAATGTTGAGTAATTGAAATTCAATTACTACCCCCAACACTGCCACTATCACCCTCTTTCTAGTGAATGCAGGTGATTCATGATCATCCGGAAAATTCTTTCTCCGTGCTTGTACAATTCTCTTCTAGAATTCATCATAAGATAGATTTTACAAGTCCATTACCGAATCATCATTAAGAGGAACAACATCCCCTTCTTCGCTCGGAGCTAACTCTGTTGCTAGAGGTGATGGAGACTAAACGGTGACCTATGGCGCACTCAACATTAGGTCAATAGCCTCATTTTGTGGCTCCAAATCTAACTCCATATCTATAACTTCAATCAAGTCTTCAATATGTTGAGTAATCTCTAGATCCTGCATCTATTCACCCTCATCCTCTGCTGCTGGCTAGTTCTATTCTTGTTCTTCAACCTGTATTGGTGTTGTTTCTTCTAATATGGTGCCTTACCTTTATTATTCTTCCTATTTCTTCTTATCTTCTTGTTCTTTCCTCCTCAACTCTCATTCTTCCTTCAATTCTTGTTCTGCTTGCTTCAATCTAAATTTTGCTTCCTTCAAGCTATGTTTTCCTCTCTTCCTCTGCTTGCTCTTTGTATCCTCTACTTCCTCTTTGATTATTCTTCTAAAGTTGCTTTCATGATGTTGGGATGGGGTCCCCTAGGGTCAATTTTGGGGAAAAAGCCCAAGTTTTGATGTACAAAATGTAAAGTCTCCACAAATTGTGGTCGTGGAGCACGTAGAGAGTTAAAGTGTCATAAAGGGTTTTACCCTTCTTTTATGTAAGTTGAGCCGGCTTTTGAAGATCTACCCATGGTTTGCGGACCATGGGATTGTATAGATAGGCATGTCTTAGGATGTCTAAAGCAAGATATAGAGACGAAGATGAATGCAATGGGTCAATAAGAGGAAGAACATAGAAGTCTTAGAGTAGAAGGAAGGCTTTGCAGCTGTGTGCATAGAGTCCTAGAGTAGAATCTGTAGCTAAGTGCGCGGACCCTTGCAGCTGAGTGCACGGGGAAGTCTTAAGTCTGTAAGATGAACTGACTATTAATAAAGAAGATTGTTGTAGAAATACTTGTGTTTATCTCTTTACTTCTCTTTATATGAATATGCCTTATGTTATAATGGGTTTATGAAATAATGATGCATTGATGCGTGACTTTACACGACCTATATTGTTATATGAACGCAATTACTGTTAACTGTTTACGCGAAGATTATCTTGGTGTATGTTGAAGTTACCAAACACTTAATATAATCAGAATAATTGTTGGGTTATACGTAATCTTTGGTACACGTAACTAGTGAATTCACCTATTCAGGGTTTGTGAAAGACAGTCATAAATGTTCGCGGAGGTATAGAATATGATCAAGGATAGTTATATCGATAAGCTGATCCGAATTGGATCCATGAAGAATAATCAAAGCACCATGATTGTATCAAATCAGGACAAAAATTTGAATTCAAGAGCACAGAGCGATCAGGAAGACCTCTAAACAGTGGCAGTTGGCAGCCAGTGAGGAACGACAAGGACCTCGGTCAAAGCAAGCTGACCGAGGCCCATGGAGACCGTGCAGAAGGCGAAACTGGACATTGAGAATCCTAGATCGGGAAACAAAGGGCATTTCTGATGTGTGATTAGCACATCACTGGGAAAAACCCCTCGAGAAGGAAAGCCCCGAAGCACTCGGTCGCATGGAAGCTGGGAAAACCATGGGGAAAGCACTAAAGGCTAAAGGCAGGACCCGCACTCCAAAACCGGAAGTATATCGGGGGCACCCTTGGGCGGTAAGAGGAATTGAAGAAAAGTGAGCGATTCCATTTAGCACCCGACGCGTGGCAAGCGGAGGAGAGAGAAAACCGCCGCTCATCACGCGCTAACGGTCAAGCAAGTCAACCGCGCGATATGAGCAAATGGCGTCGGATTTGGGGGCTCCAGATCTAACGGCTGAGATCGCGCCCGATGAAAGAACTGGATTTAACAGGGGATTAAGCCGCGATGTATAAGGATTTGAGGTCCGATTTGACCGCTGAGATGGTGGATGACTCATTCCACAATGTAACTGGAAAACCGAACTGACGAGGAAGAGCTAGCGCAGTTCACAAGAGGACAAGTGGCCACTCCCTGTGAGCCATTGATGATGACGCAGAGACAGGGAATTCCAAGTAAACATCAATAGGTGATTCGACAGAGGAAGGAAGCGGAATCGAGCAGTCATGAGATCGTTTAGCGTTAAATCCATGAACAAACATAACAGAAAAGACAGAGGGAGAACAGAAAGAAGAAGACGAAGACAAAGAACGAAGAGACAGTGAAGCAAAGAGCAGAAAGACAGAGAGCCGAGCTGACCTGCAGCATAAGGCAACATTGAGCAATCCCTGAGAGGATCTGTCAGGAATTGAGCACCACATTGGGCTCCTTCCATTAAAGACCAGAAAGGCCAAGAACTGGTAAGGAAAAGAGTATGTGCACTCTAGTGGCTTGGGGAATCAAAGAACCACCCTGCCAAGCAATTCTGTTTCAGGAGACTTAGTTTGAGCTCCTCATTGTAATTCTTTGCTTTAAAGACACAATAAAAGAAGGCCACCACTGAGAGCTGGACCAGAGACGTAGCTGTGGAGGATAGGGTGAACTCCTTATTAATTGTTGTGTTCTTGTGTTTGCTTATTGTTTTTCTCTGTTGTTTTCCATTTTCCAAATGTTTGTGTATTTTGCAATCTAATCAATCCGTTGCCTAAAATGACATAGACACACACTAGCACATGGGTCTGTAATACATTCATTCAATAATTAAATAACGGATGTCACTCAAGAGTGATTTTCAGATCAAGTGGTATCAGAGCTTTAGGTTGTTAAGGTTAGACAAGCTTTTGTTGGTTTAGCTATTGAACGCTCACTAGATCAAAGCTCAAATTAGGAGGAGGAGAGTTGGTCGAAACTAATCCTGAGATTAGGAGAGTCTATCCTCGGAAGACAATGTCAAAGGAAGGTTCTATGGGGCCAGACCCTCAATTCATAGAAATTTTCCTAGCCATAAAGTCCATGGTAGAAGAAATGTATAAGGACTTTAGAAAACATAAGGATGAAGATTCAATTGGCTCTAAACAAGACAAAGGAGAAGATGAGTCACATTTCCATGACCACTCAAAGGGCAAAGGGAAAGAAGAAAGCTTTCTCACACCTCCTAATAGCCATGTACATAACAAGAAGGCATCTTTGATTAAGCTAGATATTAAATTTGATTTGCCTATATATGATGGAGAGTTGAATGCAGAAATGTTGGATAGTTGGATTAGACAAATTGATGTTTATTGCATAGTGTAGAGTATTGATTCAGACAAGAGCAAGATTCAGTTGGCAAACCTACACCTTGGAGGCACTGCCTTGGTTTGGTGGGAATGCAGTACCCAAGCTGATATGAAAAGACATGGTAATACTATCTCTGTCTGGAGTGAATGTTTCTGCAATAAAAAAGGAGTTCTATCCATTGGCCTACATGCAACAAGCCATGATGAGTTGGCAAACTCTTCGACAGTTGAAAGGGCAAAGTGTGCAAGGGTACACTCAAGAATTTAGGAAGAGAGCATTGATTCTAGGAATCTCATTAGACTCACCTGAAACTCTTTTGAAGTACATTGGTGGTCTACATAGCTACATGAGGCATACCATCCTCATGTTTAATCCCACTAGTATAGATGAGGTATCTGTACAAGCTACTCATCTAGAGGCTAGAGGAAATAATTGAAATCCAGAAGTTGGGGGACCATCCCAACCCACTGAAAGCAAGAATAAGGAGAAAAGAAAGCAGAAATGGAAAGCAAGGAAGGCTAACACTGCACAGAAGAGCAAAGCTTCATGCACTCACTGTAAAAAGGATGGGCATGATGATGAGCATTGTTGGATTCTGCATCCAGAGTTGAGACCTAAGAAGTTCGAGGGCAAGAAGAAGAAGACTACTACAGCTATTCAGAAGGATTTGGGGTCAGACTCAGGAGATGAAACAACCATTGCAGCCACAGGTATAAAAGGTAAGAATTTTGAAGCATCTACTAGTAATTCTGCTCAATCTATTATTAATGAAGAAAATGAGAGAAAAAGACATGAGCTTTTCCATATTCGAGTTGTTTCCAAATATCAAAAGATTGATACTTTGTTTGATAGTGGCTCACAAGTAAATTTAATTTCTGAAGCAATTGTAAAGAAATTGGGATTAGTAACTACACCTCACAAGAAACCATACCCATTAGGATGGTTGAATGATAAATCACAACTACAAGTGACTAGACAATGCAAACTCAAGTTTTCTTTTGGGTCAGCATTTGTAGATGAGGTTGAGTTAGACATAATTCCTTTGGATATATGTGGAATTGTTTTAGGAAGTCCTTACTTGTATGACAGAAAAGCTATTTTCTATAGAGCTAAGAACAAGTATCTACTTGTTAAAGATGGAATCGAATACTTTGTAAGAGCTCATAAGCTCAAGAATAATTATACTCTCATAAACTCAGGGCAGATGAAACGAATGATAAATTCATGCAAACAATTCTTACTGATGGTTGTAAAGGAAAAGAAACCTGATAAAACCAATGTATTTGAGGGTTGTAATGCTGAACATCAAACTGATTTAGAAAAGGTTGTTTCAGAGTATGATATCTTGTTTCAAGAACCTAAAGGTCTGCCACCCAAAAATGAAATAGTACATGATATTATTTTGCAGCAAGATGCTCCATTGCCTAACATTGGAATGTACAGGTTGTCTGCTTTAGAGAATGCTGAAATCAAGAAGCAGGTGCAGGAGTTGCTCGAGAAAGGGTTCATTAGGCCTAGCACATCACCATGTGGGTCACCAATCATTTTGGTGAAAAATAAAGATGGCTCATGGAGAATGTGCATTGATTACCGAGCACTAAATAAGATAACAATCAAAAATTGTTATCCCCTTCCTCGCATAAATGATCTTTTGGATTAATTGAAAGAAGCTTTTTATTTTTCCAAGATAGACTTGCACAGTGGATACCATTAGGTCAGAGTTGCAGAACAAGATGCATGGAAGACTGCTTTAAAAACAAAGTAGGGATTGTATGAGTGGTTGGTTATGCCTTTTGGCTTAAGTAATGCTCCTACTACTTTCATGAGATTAATGAATGATGTACTCAGACCTTTTCTTGATGATTTTGTTCTTGTGTATCTGGATGACATTCTGATATTTAGCAAAACGTGGGAAGAACACTTAAAGCATGTTAAGCAGACATTAGATGTTTTGAAAAGAGAAAAACTTCATGTTAAACTCTCAAAATGTGAATTTGGCAAATCATCTCTGAATTATTTGGGTCATATAGTAGGGGGGTGGTGAATTGAAGATAGATCCCTCTAAGGTGGCAGTCATTGTGAATTGGCCTAAACCCAAATCTACTACAGAAGTTAGAAGCTTCTTAGGAGTAGCACAATATTGTAGGAAGTTCATTTCTAACTTTTCCTCAATTGCAGCTCCCTTACATGCTTTAACAGGATTGAACAAGGTGTTTCAGTGGGGAGGCAAACATCAGAAAGCCTTTGACACCTTGAAAGAAAAGATTAGTACAACACTTGTACTAGCACTGCCTGATCTTCAAAGACCATTTGAGATCCAAACGGATGACAGTGACTATGCCATGGGAGCAGTGTTGACACAACACGGTAAACCCATATGTTATCATTCTGAGACTTTTAATCCTACAGTAGTTAACTATCCTACATATGATAAAGAATTGTATGCATTAGTTCAGAGTGTGAAAAAGTGGAAACATTACTTAATGGGCAAAGAGACAGTAATACATATTGATCATCAACCACTTCAATATCTACACTCCCAAACTAAGTTGCAACAATCAAGACACTACAGATGGATGGGTTTTCTACAACAGTTTCATTTAGTCATAAAAAAGGGCATACATAATAAAGTTGCAAACATGTTATCTAGACCCATTATAAATGAATCTACTATACTTAAGCATAATTCTATGTTACATGAAATCTACATTGAACAATATGCTCAAGATATAGACTTTAAAGATGTATATGCAACTTTAAGTCAAGACAAACGAGTAGAAGAATTGGATTATCATGTAAAGGACCGACTCTTATACCATTGTGGGAAGTTATGCATTCCACAAACTGAGAGAGTAAAGATAGTTAGAGAAGCACACACTTCTCTGATATCAGGTAACTTTGGGGTAAGTAAAACAGTTGCACAGCTGCAAAGATTTTGTTATTGGTCAAAAATGAATGAGACTGTTTCTAGATATGTAAGAGGGTGTACTATATGTGCTAGAAGCAAGCCCAGCAATAGAAAAATAGGCTTGTACACTCCATTACCAGTTCCTTCTCACCCTTGGGAAAGTATTTCCATGGATTTTGTGGGAGAACTGCCTAAATCTAGGAAAGGTCATGATTATCTATATGTTGTTGTGGATAGGTTCAGCAAAATGTGTATTTTGATACCTTGAAATAAACAGATTACGGCTGAACAAAGTGCAAAATTGTTCTTTGAACATGTATGGGTTCATTTTGGATTACCCACTTCCATTGTATCTGATCGAGACACCCAATTTGTGGGGAAGTTTTGGTCAAGTCTATGGGAACTGATGGACACCAAACTGAAGAAAATCACAACTTTTCATCCACAAACTGATGGCCAGACAGAAGTACTTAACATGACAGTGATCCAGTTATTCAGAGGATATTGCAGCAAACATCCTAAGCTTTAAGATGAACATTTGTGTTATGTGTAGCGTGCTTACAACAGAGCAAAACATTCTTCTACGCAGTGAACTCCTTTTGAGACCTATTTTGGTTTCACACCAAGGTCTCCTTTGGATTTTTTCTTTGGTAAAGATACCACAGTTGAGGGACAGAGTGATGTGGACAGGGCAACTAGGTTCATTGAACAAATCCAAGAGATCCACCAGGCAGTACAGGAACAGCTGGAAAAGAGTCAAGCCAAATACAAGGCAAGGCATGACAAGCATTGGATGGAGCATAGTTTTCAAGTTGGTGACCAAGTCTGGTTGTACATCAGCAAGGACAAGATGCAAGGTGAAGGTAAAAATCTAAAGCCTATCAGGTATGGACCTTTCAAGATACTTGAGAAGATTGGTGAAAATGCTTTTCGCCTTGATCTACTAGCTTACATGCACATCTACTCAGTCATAAATGTAGATTGCTTGAGATTGTTTGAACCTTCATTGATTGAGGATCCCAAAGAGCAGAGTCAGTTGCCTTCTATTGATGACCTACTACCTGAATATCTTAATGAATTGCAGGAGGACACAGTTCTGGACAGGAAGGTGAGGACAACGTGCAGAGGAGATGTTGAGTACTTCAGAATTGGGCTTAAAGGTTCAAAGCTGAGCAGTGCAAAGTGGATAGAGATTGGACAAGTGAGACAGTTGTACCCTCACTTAGTCGATGCTTGAAAACCAACTTTTGGTGGTCCAAAAGCTTTTTCAGTGGGAAGGTCGTGATTCGAATTGGATCCATGAAGAATAATCAAAGCACCATGACTTTATCAAATCAGGACAAAACTTTGAATTCCAAAGCACAAAGTGATCAGGAAGACCTTTGAACAGTGGAAGTTGGCAACCAGTGAGGAACGACGAGGACCTCGGTCAAAGCGTGCTGACCGAGGCCCATGGAGACCGTGCAAGAGGCGAAACTGGCCATTGGGAAGCCCAGATCGGGAAACAGAGGGCATTTCTGATGCGTGATTAGCGCATCACTGGGCAAAACCCCTCGAGAAGGAAAGCCCCGAAGTGCTCGGTTGCATGGAAGCCAGGAAAAATGTGGGGAAAGCACTAAAGGCTAAAGGCGAGACCCACTCTCCAAAACCGGTAGTATATTGGGGGCACCCTTGGGCGGTAAGCGGAATTGAAGAAAAGTGAGTGATTCCATTCAGCACCCTACGCGTGGCAAGCGGAGGAGAGAGAAAACTGCCGCTCATCGCACGCTAACGGCCGGGCAAGTCAACCGCGTGATATGAGCGAATGGAGTTGAATCTGGGGGCTCCAGATCTAATGGCTAAGATCACGCTCGATGAAAGAACTAGATTTAACAGGGGATTAAGCCACGATGTATAAAGATTTGAGGTCCAATTTGACCGCTGAGATGGTGGATGACTTATTCCACAGTGTAACTGGAAAACCGAACCGACGAGGAAGAGCTAGCGCAGTTCGCAAGAGGACAAGTGGCCACTCCCTGTGAGTCGTTGATGATGACGCAGAGATGGGGAATTCCAAGTGAATAGCAGCAAGCGATTCGACGGAGGAAGGAATCAGAATCAAGTAGTCATGAGATCGTTTGGCATTAAAGCCATGAACAAACAGGACAGAAAATACAGAGGGAGAACAGAAAGAAGAAGACGAAGACAGAGAACGAAGAGACAGTGAAGCAAATAGCAGAAAGACAGAGAGCCAAGCTGACCTGCAGCATAAGGCAGCATCGAGAAATCCCTAAGAGGATCTGTCAGGAATTGAGCACCACATTGGGCTCCTTCCATTAAAGACCAGAAAGGTCAAGAGATGGTAAGGAAAAGAATCTGTGCATTCTAGTGGCTTGGGGAATCCAAGAACCACCCTGCCAAGCAATTCTGTTTCAGGAGACTCAGTTTGAGCTCCTCATTGTAATTCTCTACTTTAAAGACACAATAAAAGAAGGCCACCACTGAGAGCTGGACTGGAGACGTAGCCCTGGAGGATAGGGTGAACTCCTTATTAATTTTTGTGTTCTTGTGTTTGGTTACTGTTTTTCTCTGTTGTTTTCCATTTTCCAAATGTTTGTGTATTTTGCAATCTGATTGATCCGTTGCCTAAAATGACATAGACACACACTAGCACATGAGTCTGTAATACCTTCATTCAATAATTAATTAACTGAGGTACCTCAAGAGTGATTTTTAAATCATAAGCCCTAAAGGCTTATCGATCTACGTGAAGGCATATTTAGGGCATAAAATGACATCACGTTCATCTCTGGGTGCGGAAACTTTCTTCCAGCATCCCCCCATACTGCTTCGGGTGAGACTTCAGTCCGCACTCCGTGGATTGATGCCGAAAGGGCCAATAATGTAGGGATTTGTTTGGTGAAACTAACTCTGAACCTGGGTCAAGACCCACTAGGCCAACAAATGGTTATGTTTTCGGGACCAGGATCTGCATAAAGTGATGTGTGACGTCGCATCACTGGAATCCGACCAAGAAAGAAAAAGTACGAGTGGTTGGATAGAAAGATCCACGAATTTGCGATGCAAGAAAATAGAAACCCGTGCCTGAAGAAAGAACAGTGGTTGGACATATACCTTTACACAGAGATACACGAGATCTTCTTTTTCACCTTCACGATCGAACTATACGAGTGGATCGCTAAATTGGCAGATGGCCAAGGAAGGTGGAGGCTTGACAGTCCAATAGTGTGGACCTTGAAGCTAGTACGGAGGTTGGAATCCTCTAAAGATAAGATTGTGCGCGCTATCGATGACTGGCCTGATCGAGTCATAGGAGGATTTGTGATAGAATTCACGGTCGATACCTCAGTCAGCTACAATGAAGCAGAGCGACGTTTTTCAAGGGACCGCGAGGTAAGTATTTGAGATCTTTGAATACTTGGATTAAGATGCTCTTGTGTGAAAAGCGGGTTATGCCATTACCTTGATGTTTGGAGCTACGCGAAGTGGAAAGTTATTCAAGGATAGAGGGAGAACAGGCCCTAAATATAGCCCATTGATTGAGCCTCCTCTGAGTGACGACGAAGGAGCAACACAGGCTTCACCGCAGAGCGTTGTCCAATTAACACCACCTCCACCTTCACCTCCATAGCATACACCTTCGCCCACACTACCACCACCTCTGCCACTGTTCAATATGTTGAATATGATGAATTTCCCATTTTGAAGGGCTTGGGAAATGAGGACGTAGACTAGTTTTGGTTCATTGCGAAGGCCGTGTGGACAACATAAAATATTAGAGATTATCATATGAAGAAAACGCAGTTGGTTACTACTCTACAAGATCACGTGTTGATGTGGTACATTAAGTACTGCACTGATAACCCAGTGGCATCATTAGCACACACTCAGATTTCTCTGAACAAGGAATTCCGTAGGCCTAAGTCTAAAACACAGTCGGTAGTGGGGTTCAAGGAAATCGCGATGAGGATCATTGAAACACCCTGGGAGCTAGATCAGAGACTGAGTGCAGAATCCATGAATCCAATATGAATCTCACAGACAGTCAAAACTGCGACTAGTTTATAGCCACACTCTTGCCTCACTTAAGCATTGCTTTGTCACAACAAAAGATAGGAACATAGGCGGAAGCATTGGGGATCGCAATGAGATTAATGAGACGCCTATCTAGGACGTGACGTGGGAATTCAACAGACTCATGCGAAGTTGCAGAACCTCTGCTTGGAGTTTCAGAGCTTGCAAAAGGAGAAAGCGGCTCAGCCAGAGGTGCGCGAAGAAGTTTGGTGCCTCAAGTGTAGGAACAAGGGGCATGATAAGGATCATTGCCCTATTTTCACGAATTATATAGTAGGAGGAGGGCCCATGCCTCTGAGGCAAGAAGCCCCAGCAAGACCAAGTATAGGGCCCGCGCTGTGGTGTGTTATCTATCAAGTAGCAGGGAAACATGTAACAGATGATTGCCACTTACTGCAAAAATTTGTACAGACGCAACAATAATTATTCTGCAACTTCTATAAATCAGTAGGCCATGATGAGAGTAATTGTCGTAGCTATGAATTAATGATGGAAAGAACACCCGCGTATCAGATGCAAATAGAAACTCAACCTCTGGATCAAGGCACTGGGGAGCACACAGAGGATATCAGGAACGCGAACGAGGCTGAGGAGGAGGAGGACCTAGTAGAGGTCGAGGGCAAGTTATTTTCTATAATTGCGGAGTGCCAGGACACTACACATGGGAGTGTACGAGCCAGACATGCCCATCATGCCGGTATTGTACCCATTTTGACCATGCAATAGAAGAATTCCCCATATTGATAGCTAAAATGCAGGAGAAGAAGGCGCAGCGTCAGTAGCCTACCCAGAAACTACAGATGATGAGGGTAGAACCTCACAAAGAGGATCCCAATGTCAATATTGTGTTGCAAAGTGGTGTGACAACTGGTGTCGATAAGGGAAAGTAGCCTAAAGAAGGTGGATGGGTTTGCAATGCTCCAGAAAAAAGAAGTTGGGTTTGATCTGGAGCACACAAAGGAAACATTCATGGAAGCAAAGAAAAGTTTCGTTGAAGCATCTACCTCAGGAAGTTAGGATAGGCTATCTGAAGAAGTTGACCCCTCCATGCTTACTACTGATCCAGGTGGATGTTGGTGGCCACCCACCAACCCATTTGGACCCCCACAACTGTCTCTTTCAGCTTTTTCAGTTTCCTAAATTGTAGCACAGTTTACTATTTTTAGCAGTTTTTCGGGTCCTGAACTTCCGGAATCGTTTTGAGGCCCTAAACGACGTTTTTTTGGGAATCTGGGGCAACATGGGTCATAGACCAATGTTGCCTCCCAAAGTGGTAGTACTCGGATAGATCTTTCTAACGAGCTATCGTACGCGTCAAACGGAGATCGTATGCCAAAGTTACGACCCCGGGAAATTGATGTACCAATTTACCCAAACGGGGCCCACAATTTGGCGTTTCATCTTCTAGGGTTAGGTTTCGGGATGTGAAGGGTTTTTCATTGTTTCTCAACAATAAATAGGCCTTCGAGCCTCATTGTAAGACAGTTCGGAACAGTTCAGAGGCATGTAGCCGCCACATCTCTTCTCAGAGATAAGCTACCATCGCCCTAGCTGGTTTCTTTCCATTTCTGTTTGTAAACATATTTCAGTATCTTCCATTAATGAAATGAAGTATTATTTCCGCTGCATCTCTATTTTTATGGTTATCGCATCTCTGTATTTATGGTTATCTCTGTAATCTATTGCGTTCCTACTTAAATCCGGATCAGTGGTATCAGAGCGGTCTGCTTTTTCTCTGTTTTTCTTTGCATGTCCCCAACGAGGTCGGGATATAAGGAGTTAGGGCTTGAACTGGTCGAACCTTTGCAAGACCAGCCTCGAAAATCCCGACGGCCTCCCATGGCGGATGAGAAGAAAGACGAGGGGGCAGGAGATCCTATCAAAATCTTGCTCGAAGAAGCGCTCGAGCGGCAAAGGAACGCGATGATGGATAGCTTTGCGCAGATCCTTCAGCGGCTACCCAGAGGCGACGCATCGGCTTCCAAAAGCGACTCTGGAAACGCCACACCCTTCAAGGTACAAGTTAATTTTGAAATCCCCATCTTCGAGGGTCAAATAGACGCAGATGCCGTAGATAAATGGTTAAATCTGCTAGATGGGTATTTTTCTGTTCATGAATTTTCAAGTCGGGAAAAGATTGTTTTCGCTCTTCTCAAAGCAGCCCCCCACGTCAAGGACTGGTGGGAAACCTACTGCGAGCAGAAGGATGAAAGTACAGGCTCACTATTTTCAGCCGCACCCACTTGGAATGACTTCCGAGATGCCATCAAGGAGCAGTATTACCCTGTCGGAACCTATGAGGACAAATACATCAAATGGACCACACTACGGCAGGGACGAGACCAAGATGTGCCAGAGTTCACAAACATTTTTCATACCCTTCGCACACAGTTGGGTATCAAAGATTCTGAGCTGCATCTGGTACTCAAATACCGCGGCTGCCTACACAGATACATCCAGGAAGAGATGGGGTTCTTGGACATCCCCTCACTCGGCACAGCATACCGATACGCTGTCAAAATCGAGCAAAAGTTCAAACAGAAGAAGCGAGACTTTGGATCTGCAAATCCGAAGCCCAAAGGACAAAGCCAAGGCGGGGTGACCCAAGACAACCCGTCGAAGCTGCAAGAAAAGAACAACACCACGAAGCCAAAGAAGGACACAGGAAAGTGGTGTGAGTTCCACAAGAGTCCCACTCATAACACAAGTGAGTGTCGGACCAAGCAGTCGCTGGTGGCCGAGTTGAAGGCTTCCGAATCAGATGCATGTTCTGATCCTGAGCCAGAACCCGACAAGGGGAATGGTAAAGGGAAGCAGATCATTGATGCGGATCCCAGTGCCACTGTTGCCACCGCCAAGATCAAGAAAAATGAGCCCGAAGATCCAGAGGAGGGGGAGCGTCTTTTCCACTCACAGATGTGGGTGAAGGGTTCACCGCTGCAATTCATTGTCGACAGTGGTAGCCAAAAGAACCTCGTTTCAGCAGAGGTCGTGAAGCGGTTGGGCCTACCGACTACACCGCACCCGCAGCCGTACAGTATCGGGTGGCTTCATGAAGGACGAGATCTGAAAGTTCGCCAGCAGTGTCGCTTGCCCTACAGCATCAAACCCTTTACAGACGAGGTATTGTGTGATGTTACACCTCTGGATGTTTGTGATGTATTATTAGGCCAGCCATACTTGTGGAGGCGACATGCTGTGTATGAGTCAAGGCCTCGTGCTGTCATTATTTCTTTGAATAATTCATTATACAGGATACCGGAGGTAGCCCCGCCTACCGCCACATCTTTGATTACTACCAAGAAAGGCAGCAAGCTCATATCACAGACCAGGAAATTCATTTGTCTGGTTCACTCCCAAACTAAGGGGAAGATCGTTGCTACATCCATGACCCCTGCAAAGGGTTCCTCCACACAGCAGCAGCAGCAAAGGGATACGGTCATGAAAGAACACAGGAACAACTTCTCCTCACCCACAGGGGTACCACACAAGTTTCAGGTGGGCAACAAATTCTGGTTGCATCGACAGAGAGAACGCCTTACCAGAACCCATCAGAAGCTCAGACCACTCCGACATGGTCCTTACAGCAGTACCAAGGCTGTGGGGAACAATGCTTTGGAGCACATCATTCCTCCATTCCTTTGCCTGCACCAAGTGTTCAATATGGACCATCGTCAACCATGCTTCCCACCATTACTGGACATATCAGAGATTGCAGGACAAGTTCAGCAGATGGAGGAGCTCAACGCAATGGGGACCATTGCTTCCTAAGGGGGGAGGAATGATCCAGGTGGATGTTGGTGGCCACCCACCAACCCATTTGGACCCCCACAACTGTCTCTTTCAGCTTTTTCAGTTTCCTAAATTGTAGCACAGTTTACTATTTTTAGCAGTTTTTCGGGTCCTGAACTTCCGGAATCGTTTTGAGGCCCTAAACGACGTTTTTTTGGGAATCTAGGGCAACATGGGTCATAGACCAATGTTGCCTCCCAAAGTGGTAGTACTCGGATAGATCTTTCTAACGAGCTATCGTACGCGTCAAACGGAGATCGTATGCCAAAGTTACGACCCCGGGAAATTGATGTACCAATTTACCCAAACGGGGCCCACAATTTGGCGTTTCATCTTCTAGGGTTAGGTTTCGGGATGTGAAGGGTTTTTCATTGTTTCTCAACAATAAATAGGCCTTCGAGCCTCATTGTAAGACAGTTCGGAACAGTTCAGAGGCATGTAGCCGCCACATCTCTTCTCAGAGATAAGCTACCATCGCCCTAGCTGGTTTCTTTCCATTTCTGTTTGTAAACATATTTCAGTATCTTCCATTAATGAAATGAAGTATTATTTCCGCTGCATCTCTATTTTTATGGTTATCGCATCTCTGTATTTATGGTTATCTCTGTAATCTATTGCGTTCCTACTTAAATCCGGATCAACTACTTTCTTGGAGACTTGCATGAAACTGTTGCACGACAGCAAGGTTTCGAAAGGAATACAGGAGTTGTTAAACAAATGTGATGGTAGGGATAATGCTTCTGATGGGCACCACATGGTAAGAAAGATCGGCAGACATAAGACGAGAACAAGATGCGAGATGAGGCTCACTATGAAAATAGGATAATACAAGATGGATCAAGTTATTTTGGATCTAGGGTCGGATGCAAATGTTTTGCCTAAACATACTTGGGAAAAGATGGGGAGGCCTGCGCTGCAGTGGTCTCCGGTTCAATTAAGAATCACAAATCAACATAAGATTATCCCTATGGGGAGATTGCATGGAGTAAATGTAGATATGGAGGGTGCGAGCGCGTTGGCTGACTTTGAAGTAATAGAGATTGTTGATGACAACAATCCATATCCCATGCTCCTTGGAATTGACTGGGCTATACATGAATGAGGTCATCAATTTGAAGAAGCAAAAGGTGTCGTTTGAAAGCAAAATGCTCTGCGTGGTAGTACCATTATACCCTACAGAAGGGTCACGCTACATTGAACCGGTCCGTGACTATGAGGAAAGTGACGATGATTTGGACCAGATCTATAAGATAATAACACGAGACCAATATTGGGTTAATCTGACAGCCGATGGATGAATTTCATGGGACTGCAAAAACTCTTGTACATCAGATTCAAATGAAGAATTGGAGCACTAATAGAATAGGTTACACGAAGTATCTACACTGTGATGTAATATGATGACTAAATCATTGCAATGTGTATCATCCGAGGTAAGAATTTTACCGTATTGTGGTGGTATAACTAATGTGGATACATTTCTAGATGCATTTGAAAGGGAAGTTCTTGAAAAGCATCACTTCCAAGCGCTGGATTTGGTGCTACGCGCTACGCCTGCACAGTGGTGGGGTACGAATAAAGACAATTTTGAAGAATGACAACATGTAGGAGTTTTTTCAGTTGACAGCGGTAGGGCCTTGTAACTAAAACCTAATTCAAGCTCAACCATTAAAATCTATTGAATTAACCTAAGGAAGCTTTGAAACTTAATGCTTATATTTAGAGGTCTAGGCTAGAGACATGTTTCGGCGTCTTTAAACCTAGCAGCTGTCGTTCACTTCGGAACTAGACAGCGCTAGTACGGACTTGTGCTCCCCGTACCATCGAGTATATAAAGGGAGACCCCACTAGGTATTCAATCCTTTATCCATTGGAAGCCGATTCTGCCACCTTGTAAATGTGATACATCGAACACAGAATTCGGGGAGATTTCCTACCTGTACTTCTCAGTTCGTCGGGAGGTATTTTGCAGTTCACAGTTACCTAGTAATCATTTTGCCTAGATCATCTAGAGCAGTCGTTTTGGTATTTTTGACTCTTTAAATTTAAAATTTCATCAAGCACTTGTCCTTTCGAGCTCGTTTAAACCAAAAGAGACCATAGTTACCTTTTTTCTTTTTCTCGACTCTTAAAACATGAAAAGGCAAAGTTTTGTTTCAGTGTTTTAAAATTAACTTCCCATGAAATATTCCTGGTTAAAGTTATCTTCCTTAGTAATTCTTTAGGGTTGATTCCAATGGCAACATTTCCAGAGTCTACCAGTCAAGGATTCCCCTCGGATTGGAATCCTAGTCCTTTTCCTTCATTTGGAAATGTTGGTGCTCCTTATATGGCAACGTTGTCCCTCCCTGGGTTAACCATTGGTTTACCTATCTGGTTATTTTCAACCTCGATGGTCCCGAGTGTCCCGACCCTTGCCCAGCCATCTCCTTCATTTGAACCACATCACGTTGATTCTAAGGTTGACCTCTCACCTTCTTCTCCTATTTATTCACCCTCCTCTTCTACTTCGCTTGGTGAAAGTTTGAAATCCAGTAACAAGGAGGCTAAGAAGAAGAAGAAGATAGATAAGTGAGAGGCTAGCTGTGTAGTTGTTACTCCAAATGCACCTCTCTTAGAAAACCTTCTGATCCTCCACGAAATGTCAAATTCCCTTGCAATCTGTTTAAGGGTGACCATCTCCTTTGAGACTGTCCTGGCATTCCCAGAGTCTTAAAGGTATGGTCTCAAGACCTGAATCGAACATCCCTGTTGACCTCTGGAGGTCATGTCGATGCTACACCTTCAGCTAATGATGGTAAGAGGAAGGGAAAGATTAGATTCCCCTGTAGGTTATGTGAAGGGAAGCATCTTCTTCACCTTTGTCCTCTTATGGATAAAGCTTCCAAAGTTTTGGAAAACCTTATAGCTGCTCAACCCCAACTTCTGTTGGTTGTCAAAAGCTTTCTTCTAACCCTCTCCTTGATGGTAAAGAGATTAACTTGGATTCATCTCTTGCCCATCCTGCTCCTCTTGAGCATGACTCTCTTGTGTTTGTTCCCGATGAACCATTGGTCGAAAAGAGTGTCGACTTGGCTCCGCCTTCAATTGTTCACTCTATTCCCAAAGAGAGTGGTGATCATACTGCTCATGTTCTTCTCATCTCCTCGATTCTCATGAATCGAAGAGTGACCCTCCCGTCCCAGTTGTTCAGGAGAGTCCTTCTCCTATTCCTGTAGAGCATGGGGGAAATCATATGATACCCCCACCAAGTAGTTCTGTCGTTTCTTTTGATTGGAGTAAATTGACTACTTTCCGCCTTCCATCTTATGTGCCTTTCCAGATCACAGTACAAGCCTATAATATGGTAGTACATGGCACTATATTAGATGAAGGCGCATCTATTAGCATCATGTCTTCTACTACTTGGCAAGCTTTGGGTTCCCCACAGCTTGTGCCTGTCACCCAAAATCTGTTGGCTTTCAACGGAGGAACCAGTCAACCCTTAGGGATCCTTCTGAAGTTCCCTATTACTTTGGGAGGAAATACCATCTATATAGACATGATGGTAGTCCAAGGTCCCTTAGATTTTAATCTTCTCCTTGGACGCGACTATGTTTATGTCATGGGAGCTCTTGTTTCTTCACTTTTCCGTGTGGTTTGTTTTCCGCACGAAGGGAGAATTGTGACTATTGATCAATTGTCGTTCATTGGTCACTAGGTGCCTCCTTTGCAACCATCATCCCCTATCAGCTCTTGTTTGCAAGCAGTACCTTCCTCGCCACAGGTCAATTATGTGGCTACCCGTTCCGTCTTCGCATTTTTTGATGATTACACAGAAGGTACATTATGTACTGGGGACATTGGAACCCGTTTTGTATTTAGTACCAAATGACATGTATTCCTCCCAAAGCGTGGTTCTTCGATCTAGTGAAGACCTCTTGGGAGCCATGTTCTCTTATGGGTCATGAATAGACGTCGTGAGGATAGTTCATGGTCTTCTGTCAACCTCGTTGAAAAATGAAACAAGGAGTCATGAGGATAGTTCTTGGTCTTGTGTCAACCTTGTTAAAAAAATGAAACAAGGAGTCATGAGGATGGTTCCTTGTCTTGTGACAAACTTGTTAAAAAATGAATCAAGGAGTGCAAACATAGTTCCTTGTCTTGTGTCAAGATAGTTAAAAAATGAAACAAGGATCTCAAGGATAGTTTTTTTACTATGTCAACCTCATTAAAAAATGAAGCACCTCCCTTTTCCAAATCGAGTCTTTGATTAAGATCTCATAAAATCCCAGTCGAGTCTTTCCTAGATCTCGAAACTGAACCTTCATTCCATTCACCTAGTTGAATGAAATGAAGCTTGGGGGGCATGTACCTCGAATTGAGTCATTATTTCGGGGGCATGCAAACTTATTTCAAGCATAGTTTTTTGTTTCAAGCTTTTGTAAACATGAAACTAAATCCAAGCAGAGTTCTCCATGGTTCAAGCTTGTGTAAAAATGAACCCATGCCCGATTTACATCTCATGATTTCCATTTAATCAGCTAATTTCTGCTAGATGAGCCTTGGTTGTTTTATTCTATCACCACCATCTCTTTTGTCGATCATATGCTTTCACTTGGTTTTTTTCCTTTCCTGAGGAACCACAACAATGAGTGGTTTTATTAGCCAACCTCTTGACCATTACATGTTTTGAGCAATTCCTCCATTGCCGAAACCAGTTGCTACCCTTTATACCACTCGTTCCTCTTGGATGAGTACCTTTAAGCTCTTTTTTGACTCGTAAAAGATGAAAAGGTTGTTGAGTATTTTTTCCCTTTTTTGACTCGTTAAAGAGAATAAAAATGGGGGGGTCTGCTTTCAGCTCTTTTCCGACTCTTAAAACACGAAAAGTTTTCCGAGCTCTTGTCATTTTTGAACTTGTTAAAGGCTACGAAACATCGTTTACCAAGTATACATTTACCCCTTTTTTCGGGCTGGGATGAACTATTTACGAAAACTGTACTCCTTGACTGAAATGGTCAAGCGGTTCTTTCAAGTATTATTTTCTACCTTTTTGGGCTCGTGAGACACAAATGTATAAAAAGGGACCATGTAGAGCTTTCTTTTCCGTGTCTTTTTCAAACTCTCTAAACATGAAAAAGATACCGAGTTACAACTTTGTCGAACTCGTTAAACATTAAATGACATTGGATTCATCACCATGATGAACATGAGCTTCTCCTTCCTAGGGCTCACTAATCTTACTAGGTCGGATTCATCCTAAGGATGGACTTATATTACAAGCATATGTTATCCACGTTAAGCTTGTGTAAAAATAACTAGGGTGCTCACCAGGAGGGAAAATTGGAAGTATTTCATCAGTTGTATTCACTTGAGGCTGCATGTCGTTCTTGAACATTGACACTCATCTGTTGTTCGTGAAAAGTTTTGGGACATCCTCACTCTGTCACTTGTCTCCCTGGGTTTTGGGTTATCCATTTTAAACCTCTCATATGATCTCTGCCACGTCACCATGACCTTTGATCTTATGATGTCAAATGTTGCCAAACTCTAGAGTCGTGTCATCCATATGTTCAAGAGAAGTCTTCCCACCAGTACATTGTCTGATCATCTTAGATTAATCTCATTGATTGTGTTCCCATTTCGTGTCGATGATGAAGGATTCATTATGACCTTCCTTCGGTGGATCACTTCTATTATCACTTAAGAAAATTTTCTATATTCTGAGCATCAGTTTGATTCCAAAGGATTGATGTTAGTCTTGGTCTAGTCTTTCCATGGTTGTTTTAGAATATAAGATCTAGAAGATAGTCTTGTTGGTTTGGTCAAATAGGGTCAATACTTTTTTCTTGATTATCCTTGGTCCCACATCATACACAAATTTCCATGTGTCAAGCTTGCGTCAAGGTTTTCATGCACTACGAAACTGTCTAGGAGTTTCTCTAGCGCAAAACCTAGAATTTGCACTGGCTGCGCTACGAAATCGGGGATTTGTGCTGATCCGTGTTAAATTTCACCTAGTTGTCAAATCTATCAGAATCTCTTAGTCTTACATCATCAACTGTCAATCCATACACCATGCCTATCACATGCAACCACTCATTCTCATCATTAGTTTCATTAGGTGTCTTGGTATGCTCAAGTTTCAAATTTCAAAAAAGGGATCCAAGTGTTTTCAGTTATGATTATGTTTGGGTTCATGCATGAGAATCAAATTGACAAGCATTTAATCAGAATTCTCTGAAGATCAAGCGAGGCAGTTTCCTTGTTTAAGATCAAGCAAGGCAATGATCAAGATTAATACAGTGCAAGCTCTTCAATCTTCGTTTTGCAGGAATTCCATGGAGGTGTCTACAGAAAGGAAGGAGCATAGGTCAAGCAAGTGTCTGAGGAATGAGCCTGAAGGCTTAGATGTTCTCCTGAAGAACAATGAAGTTGAACGAGCTTCAAACAGGTTGGCTATTGGAAATTTTCAGGAAAAAAACTCTCACATTGTGCTTTGTGTAAAACTCTGTTTTAAGTAATACAATATTTGGCTTTGCTTCTCAGGAATCATAAGGAATTCAATGTTCAGAATGTCTTGTATTTCCATCTTCTCATTATTTATAGTGGTATGAATGTGTGATTACTTAGAAATCACTAATTGTGCTCTAACTTCCTTCATACATTTGTAAACTGTGTTGTCCTTTATGTTTCTGATGTATTCACCATGTGTTGAATTCTAGATGCCCTGACTTCCATGTAAAGCTAACATTATTGTCATACTGAAACATTTTTGACTCCATAAGCCCAATGAATATTTTCTAATTTTGTTTCAACCATTTACACTCATTCGTTTGTTTCATAGAGTTAGCCATCTAATTCATTATCAAAACCTTTAATCTAGTGAGAGAGCCCTCTCAGGTTGAGGAGGCTAAGCCTCAACAAAAAGTTGGTTTGAAACAATTACTCAAGGTCTACCTAATCAGTAGCCTTTAAGGGTTAGATTTTGTGATAACAGCTTCTTGTCGACTTCAGCTCATTATCTAGGAAGTTGGTCTAGAAACTCCTTTCCAGTACCTTAGAGCTTTTATGCCTCAATGGCAAGTTCTTCACACTCAACGACAGGTTCTCATCATTGGCCTTCGATCGAATGATTTCACGTGTTTTCGACTTCAGCTCATTATTCACACCCCGTGAATTGTGTTGCTGGTACCTTGAGAGCCATTATCATTATTAGTGGTTTCCCTCACGCTTGGTAATGGTTCACATCATTGACCGGTAATCAAGTGACTTTCTAACATGTTCAACTTCAACACATTTATTCACATGTTAGAATTTGTACTTTGATTAGGTCGTGTTGGAGCGCAAGACCCTGGTCTTAGATTACAAAATTCCAGGTTGCAAGGAGTAATGAGTCATTCACTATTATATACATGATTCTTTAGATGGATGGTTGCACCCATGCCATGGATCTATTTCATATTATCCCTTTAGTCGAATGGCTGCGTCCATGCCGAGGATCCATGCACATGATATTTTTCTTGATGGATAGTTTGTCCTATGCCATGGATTCATGTATTATTATATGCCTCTCATGTTTATAAAACACGACTATCAGATTTCAAATATGTACATGTATGCTTGCTTATGGGTTTCCAACGACGGACTCTGGTTCCCCGCATCTACTTGTAAAGAATTTCACCCCTCACTCTAGTTTGGCCTTCACGCTTTAGGGGGCATATGTTACACAGCATTTTATCATTGTTCCACAGTGACCCTCATGTGTTTTCCCATCATGAAGAAACTCTCATTATGTCCCTCTTCATGAGCAGAACATTTCCCTTTTGCATCATTTCCCAAGAATCTTCCTTTTACCCTAGTTTACAAGACCGACGCTAATGACCAGTTCATCCCCCACGCCGATCTGTAAATTTTAACACTGGGACTAGCACCAATCAGTGCTACTTAGCCTTGTCTCAAACACGCCAATCCTCTTTTGGCAAGTCGTTTAAATATGGAGTCAAAGCTTCCAGGTCTAGAAACTCCGTAATGGAAGTCCAATAAATGGTTGGGCTGGATGGAGCCGAGGAAGTTAGTTTGGGTTCCTTTCCCTTATTAGGATGGAACAAACCCAAGAGATAATGCCTCTCCCATGATAAGAGGAACCATCTCCCCTCCATCAAAGCTATATAAGCCCCTCCTTTCCCAAGCTGAACTAGTTTTTGGATGTAGTTTCAGTTTTAGTATTTTTGGAGCTTGAATAACTAGCAAGATATTATAGCTTGTAGCTCTATAGTTTATGTTTGAGGGAGATAGTGTGTTTGATTTGGTTTGAGTCTAAAGGGAAGAAGCCTTAAAACTTCCATTGTTGGGGCTATCCATGAGATTCTAGCAGAAGTGTGGAAACCGGATACGTCGGAGGAGACTAGCAACGTCAAGGCATTGGTTGTAATCTCTTTCTGAACTTATATGAATATAACTATTGATTGATTTCCTACATTTAAGTGTTATCTTACATTTTATGGCTTAATGTTCCTTGACCTGTTAAGTGGGTTGAATGCAATTTGTATGCTATCACGTTGTTTGTTTTCTTGTTTCAGGTATTCGAAGGAAGGAAACGAAAAGTAGCTGGAGTAAGGAAGCAAGATCATCACCAAGTGGAATAGCGTTCTAAGAGGTAGGCCCTCTTATTTGATTCTAGCTTAAGTAAGTTTTCCATAGATTGTTTGTTTGTGGCTAGACCCGCTCTCTCGGGCTAGAGGAAATGTCTTTGTCACATCGAGAATTTACCTGCACCACAGGCGCGGCTATAGGAGGATGATGCAGATGCGATTTGGTCACCCCAAGGTACGTTGACTGAGAAGTATGACGGGAGAAATGATCCACGCGATCAATTGGCAAAGTGGACTAAGGTTTATGGAACAGAGTCGTAGCTAGAGTGGGTGCATATTTTCTGTCACACTTTGGACATTATCCCTATGAACTGGAATTTGGAAACAGAGCTCCACCATGGCACCGCGGAATGGGATATTTTAAGAGAAGGGTTTGTGAGGACATTCAGGTTTGAAGATGGATTTGAAAGTATTGATGAAGTGTTGCAAGAAGTTAAGGTAGCAATATTCATAATTCCTTAGGATCCCTTGGAATTGATTCAACCGAATTGGAGCACCCAGCTACACCATGCGCTAGAATGCTATAATATGATTGCTGAAGGAGAGGATGAGGATCCAAGGAATATTAACGTCCCTGAAGTAGAAGGCCATTGCAAAGTAGAGGGACCATAGATAGATAACCTCGACATCAACGCGCCACTGAAAACTAAGCAGGTAAACATTGGTGTAGAAGTGGAACCGAAGTTTACGAAGATAGGGGATTACTGGGATGATGCTACTGTGGACAAAGTCGCTGAGTTGCTCCGCGAATATCAAGATTTATTCCCTACCAAATTTTCAGACTTAAAAGGCATCATCGGTGATTTGGGAGTGATGAAAATAACTTTCAAACCAGACGTGAAGCTTGTTAAGCAGAGGCCATATCGCCTTAATCTCAAATACAAGGAAAAGGTCTGCTTGGAATTGGACAAGATGCTTGCAGCAGGACTATTGAACCAGTGGAGGAATATAATTAGGTGAGTCCAATGGTCGTCCAAGAAAAGAAGCAGAAGGATGAAATAAGGATTTATGTATATCTCAGGAAGCTCAACGATGCTTGCATTCATGACCATTTTCCAACTTCATTCACAGATGAAGTACTGGATAATATTGGCGAGTAGGAGGCCTATTCATTCACTGATGGGTTCTCTAGATACCATTAGATAAATATCGCGTGAGAAGACAGGAATAAGACCACCTTCATGATAGAATGGGGATGTTTCTAGTATACAATGATGCCTTTTAGACTTAAGAATGTGTTGGCGATCTTTTCACGTGTGATCATCATGGTGTTCAAGGAGTTCATTCATAAGTTCTTGGATGTTTATTTCGATGACTGGACCATGTTTGGGCTAGTTAAGTGCCATGTAGATAATCTGTGCTTAATGTTGTATACATGTCGAAGGTATCAGATTGTGCTAAACCTGAAGAAATGCTTTTTTTTTGTCCCTTTTGGGATCTTGTTGGGTCATGTGGTATGCAGGAAAGGACTCATGGTGGACCCTGCTAAGATCATGGTAATAATTAACTTGGAGGCACCAAGGAGTGTTAAACAGTTGCGCACTACACTGGGCCATACTGGATATTATCAGAAGTTCATCGAAATTTATGCTTAGATTACCACGCCAATGGAAAAGTTGTTGAAGAAGGATGCTACATTCTGTTGGGACGAAGGATGTACTGAAGGAGAAAATTTTCACCGCACCGATCCTAGTCTTCCCAAATTGGAAGAAGGAGTTCCATGTGCATGTAGATGCCTCATGTACTACGCTAGGAGCAGTGCTGACACAAGCCAGTGCATGAGAATCGGATCACTCTATAGTTTTTGCGAGCAGGAAACTGTCTAAGGCTAAAAAGAATTATTCGACGACAAAGCGTGAATGTTAGGGTCCCACCCTAACCCCCTTATTTATGTCATGGGATCACGTCATAGTCAAGAGTCAATAAAGCCCATATTAATATTTGTAAGTGGTTAACCCGCAATTAATGACGGGACCACAGTTAGTTGCAAATGGGCGGTAGTATGAGATAGATGGTAAATGGGCGGTAGTATTAGATAGATGGTATTAATAAAACCCACGGTATTGGCCCGTGGTATTGCATGTATGAGTCATATCTAAAGGATAAAGACTCCCTGCGAGGAGTATCGTGTCTTGTTTTGTAATCGAGCTCTACTCTATTGGAGGTTGCCCCCTCGAAGAGGCCTGTGAACATTTCTCTCTGAGTAATAAAATCATTGCTATTCTGTGTTCTGGGTATATTTTCTTCACATATTCTGTGTTCTGGGTATCTTTTCTTCACATATTCTATGTTCGATATTACTTTGCAGGTTAAGAGCATAACAAGTGGTATCAGAGCACTTTCCAGGGCTCGGTGGGATCTCCAAATTTTAGCAAAAAAAATTTTGGCTAGAGACGTGTTTCGGCGTCTTTAAACCACGGGATCTGTCGTTAAGCGCATAAACCTGCGGATTTGGGGAGGCATGCACGCAGGAAATACAAGAGGTGGTCACGTCTGTTGGACTCCCTTGTAACCCCTGTGGGTACCCCTTCGAGTAGTAGCGCATTAGACAGAACCGCGCACGGACTGTCTTCCACGTACCCTCTGGGTATATAGGAAGCCCCCTAGCTCCCTTGAAACCTCGCCATAGATAAACCTTCGGCCGTCTTGTGGCTACAGTACACCGAGAACAGCACTCGGAGAGATTACTCGCCCGTACGATAGGGTAGTCGGGTTGTACGGCTAAGGGTACGGTCGATCCTCCTTAGTTAGAGCCCTGAAACATTGGGCCGAGTACTACTGTCAGACCCTTATGTATATTGCGATCTGTAGCACCTAACACTCCTCAAGACCATAGTTCCCTTTCTATCGGGGGATCACACATCACCTATTCCAGATCAGCAAGTGCAGCAGCAGCCGACATCAGTCCCGCAGCTCCATCAGATCAGCAGCAGCAGTTGTTCCACCATTCAGATCTCTCAGATCCACCAGATCGGAGTAGTTGTGAAGGGTTCCTGTCCCTGGATATAATTTTCGCAGGACTTTTGGCGGCATTGACATTCTGAGGATTTGGCGACTGCAGTATTGATCAGGAAGGAGTAAAACTCCGTTAGGAGTTTTCCAAAAAAAAAAAAGAGTCTGAGATCTTCCGGGGCGCTTATTGGTGACCTAGCCCATCAGAATCAGGACGACGAGCTGAGCAAGGTGGTACCATTCAATTTCTTAGTAAAAATTTTTTAGGCGGTCCCAATTTTTCATCAGGTTGGTGTATGGTAGAAACTCGCGCTCAAGCGATGGCCAATGAAAGGATCGACAAAATTGAAGACCATGTGAACTCCCTCCAAACTGCGGTGAAGAATATCGAACTTGAGCTTAAAGGAATAAGTCACCAGATACATGATGCACTCCCAAAGGGCAAGGAGCCAGCCCACGAGGAGGCGTATAATGGCCATGAATACCATGAGGGTGAGTCTAGCCACTCTCATCCAGTCAGCGACCTCCCAAGTTGGATATGCATAAATTTGACGGTTCTCACACGTACGCATGGCTAGCACAAATGGAGCAGTATTTCCAATTGAATCATATCATAGATGAGGGGACTAAGCTTATGGTGGGCACCATGTACTTGGACAATGAACGATGGCAATGGAAGGAATGGCATCAGCGTTGCAATGGACATTTTCAGAATTGGGCCCAATTTGCCAAAACTCTTCGCAGTCGCTTTGAACAGGAAGACTCTTTTTTGGGGCGTCTCACTAAGCTTCGACAGATGGGTACAATGGAGGAATATATTACTGCTTTTGAAGCCTTAGCCTTCCGCACTAAGGGTCTCACAGATGAGTTCTACATGGAATGCTTTATCAGCGGTCTTAAAGAAGCCATCAAAGCTCAGGTTCTACTCCACCACCCTCCCACATGGACAGAGGCTTGCCAGGTAGCCCGTAAGGTGGAACGTGCATTAACAGCCCAATCCAGCCGCCCCAACTTCCCCGCTAAAGGTCGTCCCTCACAGGCTCCCAATACGACTCAAACACTTAAGATTCAAAAGGTGTCACCTGCTGAAATGGCCAAAAGAAGGAAGCAAGGACTATGTTACTACTGTGATGAAAAATATTCCCCGGGTCATAAACGCAAAGAGCACAAGTTTTTTCAAATAGATGCCACTGACTACAGCTCCACCGAGGAAGATCCACCACTTGAGGAACCGAAGGCGATCGAAGAAGATAAACAAAAGGAGATTGTATCTGATGAACCAATTATTTCGCTAAATGCATTGGCAGGAATTTCTTCCCCTCAAACTCTCAAAATCAGGGGTTTTCTTAAACATCGCCCAGTAGTAGTCTTGATTGATAGTGGAAGTACCCATAATTTCATCCATCAAAAGATCGTTGAAGCAGCACATTGTTTCGTCCGGGCAGTTTCTAACTTCCAAGTCTAGATTGCAGATGGGGGCACAATGAAATGTGAAGGTCGCTGTGAAAATGTCAAAATTCAAATGGGGGATTATCAATTTAAAACCCACATGTTTGCAATACACATGGGGGGTTGCGACATTGTCCTAGGCGCGGAATGGCTCCGCACTCTTGGGCCAATCACAATGGATTTCCAGGAGTTATATATGAGTTTTAAGCAGAACAACTCCACACATACCCTCCGTGGACTACAGGCGGGAGCCCCCTCTATCATCAGCTCGCATAGGATGGAAAAATTGTTAAAAAAGGGCCATCATGGAGTGGTAGCTCAATTTAATGCCATCCAGGTAGTAGACACCATGTCTCTACCAATTCATCCTGAGATGCAACAGATTTTAAATAAACATCGGACGGTCTTTGACAAGCCTCATGAGCTTCCACCCTCGCGAGGGGAACATGATCATAGCATCACATTGGTTCCAGGGGCCCAACCCCCAAATGTGCGGCCATACAGATATTCGTTCACGCAAAAGAATGAAATAGAAAAAATCATCAAGGAATTGTTGGAAGCAAGTGTCATTCGTCCCAGCATTAGTCCTTATTCATCCCCAGTAGTCATGGTCCTCAAGAAAGATGGGGAGTGGCGGATGTGTCCCGACTTCAGGGCCCTCAATAAGTTAACAGTCAAAGATAAATTTCCCATCCCGGTGGTTGACGATTTGCTGGACGAACTCAATGGGGCTCAATTCTTCACTAAGTTGGATCTTCGCTCAGGCTACCACCAAATTCGCATGAAGGAAGTCGACATTCCCAAGACAGCTTTCAGAACTCATGAAGGCCATTATGAGTTCCTGGTCATGCCATTTGGTCTCTGTAATGCCCCCTCTACTTTTCAGAGCCTTATGAATCACCTCCTCAAACCATATCTCAAAAAATTTGTCCTTGTCTTCTTCGATGACATCCTCATCTATAGTGGCACTTGGGCGGCACATCTTCAGCATGTAGATCTACTGTTGCAACTGCTCCGCACGCATAAATTATTTGTCAAGATGTCTAAGTGTTCGTTTGGCATGGAAGAAGTTGAGTATTTGGGCCACATTGTGGGGCGTGAAGGTGTCAAGGTGGACCCAAAAAAATATCCAGGCAATGCAAGAATGGCCTCAACCTAAGACCTTGAAAAGCTTGAGAGGATTTTTGGGTCTCACAGGCTATTATCGTAAATTTGTCCGCAATTACATTACAGGTCTTCCAAAGTCTGGGAACAAGTCAGTCATCTTGGTGGTTGTGGACCGACTGTCGAAGTATGCTCATTTCTGCGCCCTACCCCAACCATTTACACCAACTTTGGTTGCTCAAACTTTCATGGATCAGATCTTCAAATTGCATGGCATGCCCACTTCTATTGTGTCCGACCGCGACCCAATATTCACTAGTAATTTTTGGCAGGAGCTCTTCAGAATACAAGGCACTCAACTCAAACTCAGTACTTCATATCATCCGCAAACAGATGGTCAAACCGAAGCCGTCAACAAATGTCTAGAAACCTACCTTAGGTGTTTCACTTCAGAAAAGAAACACCTTTGGGTACAGTGGTTACCTCTGGCGGAATGGTGGTATAACACCAACTATCATGCCACCACCAAAATGACTCCCTATGAAGCAGTCTATGGACAACTTCCGCCTTCCCCTACTTCTTATCTCATGGGGTGCTCCAAAGTGCAAGTTGTGGATCAACTCCTACAACACCGCGCAACCATGCTTGCCCATCTGCGCGAGAATCTTCATCAAGCTCAGAACCGTATGAAGCAACAGGCTGACCAACATCGCTCAGAGCGCCAATTTCAAGAAGGGGATCAGGTCTTTTTGAGGCTGCAACCATATAAGCAAACATCACTCAAAGACAAGGGTTGTCAAAAGCTCTCTCCAAAATTCTACGGACCATACCAAGTACTTCAGCGCATTGGAGAAGTGGCTTACAAGTTGGCTTTGCCACCTACAGCAAAAATCCACCCAGTTTTCCATGTATCGTGCCTCAAGAAAGTGATTGGGAACAATTGCCGAGTTCAAACTAGTCTACCTGAATTGGATGAAGAAGGGTCAATCTGGCTTCAACCTGAACAGGTTCTAGACACACGAGACAAGCACCTGCGCGGCCGCATGATTAAGGAGGTCCTCGTCAAATGGAAAGACACCTCTCTGGAAGATGCAACATGGGAACCAGCCACTATTCTTCAGCAGTTTCCGCAGCTTCAGCCTTGAGGACAAGGCTAGTCTTAAGGGGGAGGGCATGTTAGGGTCCCACCCTAACCCCCTTATTTATGTCATGGGATCACGTCATAGTCAAGAGTCAATAAAGCCCATATTAATATTTGTAAGTGGTTAACCCGCAATTAATGACGGGACCACAGTTAGTTGCAAATGGGCGGTAGTATTAGATAGATGGTATTAATAAAACCCACGGTATTGGCCCGTGGTATTGCATGTATGAGTCATATATAAAGGATAGAGACTCCCTGCGAGGAGTATCGTGTCTTGTTTTGTAATCGAGCTCTGCTCTATTGGAGGTTGCCCCCTCGAAGAGGCTTGTGAACATTTCTCTCTGAGTAATAAAATCATTGCTATTCTGTGTTCAGGGTATATTTTCTTCGCATATTCTGTGTTCTGGGTATCTTTTCTTCGCATATTCTATGTTCGGTATTACTTTGCAGGTTAAGAGCATAACAGTGAAAGGTTAGCTATGGTGTACGTGCTCCAGAAGTTCAAACATTACTTGCTAGGTGGATATTTCAAGATGTACACAAACCATTCTGCATTAAAATATTTAGCCAATAAACCTGTGTTGGGGGGGGGAAATATGCAGATGGATGTTGTTGTTTCAGGAGTATGATTTCGAGGTGATTATGAAGCCAGGAAGGTGGAACGCAGGGCTAGACCATCTGTCACGCATTGAAATAGGGGAGAAGCCTACCAATTTGGAGGAAGGATTGCCTAACACGTAGCTCTTCACGGTGCACATAGCGAATAATCACTTTGTGGACATTATCCACTTTCTGACCATAGGGACGGATCTAAAGGAATACACCAGTCAACAAAAGAAAGAATTGGTGGTTGTTGGCTTGAGGGGGCCTGACCCATGTTCAGTGTTAATTAGCCAAACAAATCCCTACACTACTGGCCCTTTCAGCATCAGCCCGCAGAGTGCGGACCGAAGTCTCACTCGAAGCAGTATGGGGGGATGCTGGAACCAAGTTTCCGCACCCTGAGATGGTTGTGATGTCGTTTGATCTCTTCTATCCCTACCTTCACGCAGGTGATCTCGCTCTAGGGCTTGTAAGACAAACCCTTTATTCCAGCTTTCAATACCTTCGCGAAAGTATACGATTGACCTTCGCGCCGCCTTAACCTGGGGCTCAGGTACTTTCGTGTTGTTATGGCAGCGCGCCATGCAGATTCCTCAATTACCCTAAGTGATTTGCTTATTTTTCCGAATACTTAAAGTTATCACCACGTAATCAAATATTTGTAATTGTGTTTAATTATTCAATGTAATTGTATTCATTCATGCATCATAGAAGCATAATAAAGGAAATTCATACACAAAATATCCAAACCCATCAACATAACAAATACACAAAAATTGCAGAATAACTCCTTTTATTAATATCTTCCAAGTGTTACAAAATCTGTTCACCCTACGCACACAACTGTAGGGGTCCGCGCACTCAGCTGCGGACTTCTACCCTAGGCCTCTGCGCACTCAGCTATAGAGCCTCTACCTATGCTACAACCCAAGACTTAGACTTCTTGCTCTAAAGCTACAACTCTCTTTCTTGTTTTCTTTCTTATTTTAACTACTTAGAGCTTAGCTCTTTTTATACATTTCCATGGTCCACGGACCATGGGTAGATCTCTTACAGCCGACCTTACTTTAAAAAACTAAGGGCGGACTACCCTTTGTGACATGTTGGATGCCTATAGTAATAGGTTTCATATTTCATGATTGATTATTAAATTTCCAAATATGCTCTGCATTGTTAGCACAAAGATCACATATTTCCAGGTAATCAGAGGTGTGTGAAATTACTTCAGATATGGAGGACCTTATTTCATTTTGTGGATGATTCAACAGTCTAAACTGGATCATGCCATGTTTCAATTTTGAGTTGTAGAATAGATGAAGAAGTCTGTCCAAACAGCCTAATCTTGGCAGACAGGTAGTTCAGGTAGAGAAACAAAGGTCCCCAAAAGTCTAATCTGGGACCTTGGAGGAGATAAGGGTAGAAGTAGATAGATAAAAAAGGAAAAAGCCAAAGAAAAGAAAAGGCAATTGAGGGTTGCAAGTCTAAGTGCCCCTCCAAGAAGAAACAAAAAATGTTAGGTGAAATAGTTGGGTAGGCAGTTGTGGTTGCAGAAGGGATATGTTCACCATTACACAGTTGTCACAAGATGTTTTGCCAAGGCAATAGATATATCAGCAAACAAGGTGGTGAATTCCATGGACTCACAGCAAAGAGCATCACTAACTTCTCTTTTCCCCCTCTACTCCATCACTAACACCCCCTTTCTAAACCCCCCACCTTCACTTATACTAACTCCTAATTCTACTATTTAGCTCCCCTATTTTACCCCTACCCCTAATAATACTAACACTAAGGTGTATAAAGCCCCAAATCTTATGTATATTCCCTCCCCTAGGCATAATAGCCGAGCATTCTTCAAAAAGGGACCATAATGGCATCTGGCCACTTTGGTGAACCTTTTCCACCCCTTTCCCCTTTGCTGCAAGTCAATTTACCCTCAAAATCACCTCTGCATTGGTAAAACCCCTTTCCAAACCCCTTTGGCCTATAAAATCCTTTGCAAACCTTACAAAAATCAAAATCCGCCTTCGGCACACTCCCAAATGCGAGCGCAGGTGATTTGAATAAAAACATTTGAAAAAACCATACAAAACCCATAAATTTTAATATTTTCCGCCCATATTATCGAACGTACACCTTCCTCCTCCGTCAGCCGTCGGATCAAGCCCATCAGATCCGACGGTCCTCATCAATATCGGAGCACATCCGATGGCCGCACGTTATGTCCCGAGAAGATGACGTTGCGCCTTGTCATGCTTCCGCCACGCGTCAAGCGCTCACCCATCTCGGAGCTCCGTCTGACACCCTCCGCGCCGTACTCAAACCGCCCCGAGAAACCGCGGCGGTTAAGGCTATAACCGTGACCGCTACGGTTTGACCACCACCGGTTCGTCGCTGACCCAGCGCCACGTCTTTCTCCGCTCGTACCCGCCTTTCTTATTGGTCCACCTCACTGCTGACTGGGCTGCCACCTCACCGCCCCGTTGACCAGTCGTCTGCTGCCACGTCCTCCCCGATGACGTCAGCTGACGTCACATCACCATGACCCACCAATGACGTCATGCTGACGTCATCATAAAAAGCGCCGAGTTGGTAAAAAAACCCATATTTACCAATTTTACCCGTGTTTTTCGTCATTTTACTGTTGTGTCTGCTGAATGCTCTGCTTAACCGTTGCTGCCCGAATTTTCGCCAACCTGTGAAATTCGACCAAGGCGACCGCTCCAGTACCTGCGCCACACCTAACCACGACCTCTGCACGTCGAATTACAGGTATTTACCCTGCTCTGCCCTCCATACGACCTGCATTCTTCTCTAAGCTACTCACAGGCACAATAGGACCGTAAAACAAA
Organism: Pinus tabuliformis; assembly: GCA_031772625.1. Classification (NCBI taxonomy): domain Eukaryota; kingdom Viridiplantae; phylum Streptophyta; class Pinopsida; order Pinales; family Pinaceae; genus Pinus; species Pinus tabuliformis. The sequence goes on from CM062819.1 coordinate 1,708,217,162, forward strand.
TTTTTCACCGCTGGAACCAAATTATACCTCCACCATTGTCCCTGTGAAGTCCCAAACTTCCCTGCAGAGTGCTAACAAACCGCAATTCAGTTGAAAACCCCTCGTCCTCCGTGTTCTCGGTCAATGCCCCTCTGAACACCTCTGAAATACTACCAGGAGGCAAAACTGAACACCAAAAAGAGCCTCTGTAACCAATTACCAGCAGTATTTCAATTTCTAGCTGGTAAATTCCCTTCTGACATTTCAGAAAATCAAGTTTTACCACAGAGGGCAATCTGCAGTCTGTTTTGCCACTCAATTGTCCAATTGCAACTGTTTATCCTTTCACAAGCTATGGAGACTCCCATTGCTCTCAATATTAAGCCTATCAATGCCCCCCACCAAGAATTAGCATGGCAAGCCCTGGGAGACATGGATTACCAGATGTCAGACTGGTTCCCTATGGGAACTAAGTATAATATCCAAATGTTAAATGAACTGAGAGCCCAGCACATGAGTGGAGCAGATATCCTGGGAATTTGGGAATCAAATTTGCCCATATACAACCTTCCCCAAGTTAATCCCATGCCAGAGCTTATCTACAGTTGCCAAGAGCGCTATGACCCCAGCCAAAGGGCAGTCATTAGCCCCACAGGCCTAGTACTGTTTCAGATCACTCCAGAGAGTATAAATCAGATGCTGCATTTCCATACAGCCAAGAAGCTGACCCCTCTTTCCATGCAAGATTTGATAAGGAGAGGGAGCAGCCTGCCTAATGACCAGATTGTGAAGATCAACCAGCTATTTGTTGCACCTAGCTCTGAAGCAGTCAGAACCCCTCCCATTGGTTACCAATACCTGAATGAGTTGGGCAAGATGATGGTGGACTTGATTAGCTATGTCCTAGGATTCAGAGGACTGGAAGATGTAGATGAGTGCATATTGGCAATGCTGTCCATATTTGCCCCTGGTAAGCCTCCAGCTATCCACTATGATTATGCTACTTATATAGCTGAGAAAATTCATGACCAGTTCATGAACTTGAAGAGGGAGAGGCTGTTCAAATACACCTCCTACATATACCATCTGTTCTTGTTCAACCAGCCAGCTACCTTCTCTGTCCCTTTGAGGCCACTCAACGCCCAAGGAACCCCAAGATCAGTTGTCTTTTGGACCCCAGTGTTCCATCGTACCTCAGTATCACCTTATACATACTGTGAGTTTATTGACTTATTTGTCCATCCAGCCCTGACAGTGCTGCAAGGTGCCCCTCCTCCTAGACTGACAGAGGAGATGAAAAGAATTCTTCATTTGAACAAGCTTTACAACATTGGCAACTGGTACTTCTACCAGAATCACACAGTCATTAGGGTGTATGGATGTGAATTAAATCCATTTAGACTGCCGAGGTACGTTCCCATGAGACTGTTTGCCTTAGAATACTTCAGGCAATTTGGGAACTCAGATTACCTACACTTTCAGAGTAAAAACAAGAAATCACAGTTGAAAGTGAGAAATCAGCTAGGTCCTTTCTTATACAACAGAAAGGAAGAAGGCTGGAAAGAGGCAGACAGGATCCTGGAAGGACTCCAATTGAAAACCAGTTTTGAGTGGATTCCATATGACCCTAACCACTCTATTTCTCTCAGGAGGATCAGGTACAAGTTAGGCAACTATGCACATGCAAGACTACCTGAAATTGAGAAATATGCAAATGCACCAGACTGGGAAGAGGGCACATTAATAGAGCAAATGACTAGTGAAGAAATATTTGAGCAAGAGGCTAGAAATGTCCAAAAACAAGCTGACTTGGAAACTTGTGGACAGGTGCCTACTTCCTACAGGAGGCAAATTGGGGCAGCCACCACAACACCAGCAACACAACAGCGAACTGCCGAGCAGACAACCCAAGCAGCAAGCAAGGACAAAGGCAAACAGGTGGAACAACCACCTACATTAACAGAAGAGCAGGTTGACACTTTGTCACAGCAGCAAGAAGAAATGGAAGCACAGGCATTGGGGCAGCAACAAGAGAAACCACAAACTAGTGGGCAGCAGCCATTACAGCAAAGTAAGGAGACAGATTTGCCTGATTCTACAGAACAGCAGCCCCAAACAGAGTTGCCTCCAAGAACAGACATCAATGTGGACAGCTCAGTCCTCCAAACACCTCAGAAGGAGGACTTGACCAGAAAGAGAGAAAGGGAGACTCCCCAGACTTCATCCTTTATCAGAGGAGAGAAGAGACAAAGATTGAATGACTCCCAAGAGGAGGACATGGCAGTAAGGCAGGCCATGGGCATGGGCCCACCCAGTGGAGAACTCTCGGCCAGCTCATCTCAAAGAGGACCAGATATGACAATGGGAGGAGAGGTCAGCTCTTCTGGCCAGCATAGAGAGGGGCACTCAAGCATAAAGCAGCAGTTCATAGAAATCAAGAGAAGGAGTGATCCCATAAAAGTGCAACTCTATGATCACTTGTTAAAACTAGCTCCCAGCAACCAGCAGAGACTAATGTCTGCTTTTGATGTGAGTGAGGGAAAAATGATAATGAGCCATTTCATGCCCACAACTCTACATCCTCAGTCCACCTCAGACTATTTGAGAACAAATATGGAGGTTCTGGCTAAAGATATTCACCCCATGGATAAGATAGAGTTACACAAGCAAACGGGTGAAATGGTGTATGCCTCCCTGGCAGATGAGACACTGGAAAATTACAAGTTAAAGAGCAGCCTAGACAATACATCATCCCAGCTGGAATTGGAAAGAGCATCCTCACAGGCCAAGGACAACAGAATCAAATCCTTGGAGGAGGTAATCATAGAGATTGGACATGATCCCAAGGATGTCAAGGGCATCCAAGAACTGCTGAAAATAAGGGATGCTGACATGGCAGCCCTAAGAAAGAAAATCAAGCTCCCGGCCACCATCCATCCACAAACAGATGAAGTTGCCCAGCAAAGGCAAGAAAAAGATACCACAGACTTGCTGGTATCCTTATACAAGGAGCTGGTTAGGACTCAAGACCAGCTAGGGCAAACTGAAGCTGCAAAGGCAGCACTACAAGAAGCCATGAAGCAGAAAGGGGAAGGTCAATCCTCCCAGCCTCCTCCAATAGTAATAAATCTCGAGGAAACACCTCCGATCATCACTCCTCCTCCTCAGCAAACAGGAGCTACAGCATCATCCACAGCCCCCACAACAACATCAGAGCAAGCTGCTACCCTAGATATGCAGAAGCTACAAGCAGAAATCCGAGCTATGGAAGCTCAAATGAAAGAGCTGGATGAGCTCAAACAGAACTTGGCTAATGTTCATGAGAGATTTGATAAAAGCAAACAAAATGAGGCAGCCAAGGAAAGGGAGGTGAAAACCCTTAAGAGAAGGATTGCTGAGCTGGAAAAGGAGCTTGCACTGGAAAGGGTGACAGCTGACATGAAAGCAGTGTTGTGGAGCAACATTGGGAGATCCATTGCCAAACAGTGGCAATACATTGAGACCATGGATGAACAAATGGTGCTCATCACCAAAGCTAACAAAGAGATACAAAGAGCAAGGGCAAGCCTTGGGCACATGCCAGAAGCAGCTACCAGGATGATCAATATCCTGAATTACAAGACCAGCACTCAATTGGCCACCATGGGAATCAACAACAGAACAGAAACAATTGCCATAGCCAAGAGAGTGGTTACTCTGAGAAACTTGATTGGAACCTTGGAAAGAAGGACACAAGATATGCAGACAGAAATCAACAGGTTCCTGGAGAAGTTTGTAACACTGCAGAACAGAGGCCTCCCCAACATTTTGAGCAGTGTGGGTAGACTGCTCACTTTGGACAACTATAATAAGAGAATTGATGCCCATGCTGTGGCAGAGATTGCAAAAGCTCCCAGCAGTTCAAAGGACACAGGGCCAGCCACGGGACAAATGATGTATGATAGAGTGGAGAACCTGTTTTTTCTCATGAATGAGATAGATCACCTGTTTGATACACCTCCCAATTTCTTTAAGTTCACAGAGGCAGATGAAACTTTAGGGGCAATTTTGGCACATCAACTGCCCACACAGGATGTCTGGAGGCATTTGACTCAGACAATTTTGACAGGACAGAACCAATAGCGCAGAAGGAAAGAAACAGGTACATACAGCGACAATTTTGGGAATTAATACCGACAGGAAAGGACAGAGGCTGAGCCAACTCAGCCAGACCAATGACTCACCACCTGCAGCAGTCAAAGTCATAATGGACAGGTCCGAGATACAGTGTACCAGCCTACAGTCGGGTTCTCCATGCATTAACTCCAAATATTCAGACCGACTTAGCTATTCCCAGTAATCTGAAATATCTTCTGACAGAGCATTAAAATGCCTGTACTATGTATTAAATGCTGTATTAAATTCTGCCCATAATATCTTAGATAGTTGGTAAAGAAGTAAATCTGAGATAACCGAGGACTCAGATATTTTGTAAAGAATGACTAGTATATATTCACCCTTCACAGCAGTGAAAAGGGTTGGTTGGTTGGTCGATATTTATAATTCTCCTAGAAGAGCTCTGGATGATTGTAATTTTTCAGAGAAACTAATACAAAGAAAGCATGGAATTTCCAAGGCTGAGTGTTATCTGATGTCTTGTGGTGAAGGATGCATGTTACAGGATTCCATGGGTGTTGCATAAGACTATAAGTATTCTCAAATCTCTTTGTCGTGTCTGCTTTGAGTCTTTTGTTCTCTTTACTGTTCTTATGTTTACACTTGATAGCAAGGTGAATGATTAGTACCAGGATTTAAACATGTTTACCCTGGACTCAAACTGAGCTACTATAAATGTTTTCCTCTTATACAGTAACAGAATTGTAATTCTTAAATGCTGCAATTCAGAACTGTGTATTTAATATAACAGTCATTCTCAGGGATTCAACTCTGCCCCTAAGACATCTGTTTTCTCCTCTTAAATCTATCTGTTGGGAACATATAAATAAATAGTGAAAATTCTTTAATGCTTTCACTGTTCATGCTAGCTGTTTCCAGTCTTTTAACCAAAATCTGTCTCATTAAACACCCAAGTGGCCCTGTAAGTCCCATCTTTCATCCCAAAATTTCAAATACATACAGCTGCAGACTCCATTGCCCAATGGTACTCAACTTCTCAGAAAACTACTTCACCAGAACCTAAAAGGAATTTTCACCAACCAAACACAAACAAACACAGTGCATAATAGCTAGCCTAAAACCCTACAACAAACAGCTACATATCATAAAGAGAGAGCCCTCTCTGATCACTGTTAGGCTAGAAACAGTGATCCAAAGACTGGTTAGTGGTTACCCCGGCCGTATTCCCTTGGGAGTCATAGGGAACAACCTGGGTGTTAACATAATTGGCGACTCCACTGGGAAACTTAAGAATATTCAATCACTATCTATTTTCAAAGCTTTCATCAAGCCTGAAACTAGCCAAGACATCTTAGGACTGTTTTTTCAGTCTTAGGGAAGAGCTAACTAGGGAAACTTATCCTAGCCTTGAAACATATATAGTCATTCCAGAGTTCTTATTTTGCCCTTGTAAATACTAAACTTCTGTATAAAGTTCGGAAAGAACACTTAGAAGCTGGCTCCTAAAAGAAACCCAAGGCATACTAGGGCACACCCTGACCCTGATCAACCCATCATTGTTGATAACCCTAATATCATCCCAAAGAACATAAGGAAACAGCACAAGCAGGATAAACCTGCTGATTCAGATATAAGGTCAGACCAACCCATCCTCATTCCCACTCCTTGCAAAGTCCTTTTTCGTTCCACACCCAACTCCCCTAGTTCATCTTCAACCCCTCAAAGTCCTACCTTTCCATCTTCACCATCTGCACATACTCACTCAGCCAGTTCTCTACTTGTTACCCATCCTATTAACCCCAGTACACCGGTTATCCCAGTTGTCCCATTTGTTCCTATCAACCCTATTAACCCTATAAACATGGCTAACAGATATGCACCATTGCAGATTCCAGCCAATGCGCCAGCCCTACCCCAAGATTATCAAACCAAACTCTCATTTTTTGATTCCCATGGCCCTTTGACAGCCATCCAGCATGCTAAAAAGATGCAAGACCACTTTGAGACCTATGAAATTGATGATGACAGTGTCAGGATGAGAATCTTTGTTCAAAGCTTGACTGGGGATGTCAGAACTTGGTTTAGATCCTTGAATGCAAATTCCATTGCAACCCCTGAAGTTTTATACCACGAATTTACTAACAGATGGGAGAAAAAGAGAGATCCCCACCACATACTGGGTGAATATAACACTATTAAAAGAGGTCCCCAAGAAACGGTGTTGGAATATTGTGCTAGGTTTAACAACATATACAATGCTATTCCCCAGAACTTAAGGCCCCCTCCTGATTTGGCCCTTTATAACTTCCCTGATGGTTTTGACTCGGATATGGCTTATCAGTTGAGAGAAAGAGACCCTCCAACCCTTGCAGAAGCCCAAAGAGTTGCAGTCACTGTAGAGGCCAACCTAATTGCCAAAAGAAATAGGGCAAAGCTGGAAAAGAAGGTGGGTTTCAAGGAAGAGCCCTCTGGCTTTGATCAGAAGTTGGATGCAATACTAAACAGCATGAAAAGACTAGGTGAGAGAGTGGAATCAGTAGAAAGAAAGTCATCCTGGGAAGCGCCACAAAACAATATTCCTAGAAACCCAAATTTTAGGAGAACACAAAACCCCAATACAGGAAAAACAGGTGCTGACCAAGATATCAGACCCCCTTTTCAAGAAAATTATGCAGAGACTTCCTCAGCTAATCAGCCCAATGAAGATCCTGAGATCAATTTAATAGGGCTGGATGGTAAAAGCCAGGTTTTCCTAACACAGGAAGACCATGATGAGGATGAAAACAAAACATTCCAAACACAATCAGGAGAATCCTTTGACTTCAAGCAAGGATATGATACTGCTATATATGAAGTTCATAAGCAGTACAAACTAAGAAGTCGGACTGTGAATGCAAATCAACCAGAAAAGGTAAAGGATAAACAACAATCTAAAGAAGACTCAGTCATTGAACCTAATCACAAAACAAACTTACCTGCAAAGGAAGTAGTGGTTGAGGAGGTCACTGAACTTCTGCCTACATCACAAGAGCCCACAGCAACTTCATCCTCCCACCCAAACCCGAACATCACCCCTCAAGACATAGGCATGAGGGGCAGGTTCCAAAACCAAGATGAAATCCAACCAGAAGAGTCATTGAACAAGGAAAGGACTGCTGTCCGTGACCTTAAAATTCAGGTGGATAAACCCTTTGACTTAGGAGTAGAGATAGGCAAGTTAAAGGTAGCAATTCCCCTCTCAGAGTTAGCAAAGCATGACATATACAAACAACAGATCAAAAAATCCCTTCAGCTCACCAACAACAAAGATGATGTAAATGTGCTAGATGACACTCCAGAATTACTGTTTGGTCCAGAGGTAGATGGAAAAACAGTAGTCACAGGGGTCTTACCTTTTTATGTCAGTTTGCATGTTCATGATAAAATACTGCACAATGCAATGTTTGACTCAGGTGCATCTCATAACCTCATGCCAAAAGCAGTCATGGAAAGATTAAATTTGGATATAACAAGACCATACAAAGACCTGTTTTCTTTTGATTCTAGTCAAGTCAAATGCTTGGGCCTGATTAAGGATTTGTGTGTGTCCTTGGTTCAATTTCCCAACAAAACCATTTTAATGGATGTTGTTGTTGCTGATATCCCACCCAAATATGGAATGCTCTTATCAAGATCATGGGGAGCCAAACTCCAAGGCTCCCTGCAATTAGACATGTCATATGCAACCATCTCTGTCTTTGGACAACCTAAAAGACTTTATAGGGAAACCCTCATGAAATACATGGTCAGCAGTGAAGAAAAACCTCAAAACTTTCCAATATATGCTGTCCATTCAGACATAGACTCCTTCATTCTATTTAATGACAGCACAAGCTCCTTGAACAATGACATTAAGACTGAAATACCCATACAAGGACAAAACATCAGTCAAATAAGTGACTCTTGCCAAGTTTCAATCAGTCCAACAGCTCCCATTCACCCTCCCCTAATTGTAAAAAATTGTCAAACAAATGATGAAGCTACCCTGGAAAACAAATGGGAGAAGATACCCCAACTCATGCTCACACTGCCATCCCATGAACAGAACCTCAAATCTCCTGAACAGCAGGATAGTCTGTGGGTCCTAGAGTTTGACGGCTCAGTTAACAAGTTAGGGGCAGGGGCTGGAGTGTGGATACATAACAAAGAGAAAGCCTGTGCACAAGGCAGGGCTTATAGATTGAACTTTAGATGCACTAACAACATGGCAGAATATGAAGCTCTGCTACTAGGCCTCAAAATTGCAAAATCATTGCAAGCACATAACCTCTCAATCATGGGGGACTCTGATCTAGTAATTCAACAAGTAAAAGGAGATTTCGTCACCAATGACAAAAGATTAAGGTCCTATAGGTCTGCTGTAATTGAAATATTAGAAACTTTCTCCGAGTTTATTCTCACAAAGATTCCAAGGGGCCACAATCTCCATGCTCACAGCTTGGCAACATTTGCCAGCACCTTCAAATTCCCATTGCAGCCCAACAATTGTTTCACAGCAGAAGTCAAATATAGACCTTCTATCCCAAACAATGTCAAAGAGTGGCAAGTATTTGAGAATGATAGGCAAATAAACAACTTTTTAACCTTGCAACAAGAGTTTACAGGATTAAATATTGATCTTGAGACAGCAAGTCAATCTCAAATTACTGATGGAGCAAGTCAATCACAATTACAGTTTCAACAATCTGCTCACCCAATGTCACTTAGGACAGCAAAACAATTACTCAGCCCAACCATTTTCAACAATGAAAACATTCAACAAATTAAACAAATGGACTGTGAAGAGGTGAGCAACATTGAAACTGAAATTATACAACTCAAAGACAACTTCCTCCCAGCAGGCCTTACCCCACTAGAGGACATTTTTGACTCAAATGATGTCCCCAGGAAACCAAAGATGCAGCCATTAGATGCAAGAGTTGAAGAATGTAATATTGGCACTATGGAAAAGCCTAAGATAGTCAAGCTGTCCGCCTCTTTGCCCCCCGATCAAAAGCCCAAATATGTTGATCTCTTTAAAGAATTCCAAGATGTCTTTGCCTGGGGTTATCAAGACTTGAAGTCTTATGATACCTCTGTTATACAGCACACCATTCCCCTCAAGCCTAATCAAAAACCATTCAAACAGAAATTGAGAAGAATCAATCCTGTGCTTCTTCCGTCCATTGAAAAGGAATTACAAAAAATGTTCAAAGCTGGGATCATAGCACCAATCAGGTTCTCTGACTGGATTTCAAATTTGGTCCCTACAAGAAAGAAAACTGGTGAGATTAGACTCTGTGTAGACTTAAGGAATTTGAACCTAGTGTCACTCAAAGACAACTATCCCTTACCCAAAATGGACCATATTCTTCAAAGAGTAGTAGGAGCCTCAAGAATATCACTGTTGGATGGCTTCTCAGGTTTCAATCAAATCCTGGTACACCCTGATGATCAAGACAAGACTGCATTTACTACCCCATGGGGTACTTTCAAGTATGTGAAAATGCCATTTGGTCTGAAAAATGCAGGGGCGACATTTCAAAGAGCAATGGACATTGCTTTTGCAAAAGAAATTCATGACTTCTTGGTCATTTACTTAGATGATCTTACACCCTTCTCAAAATCTGACCAAGAACATTTGAAACATTTAAGACAGATTTTCATAACATGCAGAAAATATGGCATTTCCTTGAACCCCAAGAAGTCTTTATTTGGTTTGGAAGAAGGGAAACTTTTAGGACACATCATTTCAAAGGATGGCATAAGAATTGATCCAGAAAGGATACAAGCGATCCTACAAATGCCTCACCCTAGGAATGTCAAAGAGTTGCAAGGATTCTTAGGAAAACTCAATTTTTTAAGAAGGTTCATCCCAAATTTAGCAGAATTGATCAGACTGCTGAACAATATGCTAAAGAAAGATTCAAAGGTTAAGTGGACTGTGGAAGCAAAGCAAGCCTTTGAAAGCATAAAACTGGCTTTAACCCAAACCCCGGTACTAACTAACCCTCAGTTTGACAGAGACTTTATCATCTTCTCCTTTGCCTCCCAACATACTATCGCTGCTGTTTTATTGCAGAAAGACGATCAAGGGAATGAAAAGCCCATTGCCTTCTTCAGCAGAGCTCTTAGAGATGCTCCTTTGAAGTACCAAATAATGGAAAAACAAGCCTATGCATTAATCAAAGCTATCAAAGATTTTAGGATCTATATCCTTTACTCTCATGTTGTGGCTTATGTACCAAGTCCTATTGTCAAAGACATTCTCACCCAAGAAAACTTAGAGGGTAGAAGAGGAAAATGGATTGCAAACATACTCGAATTTGACATTGAAATAAAGCCTACAAAGTTGATAAAAGGGCAAGGTTTGGCTAAGTTAATGACAGAATCAAATTTCCAAGCCTCAGATATCAACCAACTGGACAGTGAAACAGAGCTGGCGACTCCAAAGATCAATGTAGCCTTTGAACAATCTCCATGGTACTCTGATATCTGTTATGTGTTACAAAACCTGTGTGCTCCCCCAGGACTGTCCAGAACTAAGTCTAGGTTCCTAAAAATGAAAACATCTAAATTCTGTGTGTTAGATGAGAATCTGCTTTGGAAAAACCATGAAGGTATTTTGCTGCACTGTCTTCTTGAGAATGAAACTGATAAAATTATGCAAGAATTCCATGCTGGAGACTGTGGTGGACATCTGTACTGGAAATCCACTGTGGACAAGATATTAAGGGCTGGTTATTACTGGCCCATTATGTTCTCAGATATGAAGAAATTCACAACATCATGCCACAAGTGCCAACTGTTTGAAGGCAAAAGACAGCTGCTGCCACTTCCTTTGAGGCCCATTGCAACAGAGAGACCTTTTCAACAATGGGGCTTGGATTTCATTGGAGAAATTCACCCCTCATCTTCAGGACAACACAGATGGATTCTAACAGCAACAGACTACTTTACCAAGTGGATTGAAGCTGCCCCATGCAGACAAGCAAATGACTCAGTGATCATTCAATTCTTAGAGAACAATATACTGGCCAGATTTGGCTGCCCAGACAAGATAATAACAGACAATGCTGCTGCCTTCAAATCCAAGAAAATGATAAATTTTTGCCATAAATTTCATATCACTTTAGGCCATTCTACAGCTTACTATCCTCAGGGAAATGGTCTTGCTGAATCATCAAACAAAAGCCTGATAAACATCATTAAGAAAGTGCTGGAAGAGAACAAAAAGAACTGGCACAAGAAAATAGTAAATGCTTTATGGGCAGACAGATTAACCACCAAAAGATCAATTGGGACCAGCCCATATGAGTTAGTCTACGGATTAGAGGCCAGGTTTCCCTCATCACTAGGGGTGCCAGTTATGAAACTTCTACAAGAAAGTCAAGCAGAGCCAAATGACATGCAAAGAAGGATCAACCAGATAATCTGTTTACAGCAGACCAGAGAACAAGTCTTCAACAGAGTGCAGATACTACAAGAGAAACTGAAAAAGGCCTTTGACAGAAGAACCAAAGCAGAAGACTTCAATCTAGGAGACAAAGTTCTAAAGTGGGATGCAAGAAGAGAAGACAAAGGGAAACATGGGAAGTTTGACTCTTTATGGAAAGGACCATTTGCCATCCAAGCAGTACAAGGTAATAATACTTATTTCCTTAAAAGCTTGACTGTGACTGAACCAGATGAAGGTCCTGTCAATGGCAGGATGCTGAAGCACTATTATGATGGTTCAATATGATGAGGATTCCTAAGGTTCATTGTATATATGCAATTGTATATATTCTCTTTTGATTTACATTGTATAAAGAGGTTTTCCCAAGTGCTGCAACTAGCAGCAACAGGCAGATAATATCAGAGGTTCTCCAAAAAAGAAACACACCATTTTGACAGGTTACATGCATAAGATCTCAAAGATCAAGATGGACATCCAAGGAACAAGGCAATCTGACCTGCTGTTCTTGGTCTTTCAAAAGAAAAACCATCCCCATGTGGAGCCACTGTTGGATGCCTATAGTAATAGGTTTCATATTTCATGATTGATTATTAAATTTCCAAATATGCTCTGCATTGTTAGCACAAAGATCACATATTTCCAGGTAATCAGAGGTGTGTGAAATTACTTCAGATATGGAGGACCTTATTTCATTTTGTGGATGATTCAACAGTCTAAACTGGATCATGCCATGTTTCAATTTTGAGTTGTAGAATAGATGAAGAAGTCTGTCCAAACAGCCTAATCTTGGCAGACAGGTAGTTCAGGTAGAGAAACAAAGGTCCCAAAAGTCTAATCTGGGACCTTGGAGGAGATAAGGGTAGAAGTAGATAGATAAAAAAGGAAAAAGCCAAAGAAAAGAAAAGGCAATTGAGGGTTGCAAGTCTAAGTGCCCCTCCAAGAAGAAACAAAAAATGTTAGGTGAAATAGTTGGGTAGGCAGTTGTGGTTGCAGAAGGGATATGTTCACCATTACACAGTTGTCACAAGATGTTTTGCCAAGGCAATAGATATATCAGCAAACAAGGTGGTGAATTCCATGGACTCACAGCAAAGAGCATCACTAACTTCTCTTTTCCCCCTCTACTCCATCACTAACACCCCCTTTCTAAACCCCCCACCTTCACTTATACTAACTCCTAATTCTACTATTTAGCTCCCCTATTTTACCCCTACCCCTAATAATACTAACACTAAGGTGTATAAAGCCCCAAATCTTATGTATATTCCCTCCCCTAGGCATAATAGCCGAGCATTCTTCAAAAAGGGACCATAATGGCATCTGGCCACTTTGGTGAACCTTTTCCACCCCTTTCCCCTTTGCTGCAAGTCAATTTACCCTCAAAATCACCTCTGCATTGGTAAAACCCCTTTCCAAACCCCTTTGGCCTATAAAATCCTTTGCAAACCTTACAAAAATCAAAATCCGCCTTCGGCACACCCCCAAATGCGAGCGCAGGTGATTTGAATAAAAACATTTGAAAAAACCATACAAAACCCATAAATTTTAATATTTTCCGCCCATATTATCGAACGTACACCTTCCTCCTCCGTCAGCCGTCGGATCAAGCCCATCAGATCCGACGGTCCTCATCAATATCGGAGCACATCCGATGGCCGCACGTTATGTCCCGAGAAGATGACGTTGCGCCTTGTCATGCTTCCGCCACGCGTCAAGCGCTCACCCATCTCGGAGCTCCGTCTGACACCCTCCGCGCCGTACTCAAACCGCCCCGAGAAACCGCGGCGGTTAAGGCTATAACCGTGACCGCTACGGTTTGACCACCACCGGTTCGTCGCTGACCCAGCGCCACGTCTTTCTCCGCTCGTACCCGCCTTTCTTATTGGTCCACCTCACTGCTGACTGGGCTGCCACCTCACCGCCCCGTTGACCAGTCGTCTGCTGCCACGTCCTCCCCGATGACGTCAGCCGACGTCACGTCACCATGACCCACCAATGACGTCATGCTGACGTCATCATAAAAAGCGCCGAGTTGGTAAAAAACCCATATTTACCAATTTTACCCGTGTTTTTCGTCATTTTACTGTTGTGTCTGCTGAATGCTCTGCTTAACCGTTGCTGCCCGAATTTTCGCCAACCTGTGAAATTCGACCAAGGCGACCGCTCCAGTACCTGCGCCACACCTAACCACGACCTCTGCACGTCGAATTACAGGTATTTACCCTGCTCTGCCCTCCATACGACCTGCATTCTTCTCTAAGCTACTCACAGGCACAATAGGACCGTAAAACAAATTTTTCACCGCTGGAACCAAATTATACCTCCACCATTGTCCCTGTGAAGTCCCAAACTTCCCTGCAGAGTGCTAACAAACCGCAATTCAGTTGAAAACCCCTCGTCCTCCGTGTTCTCGGTCAATGCCCCTCTGAACACCTCTGAAATACTACCAGGAGGCAAAACTGAACACCAAAAAGAGCCTCTGTAACCAATTACCAGCAGTATTTCAATTTCTAGCTGGTAAATTCCCTTCTGACATTTCAGAAAATCAAGTTTTACCACAGAGGGCAATCTGCAGTCTGTTTTGCCACTCAATTGTCCAATTGCAACTGTTTATCCTTTCACAAGCTATGGAGACTCCCATTGCTCTCAATATTAAGCCTATCAATGCCCCCCACCAAGAATTAGCATGGCAAGCCCTGGGAGACATGGATTACCAGATGTCAGACTGGTTCCCTATGGGAACTAAGTATAATATCCAAATGTTAAATGAACTGAGAGCCCAGCACATGAGTGGAGCAGATATCCTGGGAATTTGGGAATCAAATTTGCCCATATACAACCTTCCCCAAGTTAATCCCATGCCAGAGCTTATCTACAGTTGCCAAGAGCGCTATGACCCCAGCCAAAGGGCAGTCATTAGCCCCACAGGCCTAGTACTGTTTCAGATCACTCCAGAGAGTATAAATCAGATGCTGCATTTCCATACAGCCAAGAAGCTGACCCCTCTTTCCATGCAAGATTTGATAAGGAGAGGGAGCAGCCTGCCTAATGACCAGATTGTGAAGATCAACCAGCTATTTGTTGCACCTAGCTCTGAAGCAGTCAGAACCCCTCCCATTGGTTACCAATACCTGAATGAGTTGGGCAAGATGATGGTGGACTTGATTAGCTATGTCCTAGGATTCAGAGGACTGGAAGATGTAGATGAGTGCATATTGGCAATGCTGTCCATATTTGCCCCTGGTAAGCCTCCAGCTATCCACTATGATTATGCTACTTATATAGCTGAGAAAATTCATGACCAGTTCATGAACTTGAAGAGGGAGAGGCTGTTCAAATACACCTCCTACATATACCATCTGTTCTTGTTCAACCAGCCAGCTACCTTCTCTGTCCCTTTGAGGCCACTCAACGCCCAAGGAACCCCAAGATCAGTTGTCTTTTGGACCCCAGTGTTCCATCGTACCTCAGTATCACCTTATACATACTGTGAGTTTATTGACTTATTTGTCCATCCAGCCCTGACAGTGCTGCAAGGTGCCCCTCCTCCTAGACTGACAGAGGAGATGAAAAGAATTCTTCATTTGAACAAGCTTTACAACATTGGCAACTGGTACTTCTACCAGAATCACACAGTCATTAGGGTGTATGGATGTGAATTAAATCCATTTAGACTGCCGAGGTACGTTCCCATGAGACTGTTTGCCTTAGAATACTTCAGGCAATTTGGGAACTCAGATTACCTACACTTTCAGAGTAAAAACAAGAAATCACAGTTGAAAGTGAGAAATCAGCTAGGTCCTTTCTTATACAACAGAAAGGAAGAAGGCTGGAAAGAGGCAGACAGGATCCTGGAAGGACTCCAATTGAAAACCAGTTTTGAGTGGATTCCATATGACCCTAACCACTCTATTTCTCTCAGGAGGATCAGGTACAAGTTAGGCAACTATGCACATGCAAGACTACCTGAAATTGAGAAATATGCAAATGCACCAGACTGGGAAGAGGGCACATTAATAGAGCAAATGACTAGTGAAGAAATATTTGAGCAAGAGGCTAGAAATGTCCAAAAACAAGCTGACTTGGAAACTTGTGGACAGGTGCCTACTTCCTACAGGAGGCAAATTGGGGCAGCCACCACAACACCAGCAACACAACAGCGAACTGCCGAGCAGACAACCCAAGCAGCAAGCAAGGACAAAGGCAAACAGGTGGAACAACCACCTACATTAACAGAAGAGCAGGTTGACACTTTGTCACAGCAGCAAGAAGAAATGGAAGCACAGGCATTGGGGCAGCAACAAGAGAAACCACAAACTAGTGGGCAGCAGCCATTACAGCAAAGTAAGGAGACAGATTTGCCTGATTCTACAGAACAGCAGCCCCAAACAGAGTTGCCTCCAAGAACAGACATCAATGTGGACAGCTCAGTCCTCCAAACACCTCAGAAGGAGGACTTGACCAGAAAGAGAGAAAGGGAGACTCCCCAGACTTCATCCTTTATCAGAGGAGAGAAGAGACAAAGATTGAATGACTCCCAAGAGGAGGACATGGCAGTAAGGCAGGCCATGGGCATGGGCCCACCCAGTGGAGAACTCTCGGCCAGCTCATCTCAAAGAGGACCAGATATGACAATGGGAGGAGAGGTCAGCTCTTCTGGCCAGCATAGAGAGGGGCACTCAAGCATAAAGCAGCAGTTCATAGAAATCAAGAGAAGGAGTGATCCCATAAAAGTGCAACTCTATGATCACTTGTTAAAACTAGCTCCCAGCAACCAGCAGAGACTAATGTCTGCTTTTGATGTGAGTGAGGGAAAAATGATAATGAGCCATTTCATGCCCACAACTCTACATCCTCAGTCCACCTCAGACTATTTGAGAACAAATATGGAGGTTCTGGCTAAAGATATTCACCCCATGGATAAGATAGAGTTACACAAGCAAACGGGTGAAATGGTGTATGCCTCCCTGGCAGATGAGACACTGGAAAATTACAAGTTAAAGAGCAGCCTAGACAATACATCATCCCAGCTGGAATTGGAAAGAGCATCCTCACAGGCCAAGGACAACAGAATCAAATCCTTGGAGGAGGTAATCATAGAGATTGGACATGATCCCAAGGATGTCAAGGGCATCCAAGAACTGCTGAAAATAAGGGATGCTGACATGGCAGCCCTAAGAAAGAAAATCAAGCTCCCGGCCACCATCCATCCACAAACAGATGAAGTTGCCCAGCAAAGGCAAGAAAAAGATACCACAGACTTGCTGGTATCCTTATACAAGGAGCTGGTTAGGACTCAAGACCAGCTAGGGCAAACTGAAGCTGCAAAGGCAGCACTACAAGAAGCCATGAAGCAGAAAGGGGAAGGTCAATCCTCCCAGCCTCCTCCAATAGTAATAAATCTCGAGGAAACACCTCCGATCATCACTCCTCCTCCTCAGCAAACAGGAGCTACAGCATCATCCACAGCCCCCACAACAACATCAGAGCAAGCTGCTACCCTAGATATGCAGAAGCTACAAGCAGAAATCCGAGCTATGGAAGCTCAAATGAAAGAGCTGGATGAGCTCAAACAGAACTTGGCTAATGTTCATGAGAGATTTGATAAAAGCAAACAAAATGAGGCAGCCAAGGAAAGGGAGGTGAAAACCCTTAAGAGAAGGATTGCTGAGCTGGAAAAGGAGCTTGCACTGGAAAGGGTGACAGCTGACATGAAAGCAGTGTTGTGGAGCAACATTGGGAGATCCATTGCCAAACAGTGGCAATACATTGAGACCATGGATGAACAAATGGTGCTCATCACCAAAGCTAACAAAGAGATACAAAGAGCAAGGGCAAGCCTTGGGCACATGCCAGAAGCAGCTACCAGGATGATCAATATCCTGAATTACAAGACCAGCACTCAATTGGCCACCATGGGAATCAACAACAGAACAGAAACAATTGCCATAGCCAAGAGAGTGGTTACTCTGAGAAACTTGATTGGAACCTTGGAAAGAAGGACACAAGATATGCAGACAGAAATCAACAGGTTCCTGGAGAAGTTTGTAACACTGCAGAACAGAGGCCTCCCCAACATTTTGAGCAGTGTGGGTAGACTGCTCACTTTGGACAACTATAATAAGAGAATTGATGCCCATGCTGTGGCAGAGATTGCAAAAGCTCCCAGCAGTTCAAAGGACACAGGGCCAGCCACGGGACAAATGATGTATGATAGAGTGGAGAACCTGTTTTTTCTCATGAATGAGATAGATCACCTGTTTGATACACCTCCCAATTTCTTTAAGTTCACAGAGGCAGATGAAACTTTAGGGGCAATTTTGGCACATCAACTGCCCACACAGGATGTCTGGAGGCATTTGACTCAGACAATTTTGACAGGACAGAACCAATAGCGCAGAAGGAAAGAAACAGGTACATACAGCGACAATTTTGGGAATTAATACCGACAGGAAAGGACAGAGGCTGAGCCAACTCAGCCAGACCAATGACTCACCACCTGCAGCAGTCAAAGTCATAATGGACAGGTCCGAGATACAGTGTACCAGCCTACAGTCGGGTTCTCCATGCATTAACTCCAAATATTCAGACCGACTTAGCTATTCCCAGTAATCTGAAATATCTTCTGACAGAGCATTAAAATGCCTGTACTATGTATTAAATGCTGTATTAAATTCTGCCCATAATATCTTAGATAGTTGGTAAAGAAGTAAATCTGAGATAACCGAGGACTCAGATATTTTGTAAAGAATGACTAGTATATATTCACCCTTCACAGCAGTGAAAAGGGTTGGTTGGTTGGTCGATATTTATAATTCTCCTAGAAGAGCTCTGGATGATTGTAATTTTTCAGAGAAACTAATACAAAGAAAGCATGGAATTTCCAAGGCTGAGTGTTATCTGATGTCTTGTGGTGAAGGATGCATGTTACAGGATTCCATGGGTGTTGCATAAGACTATAAGTATTCTCAAATCTCTTTGTCGTGTCTGCTTTGAGTCTTTTGTTCTCTTTACTGTTCTTATGTTTACACTTGATAGCAAGGTGAATGATTAGTACCAGGATTTAAACATGTTTACCCTGGACTCAAACTGAGCTACTATAAATGTTTTCCTCTTATACAGTAACAGAATTGTAATTCTTAAATGCTGCAATTCAGAACTGTGTATTTAATATAACAGTCATTCTCAGGGATTCAACTCTGCCCTAAGACATCTGTTTTCTCCTCTTAAATCTATCTGTTGGGAACATATAAATAAATAGTGAAAATTCTTTAATGCTTTCACTGTTCATGCTAGCTGTTTCCAGTCTTTTAACCAAAATCTGTCTCATTAAACACCCAAGTGGCCCTGTAAGTCCCATCTTTCATCCCAAAATTTCAAATACATACAGCTGCAGACTCCATTGCCCAATGGTACTCAACTTCTCAGAAAACTACTTCACCAGAACCTAAAAGGAATTTTCACCAACCAAACACAAACAAACACAGTGCATAATAGCTAGCCTAAAACCCTACAACAAACAGCTACATATCATAAAGAGAGAGCCCTCTCTGATCACTGTTAGGCTAGAAACAGTGATCCAAAGACTGGTTAGTGGTTACCCCGGCCGTATTCCCTTGGGAGTCATAGGGAACAACCTGGGTGTTAACATGACACACAACACCTTTGTGCTCCGAAACCACAAAATGCGGAGCCTTTACAGTAATATTACAAAAAATTGACTTAAACATGGGCTTTTATCCCCAAAACTATCCTTGGGGGATCCCGCTCCCAACAGGCCCCCAACACAAACATCATGACTTGCCCTCAAGTCACTCGATAGGCGCAGATATCTTTGCGTGAAGCCCATCCAGCTCGACCTTGATGACCACAACTTCGACTGTGCACTGAGTTGCTGCCTGCTTTACATCTTCGACTGCCTTCTCAGTTACTACCCCTGCGCTGTCAACCTGAAGTTGTTGTTGTGTCACTTGCAGAGTCACTAGCTTGCCTTCAATGTTTCTTGTGACTGCATAAGCTTTCTCCAGCCAGGGTTTTAGTCGTTCCTTAAGCACTGCTTCTTGTGCAGCGTTGCATCCACCTGTTCCTTCATCTGCTTGGTTTCCTACAGCTTGGCTAACCTCTGTGTCAGCGCGAAAATTCGCATTGTGCCCTTAACTTCGTCATAGCATTGTTGGAGTTCGTGCACTTCCGTCTCTAGCCTTTGGATGGTTGGGTCCTCCTGCAAGCTGATCAAGACCTCAAACGATTGTTTAAACAACTGTGTGCAATCTTCTACTACACTCTCCACTGTCATGACTACTTCTGTGATAGCGCTCGCCCGCTGTTCCTTTACCTCTGGTGGTGTTCAAGGCTAAGCCCTCAACTGGAGCTCTGTAATCTGCAGGTTCAGCTCCAATTGAAAACGTGCCATCTTCGTCCGAGTTTTGCACACCCCTATGGCCAATTTATGGATGCGGACCTCGACTGGCTCCTCCTCCGGAACGGCCAATTCCAAGACCATTCTGGAAGCCTCCTCCATGACCTATATGATCTTCTTGCTTTGTCTGAAATCCTCAGACTCAGCGACAATGGTAGCATTCCTCTGTAAGGCCATCTGCTCATTGTTTATTTTATTTTCATTGATCACTTGGAGGGCATGGTGCTCATGGGCCCTCAATTGTG
This sequence comes from Pinus tabuliformis, assembly GCA_031772625.1. NCBI lineage: Eukaryota > Viridiplantae > Streptophyta > Pinopsida > Pinales > Pinaceae > Pinus > Pinus tabuliformis. The sequence goes on from CM062819.1 coordinate 1,708,237,398, forward strand.
CAATTACTCCATCCTACAAGAGGAGGAGTGCCTCGTGCAAGAGCACTTCCAGGTTCAATCCCACTCCCCTCAAGGCATTGACAGTGGGCCTATCAACCTTATTTTCTTTTTTCAGTGTTCCATCCATCAGCACTAGCACATTGGAAGCCTTCATGTGCAGCATATCGGTAGCCTCTGATGTGTTGATAGCCAAGCTGGTAGACACCGTACCAACTTGCAATGCGCGGGTCTGCAACTCCTGCAGTCCAGTCTAGATGGCCCCTAGGATGATCTGTTGCTGCTTTTCAAATTGTTGCAGGGCCTCCGCGATGACATCTCTGACTGTGTCACTGATGTCATATAAATCTCCCTCTGTTAATGTGATAGGGTCCAGTGAGGTCTTGGTTTCCTTGGATTTCTTTCTGGACCCTCCCTTTTCTAGCTCTCTCGGGCGCTTAATGCAGTCGGACGTCTCCTAAGGGTCTGCGTCGTGCTACTCTATGTCCTCTTCTTTGGTTTCAGGTGAAGGCGACCGCGTGCCTTTTTCAGAGCCCCACTCTATGCCACCTATCTGTTTTCCTACCTCCTTTCCTGTATGTTCTGCCTTGGCCTTCTCAGCGGCCTCCTTCTTCCTCTTTTCGACCAACTGCGCCATCTTCAGCTTGGCCTCATCCTTCTTCTTTTGTGCGGCAGACTTGCTTCCACCCACCACCAAGTCCATGGTGGTGCGCCACTCTGCCGGCCATTTATCCAACACCGCATTGATGGCATCATCTGTGGCTAGGTACGGAAAATCGTACCACTTCTACGCAGGGTCCTTCTGCACCCTAATTGATATCCGATGGAAATTAGCTTTGAATTCGGCATAGCTCTGTAGGTTAGCATATACCATGGGTGAAAATCATGGCTTGCGATTGATAGCCATCCTGATATTCATTTCCATCAAGATCCAGAAGATCTTGTTGTCCCGAACGTGCTCCGCGTCCTTGGTTGCCCACAGCGAAGCGTACTTCACTGCTTCAGGAAGGTCTGGCGCAACCAAGGGGAATTGGCTCTCTTCTAGTAGCTCCCATGCTACGAGCACAATCGATAGCAAGAGCCACATGTAGTGGAACATCTTGCTTTTCTCTTGCACTTCGCAGTAGTTTGCCAGGAATTCTCCGTGAAGGTAGTCCGACCAGTTAAAATGGACCCCTTCCGCGCACTGCTATGCGAGCACGACGAAAGGTGCCGGCACCTCGTCAGCATGGCACTTCCGCATCACCTTCCATGCAAGGATCTACGTTGCCACCTTCACAGCGGGGTCGCAGATGCTAGAGATAGCGTACCCGTGCGGCTTCTTCACCAATTTGAACTTCTCTTTCATTGATTCTGTGAGTGCCAGCTCACCACCCTTGCCGCCAAAGATCATAGCTAGATTTTCGCCTATATACGACAGGCGTGTTATGCGGTGAATCAACATATCAGTGATGGGTATCGGCTCCTCCAGCCACAGACACCCATCATGCACCAGGAACAGCAGTTGCTTGATGAATAAAACTGTCACGGGGGTGTGGTTATAGTGCGGCACCGAGAGCAAGTTGATTAATCCTGCCTTCTCTACTCCTCTGAGCCACTTCCGCAGCTCCAATGTAGTCATCCTCGTATTTGTATCTATGATGTGGTGCATCAATTATTCAGTCGCCAAGTGTAGTAACTTCTCATGGTCCGCCAAGTCCCAGTCTTCGAGCTTCAAAATCGGCACCCGTGCCAAACGTAGACCATCAAAAGTGATCTCATCTGGTAGCAATGGGGTTTGCAGGAGACTCTTACTTTCATAAATGTCCTTTGGGACCTTGGACTTAGGCTTGCACGGAGGGAAATATTCTGGCAACCGTGTAATAGGGTCCACACCCTAGGCTTCAACCTCCTCTATTTCCACTCCCACATCCTCATCGTCCAAGGGGATGTCTTTGATATCCTCCTCTTCTGCCTCTAGGTTTATAGCATTGCCTTTCTCCTGGATAGTGGACTTTTGTGGGTTTCGTCTCGATGACGGGCGCACCGGGATGGAAAGCTGCTTGACCCTCTTGTCTTTCATGGTCTCCTTGGTTGGGGTCGGCTTCAATCTCCGCATTCTTGGGGATTTAGGGACCTCCGCCAATACTTTGGCCACTTCCAGGGCAGCTACTGGGGTCCCATATCAATTTTTTGCACATTTTCCTCGACGGCTACTCCTTCGGTGTTCATAGATTCTGCACGGGTTGACATGACGCTTTTCAATAGTGCTTGTGTCTCTTTTGACAATTGTTCAAATGTTGGACTCGCTATCAAGTCTTGAAAGAATTCGCAATTCATTTGCACCGGAGAGCGCAACAACTGAATTCTTAAAATGCCAAGTGTTTTTTGCTAGGCAACCACTTGTAATTTATAGGGCAATTTGAATTCAAATCTGACCGTTCCCCCCCAAATTGGTTCATTAATGTCGGATTGGCGGCAGATTTTCAAGATCTAAGCCATAAATTCCGTCTTAAATGTCGGTCGCCCACTCCATTTGGCCTCACTTCAATCGTCTTTTCATGAACAGTGACTTTAACGGTCACTTTCTGGCTGACCTACGCGATTTCTTCCTAGGTAGCGTAGCTCCCTCCACATTGTCGCAGACCCAGTGACACGTCCTTGCTTCGCACCATCTTCTAATCGCGTAGCTCCCCAACTTGGGTAGTGTATTTTATAGTCCGACGCCTCCTTTCAGCTGCTTGGAGCACTAAGATTGTGCTAATTTCATTTAGTCACATGGCCGGACCGCCAGTGTATGGCTTCAAGTGACTACCATTCACCTTTCTTGGGAAGGGTTCTCCATTTAACTTGACCAGTTGTACTACTCCTCCGTCAGTAATCTCCTTAATAACATAAGGCCCTAACTAGTGCATCCTGAATTTTCCTAGAAATTTATCAAACTTACTATCATACAACAAAACCATATCATTTACCTTAAATGTGTGCAACTTGATGTGTCGATCATGCCATGCCTTTTCACGTTGCTTTTGGACTTGCTGGTGAAATCCAACCAAAAATATTTCTTCTTCGAGCTCATCCAGCTGCACAAGCCTCTCTTCCAAGGCTCCACGATCCATCATACCTGTGAGCACTGCTATGCGCAGACTAGGCATGATGTATTCCATAGGCATTACGGCTTCCACACCATAAACAAGCCTAAAAGGGGTTTGTCCTGCAGGTATGTGTAGGTCCCAGTCACTTCGCTGAGCATTGCAAACCTTGGTCAACGTATTTTCAAGCACTTTGTTGAACACCTCCACTGTCCCATTAGCCTATGGGTGATAAGGTGTGCTCTTCTAGTGATATACCTAAAATTCCTCTGTTAGTGCATTGATCGCCTCATTCAAGAAGTGCGTACGATGATCACTCATTAAGATCCTTGGACATCCAAATCACGTCAGTACATGCTCAAACAGGAACTTCGTAGTCATCGCGCCCGTGCAATCCTTCACTGGCTGTGCTTCCGTCCAATGAGTCAAATACTCCATCGTAATGATAATGTACCTTGCTCCTCTCTTCCCTTGTGGCTGAATGGGTCATACAAAATCTATTGGCCACTTCTCGAAGGGTTGCAATGTCATTTGCGGATTCAAAGGAATTTCATCCCTCTGCGATGGCTTGCCCATTCTTTGACATACATCACACGCCTTGCAATATTATTTTGAATCCTGATGAAGGGTTGGCCACCACAACCCTGCACATAGAATCTTCTGCGCGGTTGCTCTCCCCGCATAATGTCCTCCCGCGGTGCCCCCATGAGCATCTACAAGGATTCTGCTTTGTTTGAACTCAAGTACATACCGTCGCAATATATCATCAGTCCCCATCTTGTATAGACAAATAAATCTATCATGTGCAGCACTAATTCCTTCTTTTGCTGGACAGAGTATCCTTCCAGTGCAATTCGTGTTGTTAGAAAGTGTAGTATATCCTCAAAATGACCATATGAAACACGCACTGCAAATAGTTGCGCATCAAGCAATCCTTCTTCAAAGTTAGTAGGTTCCTCTGTATTTCAATGCACGATAGATGATATAGTCTCGCGTTCAATCATCTAGGCTTCACAACAACTTCAAAATCATACTCTTGGAACAATAAGAGCCATCTGCAGATTCACCCCCCCAACACATGCTTATTGACTAGGTACTTCAGCGCGGAGTGATCCGTATACATCTTAAAATGGCCTCCTAGCAAGTAGTGTCAGTACTTTTGGAGCGCATACACCATAGCTAGCCCCTCACGTTCAGTGGTAGAATAGTTCTTCTCTACTTTGGATAATCTGCGGCTTGCGAACGCAATAGGATGGTCTAAGCCTTCTCCGCCAGCCTGTGTTAGTACTACCCCCAGTGCTATACATGACGCGTCGACATGTACATGAAACTCTTTCTTCCAGTCTGGGAAGACTAGAATCGGTGCGGTAACCATCTTTCCTTTCAACATATCCAAGCTTTTCTTACAATCATCGTTCCAGCAGAATGTGACATCCTTCTTCAACAATTTTTCCATAGGCGCAGTGATCTGGGCATAGTTTTTGATAAACTTTCTGTAATATCATGTATGTCCCAGAGTAGCACGCAACTGTTTCACACTCGTTGGTGCTTCCAAGTTCAGTATCACTGCAATCTTCGCAGGATCTACCATCTGTCCTTGTCTGCAAACCACATGCCCTAACAGGTTCCCAAAAGGAACGCAAAACAGACACTTCTTGAGATTGAGCGCAATCTGGTATCTTCGATAAGTATCCAGCATTAGGCGCAAGCTTGCTACATGGCGCTTAACCAGCCCAAATATAGTCAATTCATCAAAATATACCCCCAGGAACTTATGAATAAATTCCTCGAATGTCGCAACAACCACGCACGAAAAGATTGTAGGTGCATTCTTCAATCCAAACGGCATTACAATGTATTGAAAACAACCCCACTAAGTCGCGAAGGTTGTCTTTCTCCTATCCTCCAGTGCGATTTTGACTTGGTGATACCCATAGAACCCATCAGTGAAGGAATATTCTTCTTGGCTGCCTACATTGTCCGACACTTCATCCGTGAATGGAGTCGGGAAATGATCATGCACACAAGCATCATTCAGTTTTTTGAGATCCACGCATATCCTTATCTCATCCTTCTGCTTCTTCTCTTGCAACACCATTGGGCTTACCCAATCAGATTCTTCCACATGCTTAATGATGCATGCCACTAGCATCTTGTCTAGCTCTAAGCGGACCTTCTCCTTGTATTTCGGGTTAAGACGGTAAGGCCTTTGCTTAACTGGCTTCGCGTCGGGCTTTAACATGATCTTCATCATTCCTAGGTCCCCGATTATTCCTCTCAAATCTGTAAACTTGGTGGGGAATAAGTCTTGGTATTCGCGGAGAAATTCAGCAACCTTATCCACTATCGCGTCATCCCAGTAGTCTCCAATCTTCACAAATTTGGGTTCTACCTCTGTACCAATGTTCACTTGTTTCATTTTCACCAGCACGGTTATATCAGGGTTCTCAATCTATGGTCCTTGAACCTTGTGGTGACCTTCTATTTCTGGAATGTTAATCATACACAGATCCTCATCCTTTGCTTCAGCAGTTACATTATAAAATTCGAGCACACGACTCAGCTGAGTATCCCATTCAAGTTGAATCAGGTCTAAAGGATCTTGTGGTATCCTAAAGATAGTTGCTTTCACCTCTTGTAGCGCTTCATCAATACTGTCAAACCCGTCTTCAAAACTGAATGTCATCATGAATCCTTCGTGCAAGATATCCCATTCACCTATCCCATGGCAGAGCTATGTTTCTATATACCAATTCATTGGGATAACATCCAGGGTATGATAGAACAGGTGCACCCACTCAGGTTGGGGCTTTTCTCCATAAGCCTACGTCCATTTGGCCAGATGTGTGTGTGGATCATTCTGCCCATTGTACTTGTCTGTCAGTCACATTTTAGGCTTCCCAAATCGTGTTCTCATCATCCTCCTACATTCACGCCAATCATCAAAGCTTCCCTTGTGCGTACCCCACCATCTTGCGGGCGTAGTGCGCAGTGCCCAGTCCAAGGCCTGGAAGCGCTGCTTTTTTGGTACCTCCCTTTCAAATGCATCCAAAAAGATATCTACCTCATTCATACCATCATAAATAGGCATATTTCTTACCTCTGATGACACACAGCGCAGCGACTGGGTCATCATGTTTCAATTCAGCGTAGTTACTTCATGTAACCGATTCTGCCAACATTCTATTTCTTCGTCGGAGTCCGAAGTGCAGGAACTCTCATGATCCCATGTAATCCGTCCATCCATGGTAGGATTCACCCAATCTTGGTCTCACGTTGTTATCTTATAGATACATTCCAGGTGGTCATCACTCTCATAATCACGAGCAGGTTTAGTATAGCACGATCCTTCAGTAGGATCGAGGGGTACTATTACGCGCAGCAATTTCTTCTCAAAGATCATCTTTCGCCTCTTGATATTGATTACCCCATTCATATCAGTAGCCCAGTCATTTCTCAAGAGTGCAGGGTAGGGATTGTTGTCAACCACTATCTTTATTACTTCAAAATCGGCCAGTGCACTCACTCCCTCAATATCCATGGTCACCCCTTATAGCCGCCCCATGGGGATTATTTTCTGCTAATTCGCTATCCTTAGCTGAATCGGAGACCGCAGCGCATGTCTCCCCATTCGCTCCCAAGTCTGCTTTGGTAGGACATTCGCATCTAACCCCGGGTCCGAAATGACCTGATCCATTTCATACTCTCCTATCTGTGCGGTTAGTCTCATCTCCCATCCCATCCTTGTTTTATGCTTGCCAATATTTCATACTACGCGCGACTCACCTAGCGCAGTTCCAGCGCACCTATTGATCAGTTCTTGTAACCCTTTCACAGACTTACTGTCGCGCAGTAACTTCATATAGGTTTCCAGGTTAGTTGTGAGCATAGAGGGGTCCATCTCCAGCTCAGGCTTATCCTTGCTTCCAGAGGTGGAGGCCTTAGCGAAGCTCTTCTTAGCTTCCATGAAGGCTTCACGAACGTGCTCCAAATCGAACTCAGCCTCTTTCGTCGGGGCTTTGCGAACCAATGTACTATCTGCTGGTTGTTTCCCCTTGTCATCTCCTATCACGATTTCACTCCTGAGCACTATATTTACATTTGGATCTTCCTCACATGGCTCAGACCTCATCATCTACAAGTTCTAAGTCGGCGGAGGTGATAGTGCCCCTTTGTCACGTATCCTAGCTATCAGCGTAGGACTGTATTTTGTTTCATGATCAAACAACGTGCAATACTTGCACGACAGACACGATGGATTAGGGCATTCTTGGGCATAGTGTCTTGGTCCTCTGCAATTGTAGCAAATCAACTGTCCTCGACCTCTACCAGTTCCTCCTCCACCTCGGACTCATCCGCACCCCTGAAATCCTGTCCACGCCATCCCTGCATTTTGGTCAAGGGGCCACGTTTCGACCTTAACCCTATAGGAGGTGTTATCACTCAAAACTTTTCCCTAGAAGTTTCCAGAAGAAGGAAAGGACCGAGGTAACCACAAACCAACTTTTAAGCATAGGCTCTAGCCAACCTATGGCTCAGAGAGGGCTCTCTCTATATGATTTAGCTTTGTTTGCTGAGATTCCAGGCTAGTTCTAAAGGTTCAGGGGGGTTTTTTATTTGTATTGAAGGTTGGATGGTGGAATCCTTAAAACAGATGGATAGAATGATGTCTTTGGACCATTAGGCTCTGGAGTCAAAAGAAGGGCAGTGGAATTGAAATTAACTCACTAAAGGGAGTGTTCAAAGGGAAAGCTAGTAGAGGAAAGTGCAAGTCTTTGGGCCAGATGGGTGAAATGGTCTTAACCAGGGTGAGAGAGCAATTAAGAATTCTCAAACCAGGTTCAAAACGAGGAATAGAGGATAATCGGAAACAAAGGGCAATTAAGAATCCTTTGCTATAGATTACGAGGAGACAACCTAAACTAAGGAGCAATCAAGAATTCCTTAACTTAGATAATCAACAGAAAACATTTAAATGCATGACAGTTAAAACATAGTGCAATGAAGCAAATCCTGAGATATCATTCCATATTATATCATTCAGATTTGAAATGCATTAAATATTATGGAAAAACTTTAAAGAAAGATAACAACAACAAGAGAAAATACTTGTCTGCACTTCACTCTACACATGAATCCTGTGAAATGTCTTGTCTTTATTCATTAATCCAACTTGTTGGTCCAATCAGTGATACAATATATTACAGTCTTTTGATCAAAAAGGTCTATAGAAATGTCTAAGAATCCACCCTACATACTTCAAATTGTGAAGTATTTATACAGAAATTATTACAAAATATCTCAAACTAACTTGAGATTTAATCTAGGAAATACAAATATATTCTTGCAAGAAGATAGAGACGGCTATTGAACTGTTTTCATGATGTCTCTTTTATTGTGGTGTTGCTGGCTTTTAAGGTTGGATTTAAGCCCTTTATGTTGGCTTGTTGTTGTTGTCTTTTACGCTGGAATCTCTTTAACTTTTATCTTTCACCTGATACTCTTTGACACTGATACCCGGTTGTTCTACTTTTACTGTGTAGTAACTTTTTTACTGTAAATTTCTCATAGTAAATCAGTCATTGTTTCCCACCATTTATTATCAGGTAACTTGACATTCATCATTCGCCTATATATCTCATCAGCCTCGGTATACTTGGCAAAATTGGGCTTGGTGATGCCTAAGTGTTTTATCTCATTCTGGAGAAAAAACAAGTTCTGAAATGTATTATACAAAACTTTGCCTATTGGTAGTGCTTTTATTGCTGAAGTGCTAGCTTGTTCTTTAGCCAACTGCCTGAGTCTCTTATCATAGTCTAGTTGTGTCATAAGTTTTTCATTGATGACCAATGGACTGGGCAATCCTTTCTCCCTCAAAATTTGGAATTTAGCCATGAATCTATCAATGGCTACCTGCATGTTCTAGCACTTTTCTTCCAAGTTCAGCATTAGGTTTCTCTTGGAAAGGACCTTCCTTATTTCCAAAATGGTTTCAGTTCTGTCTTCTATATCTAGCTCATGAAGCTCATACCTATTTTTGCTGTTGAGAAAGTGGATGAGTCTATTGGCATCCTCAGGCATGTCTCCCAATTCCTCCTTGACTTTCTGAATAGCTACTGTATCTATCTTTATCATTTCTGTCTGCTCAAAAATAGCTTAAATAGATGGCCAAATATCCTTGACGGAGTCAATGATATTGGCCCATAACAGTTCTTTGGCTTGTCCAAGGGGTTTCTCCAATGTTAAGCCTTTCTCCATAGCTTTGACTCTTTCACTCATTCTATTGGCCTTTTGTGCCTCTTGCTTTTGCATAATTTGGGCAAGTTTGTATTTTCTAAACTTGCCAACTTTTCTTCCAGTATATTCATTTTTGTAGCCTGAATAAACATTTCCTCCATGGCTCTAACTAACTCTGCTGCACTTTCTCCTGCTGCACCTACTGTTGTAGACTCTATTGTGACTGGAAATGCTATAGTAGGTGGATTTGTAGGTGCTAGTGAAGCTTCCAGTGTGGAAGGGACTGTTGTAGATATTGTAGGGATGACATTTGTATAAGTTGTGGCAATGTCAATTTGTTTTAATTGGTCAAGCTATCCAATTCTTTCTTTGTCTCCCTTAGTTTATCATTGAGTTTTAGGACCAATTTCATCAACTCTTCATGTTTGGTTTGGCTCTCTAAGACTTCAAGTGTTTGAGGATGTTGCAACTAAGGTATCTTCAATTGCTTCTTAAGTGCAGCAATATCATCATTTTTCTTCCTTATGAGTTGCTCGGTAGCCTTTATATCTTTCGGATCATGTCCCAACTCAATATCTAAGTCTTCCAAAGACTTAATCCTTGTATCCTTGGCTTGTGAGGAGGCCTTCTCCAACTGAAACTATGTCGATATGTTGTTCAATGAGTTTTGTAGCTGATGGGCAGCTATGGCTTTACCTGTAAGGGTGGGTATATCATCTCTCCAGCTTGTTTATGCAGTTCTATCTAGTCTATGGTATGAATATCCCTTGCTAATACTTCAAAGTGAACCCTCTTGAAATCTGAAGATGTCTTGGGCTGTTGTGTTGTAGGCTTGATAAAGGACATTTGAAGTTTTCCCTCCTTGATGTCAAAAGCTGACATCAGTTTTGTTTGATTTGTGGGAGTGAGTTTCAGTTATTGTGCATAAGTCCGAGCTTTAAGCTTCTCATTCCTCATTTTGATTTCTTTATATATGTCCTTTATGTCTTGGTCCTTGTCAGCAAGCCTACTAAACGAAGACACTTCCACACTTAGCTGCCTTTCCAACGTCTGAGTTTGTGATGTGGATGGTTCCTGTGTCTCCCCAGATGAGGGCGTGCCCTTGTTGCTATCCAAATCAGTGTTTGTCACCTGTGTTGAGCCTTCTGTATCCTCCTGTTCAAAAACAGGATTGAGCCTTTGCCTTTTGCTGTGACTGGTTTCAAATTGTACATTAGATGTTTCCATGCCTGAAGTAGAAGCTCCCTCTCTGTTCCTCTTAGGATTTCTTTCTTCATTTTGGGGAGTCTACATGATAGGAGGGGTGCTCATGGTTGGCTCTTGCTGTTCAGGTACCTGCAGAAACGAGCTCTCATCAAACTGCCTTTCTAAATCACATAAGGCATTCTCTACATCTACCTTTGTACTATCTCTGTCTACAAGAGTGTTTTCCACCCACTTAGATTGATTTGCATATCTTTCTATCTCTAGTATGGGGTGGTGGATATAAGGTGCCAACTTGGACTTTTTTCTCAATCTGGTCATGAATTCTTGTGGGTCATACCTCCACATGAAACTCTGTTGGAACTTCATTTGCTGCAAAATTTGGTCTGCTTCCTTCCCTGCCTCTCTAGAATTGCAGATGAAGGGGCCTAACTAGTTTTTTACTTTGAATTGAGATCTCTTCTTGGCCGAGACAAAATTTATCTCATCAAAGTTCATTATTTGCCTATAGTACTCTAGAGAAAATAACCTCATGGGGAGGTACTTGGGTAGTTTATATGGTGCAAGCTGGAAACCATAAATCCTTATCTCTATGTGGTTTTGGTACAGATACCAATCTCCCACTTTGCTTTGTTTAGACAACTGAAGGACCCTTTTGATCTCTGGACTTATCCTGGGTGGAGGGCTTCCTTTCAGCATAGTCATGACTGGATGAACAAAAGAATCTATGAAATCTAAATAGGTATATGGTGAGCCATACTTATGGAACAGTGGGGTCCAAAAAATGACAAACCTGGGCTGGCCTTTGGTATCCAGCTTCTGGAGGGGAAAAGGAAATTTGTCTAGCTGATAATATAAAAACATATGGTAGAGGATAGATGAGTATTTGAATACTCTTTCATTGTTCATCTTGGTGAACTATTCATGCATTCTCTGAGCTATGAACTCAGCATAATTGTACACAACAGCAGGAGGCTATCTTGGGGTATAGATTGACATGACAGCAAGGACAAGTTCATCAACAAATTCATCAGCAGAGAAACCTAGGACACATGATATCATGGTGATGATTTGTTTGCCCCTTTCAGAGAACATGGCATAGAGATATGGGGGCGGGGGGAATTTTTTGGAATGTGTTGCTCTTCAACAATGAAATCTTGGAACAATTGGGCCAGTCTTGAGGGACTTAGTTTGGAATATTGTTCTAACAAATCTCCAATTGAGAGTGGAGTCAGGTTTGGTCCTAGTTGGAGTTGCAGCATTTCATTTATGGATTCAGCTGTGATAGTAAACAACACCTTTTGGTCATGAGACATTATGGTTCTATGGCTAGGGATGTAGCATGCATGGCACATATGAACAATTTCTAGGAAGATATGTACTTGGGGGAACTGATATTTGGGAAAATTTGACTCCCAAAGGCCAATATCATCAGCATGGTTGAGGTATCTGTCCCTACTTTGACAATGGATTCTAAGCAAGTTTCCCTGGGTAGATGTATCTTTGATTTGGAAATCCCTATCAGCCAAGGGAAGGTGGTCGAGGTCCAAATGGGGAGTTGTGATCGGTCTAACGTCCAAGGCAATAGGGGCAGCCATTTATTCAGTTCTTGTGGATTTGAATTAGGTGTTGGGGGTTTATTCAAAAGGTTTTAAATGGAAATTGGAAAGTTATCAGAGGGTTTGGCCATAGGTTTTTAAATTTAAGCTATTTTTCAATTAATTTTACTTAATGAAAATGCTTGACAGGCTGAATTTTTCCAAATTTGAATAGGGAGTGGTATTCTATGGTGAAATACCTAGAATTGGGCAAATTGGCTTCAAATTGATGGTTCGTGATAGCTGCAGAGGTTTGTACGGTTCTGGTACAGACTAGGAGGTTAGTTGGGTTGTCTGCAGTGTCTTCTGGAACCAATTTGGAGGTCTGTTGGTCAATTCGGCGTTTGCAGGAGTCACAAAGGTTTTCACAGTTTTACAGAGAAACTGGTTGAAAAGGTCGAAAAGAGGGATTTTCGACCTTTTATAGAAAAACAATTACTTTTGGCGGGTTCATTTACAAATGAACAGTTGGCGGTTTTTTCGATTAAGTGGGGAACCGGTATTGGAGGTTTGTCGCACCGCTTTTGTGGTGAGGGTGGTTTTTAGGAGGGGTTGCCCGATGTGCTTTAGAGTGTGACACGTAGCATTCGGGGGGTTGGGGAAAACTGCCTTATCAGGCGGGTAAAGGTCGGCGATCGGGTTCGGCCGATATGGACGTAGGCTGTCGGATGAGGGGGGCGATGATCAAACAGTAGTCAGGCGGAGAAGATGCGTGAAGGAAATGAACGGGAGTTGGGGGGGGGGGGGGCGGCCCAGGGGTTTTAATCACAACGGTTTGGGATTAATTTAGGAATTAATCCTAGGTTAAGTGATCGGGGGGGCTTAACCCCGGGATTAGAGAATCGGGTGAGGTTAATGACGCAATTAATAACTTTTGTTGGGATATGGGGTAAAGTGTATAGTTTATATCTAAACTAGTGGTTGGGTTATTTACATAGGGATTTAGTTAATATACGAGAAAAGGGATATGGGGGAATTATATAATAAAATTAGAAATTAATATGAAATCTAATGGGCGGAGTGGGTTTGTCCTAAGTAAAAAGGTAAAACATAACATTTTTGTGCACTTCGCTTTATACTTAGGATAAAGTGTTTTTTGTGGGTTTTTGAGTGAAAAGGAATTTAATCATAGGATTTTTACTTTTCATAGGCAAATGGTGTTTAACCTTAGGAAAAGGGGGTTTTATTAGGGAAATGAGGGAAAATGAAGGGAGATGAATTGTCATGAAGGGGATTCTAGCACTTGTGTCCATAAGTCATTAAGTCGAGGGTCCAGTCCCTCCAAAAGTCAGAGAAATGCTCTAAGCCTTTTTTACTTGTAGGATTTAAATTACTAGAACTTATTTATGGGAAATTAGTAAGTAAAGGGGTGAAATGAATGAGGGGATGTTAAATAAACCAAGTTGTGAATCATTGTCTTTACTTTGTTTACTGCTTATGCACATTTGAAAGATGCATTTAAACATGACATAAGTGCTTTTGTGTAATCACTTGATATTTCTGCAATCTTTATACTACTTACCCATTTTACTTACCCTGCTATTTTTTCTTCATTTTATTTGGGTGCATTTAGGCTAGCAAACCCTTATCAATTCTTTTTCTTTTACAAAGTAAACTATCTAATTCTAACCTTATATCATCCAAGGGCTCAAATTAAACTGATGAGCTCCTTTTATTTTCTCTACCTATCTAATGATCTGCCAAGATTAAACTGTTTGGTCAGATTTTATTCTCTAACTATAAACATAAAATTCAAAGCATGGTATAATCAAGATTAAACAGTTTGATTACCATGGATTGTGGCATGAATAACAAGCTACACACAATCATTATTATGCATAAAAGTAAATAGTAGTGGCATTTTGACTTGCACACTTTCATGGTCTCTTTTGTTTTTTTTGGGGGGGTTCATATATTTTCATTTTTTGACCTTTTCTTATTCTTTTTTGTCCTTTGATTATTCTTTTAGGACATACCCTCTTTACATTTTTTAATTTTTTAATATGGAAAACATTTGCAGAAAGCAAAGGTATGTACAATATTACAAGGCTTAACCTTAGTCATTCAAAATTATGACTCCTATTGGTATAGGAACCTAACAGTGGCTCCACTTGGGGATGGAATTTTCTAGTGAAATGTCAAGAACTTTGAAGATTAGTGGCCTTTGAATTGTTGTTGATGTTACCTTGCAAAGTGTTCCTTTATGCATCTGCATTATTGATACTTATGACAGTAAATCTTTAAAGCTTAGGGCCTTCTCTTCGGGCTTCAACTTCAAAAATCATCATCCAATCCAAACTATATTTTTGAAAATAGAATATGTACACATGGGAAATGAAAATTAGTAACTAGGTTCAAAGTAATGTTTTAGCATTTGACCATTCACTGGCCCATCTTCTGCTTTTGTACCATTAATTTCTCTTAGGAAGAAAGCATTATTTCCTTTGTAAGCATAGATGACATAGGGACCTTTCCATAGGAAATCAAATTTCCCGTGTTTACCTTTGTCTTCCCTCCTTGAATCCCACTTGAGAACCTTGTCCCCAAGGTAGAAATCTTCAGCCTTGGTTCTCTTATCAAAAATCTTTTTAACCCTTTCTTGCACAACTTGAGACTTGATGTAGACCTCTTCTCTAGTTTGTTGAAGATGAATAGTTTGATTGATTCTTCTTTGGATACTATTGGGTTCAACCTGCAATTCTTGAAGTATCTTCATTACTGGTACTCCCAAAGAGGATGGGAAGACAACTTCCATCCCATAAGCTAGTTGATAGGGAGAAGTACCAATTGATTTCTTAGTAGTCAATCTGTCTACCCATAAGGCATTGACTAGCTTTTTGTTCCAAATTTTCTTGTTGTCCTCTAGTAACTTTTTGATGATGTTTACTAGGCTTTTGTTTGAGGATTCTGCTAGTCCATTTCCTTGAGGGTAATAGGTTGTAGAATGGCCCAAGGTGATATGATACTTACTACAGAAATCTATCATTCTTTTGGATTTAAAGGTTGTTGGATTATAGTAATTAGCTTAGTTGGACATCCAAATCTTGATATAATATTGGTTTCAAGGAAGGTTATGATAATAGTGTATGTGGCTTGCCTTGAAGGTATGGCCTCTATCCATTTTGTGAAGTAGTATGTGGCTGTGAGGATCCATTTGTGCTGGGAAGAGGAGGGTGGGTGAATTTCACAAATGAAGTCTAAACCCCATTGTTGAAAAGGTATTTCAACAGAGATTGGCTTGAGGGGTAAAGGTAAAAGATTTTTCTTTCCCTCAAAAATTTGACATTTGTGACAGGAGGTCACATATTTTTTGACTTCAGAAAACAAGTTAGGCCAGTAGAAACCAACTCTAAGGATTTTATCTACAGTGGTCTTCTAGTAAAGGTGTCCTCCACAGTCACCTGCATGAAACTCTTGTCAAACTCTATCAGATTCATCTTTTAATAAGCAGTTAAGAAGAATACCTTCATGATCTCTCCAAAACAAAGCATTGTCTAATATACAAATTTCAAGGATTTCATCTTTAAAACCCTGCTTTTAGTCCTAGATAATTCAGGAGGAGCTTGTAAGTTTTGTAAAACATAAATAATATCAACATACCAAGGTGATTCAATAAAGGCCTGGCTGATTAGTGGAGTTGCCATCTCCTCTTCATTATCTATTGTTGCAATAAAGTTTATATCCAAGGCCTGACAGTTCGATTCAGCCATGAGCTTGGCTAAACCTTGGCCCTTGATTAACTTAGTAGGTTTGATTTCTATAGCACGCTCTAAAATAGTAGCAATCCACTTTCCCCTCTTTCCATCAGGACCATCCTGAGTTAGGATGTCTTTGACTACTAAATTTGGAACATATGCTACTATATGAGAATATAAGACGTCTACCCTGAAGTCATTAATGGCTTTGACTAAAGTCAATGCTTGTTTTTCCATTATATTGTATTTCAAGGGGGCATCTCTCAAGGCTTTGCTAAAGAAAGCAATGGGTTGTTCATAGCCCTGGTCATTTTTCTGCAATAGAACTGCAGCTATTGTGTGCTTAAAAGCAAAGGAAAACAAGATGAAATCTCTGTCAAATTTAGGACTAATTAACACAGGTGTTTTAGTTAAGGCTAGTTTAATGTCTTCAAAGGATTTTTTAGCCTCAATAGTCCATTTTATGGTCGAATCCTTTTTCAGCATATTGTTTAGTGATCTAATTAATTTTGCCAAATTAGATATAAATCTTCTAAGAAAGTTAATTTTTCCTAAAAAAGCTTGTAACTCTCTAATGTTCCTTGGGTGTTGTATTGTAAGATGGCTTCTATTCTCGTAGGGTATATTCTTATACCATCTTCTGAAATTATGTGACCTAACAACTTTCCTTCTTCTAACCCAAACAAAGACTTTTTGGGGTTCAAGGAGATTTCAAATTTCCTGTGTTTAATAAAAACTTGTCTTAGATGATCCAAATGTTGATTGTCAGATTTTGAAAATATAGTGATATCATCTAGATATATCACAAGGAAATCATGAATTTCTTTTGCAAAGGCTATATCCATAGACCTCTGGAAAGTGTCTCCTGCATTCATTAGTCCAAAAGGCATTTTCACATACATAAATGTGCCCCCGGGAGTAGTAAAGGCAGTTTTGGGTTGGTCATCCGGATGAACCAAGATTTGATTGTAGCCAGAAAACCCATCCAACAATGATATTCTGGTTGATCCAACTACTCTTTGTAAAATGTGGTCCATTTTGACGAGAGGGTAATTGTCTTTTAGTGACACTTTGTTGAGGTTTCTAAGATCCACACAGAGTCTGATCTCACCAGTTTTTTTTCTAGTTTGCACCAGGTTTGAGACCCAATCAAAAAATCTGATTGGTGCAATTATTTTGGCATCATACATCCTCTAAATTTCTTTTGTGATTGCAGGTAATAAGACAAGATTGATCCTTCTAAGTTTTTGTTTGAAAGGCTTTTGATTTTCTTTAATGGGAATTGTGTGCTGGATGATGTTGGTGTCATAGGATTTGAGGTCCTCATAACTCCAAGCAAAAGCATCCTGAATTTCTTTCAACAACTCAATGTATTTTACCTTTTTAGTGGGAGGTAATCATTTTGAAAGTTTGATCAGTTTAGGATTTTCATTGGTACCTATATTATATTCCTCTATATTAGACCTTACTGGTTCCATCTTAGGTTTCCTAGGAACATCATTGGAATCAAATAAATCTTCCATAGGGGTTAATCCATTTGGTAAGAAGTTATCCTTGAGATTAATTACTTCGGTTTCTTCACTGATTATTTCATCAATATCGATTTGCTCTAAGTTATATACATCTTATTTAGTAAATTTAGTTGGGTTAAATCTATCTAGTTCGTCACCTTCTATCTTGTTTATTTCTATCTCATCCTTAGTGTCAGGATCTATGGATGTATCAATATCTATATTGTTATTTACAAACTCTTCTTCTGAAAGTAAAATTTATTTATCTATTTATCATCAGAAAATATTTGCCAATTCTTCAAATTATCTGGAATTGCAGGTTTGTGCCTAACTTCAGCAATGTATTGATGGTTAGGTTGGAAGGGTAATTTGCAAGTGCTGGCAAACATTGCTAAACTATGGGCTTGCATATTTTGTTTTCTAGGGATTACTGCAAGCTTTGTTTCTAGGAAAGTGTTAAGTATTTCTACAATAGTTCCTCTATAACAACTTAATCTAGGGTCCTTTGTCATATATACAGCATCAATTTGTTTTATAATTAGTTCAGAGTCTCCCATGACAAAAACTCTTTTAGCTCCTAGATACCTAACTAACTTCAGACCTAAAATTAATGCTTCATACTCGACCATATTATTAGTACATTTAAAATTCAATCTATATGCATGGCCTTCTAAGTGATTATTCTCCAAATTATATATCCACACTCCTACTCCTGATCCTAACCTATTGATTGGCCCATCAAATTCTAAATGCCATAATATCTCATGCTCATAATTTTGACTATCTGGTGCAACAAACTTTTCATCACTTACAGCAATTTGACCATCCTGTTCATTGAAAAATCTTGTAGTTTGGTTAGTTTCATTTTGTGCAGAAACTACAAGTTCTTTTGTTTTTGTATTAGTATTGTCTGAAATTTATTCTTGTGTTTGATCAACATTATACAGGATAAAAGAATCGACATTTGAGTGTATGGAGTAGATGGGAAATTTTTGAGGCCGATCCTGGCTACTTACCATATATTTCATTAAGGTTTCTCGGTATAGTTTCTTAGGTTGTCCAAAAACAGAGATTGTTGCATATGACATATCTAGTTGTAAGGATCCCTGAAGTTTGGCTCCCCATGATCTGGATAATAGCATGCCATACTTTGGTGGGATGTCAACAACTACAATATCCATAAGGATTCTTTTGGCAAGATATTGGACTAAAGTAACACACAAATCTTTAATCAATCCTAGACACTTTACTTGACTGGAGTCAAATGAGAATAAGTCTTTATAAGGCCTTGTAATGTCTAGGTTTAATTTCTCCATTACTGATTTGGGCATTAAGTTGTGAGAGGCCCCAGAATCTAACATTGCATTGTGTATAATTTTGTCATGGATACTAAGGCTGATGTAAAAAGGTGGAACTCCTCTTCTAATGGTTTTCCATTCACATCTGTGCCAAATATGAGTTTTGGTTGGTCATCAAACAAGTTGGCAAAATCCTCATTTTCAGCAATATTTAGGGTCTGGTTTATCTATGATTTGTAAGTTTCATTCTTGATTAGTTCTATTAAAGGAACTGAAATCTTTAGCTTTGCTATCTCTGCTCCCAAATTGAATGGTGAAGAAACTTTTTCTGTTTGAAGGTTTTGAATTTTTGAAGCAGGGATTTGAGTAGACTTGTCTTCTTTTCCTTTATTGGGGATCTCCTTATGTGGATTTTCAGATCTGGTGTTTTGAGTTTTGTCCACTGGTTCCTTAGGTGGAATTGAAGTGGATGGTGGATCAACAGAAGGTTGATCAGAGGTTATATCTACAATGGTGGGGCCAGAAGGATTTGGGTTCTGCCTAGGGAGAATTTGGAGGATCTTTGAAACAGGGGCTTCTTTTATTTTCTTAGGTTGACTCTGCATTGTTTTCTTGGTTTGGTCAGGGACATCAGCATTCTTTCTACTTCTTAGATTATACTATTTATGTACTTCAAAAATGGCATAATCATATCCCTATTTGTAATCAAATGACTCTCCAGACTAAATCTACAATTGTTGCAGCATATGTAGTTCCTGCTCATCTTGGGTCAGAAAAATAGTGTCCTCATCATTTATCCCCATTAGGTTAATTTGTGTGTCTTGTTCTGGATCTTTAGGATGGGATGTCTCTGCATAATTTTCTTGAAAAGGAGGCCTAATGTTCTGATCCGGTCCATTTTTCCCAATGTTTTGATTTTGGTTTTTTCTAAAATTTGGGTTTCTAACTGGAGGTGCTTGTTGGTTATCCCATTGGGGTTTCCTTTCTATGTTATCTATTCTATCCATTAGTCTTTCCATACTTTTGGCTAAACTATCTATTTTAATGTCAGAGGGTGAAGCTTCATCCTTAGCAATTCCTCTTTTTCATTTCTAACTCTAGCCCTTTTAGCTAACAAATTAGCTTCAACACTAACAGCTACACTTTGAATTTCTTCAAATGTTGGGGAGTTTCTTTCCCTAAGTTGGTATGCCATATCTGTGTCAAAAACATCAGGGAACTTTATTAATGCTAAGTCGGGTGGGGGTCTAAGATTAACTGGGATGAAGTTATATATACTATTGAATCTAGTGTAGTAATCTTGAACATTTTCATTAGGTCCCCTTCTATTGTTCTCATATTTTGAAAGGATTTGCAGGGGATTCTTTTTATTTTCCCGTCTTTTCAAAAATTGCTAGTGAAATGCTTCTAAACTATCAATACTATTAACAGACAATGCTCTAAACCATTTCTTAACATCACCAGCTAAAGTCTAGGCAAAGAGTCTCATTTGGACATTATCTGTGCCAATTTCATGCAACTCAAAGTAATCTGTTATTTTGTTGACATGTTGTTGTGCAGTGTAATGTCCTGTGCCATCAAATTGCACAATTTTACTTTGGTAGTCTGCTGGCATAGCAACAAGTTGGGCAGTTAAAACAAGAGGAGCATATCTATTTGACATGGCTATAAGCTGGGAGGGGTTAAGATGTGGATGAAGAATGGATGAAGAACCAAGAATAGTAGGTGAGGAATGGGAGATGATAGGATGGTGAGGAAGAGTAGGTACAAATGGTGGCGAAGAATGGACTTTAGAAGGTATTATTGATGAAATTGAAGGGAACAATGGTGAACTTAAAGTAATGGATGACTGTTCAGATAGCTCAGGGGTTGTGGAAGTATTAATGGATGATTGTGGATATTTTAGAATGTATTCATCAATGGATTTGTTGCCCTGTTGAACTTCAAGGTTTGCAATAAAGTCAGGATCTAGAACAGTTTCACTGAGTGCATTTTTGGATTTTGTTTTAAATAATGACTGTTCAAATGGCACATCAAAGGGAAGATCTTCTAAAAATAACCACTCATCAGGACATGAATTAGCTTTAGCTAATGGTATCTGGATTTTCTTGAAATTAGGTTGGGATTATCAACTACTAGGGCAGGGTTTGGGTCTGGATTATCCCTAGTAAAATGAGTCTTCCTGGAAGCCAGAATTTCAAACTTTTTAATTGTTTTTGTGAGATTTTTCAAGAGAACTTCTAACAAATGATTTTAAGAGGCTTAGAATGAAGATTTAGGATTTTCTTAAAGCTTTATTAAGACTGAGAATTCGAAGTCCCCAGTATGGTCGCCACTATGTTATCACTCGAACTTTTCCCTAGAAGTTTCCAGAAGAAGGAAAGCACCAAGGTAACCACAAACCAACTTTTAAGCATAGGCTCTAGCCAACCTATGGCTCAGAGAGAGCTCTCTCTATATGATTTAGCTTTGTTTGCTTAGATTTCAAGCTAGTTCTGAAGGTTCAGGGAGGTTTTTGATTTTTATTGAAGGTTGGATGGTGGAATCCTTAAAACAAATGGATAGAATGATGTCTTTGGACCATTGGGCTATGGAGTCAAAAGAAGGGTAGCAGAACTAGAATTAACTCACTAAAGGGAGTGTTCAAAGGGCAAGCTAGCAGAGTAAAGTGCAGGTCTTTGGGCCAGATGGGTGAAATGGTCTTAACCAGGGTGAGAGAGCAATTAAGAATTCTCAGACCGAGATCAAAACGAGGAACAAAGGATAATCGGAAACAAAGGGCAATTAAGAATCCTTTGCTATAGATTACAGGGAGACAACCTAAACTAAGGAGCAATCAAGAATTCCTTAACTTAGATAATCAACAGAAAACATTTAAATGCATAATAGTTAAAACAGAGTGCAATGAAGAAAATTCTGAGATATCATTCCATATTATAGCATTTAGATTTGAAATACATTAAAGATTGTGGAAAAACTTTAAAGAAAGATAACAACAACAAGAGAAAATACTTGTCTGCACTTCGCTCTACACATGAATCCTGTGAAATGTCTTGTCTTTATTCATTAATCCAGCTTGTTGGTCTAATCAGTGATACAATAGCTTACAGTCTTTTGATCAAAAAGGTCTATAGAAATGTCTAAGAATCCACCCTACATACTTCGAATTGTGAAGTATTTATACATAAATTATTACAAAATATCTCAAACTAACTTGAGATTTAATCTATGAAATACAAATATCTTCTTGCAAGAAGATAGAGACAGCTATTGAATTTTTTTCATGTTGTCCCTTTTATTGTGGTGTTGTTGGCTTTTATGGTTGGATTTAAGCCCTTTATGCTAGCTTGTTGTTGTGGTATTTTACGCTGGAATCTTCTTTAACTTTTATCTTTCACCTGATACTCTTTGACACTGATACTCTTTAACCATGCTGACCTATTTTCATCTATTTACCTGGTTGTTCTACTTTTACTGTATAGTAACTTTTTTACTGTAAATTTCTCACAGTAAATCAGTCATTGTTTCCCACCATTTATTATCAGGTAACTTGACATTCATCATTCCCCTATATATCTCATCAGCCTCGGTATACTTGGAAAAATTGGGCTTGGTGATGAACAAGTGTTTTATCTCATTCTGGAGAAAAAAAAAGGTTCTCAAATGTATTATACAAAACTTTGCCTGTTGGTAGTGCTTTTATTGCTGAAGTGCTAGCTTGTTCTTTACCCAACTGCCTTAGTCTCTTATCATATTCCAGTTGCCATAAGTTTGTCATTGATGACCAATGAACTGGGCAATCCTTTCTCCCTCAAAATTTGGAATTTAGCCATGAATCTATCAATGGCTACCTGCATGTTCTGGCACTTTTCTTCCAAGTTCAACATTAGGTTTCTCTTGGAAAGGACCTTCCTTATTTCCAAAATGGTTTCAGTCTTGTCTTCTATATTTAGCTCATGAAGCTCATACCTATTTTTTTCCATTGAGAAAGTGGACGAGTCTATTGGAATCCTCAGGCATGTCTCCCAATTCCTCCTTGACTTTCTAAATAGCTACTGTAGCAACCTTTATCAGTTTTGTCTGCTCAAAAATAACTTGAATAGATGGCCAAATATCCTTGACGGAGTCAATGATATTGGCCCATAACAGTTCCTTGGCTTGTCCAAGGGGTTTCTCCAATGTTAAGTCTTTCTCCATAGCTTTGACTCTTTCACTCATTCTATTGGCCTTTTGTGCCTCTTCCTTTTGTATAATTTGGGCAAGTTTGTATTCAATTTCTAAACTTGCCACCTCTTCTTTCAGTCTATTAATTTCTGTAGCCTGAATAGACATTTCCTCCATGGCTCTAGCTAACTTTGCTACTTTTTCTCTTGATGCACCTGTTGTTGTAGACTTTGTTGTGACTAGCAATGCGATGGCAGGTGGCGCTGTAGGTGCTAGTGAAGCTGCCAGTGTGGAAGGGACTGCTTTAGATACTCTAGGGATGACATTTGTATAAGTTGTGGCAATGTCAGTTTGTTTTAATTGGATCAAGCTATACAATTCTTTCTCTGTCTCATTTAGTTGATCATTGAGTTCTAGGACCAAGTCCATCAACTCTTCATGTCTGGTTTGGCTCTCTAAGACTTCAAGTGTTTGAGGATGTTGCAGTTGAGGTATCTTCAATTTCTTCTTAAGTGCAGCAATATCATCGTTTTTCTTCTTTATGAGCTGCTCGGTAGCCTTTATATCTTTTGGATCATGTCCCAACTCAATAACTAAGTCTTCCAAAGACTTAATCCTTGTATCCTTGGCCTATGAGGAGGCCTTCTCCAACTGAAACTATGCCGAGATGTTGTTCAATGAGTTTTGTAGCTAATGGGCAGCTATGGCTTTACCTGTAAGGGTGGATTATATCATCTCTCTAGCCTATTTATGCAATTCTATCTAGTCTATGGGATGAATATCCCTTGCCAATACTTCAAAGTCAAGCCTCTTGAAATCTGAAGATGTCTTGCGCTGCTGTGTTGTAGGCTTGATAAAGGACATTTGAAGTTTTCCCTCCTTGATGTCAAAAGCTGACATTAGTCTTGTTTGATTTGTGGGAGTGAGTTTCAGATATTGTGCATAAGTTTGAGCTTTGAGATTCTCATTCCTCATTTTGATTTCTTTATATTTGTCCTTTATGTCTTGGTCCTTGTCAGCAAGCCTACTGAACGAAGACACTTCCACACTTAGCTGCCTTTCCAACATTTGAGTTTATGATGTGGATGGTTCCTGTGTCTCCCCAGATGGGGTTGTGCCCTTGCTTCTGTCCAAATCAGTGTTGGTCACCTGTGCTGATCCTTTTGTATCCTCCTATTCAGAAACAGGATTGAGCCTTTGCCTTTTATTGTGACTGGTTTCAAACTGTACATTAGATGTTTCCATGCTTGAAGTAGAAGCTCCCTCTCTGTTCCTCTTAGGATTTCTTTCTTCATTTTGGGGAGTCTGCATGATAGGAGGGGTGCTCATGGCTAGCTCTTGCTATTCAGGTACCTGCAGAAACAAGCTCTCATCAAACTGCCTTTCTAAATCACATAAGGCATTCTCTACATCTACCTTTGTATTGTCTCTGTCTACAAGAGTGTTTTCCACCCACTCAGATTGATTTGCATATCTTTCTATATTTGGTATGGGGTGGTGGGTATAAGGTCCCAATTTGGCCTTTTTTCTCAACCTGGTCATGATTTATTGTGGGTCATACCTCCACATGAAACTCTGTTGGAACTTCATTTGATGCAAAATTTGGTCTGCTTCCTTCCCTACCTCTCTAGAATTATAAATGAAGGGGCCTAATTGGTTTTTTACTTTAAATTGAGATCTCTTCTTGGCCGAGACAAAATTTATCTCATCGGAGTTCATTATTTGCCTATAGTACTCTAGAGCAAATAACCTCATGGGGAGGTACTTGGGTAGTTTGTGTGGTGCAAGCTGGCAACCATAAATCCTAATCTCTATGTGGTTTTGGTACAGATACCAATCTCCCACTTTTCTTTGTTTAGACAACTCAAGGACCCTTTTGATCTCTGGACTTATCCTGGGTGGAGGGCTTCCTTTCAACATAGTCATGACTGGATGAAAAAAAGAATCTATGAAATTTGAATAGCTATATGGTGAGCCATACTTATGGAACAGTGGGGTCCAAAAAATGACAGACCTAGGTCGGCCTTTAGTATTCAGCTTTTGGAGGGGAAAAGGAAATCTGTCTGGCTGATAATATAAAAACATATGGTAGAGGACAGATGAGTATTTGAATACTCTTTCATTGTTCATCCTGGTGAATTGTTCATGCATTCTCTGAGCTATGAATTCAGCATAATTGTACACAACAGTAGGAGGCTGCCCTGGGGTATAGATTGACATGACAGCAAGGACAATTTCATCAACAAATTCATCATCAAAGCAACCTAGGACACATGATATCATGGTGATGATTTGTTTGCCCCTTTCAGAGAACATGGCATAGAGATATGGGGGGGGATTTTTTGGAATATGATGCTCTTCAACAATGAAATCTTGGAACAATTGGGCCAGTCTAGAGGGACTTAGTTTGGAATATTGGTCTAACAAATCTCCAATTGAGAGTGAAGCTAGGTTTGGTCCTAGTTGGAGTTCCAGCATTTCATTTATGGATTCAGATGTGATAGTAAACAACACCTTTTGGTCATGAGACATTATGGTTCTATGGCTAGGGATGTAGTATGCATGGCACATATGAACAATTTCTGGGAAGATATGTACTTGGGGGAACTGATATTTGGGAAAATTTGACTCCCAAAGGCCAATATCATCAACATGGTTGAGGTATCTATCCCTACTTTGACAATGGATTCTAAGCAATTTGCCCTGGGTAGATGTATCTTTGATTTGGAAATCCCTGTCAGCCAAGGGAAGGTGGTCGAGGTCCAAATGGGGAGTTGTGAATGGTCTAACATCCAAGGCAATAAGGGCAGCCATTTATTCAGTTCTTGTGGATTTGAATTAAGCGTTTGGGGTTTATTCAAAAGTTTTGAATGGAAATTGGAAAGTTATCAGAGGGTTTGGCCGCAGGTCTTTAAATTTAAGCTATTTTTCAATTAATTTTACTTAATGAAAATGCTTGATAGGTTGAATTTTTCCAAATGTGAACAAGGAGTGGTATTCTATGATGAAATACCTAGAATTGGATGAATTGGCTTCAAATTTATGGTTTGTGGTAGCTTCAGAGGTTCGTACAGTTCTGGTACAGACTAGGAGATCAGTTGGGTTGTCTGCAGCGTCTTTTGGAGCGAATTTCGAGGTATGTTGGTCAATTCGGTGTTTACAGGAGTCACAAAGGTTTTCACAGTTTTACAGAGAAAATGAGTGAAAAGGGAAAAAAGAGGGCTTTTCGGCCTTTTATAGAAAAACAATTACTTTTGGCAGGTTCATTTACAAATGAACAGTTGGCGGTTTTTTCGGTTAAGCGGGGAAGCGGTATTGGAGGGTCGTCGCACCGCTTTTGTGGTGAGGGTGGTTTTTAGGAGGGGTCGCCCGATGTGCTTTAGAGTGCAACACGTAGCATTCGGGGGGTCGAGGAAAACCACCTTATCGGGCAAGTAATGGTCGACGATCGGGTTCGGCCGATATGGACATAGGCCGTTGAATAAGGGGGGTGATGATCAAATGGTAGTCGAGCAGAGAAGATGCACAGAGGAAATGAATGGGAGTTGAGGGGGGGGGGGGGGGGGTAGGGGTTTTAATCACGGTAATTTGGGATTAATTTAGGAATTAATCCTAGGTTAAGTGATCGGGCGGGGCTTAATTGCGAGATTAGGGAATCGGGTGAGGTTAATGATGGGATTAATAACTTTTGTCGAGATATGGGGTAAAGTGTATAGTTTATAACTAAACTAGGGGTTGGGTTATTTACATAGGGATTTAGTTAATATACGAGAAAAGGGATATGGGGGAATTATATAATAAAATTAGAAATTAATATGAAATCTAATGGGCGGAGTGGGTTTGTCCTAAGTAAAAAGGTAAAACATAACATTTCTGCGCACTTCGCTTTATACTTAGGATAAAGTGTTTTTTGTGGGTTTTTGAGTGAAAAGGGATTTAATCATAGGATTTTTACTTTTCATAGGCAAATGGTGTTTAACCTTAGGAAAAGGGGGTTTTATTAGGGAAATGAGGGAAAATGAAGGGAGATGAATTTTCATGAAGGGGATTCTAGCACTTGTGTCCATAAGTCATTAAGCCAAGGGTCTGGTCCCTCCAAAAGTCAGAGAAATGCTCTGAGCCTTTTTGACTTGTAGGATTTAAAGTACTAGAACTTATTTATGGGAAATTAGTAAGTAGAGGGGTGAAATGAATGAGGGGATGTTAAATAAACCAAGTTGTGAACCATTGTCTTTGCTTTGTTTACTGCTTATGCACATTTGAAAGATGCATTTAAACATGACATAAGTGCTTTTGTGTAATCACTTGATATTTCTGCAACCTTTCTACTACTTACCCATTTTACTTACCCTACCATTTTTTCTTCATTTTATTTGGGTGCATTTAGGCTAGCAAACCCTTATCAATTCTTTTTCTTTTACAAAGTAGACTATCTAATTCTAACCTTATATCATCCAAGGGCTCAGATTAAACTGATGAGCTCCTTTTATTCTCTCTACCTATCTAATGATCTGCCAAGATTAAACTGTTTAGTCAGATTTTATTCTCTAACTATAAACATAAAATTCAAAGCATGGTATAATCAAGATTAAACAGTTTGATTACCATGGATTGTGGCATGAATAACAAGTTGCACACAATCATTATTATGCATAAAAGTAAATAGTAGTGGCATTTTGACTTGCACACTTTCATGGTCTCTTTTTTTTGGGGGGGGTTCATATATTTTCATTTTTTTTTACATTTTCTTATTATTTTTGTCCTCTGATTATTATTTTAGGACCTACCCTCTTTACATTTTTTAATTTTTTAATATGGAAAACATTTGCAGAAAGCAAAGCTATGTACAATATTACAAGGCTTAACCTTAGTCATTCAAAATTATGACTCCTATTGGTATAGGAACTTAACACGAGGGAGTTCTATCCATCATCAATTCATAGCTCCTGCAAGCACGCTCATCATGTCCTACCGACCTACAAAAGTTGTAGAACAGTTGTTGCAGTGCTTGTACATACTTCTGTAGCAAGTGATAGTTATCTGTGGCATGTTTTTCGGCTATCTGATAGATAGCACACGATAATGCAGGCCCCGCACGAGGTCCTACTTGAGCTTCTGGCCTTAAAGGCATTGGTCCTCCTCCTACAATGTAATTTGTGAAGACCGGGCAATGGTATTTGTCATGACCCTGACTCTTGCATTTCAAGCACCATACCTCCTCACATACCTCTAGTTGAACCGTGTTGTCCTGCTTCAAGCTTTGCATCTCAAGGCACAGATTCTTCAGTTGCGCATGGATCCGTTGAACTCCTAGATTAGGATCTTGCATCGGAGTCTCATTTAGTCTCATGGCAATCTTTAAGGCCTCTACCTGAGTTGCTATCTTCTGCTGCGATAGCACACTCCTTAAGTGTGGTAGTAGCAAAGCCACAAACCACTCGCGATGTTGTCCATCTGTCAAATTCATGTTGGCTTCATAGATTGTACATTTCAGCCTCTGATCTAGTTCCTAAGGCATCTCGCCTAGTTGCATCGCGATCTATTTGAATCCCACAATTGATTGCGCCTCAGATTTAGGCCTACTAAATTCCTTATTTAGTGTTTCTTAGATGTCTACTACTCTAGCATTCGGGTTATCGTTAGAGTACTTACTATACCAGGTTAGCGCTTGATCTTGTAGAGCACTAACTAGTGTCACCTTCTTTATATAATCATCTGTAACACCTTGAGCTTCCCATACAGCCCTCACAATGAACTAGAACTGGTCCGGGTTCTCATTTCCCAAGCCTTTGAACAAAGGCAACTTCATTGTATTTTCCATACTGAACCGCGGTGGAGGCAGAGGTGGTACGGGTGAAGTTGGAAGCGATGATGGTGAAGTCGAAGGTGGTGTGGGTGGAGATGGTATTCACGAGAAGCGTTGTCTTATTAACTGAATAGCACTTGGCAGAGAAATCTTTGCTATCCCTTCTTGGTCACTTCACGGAGGTGAAATCAAGGGGCTATACTCCGGACCCTTTTTTCCTTTGTTCCTGTAAGTCTTTCCGCTTCGCGTAATCCTAAACATCAAGGTAGCTGCATAACCCTTTTTTTGCACAACAACATTTTAATCCAAGTAGTCAAAGATTTTACATACTTACCTCACAATCCTTTGAAAAAGTGTTGCTCCGTCTTGCTATAGCTGACTAAGGTGTCGATCGTGAATTCAGTCAAAAATCCTCCAATGACACAATCGAGCCAATGATCGACAGCGCGAGCAATCTTATCCTCCGATGCTTCCAACCTTTGCACTAGCTTTGGGATCCACACAATAGGACCGTCAAGTTTCCACCTTCCTTGGCTATCTACTAGCTTCGTGATCCACTCGTATAGCTCAATAAGGAAAGAGCAGAAAAAGATCTTGTGGATCTCTGTATATAGGTATCGGTCCAACCATTGTTCCTTTGTCAGTCGTGGGTTTCTGTTCTCCTGTGCCGCGAATTCATGGATCTTTCTATCCAACCAGTATCTAATCTCCTTCTTAGTTGGATTCCAGTGATACGACATCACACATCTCTTATGCAGATTCTGGTCCCGGTAACGGAACCATTTGTTGGCTTGAGGGGGCCTGACCTAGGTTCAGTGTTAATTAGCCAAACAAATCCCTACACTACTGGCCCTTTCGGCATCAGCCCATGGAGTGTGGACCGAAGTCTCACCCGAAGCAGTATGGGGGGATGCTGGAACCAAGTTTTCGCACCCTGAGATGGTTGTGATGTCGTTTGATCTCTTCTATCCCTGCCTCCGCGCTGGTGATCTCGCTCTATGGCTTGTAAGACAAACCCTTTATTCCAGTTTTCAATACCTTCGCGGAAGTATACGATTGACCTTTGCGCAGCCCTAACCTGAGGCTCAGGTACTTTCGCATTGTTATGGCAGTGCATCGTGTCGATTCCTCAATTCCCCTAAGTAATTTGCTTATTTTGTCAAATACTTAAAGTTATCATTGCGTAATCATATATTCGTAATTGTGTTTAATTATTCAATGTAACTGTATTCATTCATGCATCATAGAAGCATATAAAGGAAATTCATACACAAGATATCGAATCCCATCAATAGAACACATACACAGAAATTGCATAATAACTCCTTTTATTAATATCTTCCAAGTGTTACAGACTCTGTTCGCCCTGCACACACAGCTACAGGGGTCCGCGCACTCCGTTGCGGACTTCTACCCTAGGCCTCTACGCACTCAACTGCAGAGCCTCTACCTATGCTACAACCCAAGACTTAGACTTCTTTCTCTAAAGCTACGACTCTCTTTCTTGTTTTCTTTCTTCTTTTAACTACTTAGAGCTTAGCTCTTTTTATACAATTCCATGGTCCGCGAACCATGGGTAGATCTCTTACAGCCGACTTTACTTTACAAAACTAAGGGTGGACTACCCTTTGTGACACATAACACCTTCATGCTCCATGACCACAAAATGCAGAGTCTTTACAATAATATTACAAAAATTTGACCTAAACATGGGCTTTTAGCCCCAAAACTGTCCTTGGGGGATCTCGCTCCCAACAGTGGTGCGTGCGACAGACCTTTCAGTTATTGCAATCCATTTGTATAAGATGGGGTCGCATGAAATACTTTGACGCTATGTGCCTGATTTTGAAAGAAATAGTATCATTGTTGAAGCTCATGGAGGGGCTGCAAGAGGACATTATGCAGGAAAAGCAACAGCACAGAAGATTTTCGCGCTCGATTGTGGTGGTCGACACTGCATAAGGATTCTAAAACATATTGTAGGGCATGCGATGCATGTCAAAGGATGGGCAGAACATCGTGGAGGGATGAGATGCCTTTCAATCTGCAGGAGTCATTTCAGTCATTTGAGAAGTCGGAAATTGATTTTGTAGGACCGATTTAGCCCCCAGGCAAGAAAAAAGGCACGTGATATATCATCACTGCGACCGAATATTTGACCAGATGGGCAGAGGCACAACCTGTGAAATATTGTACAGGGGAAATAGCCGTGAAATTTTTATTCGAATATGTGTTAACCAGGTTTGGTTGCCCGAAGGTATTGATGAAAAATCGCGATACACATTTTCTCAATGAAACGATCAGCTTGCAGACAGAGTTACAGGTTTACCATCAGAAGAGTACGTCATACCATCCTTAGGCCAATGGAACAGTTGAGGCTTTTAATAAGATATTGGAGAATGTGCTGACGAAGGTTTGCAACGCACAGCGAAATGATTGGGACGTGCGCGTACCAGTAGCGTTACGGGCATATATAACTACATGTAAGAAGCTTATGGGTCAGACATTTTTTATGTTGGTCTATGGTGTAGAAGTTGTAATGCCTATGGAATACATTGTGCCTAGTCTATGCATAGCGGCTTTCATAGGAATGGCAGACTACGGAGCCTTAGAGGAAAGGCTCGCGTAGCTAACAGAGCTTGAGGAAGATAGGTTTTTGGCTGGATTCCATCAACAGGTTCAGAAGGGACGCGAAAAATCTTGGCACGATGGGCACATTGAACTGTGCACCTTCAAGGTAAATGATTTAGTTTTATTATATGACAATAAGTTTGATAAGTTTCCAGGAAAATTTTAGATGCACTGGCTACGGCCATATGTTATCAAAGAGATTACAGATGGTGGAGTATTTCAACTCACGAAGTTGAATGGGGATCCATTTCCAAGGAGGGTAAATGGAAGCTGATTGAGGCCATACACTGGGGATCCGTCCCAATGACTACATGATGGTAGCATAGTCTTAGCGCTCCAGGCAACCGCAAGGAGGCGTGGGACTATAAACTACATTGCCCAGTTGGTAGAGCTGCGTGAAGGGAGCTGCATTATAGGAGAAGAGGCCACGCAACGCAGCTAGAAAGTAACTATAACAGTCACTATTCATGATTTGACTGCCAGGAGACAGTTAAGAGGAGTGGGGGGGCGGCATTTAAGGCTAAAATCTTTGGAGATCTGCCACCAAATCAGCATTTATGGACGAATTTTGGGGGGAACGGTCGAATTTGAATTCAAATTCGCCTATAAATTACGCGTGGTCATCCAGCGGAAAACACTTTGCATCCTTAGAATGTATGTGTTGTGTTGTCTGGTGTGCATGGATCACGAGTACTTCAAAGATCTGATCGCAAGCCCTGTGTTCGACAAGTTTCCTGAGTTAGATCGAAAACTCATTACTGACATCATGTTAGGACCAGGTCCCGCTAAAACCGCTAGCACTGGAGGAACTATTGCCTCTGAGGGAGCTACCCCGGAGGTAATGAGCATGGAGGTTCCAGATGCAATGCCTACGGCACTGAGGTCACCTAGGCCAAAGCCTACGCCGGTGAGGGAGGTCCCCAAACCCAAGAAGGACAAACAGAAGAAGCCCATACCAGTGCGCGAATCACTGAGGAAGCATGCAGCTACCTAGGCCCAGAGGAAGGAAAAACTGAGTGCAAAAGAGAAGGGGAAAGTGGTGGATTTGGAGGCAGAAGAGGGTGCGGAGGACATTGACACTGAGGGAGTGGATCCAATATCCAAATTTTCAGATTACATCCCTCCGCACAAGGGAAAAGTGAAGGTCCCTAAGGACCTAGATGCAGGACAATTCCTCCTCAACACACCCCTGTTACCAGAGAACCTAACCTTTGAAGGTCTGCGCTTGGTACAGATCCCACATTTCAAGCTAGAAGATTGGGATTTGGCGGACCATGAGCGGTTCCCCCACCTTTCTACAAACACCTACATGAAGAGGGTATTCTACAAAGAATCTATTTTCACTGCGTTGGAGCCTGTGGAATGGATTTGCGAAGTGAACCAGTCGGGGTTGTTGAACCTGTTGTGGGTACCCCACTACCTTTGCTACAATATTAACTTGATTTTCATTAAGCAGTTGTTGTGCCTGGTGCATGATGGATGCTTGTGGCTGAGCATGTCGATCCCTCTCATCGATATGCTGATCCATCAGATCACGCTGTCGCCGCACTCAGGATTGAATCTGTCCAAGGAGTTTAGCAAAAAGACGAGCGAGCGTGACCTCGCAGAGAA
This sequence comes from Pinus tabuliformis, assembly GCA_031772625.1. Lineage (NCBI taxonomy): Eukaryota > Viridiplantae > Streptophyta > Pinopsida > Pinales > Pinaceae > Pinus > Pinus tabuliformis. The sequence continues at coordinate 1,708,270,220 of CM062819.1, forward strand.
GATGAAGGACAAGTTCAAGCTTGTGAAGAAGCCGCGTGGGTATTCTATTACCTCGATCACTGACCCTGCGTAAATGTTTCCATGCAGATCCTGGCTCGAAAGGTTATGAGAAAGTGCCACGCGGACGAGGTTTCGGCACCAATGGTTTCTTTGGTTGCAAAGTGCATGGAGGGCATGCAGTTCAACTAGGCGTGCTACCTGTTTAGTGAGCTCCTCGCGAACTCAAGAGGCACAGGATGAGAGCAATATGCATGATTGTTGCACTCCATTGTGCTCATCACATGGGATCTACAAGAGGACAGGCAGTTTCCTCCCGTGGAGAAAGATTTGTCGGAGGCTGCAAAGTTTGCATCTCTCTGGGCGACAAAAGATGTTGCGTGGGTCACAAAGACCAAAGTCTTTTGGTGCTGATGGAGGTGAGAATTCACATGGCTATCAACCTAAAGCCACAGTTGTCACCAACCATGTTTGAACAACCTTCAGGATATGTGGAGTTCAAAGCTGACTTCCACCATGTATACATTCAGGCGCAGAAGGATCTACAGCAAAAAAGGTTCGACCTACCCTACCTCGCTATCGATGAAACTATTGAGGAGGTCGTAAAGCACTGGCTGACAGAGTGGCACTCTCCATCCGATCTGGCCGCGGGGACTAGCAAGTCCACAGAGAAAAATAAGAAGGAAGTGGCCAAGCAAAAGGTTCAGTAGTTCGCCGAGAAGCAGAAAAAAGAGGTCGAGGAGAAGGCTTAGATGGAAGCAAAGTGTGCCACAAAGTAGTTGGCCAAATAGAAGGAGCGTGGGTTCGGGCACAGCGAAAATTCTCCTTCACCACAAACAGAGGAGGAGCAGTCCGAGCAGGGTGGCGGTGGTCAGGAGGAGCAGGAGATCACTCCCTTCCAGGTCAAAAGATACAGAGAACATGGCAAGGAAGGATCGCAAAAGTAGTCCAAGGCGACAAAGACGTCGTTGGATCTAATCACTTTAATAGACGACGACCTAGACAAGATAGGTGACAAGGTGTGGGATAATATAGCAGAACTGCTGCAACAGTTTGAGCAGCGGCAGCAGTAGGCACTGAGCACCATCTGGAAGGATCTATGTGAGTTGCAGATTTAGATGACTAGAATCCAGGTAGGCATCGGGAAAAGCAACGCTACCACAACAAGTTTGGCACCGGGGACCACTCAAGCAGCTGATATGCGGCCTTGGTTTGATGAGACCTACATCATCTCTGCCAATGTTCAAGAGAAATTGACCAATTTACAGAGTACGCAACAGAAAATCAAGGAGGCTAGTGAAGGACCGGAAACAGAGCAGCTGGTGGAGAAGATCAAGCAGGCAACCACGTAGAGCGTGGCTGAGGTAGCAGTAGCACGAGTGGAGCTGGGGAATCTTCATAGTAAGATCTTCGTGCCAGCTGAGTGACTTGAGGGCAAGTCACGAGCTTTGTGTTGGGGGCCTATTGGGATGGGGCCCCCTAGGGTCAATTTTGGGGCAAAAGCCCAAGTTTTAATGTACAAAATGTAAAGTCTCTGCACATTATGGTCGCAGAGTGTGTAGAGAGTTAAAGTGTCATAAAGGGTTTTACCCTTCTTTTATGTAAGTTTAGTCGGCTTTTGAAGATCTACCCATGGTCCACGAACCATGGATTATATAAATAGATGTGTCTTAGGATGTCTAAGGCAAGAGATAGAGACGAAGATGAATGTAATCGATCAAGAAGAGGAAGAGCATAGAAGTCTTCGAGTAGAAGGAAATCTCTACAGCTCTATGCACAGAGGCCTAGAGTAGAATCCGCAGTTGAGTGCGCGGACCTCTGCAGCCAAGTGCGCAGGGAAGTCTTGAGTTTGTAAGTTGAATTGAGTATTAATAAAGAAGGTTGTTGCAAAAATACTTGTGTTTATCTCTTTACTTGTGTTTATATGAATGTGCCTTATGTATAATGGGTTTATGAAATAATGATGTATTGATGTGCAACTTTACACGACTTATACTGTTATATGAACGCAATTACTGTTAACTATTTACACGAAGATTATCTTGTTGTATGTTGAAGTTACCGAACACTTAAAATAATCAAAGTAATTGTTAGGTTATACATAATCTTTGGTACGCGTAAGTAGTGAATTCACCTATTCAGGGTTTGTGAAAGACAGTCATAAATGTTCGCAAAGGTATAGAAGTTGATCAAGGATAGTTATATCGATAAGCCCTAAAGGCTTATCGATCTGCATGAAGGCAGATTTATGGCATAAAATGACATCACACTCATCTCTGGGTGCAGAAACTTGGTTCCAGCATCCCCCCATATTGCTTTGGGTGAGACTTCAGTCCGCGCTCCACGGATTGATGCCAAAAGGGCTAGTGGTGTAGGGATTTGTTTGGTGAAACTAACTCTCAAACTAAGTCAGGACCCACTAAGCCAACACATGATAATAGGATCTGCTTTCATCTTTCATATTTTTCTCCCTTTGTGTTTTCGGCAATCTTCCTCTTTCCCTTGTCATGTATGGGATTGCTACTTTCTATTGGTGTTGTTTATGGAGTTGTCCTCTAGATCTGCCTCAAGTCTCTTTGTTGAAAAAGCTTCATTAACTTGCTGCCATGTCAATGCTGACTCATTTTCTATAAATAGTTGAGTGTCCGCATATAATGGCAAGTATACTGGTGTTTTCTCAACTACTTCCCCAATACTACTTTCAGTGGCCTTTTTTGAAGCATCTCTTTGGTGCCATGGTAACAATGATTATTGGAAGAAATTTATTCACAAGTGTGATACCTGTGGGACAAAGAGGACACTCATGGCAAGCAAATATCAGTCTTTAGCCAATCTACTTACAAGGCATGATCAAGCAGCAAACTAGATATCTCATGGGAAGGATTGCACAATTTTCATTGGCAAGATGGATTGGCTGCATGTGGGAATCATGCACTATGCAGTCCCAGTAGCCAAAAATGAAGCTTGAGGCTTGGGACTACGCAATGCACAGTTCCATCCTAGGCAAAGACTAGGAGAGACTGCATATTGTGTAGTCTCAGTGGCCAAGGTCACAGGATGACCCTTGGAACTGCGTAATGTGCAGTTGGGGCCAACCTTTACTGTGCACTGAGTAGTTCCAGAGGCCGAACTTATGGCTTGAGCCTTAGGATTGTGCAGTTCCCAGCTGGGCAAGGCAATATTTGGCCAAGGAAAGCGTACATTTGCCCGGTGGAAGTGTGAAAAAAAAGCAGAAGTGATTGATGATGTGATATTGAGTGCAACAATGACTAAGTGTGAAAGAATCAATGTGGATCAGGTGCATAAACTAATAAAACAAAAGGAAAATCAAGTATGTGAGGACAATCATCGCAATGACGACCATCGATGCGAGAACAGGAAAACTGATGCGACACTTGTGAAAGGAAAATGAAAAATTATAACAACACTTCTACAAGTTATAATAATTTTAAACACTAACAACCATGAAGAGAAATAAGCACAACAACACTCACACAAGCAAAATGACAAAAAGCGACAAAAAAAGTGACAAAATACGAAAATAGTGAAACTCACCCAGAAAAGCAAAGATGACCGCATCAAAGGTTCCTTGATCTCCTCAGGAAATCTAGATCCCCAATATCATATGTGCATATGATCTCTAGAGGTGTCAATTAACTAGATTTGAGCAAATGAGGGTTTATGACGCACATGCCTAAAATAAAGGAAAAGCGACACTTGGTGGAAACTTCTAAAAACAACAATGTGCCACCTTTGGAAAACTAATAATGGATACCTACTTCCTAGGAATACTTTTTTCCCTTTAGTTTTTTTACCTTTCCGGGGAAACTTTCCATGCACACTGTCGAGAAAGACTACGTAGTTCCGGGGAACTGGGCAACTTTCCGGCCTAGTGCACTGTGCAGTTTTTGAGCTCAGTGAGGGATTCCACAATCTTTGGGCTCAATGTTGGGTTTCCTTCCATGACTACACATTTTTTTAGCTCAAGGTTGACTTCCAGTCAGAACCGCAACTCCCATCGTGAAGGCTACTTGCCCTCAAGGATTGTGCAATTTCTAGAGGCAAGCCTAGAACTGTTGTGAAACCAAGTCATGAGATCAACTTGTGAGTTAGAAAGATCATCTAGGTGTGAAAACAAGCAAGCACAAGCACAAATGAAAAAGATAAGTCTTAGTCAAAGCATGAATACCTGAATCAATGCAAGATGAGCTCTTGTGGATAGGAAGGAAGGCTCCAAAATCAAAGCATAGGAAAAATTTTGGAGGGTGGTTGTAGCCGCTACAACATTGGTGACACACTGGTAAAACTCTAGCTCTTTGTATGGATCTTGTATCATGCAAAACAGGTCTAACCCTTATGGAAGTATTGTTCAGTTCCCTGATTGTCACATCTTGTTCACGTAGCTTGAGTTAAATATATAGTCCCTACCATTCTCTTCATTGGCATCACACATACGAAGAAATTTCCAACTGATTTGTTTCAATTGGGTATGAGGAGTACATAAATGCACAAGTAAAGATATTTTCAGAGCCTTGTTTTTCATCTTTGGTATTGCTCCGCTGCCAGCAAGCCTGGATAGTACCTCGGTAGAGTCACTTCAGGAACAGAAGCATTGCTCCACTGCCAGCGAGCGTGGATAGTACCTCAGTTTATTTGATTGCTTCACCTCTCTGTGCAGGAAGCCTTTCTCTTCTTTCGCTCTTTATTTTGTTTTTTTTCATATTTTTTATTATTATTATTATTCAAATCACTGTGCATATGCACTTATTTATTTCATGGGGGTGAAAGAGGGATCCCGACTTATTGAGAGCGGAAGAGGTTGTCCCTTCAGAGAAGGATATTTATATACACCTCTGACGTACTTTTTAAGGTTTCCCTCCCCTCCTTACTTTACTCAACCAAGTTGACAAGGATTAACCGAAAATAGAAGACCGATTAGAGTAGGTGGTACTAGTTAAAAGTGCAAGCATCGTGATTTCACTATGACTCTCTCTGAAAGGAACATATTTTCCATCAAAGTATCATCGACTAAAAGAAATGCAAGATTCACATAAAGAGAGGGAATAGACAGATAACCAAGCATTGATAGCAGTACAACTTCCTCTTGGACTTCACCCTGCTTTTCTAAGAAGCCAAACACGGTCTCATGCAAAAGCTATCCTATAACTGAAAAGAAAACAAGTAGAAGGAAAGAAGCAGAGCAAAAATTGAAAGAAAGCAATTCAAGGAAACAAACAAGAAAAGAAAACAACTACTCCTACTCCTAACCTAATAGTGAATAGGCCAAACTCATGTGAAGTGATACTTCCAATGCAGCCACCGGCACATTGGCTGGCCTATGTGGGTGAAGGAATGCATTCCAAGAAATATATACAAACAAAACAGTGAACAAGAAAGATAATATAAAACAAACCAAAATGTCTAAAGTTTGAATGAACATGCATAAAAGTAACAAAGAAAATCGCATGAACGACATTTTGTAGTCGTACTATTTGTCAATTTAATTGTCTTAAATTGATTACATAAATTATCGACCAGAGTTAGTAAACTATTGAAGTGCAAGTGCACTATATATGCTAGAAGCCTTTTGAGTTTCTTAAGATAATGATTATGGATGGTTTATTTTTAAGGATTTTCTTTGTTCCTATGTTCCTAATGAAAATTGAAGACAATCAATTCTTAAAAAGGAAAATAAGGTAAGCTATCATGATCTTCTTTAACTTATTATTGTTAGTTACTATGTAAATGATAAAAAAAGATCTATATGGTGGTAGACGGGGTGCTAGGGAAACGCGCGGACTAGTGAGCTAAGGTTGCGGACTTCTGAGCTGGTTCTACATGGCGGAGCACAAGGGAGGGAGCTTCACTCCCTCCTTTAAGCAGATAGTGGCTGGCAGAGGCAAGAAACCCATTGAGGAGGATAGAGATCCCTCTGAAGAGGTAAGGCAAAGAGACAAAGAAGAGGGGCAGAATGGCGCCAAAACCAGGGAAAGCAACTACACTAAAGACAACAAGGAAGAAGACAAAGAACAAAATATAAAAGACAAAGTACCAAAGGGACCATGCAAGCCCAAATCCTCAATCGCGCCCAGAGTAGTGCTGAATGACCCTGCGCTACGGGCGCACAGGGACCACATGCAGACGTATGCAATAATTTGTAAATTCATGGGCTTATGGCCCACTGAAAAAGATTTACAAACATGGATTAAATACAACTGGAAACCAAGAGGTAGCATAGAACTTCACTTGGGATCAAAAGGATTCTTTACTGTATTTTTTGCAAATATTGAAGATAAGGACAGAGTGTTTGAAGGAGGGCCCTACTTTTACGCAACTGCAAGCCTATATATGCAACCATGGGTGATGAATTTTGTCCCAGAACGCGAAACCTTCACCTCGGTTCCAGTCTGGGTAAGACTCTACTCTTTGCCTCTAGATTATTGGCAACTGGAATCCTTATCTTCCATAGGAAATAAGCTAGGGAATTTATCAAAGCCTCTGAGGCCACTAGAAGAGGAAAATACACATCCTTTACAAGGATACGTGTGGAGATGGACCTCTCTGGAGCCCTGCCAGATGAGGTAATATTGGAAGTGCTGGATGAAGAATGGGTACAAACAGTGGATTATGAACACATCCCTTTCAGATGTCGTAAATGCCATGAGCATGGTCACCTATTCAGAGATTTCCCTCTTAGTAAAACAGGAAACATAAGTAAAACCAACACCATGAAAGATTCAAAAAGCTTTCATAAGGTGGTCCAGAAAGGAAAAGGGAGCAAACGAGGACCGAAACTACCTCAGACAGACAAGCATCAGGCCAGTCAAAATAGGTTTCAAGCCCTAGTAGAGGAAGAAATGACGGAACAAACAGATCAAGTCCAGGGAGGCAGTCCAGTGGAGGAAGAAAAAGAGGACAACGTGGAGCAAACACAAAACAGAAATAAACAGAAAGAAGATATGATGAGTGATGCAGAACTGGAAATGGATCAGGAAATGACCCAGAGTGATATGGAGATGGAGGATCATGAACTACAGGAAATTCTGGAGAAAGAAAATCTAGATCTAGAAGGCTTCTTGAAACAAGGAACCAAAGAGGGAGTGGATTTGTTACCTCAAGAGGAGTCCCATAGAGTACAGCAGTTGTTCATCTGGAAAAATTAGAACAAAGGATCTGAAAAGCTAAGGAAAAATGAAAAATAGGGCAGTGAGGGGGTGAAAGCTATGAAAGCCACACCAGAATTAGCACCAAGAATCCCAAGAAAGAAAAGAGGCCGGAAAAAATAGAACAAGTTATTGATGGAATGTGGAAAGCTAATGATAGATTCAGGTAAGATGAAAGACCTATCCAGCTACTCCTTTACAAATCTTTGATAATGAAGTTCACTTCTTGGAATATAAGAGGTCTAGGTAGTAAAAGAAAACAAATATTATTAAGTAACAGAATGAAACAAGCAGCCCCGGATGTGATCTTCATTTAGGAAACTAAATGTTCCATTCAAAAAGTAAAAGAGATTCACAGTAAATGGCTCAACAGATTTGAGTTCCTGGAAGTCAAAGTAGAGAATACAGCAGGAGGAATTCTCACGCTTTGGAACCCCCAAAAGATTGACATGATAGATGCCGAAGCATCTAGAGATTATATTTCAGTGGTCATTCAGCCAGTAGGAGATAAGGAAATGTACCTGGTAACGAATGTGTATGGCCCCCAAAGGCTGGAGATTAAACTCTTGTTTCTAGATTCATTGCAGAAGCTCAGGGAACGTCATGAAATCCCCTGGATCCTAGGGGGTGATTTCAATATGATAAAAACACTATCAGAGAAAAAAGGAGGAACCAGAATTCTAACCAAAGATTCTTGTGCTTTTCAATCCTTCATAGATAGTATGAAGCTCGTGGATATTGTTATGAATAATGGTACATTTACTTGGAACAATAAAAGAGGAGGAGAGTCTCAAGTGGCCTCCAAACTGGATAGATTTATAATTTCAGAAGATCTGATGATCAAGGACAAGGACATAGTTGTGAGTGTTCTTCCCTTTGGAGGCTCAGATCATTGGCCGGTTCAACTGGACATTCAGGGCATTGGCAAACCTAACAATAGACCTTTCAGATTCGAGAATATCTGGCTCTCCCACCCAGATTTCCATAATAACATAGCCATCTGGTGGACTGAAGATTTAGAAATTCAAGGCACCAGAATGTTCCTTCTTCAAAAAAGACTCAAACACATTAAACTCTGGCTCAAGGAGTGGAACAAGAAGGAATACGACAACATTTTTGAAGCAAAAATATTGTGGAAGGAAAAATGCAAAACCTCAACCAAACCCTGATTACAGAGGGTTTGATAAGGAGCAAAATGAACTAGCAAATAAATATCATCAAGACTGGGAGAACCTATGTAAACAATAGGAGATCTTTTGGAAGCAAAAATCTAGAGTGCAATGGCTAAAATAAGGAGATCGCAACACTGGATTCTTCCACAGATCCACTATGGCGAACAGATCTCACAACAGGATTTCTTCTATTAAGGACAAGAAAGGTAACATGCTCAGCACGCATGAAGAAATTGAAGCAGTACTGGTTCAGCACTTTCAAGGCATTGCTCAGGAAACCTGCTCTAACAGAGATCAATATATTAGGGATATATCTAAACTTATACCTAAGCTGGTTTCCAAAGAAGAAAATTTCAACCTCAACAAACCAATGTCAGAAGAGGAGGTCAATGAGGTCCTTAAAGAGATGCAAAATGGCAAGGCACCAGGTCCGGATGGGTTCAATGTAGAACGTGGTGGAAGACTCAAGATGGGATAAAACTATCCTGAAGGCGCTTAACACCACCTTTATCGCCCTGATCCCCAAACAGGAGGTAGCCCAAATGCCGAAAGATTCAGACCCATAGCCCTGTGCAATGTTGTCTACAAAATTATTTCCAAAGTGGTTGCCAATAGACTCAAACCCCTTCTTCCTACCCTGGTGTCAGCGGAACAATCAGGATATGTGGAAGGTAGACAAATCCTTGACAACATCATTCAAGCTCATGAGGTGGTTCACTCGTTGACAAGCAATAAGAAAGCTGGTATGATCATGCAACTGGACATAGCCAAAGCCTATGATAAGCTAAACTGGACTTACATCAGAAAAGTTCTCACTACTTTTGGGTTTGATCATAACTGGGTCAGATGGGTCATGGCCCTAGTTACTTCACCCAGTTTTTCAATCCTGGTTAATGGATCACCCTTCGGAGACTTTCACTCCTTCAAGAGGCTTAAGGCAGGGAGATCCACTCTCTCCCTTTCTTTTTATACTCATGATGGAAGGGCTGGGACAAATGATCAGACATGCCAAGGTAGTGGGTGCAGTCAAAGGTCTCCAACTTTCTGAAGAGGGTCGCGCTTTAACCCATCAACAATTTGTGGACGACACCATGCTGCAAGGAATCCCCACGATCAAGGAAGCTCTTGCCTATAAGCAAATCCTGAGAGACTTTGCCATGGCTTCAAGTTTGGAGGTAAATCTCTCTAAATCTAAGATTTTTTTCTTTAACACTCACATTGCCATTCAAAGAAATATAGCTAGAATTTTGGGCTTCCAAAGAGAGCTCCTCCCCTCGAAATATTTGGGAGTTCCTCTTACGGCCAAACCCTTACACAAGAGTATATGGGAACCTGTAATTAACAAATTGCAAGACAAAATCAGGAAGTGGACTTTTAGATCTCTAAATTTGGCCAGTAGGTTAGTGCTAACCAAAGCTGTCCTTCAATCCATCCCTGTCTTTATGCTATCCGTTCTCCCAGCTCCTCAAAGTGTCCTACATTAGCTCAGATCCATTCAAAGGGACTTCCTTTGGGGTAAGGGGGAGGATCGTAAGAAATGGGCCTTGGTAGCTTGGGATAAGATCTCCAAACCTAAGAGCTTTGGTGGGCTAGGTTTGGATGACCCTGACATACTCAGCAAGGCTCTAGGAGCCAAATTATGGTGGCGATGGGTTAAAGAGCCAGAGGTGCAATGGGCAACTGTTTGGAAAGAAAAATATGCCAGCACATGGTATAACCAGGATCTAATAAGAATGTCTGGTCACAGAAAGGGCTCGCACATTTGGAACAAGGCCTGGGATAACCGGAGTTTGGTACAAGGAAACAGCTTTTGGGAAATAAGAGATGGAAATCTCAGCCTGTTCTGGGAGGATAGATGGCAACAAGAATCTATTTTATTAAACGAAGACCTAAGGGATCTCAAGGAAAACACTGATAACAATAGACTTTCTAAGGTCAAAGACTTTTGGGAGCAAACCAATAACAATGACAAATGGAGAATCTGGAGGAATTTTGGTTTTAGGGACAATAGCACCCTGAAGGATGAAGCGGAAACTCTCAAGGAAATGTTAGATCAGAGGAAGATTCTGAAATCTGAGGGCCACGATCAGCTAAGATGGGGCAACAACAATGAGGGGGTTTGTAACCTCAAGGAAGCAAAGCTCATTCTCCTTAACCTTAACTCTCAATTTCCGGATAAAACCTGGCTTAACCTTTGGAGACACCAGGGTTGGATGAAAATTAAACTGTTCATGTGGCTGGTTCAGCATAGGAAAATTCTGACCTGGGACAATATCAAGAAGAGGGGTATTTTGGGACCCTCCAGAAGCCAACTCTGTGAGGCTCAAGAGGAAACTATGGAGCACCTCCTCAACAGCTGTATGTTCTCCTCTAGTCTATGGGATTCTTTTGCCTTTATTTTCCATCAAATGGATAGAGACAAAAATAATATCTGCAACACCCTGACCAACTAGAGGAGAGATTTTTTAGACAATGTAGTTCTCACCACTGCTTGGACTCTCTTTCCAAGCTTCATTATTTGGAATGTTTGGAAAGAGAGGAACAACCGAATCTTCAAATATGAAAAGAGGACTTCCAATTGAATTTTTGAGCTGATCTTAAAACAGCTCAAGGAAACGGTCGGTACCACTGTGCGAAATCCCCCTAAGAACCCCCCTTCGACTACTGACCTAGGAATTCTCTGTGAGCTTGGCCTGTGTTGAAGCCCTGAAAATCGGGTCGACAACAAGGGGGATACCCACCCGGTCCGGACCTTGGTTGGCAGCTCCTTATCCGTTTGGTATAGCGGGTCCGACTGGGGATAATGGGACCAGTTTCCTAATCTAAGGGTGTGTGTGTGTGCAGAGTTGGATGTTGCTGATCTAAGAATACTTAAAGCTAATCAAATTCAAACTTTTAAACTAAATCTATGCTATTGTAATCTAATGAAAAACAGCACATCTAATCTATGCTAACCCGGGGTGTATTTCTTCTATTATGCGATCTAAAAAGATTTCAAACAATAACTGGTAATAAAGATCATTCAGCTATCATAAGAATATAAATCAATTAAGATGAACTACTTTGCATAAAAAGTTAGGCAAAACAGTTGTGAACAACATATCGCATAATAAGTTATTCATATATCAGACATAAATAAATGGCTCCACCGTACAAAAGTGCCAAATGGTAACTCACACATTCATGCAATAACATATAAACAACTAAAACTGTATATCACTTTAAGAATATAAGCAGAAATGGCCAAGAGATAAAAGTACCATTTATGACTGATCCTACTCATAAGCTTCAAGCAAAAATGATTTATCTCTACTTGTTCTAACATCTACTAAGAGTACAAAAGTGCAACATCAGTAGCAGACATCAAATGCAAACATTAATAAACCTCGATCCATCCATTCATCAAAACCTCCTCTGAGGGTGCAGAAGTGCATGTTCTGAGGACAAGTTTTTGACAAATTTCTGGACCCTTCTTCAAATGCAATGAGAAGGGTTAAAATACTACTTCCTAATTCTAATAATAGTTTATTTACAAAATTTAGGATGCGGTTTTCAAATGACCGTCCTTTTTCTAATCTAATTTTAAAAAAAAAACAACATTCTAAATAAGGTTATTTCCGAATCTGATCTTTAAAGCTGCAAGTGTTCATCATGGGCTTGAGGAGAGTCGGTTGGCTGATTTCTGCTCTAAGCTGGGCTGCGAAAACGGAATCTATGAGAGCTGGCACTACTTTTTCGGCCGCGTTTATGATGCATTTCACAGTCATCCATTGACTATGCGGCTTGACCAAGTATGCCCAGTAACACTCCCAATTTAACCTGTTTAATGCTTGGATCGCTTTTCCCTTCTCCTGCGCCTTCCGCTTCCATTCTGCTTCCAGTCGTAGTTTATTTGGTAGATACCCTGGGGTGGTCTCTTCGATTAAATTTGCTCTGTGCAAATTTTCATTTACAAAGTCGATAAGAATGCTTGCTTGCGTGGCTGCTGTCTCCGCTGCTTGTTCCGCCTGCCTGATTTGATCGTCCCATTTATCAAAGAGAAATTCTTTATGATTCTCGTTTATTCTGGGTGCACTTTCTCTTTTCCCTTCATCTTCATCCTGCCAAGCCAATTTCTTAACGAATTGTGCATTGTAAGTCGCCTGCGGTTCAGGAAGATGATACATAAGCTTTAAATCTTGTGCAGCGAATGATCCGATGATCCCTTGTCCTTGAATCTTGAATTGTTTGTCGTTCATGTCTGCATTGTCAAGTATCCACTTGATCATATCCGTATATGGTAGAATTTTGGGCCTTGCTGCTATCCGATGAAGAAATGAGCATGCTAGCTCTTCTAAGGACGCTTCGGAAGAGCGTTGTGAGCCCGCGACAGCAGTAACCTTCATTATTCTGGGATTCTCCTCTTCAAGCAGTCTGTACATGCTTTCCCACGTCGATATCCCTGCGTCTTTGTTACAGGCTGTGTCTGTATACAAAGGTGCCATTTCCTTCATCTTTTCCTTCGCCTCAGAGCCCTGAGCTCTATTTTTCTTTCCCATCTCTTCCTGCGTATGGTTGCGTATCGTCTTTCGCTCTCCGTTCCTGCAGCTCACAAGTGAAATGGAAATGACTGATCAAGAAAGGTGATGGGAGAGTTTTAAATGCAGCAGATATATCAAATATGCCACCTTACGTGAAGTAATTCTTTACAAAAGCACGCGTCTACATTTCATTTAATAGCTGACAACTAATCCCTTTACTATCATTAAAAGCGCATGATCTTGAGTCAGATTATGGTAAGTGGCTTTCCTTGAATAGCGTGCTCAAAGGATTCGTAATGAAGTAATTTTACGATTTGCCTACGTAACATCGTAGATCACGCCATCGCAGATCGCACCATCGCAGATCGCGCAAACACACGAATATAACATCGCAGATCGCAGAAGTTTTATGCTTGCCAAATCTTGTCAGCTCATTTTCTGCGATATGCGATCTTGCGATCGGTGTTATCGCAGATCGGTAAATCTTGAAGTTTTTCCATTATGAGTGTTACTTTATTGCGATGCGATATATTGCTTAGCATGAGGGTCTTGTACATACCGATATTATAGCGAAATGGAGGCACTTCCTATCCTTTTTTGCAACGCGGCTTTAAAGATTTTTCCCTTATCATAGACTTAGGTTTTAAAATATTCAAAAGATCTTCCTAAGTTTACGATGGTAACCTTATTTTGAAGAAAGGAAACTCTTGCTTTTTCTAAACTTTAACTAAGGGTCCCCATTCATTTAGTATTTTGGACAACACTTAAATGAAAAAGGGGGGGGTTGTTGCTAGCCACAACAGCCTGCAAAACATATCTCCTCAGGGTCTGGATAGAAATCTTATCTCCCTGAAGAATGCAAATGATTTTTGGCATCTTCCTCCAAAGGGTTTTCTGAAATTCAACATAGATGGAGCTTCAAAAGGAAACCTGGATACTGTTGGTTATGGAGGAGTGTTAAGAGATGAGAATGGTAGTGTCCTCTTCATCTTCCACTGTCATCTGGGACAAGCTACTAATAACTTGGCGGAATTGATGGCTATGGAGCAATGTTTAGATCTCCTGAATCAGGAAAACAGGCAAAATGTGATAGTGGAGGCGGACTCTGAACTTATTATCAATTCAGTCAAGAAAATCAGCGGGGGAACTAAGCCAGAAAAAGCCTCAAAAAATTGGAGACTGATTCAGGGCTTTCAGTGGATACAACACCACCTATAGAGCCTTCGTACAGTTGACTTTAGGCATGTTCGAAGGTCAGTGAACAAGTTGGCAGACTTGCTAGCCAACCAAGGTGTTATCAGCACAGAGGATAGAGTGGCTTCAAATTGGAATGAGTTGCCTCAGAGCAGGTTAAAGGCGATTTTACATGAACAAGCAGAAAATGATAGGTCGGAGTTTTGTGGCAGAGCCTTGGACCAGGAACCAAGTTGACTCGACCTTTGCAATGGACTGCCTGTCGAGGGGCCTTGTTTCTTTTCCGACCAGCTTTTTGGTGGATGGTTCCTCCTTCATTAGCTCGGGCTGGGCGGGAGTCTCGACAGGCACTCTCGGCAGCCGCTTTTCTGGGAGTTGTCTGAATAGTATCGGAAAACTGGCTATGGAGAGGTTTCCTGGCGATCGCACACCCCGCAAGCGGAAAGCGGTTTTCTCGTTTTGGCAGCGATTCCTTTCAGGAGGAGGCACGTGGCGGTGGGGCCGGATTGAATACCGCCCCCATCGCTAGCTATTGTTCGGCATTCTTAGTAGGTGCGATATGACCCATGACCGTCAGATCCATTATGGTAAATCAACGGCGGCGAAAGGTCGAGCAGGTTGGGGGATTTGCCAGTTAAGTGGCGTGCTTCTTCCCTCTGCGATTTTGTCCGGTGTCGTTGATTTGGGCCCGTCGGATCTTCTTTGTAGATTCAGGAGTACACTTTGTTTGTCGGCGGGGTTTGCGTGGGCCCACCATTGAAGATTAGTTTCTTTGGGGCACGGTTCTCTCCATGGCCCGGAGGGCTAGTGGGGCCCTTTTTTCTTTTGCTCTGTTCCACTACTCTGGCTCATTTTTGGCTTATTCCTGTTTAGCTTTGCTGGGTGGAAAGGCTAGTTTTTTGAGGCCAAGACTTATGCCATGGCCCGGTCTCAGATCCTTTGGAGGGTCTCTCTCCTGCGCCACCTTTCTGGGTGGTTTTTTGTAAATTTGTATTTTATTAATGTTAAAGAAGGTACTACTCTTGCTTCAGGAAAAAAAAAAAAAAAGATCTATATAAACTAATGTTCTAGAAAGATAATTACTTCTACTCCAAGAGGAAATACTTTTATTCAAATATAAAATTTATAAAGCAATCTAGATTAATATCTACACACTACAATTCTTAATTGAAATAAAATAAAAGCAAAAAGAATGTGACCTAAACAAATATAACTATTTATGAAAGGAAGGAGATTTATATATACAATCCTATTTAAAAAGCATGTAAATGAATTGAAATCGATAGAAAACAAATGAAAAATTGTAAACAAATGATTGCAAAGAAATGAAACTAAGATAATGCAATTCTGGAAAAATAATGAAACAAACTGAACAGAATACTAAGCAAATAAATGAACCTTGATTGTCTGCAGGGGCCCTCCAAAAAATAACAAGCTTATAACTCTATCTCAACAACTAACTACGCATGATATTCATGAAAATACTTCTTCAATTAAAGAGGAACAAAGTCATGGAACTTCAAACTGTCAATTACAAATTACATATACATCTGTGTGTGTCCTATTTTTGTTTATATATATATATATATATATATAGCATTTGCGCCCAACAGTTTTGAGATTTTCATGCCTTAAAAACTTAAAGACAATCCTAATCTAAATGTTATTCTAATAATGGAAAACTATAACACTTCTCAACGATTTTCTATTTGGAAATAAAATCGAAGAGTCGTGATTGAATTGAACTCTTGCTACTCAGTTCATCCACGCGTTGACCCGCTTCCTTGACTGCACCACTGGGTGATTCCCTTGATGATTTGGCTCAGACGAATAGGAGGAGATCAATTCATGTCTGCCCATGTTCTTCTTTGCTTGGTTAGCGCACTAGAACCCGATGTTAGAAAATTATATATTACAGAGCAATGGAACACATAAAATATTACAGAAATATAAACAAAAAAACGCATAAGACAAGAGAGACACAGATATACGTGGTTCACCCAGTTTGGGCTACGTCCACCCCGAACAGCCAGTCCTTCCTTTCTATTATCTAGCAAAATGAAGAGATACAACCTACAGTAGATTCACTGTAATATCCTATGTTTTCTCTCACAGTCTCGCCTCTCTGTTTCTCGCTCAGAGAATACACATCTATTTCACAGCCTCAAATACAATGCCCTCATACAAAGAGAGGGGTTTCCTTCTAGGGAAAAAAAACCCTAACTAAACATAAGTTATACCGTCAGATCATCTGCCTAATGAATGGCCCAGATTGACTAGAAATTACTATACTTTTACAAGGAAATTTTACATCTATTTTTGGCTTCGGGGGCGCTGCCCCCGAACCCCCCAGCCGGGGGGTATCGGCCCCCCCCCCGGACCCCTGTGGGGGGGACAAGTCCCCCCCCCGCATGGAGGGGTGTACAAACTTCCTGGGGTAAACATCCAGCTGAAACAAAATACCTCTGAACAATCATGCTCCACACACAACAATCTCCCACTTGGAGAATGATTGTAGCAACTCCACCGCTGCTTCATTTGCTGGACAATGACTCCTCTTTGGACCTGGTTGTTTCTCATCTTCATCGTCATCCTTGAAGACCAAAGGAAACTGAGCATGTTCTTAGTTTCTCCCTGGTTACAACTTTTGTTAGCATGTCTACAGGATTCTGGCTAGTGTATATCTTTTCCAGCTTCAACTCTCCATCTTCCAACACTAATCGTATGAAATGGTACTTGAGTTGTATGTGTTTAGTCCTGGAATGAAATGCTGAGTTCTTTGCAAGATGAATGGCACTTTGGCTATCACTGTATAACGTGCCCATATCATGCTCCTTACCCAATTCACCCATAAACCTTTGTAACCAAATCATTTCTTTACTAGCCTCTGTAGCAGCAACATATTCTGCTTCTGTTGTTGAAAGCGCAACAACACTTTGGATTTTTGAAACCCAACTGACAGTTGTTCCACCAACAGTAAATACATATCCTGTAGTGCTCCTCCTATTATCTCTATCACCTGCCATATCTGCATCAACATATCCCTGTAGAGAAATGTTTGAACCACCAAAGCATAATGCTTGATTTGTGGTACCTTTCAAATATCTGAGAATCCATTTCACTGCCATCCAATGTTCCTTTCCTGGATTGTTCATGTACCTGCTTACAACTCCCACTACATGTGCAATATCAGGCCTTGTGCAGACCATTGCATACATTAAGCTTCCAACTGTTGATGCATATGGAACTTTAGACATATAATCCATGTCTTCTTGGGTCTTTGGGAACATTTCCTTACTAAGTTTGAAATGGCTAGCAAAAGGTGTACTAACTGGTTTTGCATTGTGCATATTAAATCTTTTCAACACCTTTTGTATGTACTCATTTTGAGACAATGTTAATTTGCAATTTTTCCTGTCTCTAGTGATTGTCATACCAAGGATTTGTTTTGCAGCTCCCAAATCCTTCATTGCAAATGAATTTGCCAATTTTCTTTTGAGCACATTTATTTCTTGCATGTTAGACCCTGCAACAAGCATGTCATCTACATATAATAACAATATAATATAGTTGCCATCATTTTGTTTTTTCATATAAACACAATGATCAGAGTGACATCTAGTATAACCTTGTTCAGACATAAACTTGTCAAATTTTAGATACCACTGCCTTGGAGCCTGTTTTAAGCCATACAAGCTCTTCTTCAACCTGCACACTAGTTTCTCCTTCCCTTTCACCCCATATCCTTGTGGTTGCTGCATATATATCTCTTCCTCCAAATCCCCATGGAGAAAGGCTATCTTTACATCTAACTGCTCAAGATGCAAATCTTCAGCTGCTACTAGACTTAAAATAGTTCTGATTGAAGTCATTTTAACAATAGGAGAAAATATTTCATCAAAATCAATACCTTTCTTCTGTGCAAACCCCTTCACCACAAGTCTAGCTTTGTACCTCTGTATTCCTCCATCTTCTTCCTTCCGCCTGTAAACCCATTTATTCTTCAATGTAGTTTTCCTGCAGGCAACCTGACTAAGTCCCAAGTCTGGTTATGCATTAAGGAGTCCATCTCTTCTTCCATGGCTACCTCCCACTTCTTCCTGCTTTCAACCTGCATTGCTTCTTCATAACATTCGGGTTCACCAGAATCAGTCAACAATAAATAATATAATGAAGGAGAGTATCGTTCAGGGGGTCTACTTATCCTGGTAGATATTCTAACACCACTTTCAGGTGTTTGGGGTGCCTATTGCTGTTGTGGTGGTTGTTGTTGTTGTGGTTGTTGATTATTATTATTTTCAGGCACCTTTACTTTTTCAGTGATTTCGTCAAGAACTGCATATTCCTTGTTTTCTTTTTCTTGCTTCTTTTCGTGCAACTGATTCTTATACAAGACCTTTTCATTGAATATTACATCTCTGCTCCTAATGATTTTGTGATTTTCATAATCATATAAGCGATAACCAAAATCATTAACACCATATCCAATAAAGGTACATTTCTTTGACTTTGCCTCAAGCTTTGTTATATTTTCTTTATCAATATGGACAAAGGCCTCACAACCAAAAGGCTTTAAAAAAGAGTAGTTTACCTTTTTTCCTGTCCATGCTTCCTCTGGAACACCACCATCCAAGGAAATTGAAGGCCCTCTGTTTATTAGATAAACAACAGTATCTACAACATCTGCCCAAAACTGTAAAGGCAATCCTGCATGCAATCTCATGCACCTTGCACGCTCCATGATTGTTCTGTTCATCCTTTCTGACACACCATTTTCTTGTGGTGTTCTTGGAACTGTCTTCTCTCTGCGAATTCCATGCTCTGAACAGTACCTATCAAACTCTTTGTTGCAATATTCACCTCCATTGTCTGATCTAAGACACTTCAATTTCTTTCCTGCCTCAATCTCAACCAAAGCTTTCCATTTCTTGAAAGTATCAAATACATCAGATTTATTCTTAATACAATAAATCCAAGTTTTTCTAGTTGCATCATCAATAAAAGTAACATAATAATGAGAGCCACCGAGAGATGATACCTGAGCAGGTCCCCATACATCTGTATGCACAAGCTCTAATTTTTCGCTCTTCTTTTCTTTCCCAACTCTGAGAAATCTGACTCTCTTATGTTTTCCATAAATGCAATTCTCACAGAAGTCCAAATCAACATTCTTCAAACCCAGCAACAAATTCCTTGAGTGAAGAATCTTCATCCCCTTTTCCCTCATGTGTCCGAGCCTATGATGCCATAATGCTGCATCTGATCCTTTGGAAGTTAAAGCATTAACAGAGTTAGAAATACCATTGCATAAATACAATGTACCAACCTTTTCGCCTTTTGCTATTACCAGGGCTCCTTTGGTGACCTTCCAAGCTTTATCTGTGACAGTTGTCACACAACCTTCACAGCCTAACTGCCCTGTTGAAATCAGATTTTTCTTTATATCTGGAACATGCCTTACCTCCTTTAGTAGCCATTGGTTTCCATTCTGTTGTTTTACAAGAACCTTACCCATTCCAACAATTTTACAGGGTTTATCATCACCCAAACGAACTTGTCTAAAATCTCCTTGAACATAGTCATGAAAGTATTTCTTATCAGGTGTGGCATGGAATGGGGCCCCTGAATCTACCACCCAGGAATCAGTAATATTTTCGAAAGAAAGAATCAAAGCATCTTGTAACACCTCACCTGTCACATTTGCTTCATGCTTGTTTTCTTGCTGTGCATCTCCTTCTTTTCCCTTCCGAGATCTACAGTCTTTCTTTAGGTGTCCTTTCTTTCCGCATTTCCAACACACTATCCCCGATCTGGACTTGGATCTACCTTTCCTTGATTTACTGCGATATCCTAAGCTCTTTCCTCTTTCCATTTTTCTTCCCCTAGACTCTGCACTCAAAGCATTACCCGATGTCTCACTGGAGATTTTTCGTCGCATTTCCTCGCTAAGGATAGCACCAACAACATCATCAAACTTTAAAGTACTAGATCCAGAGACAAAGTTACTAATGTCCATTACTAAACCATTCCAATTTTCTGGCAATGAGCACAAGAATAACAGAGCTCTAACTTCATCTTCAAAGTTTACCCCTACAGAACTTAACTGACCTGTAACTGTATTAAAATCATTTAAATGATCTACAACAGATCCACCTTCCAACATCTTCATATTAAATAACCGTTTCATAAGAAATACCTTGTTTGAGGCCGAGGGTTTTTCGTATAGTTTCGACAACGCCTGAATCAAACCCTTTGTCGTTGTTTCCTTCGAAATGTTGAAGGCCACTGACGCAGCGAGGCACAACCATATTGTTCCGAGTGCCTTTCTATCGATAAGGTTCCATTCTTCATCTATCATAGCCGTCAACTTCTTTGTTTTTCCGCTCAATGGTAGGTACAGATCTTTCTGATACAGATAATCTTCCATCTGCATCTTCCATAGCAAGAAGTTTTGGCTGTTGAATTTCTCAACTCTAAACTTACCATCTTCCGCCATTGCTCCCACTCGAACAAGGAACCCTTCTTTCCTGCGAGTTTATCAGCCAAATAGACCTTCGGCTCTGATACCAGTTGTTAGAAAATTATATATTACGGAGCAATGGAACACATAAAATATTTCAGAAATATAAACACAAAAACGCATAAGACAAGAGAGACACAGATATACGTGGTTCACCCAGTTTGGGCTACGTCCACCCCGAACAGCCAGCCCTTCCTTTCTATTATCTAGCAAAATGAGGAGACACAACCTACAGCAGATTCATTGTAATATCCTATGTTTTCTCTCACAGTCTCGCCTCTCTGTTTCTTGCTCAGAGAATGCACATCTATTTCACAGCCTCAAATACAATGCCCTCATACAAAGAAAGGGGTTGCCTTCTAGGGCAAAAAACCCTAAACTAAACATAAGTTCTATCGTCAGATCATCCGCCTAATGAACGGCCCAGATTGACTAGAAATTACTATACTTTTACAAGGCAATTTTACATCTATTTTTGGCTTCGGGGGTGCTGCCCCCGAACCCCCGCCAGGGGACCGCTGGCCCCCGGACCCTCGCGGGGGGGACAAGTCCCCCCCACGTGGAGGGGTGTACAAACTTCCTGGGGTATACATCCAGCTGAAACAAAAGACCTCTGAACAATCATGCTCCACACACAACACCCGACAAACCATGAAGGTAGCTTGCGGAATCATAAAACAGCTACAAATTCGTGTTAATTATGTAGTTATTACAATATTTAACTAATAATAAGGCACATTAACAAGTATGAAAAATAAGACATCTGAATACCTTACCATGTCAAAATATTTTATTTTATTATTTATTGGAGTTGATAGTAGCGATGAAAAGAGGAAAAATGGATGGAAAATGATGTCAAAAACAGAAAAATCATGAGACTCTAAACGTACCATGGCGTTTAAACACACTGTGAGTCAAAGACATGCAGGCACAAACTCTCAAACTATGAAGATGACTGAACATAAAGAAAGAAGAAAAAATTTGTTTTGCGACAGTACTTGCCACATACAACTCCTCCGATGACAATACAAATGGAGGATGTGAAAACTGTAAGACGTATTGATTTTCAGTAGGTGCGATAGAGTGATGAGGAGCCTCAAAAGATTCAACACTATTCTGATTGGAAGCGGAACTAACCTCAAGACTACAAGAACTTGACACAACCCCCAACTTGGGCTGAAGTGCCTCAACAACTTGGGGAAGTTCCAACTCAGCTGAAGGTAGATCGTCACAGATCGGTAGCTGTGAAATATTAGTAGCGGAAAAATCAGAATTGTGAATCACAAACATAGGCATCCTCATGATCTGATGAATCACAAAGAGTGGAAGATGAAAAATGATAAATTTCACCCTCTAAGTTTTTAGAAAGATGAGATGAGAGATTGGAAAGATGAAAAGTAGAAGATTCATCCTCTCCACATCTAGATGAAAAGCTAACATTCCACGTGTTCTGTGAATGATCATAAGTATTAACATCATCATAAACTAATTTTTCACAAGATTCAACAAGAATGACATAATCGTGTAAAATGTTGGGATGATGAAGGAAAGGTATGAAAGGAAGAAAATCATCCTTCGTCGCAGATTCTTGTTCAGTTATGGACTCCCACAAATAATCAATGTGAATGATATCGCAAGTTGGATGCTCAACACCAACTCCATCGAAAACTTGATCCTCATGAACATCATAAGAGAGATTCAAAACAGGTGAACACAACACCTCACAATCCGGAGGATCAGAGGTACCAAAGGATGGAGGACAAGGAGATAACATTTCATCACAACCAACAGACTCACAGTCCAAACTTGGGTTGATATTCTAAGTATTGTGAGGTGGGAAAATATGGTAGTAGATCAACGGATGACTTCCCAACTTCCCCCACCTCAACCTGTGGAACTAGAGTTTTTTTATGAGAAGGGGACGAAGGGTCACTTGGGACAGCAACCTTTTCCATTGCAAATTTAGAATCTTTAACACCGATGTATGTTGGTACGGGTTCGAAGGATTCAAGCTCATGCGGATTTTCTGAAATGTGAACAAGATATTGAAATCTCCCTAACAATAAAGGCCAATCAACTTCATCTTTAGGAAATTCAAAAAAAATACATGAAACGATTGTGAAAATGATGCAGTGATTCATCAAGTGATTTTCGCAATTCCAAAATTTTCTTGCACAGATGTTTACGATCATACATATCAAAAGCACGAAACAATTTTGTGACAAGATGTTCGAAAGAGTGTATGGAGGCATCAGACAATGTGTGACACCATTCCCTTACACGCCCTTCAAACGTGAGAATGAAAAACCTACAACCAACATCCTCACATTGGATGTTTTGTTCAGTGCAAAATTCAAGAAAACGAGTAGTATGCTCAAATAAGATTGTTTCACCCTAACCATCAAATTTTAGAGTTGAAAAGTCATCTATGATACTCATTGTCACTTGCAGACTTATGTTTCTGGAAAAACATCTCGGTGGTTATGATTGTTGAAGAAGTAGTTAAATAAGTGCAGAAATTCAAAACAGACTTCAAGGGCTCATCTTGTCATTTGGACCTCCTTCTAGCGCCAGAAATGTTGATGGTGTTGGACCTGCCAACATTCAGGGGATCTCCCTGATATGAAGTCCCAACTAGACCTCACACCATTTGGAGTAGGATTCCCAGCAGTGGGTGGTAATGTTATGCCTTAACTGCGAAAACGCGCAAAGTGAAGTATGGTAACTTTGGGTGAGAGCAAGTGTGTGACCCTGTAGAGAGTCAAGTGTGATGCATGAAGGTTCCAACACACAAAGGGAAAAGGAAGTGCGCTCCTTAGAAGCCTATAATAGTACGCAGCTTGAAAGGAACACATGAGTGTAATGACATCATAAGCTAACATGCGGAATAGTCCACAAGTTAAAGTGATGAATTAACACAACAACACACATTCAACAAGATTCATACAAATGCAAACGAAATAGTTCATAATCATAAGTGTAAGTTAAATAATATACATTGAAAATACAACAAGAATAGTCCTATTATATTCATAACATATGCATGAAAGCATGCCAACTCTGATTTTATTATTATAAGTGAAAGTTCCATTCATACATAAACCATTGACAGACTACTGGCCCCAATAATGGAACATTAAATTCAAGAACACCTACTTCTCCAAAGAAGTATACTCTCTCTACGCTACAGATAATCCAAGGCTCTTCACAATACACACAAGCTCCTTCTAAGCCTAAGCCTAGCAAAAAGCTTGGCTCCCAAAATCCCTTTACATGAGTTATGAGGTTCCATTTCTAACAAGAGGGGGTGACCCTTCAACTCCCCTTTGTGACCTTTGGACTACCCTATGACTCTTCAACTTATTTACAAAATGACTCATTACATTACATCATGACTCTTCATATTCCAATATTGACACTTGGAATTTCATGTAACAACCCTCGTGAAAATTCCATGTAATAAAAGCTAATAAAGGCAAAATAATAACCACAGTTGATGGGACACTTATTCCAAGTTGAATGTTGAGCAAAAACATAATGATGGGGATCACTTGTGATTAATTAATGGCTAAGGAAATTAGCAAAGGCTTTGGAAAGGCAAAAGAGCATTTTTGGTACATTTATTTATGAAAATAATGGAAATTAGGAGAAAAGGGAGGTGAAAGGTCGCAAGTTGCATGTGAGGAGGAAAATGAAGGAAAATAATGGAAAATAAAGAATAGATGCCTTATTAATAAAAAGGCTTCTGGGGATTAGTTCACAGAATTTTTTCAGTTCAGTTTTGGAACTCTCTCTATTCTCTCTCTCATACTCTTGAACACAAAGTTTTATTGGAGCACTCTTGGAGAGTCTGGCATACTTGGAGTTTTGGAACAAGAAGGAAAAGGAAGAGAAGGAAATCACAAGAGGACATTGGGATCGGCAGCTACAATGAGTTTTTCTTTCAGGTACCGAGTTGCATGTATGATTTCCTCACTAGTTGCGTCATGCATGATATATGCATGTGGTTTATTGGTCATGATCTATCATTGGCATGGAAGATTCCCTGGATTGACAGTGGATTTTCCTACTTTCCATTTTTGGGATAGCCATGGTGTTGTGGGTTCATTTCTTTATTTTCTGGTTGGTTCTCATGTTTCCTTTAGCTTGTGTTGACTTACTAGTTCCTGGAAGCCCTAGTTGGACAAACACTCTGGAAGCCCTATAATTTTTTGGGTTGAGTTACTAGTCCTAGAAGCCTTGGTTGGACAAACACTCTGGAAGCCCTTGGTGGGTTGAGTTACTAATCCTCGAAGCCCTGGTTGGAAAAAAAACTCTAGAAGACAAGAGTAAGTTATGGGTTGAGTTACTAGTCTTGGAAGCCTTGGTTGGAACAAATGCTCTGGATCCCTCAAAGGCTTAGGTGGAGACCAATATGGTGATGGTTGTGATTTCCAACTGTGAGGTGGAATCATTATTTGATGAATTGAGGTGGTTTGGCCTCTGGAAGCCCTAGATGGTTTTGATTGATGTGTTTTATGAGATCCCACATTCATGCTTGGAATATGGCATGGGGGTGACTGGCTGAAGAGAGATTTGGCTCAGCCATGTCTACAGTCGAGTGGTTCGTGGAAGTCCCATAACTGTTTGGCCTTTTCATGATTAATATGAGGTTATTTCTCCTTTTTATTTCATGAGTATTGTACTGGTTTATATGTGGATTATATGGTTGATGTTTCCTTGGTATTTTTGTTGTTATTATGCTGGTTATGAACATGTATTATGACAGTGGTTATGTATGGCTCTCATCATGTTTTTACTTGTAAATGAATGAACAATGTATCTATGGCCTAATGGATGAAACTGCAACTAATGTGTTGAGGCATCAATGCTTCTTAGCGATTCTCATATGAGTATGAGACCCCTATGCTCAGATTTGTTGTTTAAACTTGTAGATTACATATTTGTGACATGTTTGACAAAATTCTTGTCATGGCTAATAGGGGTCCAATCAAGTCCTTGTTCAAGTAATTGCATTTGTATCATTGTTCTATTGTTATCTTTTATCCCTGAATTTGTCATTGATTTTTGGTCAGTGACCTGGGCTCTCGGCCTAAAAAAGTGCCTCAAATCCCAAGGACGCAAGCACAACATTAGGCAGAAAATTCCTTGGATGCAGTCATACCCATGTTGCGGGAGCATCCAGAGCCTCCTAGAGGCATGCATGCCCATATCAAGGGAGTGTCTAGGAGTTTAATGGTTTAAAAACTCAATGGAACCTAGAGGTTGGTTACCTGAGAGGGTGGAATGGTTCCTGGGAGTCCTATTACTAATGTGGAAGGTTTGTATGGTGTGTTTCCATTGGTTCCACTTCCTTAAGGTGACTTAGGAAGTCGAATCATATCATGGTAACTTCTCATTGCATGTTTACCCCGGTTGGTCAGTTACTTGAGTAGATGTGGGAGGAGGGTGTTACATTTCACTTACAACATAATTACAAATAATATTAAAATTTACACTTCTACCCATATAAGACAAAATAGAGTAGAGAAAACTTGACAGCCTAACAAGACAAAACACTATGATGCTTGAGTTTAGGGAAACTCTAGCTCAACAACTTCCACTTGATGCTTCTCAGTCACATATTTGTTCCAAGCTTGGTATTGTGCGATGACATCCCCAAACTATGTGATGGTGTATGGACGGAAGTAGACTCTAGCCTCCATAGCATCTAGGTTCAATGACTTGGAGCCAGTTTTAACATCCCTCTCAAGCAAGAGAAACATTTTTCTAATCAGGACATGACCACTAAAGTAATTATTCATGTTCTATCCATTCATCTCCAAATCCTTCTTGGTGGCAATCTGTCTCAACTGCTACAAGTACTCTTCGATCTCCTGCTTGACCTGGTGTCTGCATTTGTCTTTAGTGAGCGAGTCAATTCATGGGATCCTTTGTGTTTTCACCATGAAATCCAGTCTATTTCACAACCGTACATATGAGGCCTGAATACTTCCAATGAACGAGTTGAGATGCTTGTTGTTCTAAATAAATATTTGAACCCATGCTTTCTCCAGCTCTACTTGTGGCTTCATTTTATTTTGCAAGTTAAGCGTTGCCCCTTTGTATCGCATTGTCCATTCCTGCATAGCGACAATGGCAGCTTGTACATTTCTTTTGACAAAGTCTCTGCTCTACTGTTGTAAACCATGCAAGTGAAAAATTTTCTTATGTATGGTTTTGAGCTCCTCATAAAGGTCCAGCATGGTCTTTCCAAGTGTTGATACTTCACCAAGTATCGTTACTCTCATTTCCTCCAAGTAGACCTGTTCAGAGACTACGTTCTGTGTTGTTGAACAGAGTTGTTCTATCTCTTGTCGGGCATCCTATAAGTTCTGTGTCAATTGCTTATTCTTGGTTGTCAAATACTGAGTGTTTGATCTTGCTGCACCTAGAAGGCCAATTTGGCTTCGGCAATGGAATTTGGATTCTTTCTGGTGTCTACCACTATCACCCTCTTTCTAGTGAATGCAAGTGATGCATGATCATCTAGAAAAATATTTCTCTATGCTTGTACAATTCTCTTCTGGAATTCATCATAAGACATTGTACAAGTCCATTACTGGATCATCATCAAGAGGAACAACATCCCCTTCTTCGCCGGAGCTAACTCTATTGCTAGAGGTGATGGAGACTGAGCAGTGACCTGTCATGCACTCAACACTAGGTTAACATCCTCATTATGTGGCACCAAATCCAACTCCATATCTGCAACTTCAATTAAGTCTTCAATCTGCCGAGAAAGCTCCCGATCCTGCATCTGTTTCACCCTCCTCCTCTGCTACTGGTTGGTTTTTTTATTTCTCTTCAACTTGTATTGGCATTGTTTGTTCTACTATGGTGCCTTTCCTTTCTTTTTCTTCTTGCTTCTGTTTATCTTCTTGTTCTTTCCTCCTCAACTCCCATTCTTCCTTCATTTCTTATTCTGCTTGCTTCAATCTTAGTTCTACTTCCTACAAGATCTTCTTTTCTCTCTTCCTTCACTCTGCTCTTTGTATCCTCTGCTCCCTCTTTGCTTCTGCTCCTAAAGTTTCTTTCATGATAATAGGAGCTGCTTTCATCTTGCAACTTTGTTCCTCCTATGGATTGTCAACAATCTTCCTTTTTCCCTTGTCCTATACGGGATTACTTATTTCTGTTGGTGTTGCTTCTAGAGTGGTCCTCTAGATCTACCTCAAAGAACTTTGCTGAAAGAGCCTCATTAACTTGCTTCCATGTTAGTGTTGACTCCTTTTCTATAAGCAGTTGAGTGTTCGCATATACTAGCAAGTCTATTGGTGTTTGCTCAACTACTTCCGTAGTACTGCTTTCAATGGTCCCTTTTGAAGCAACTTTCTTTGGTTCCATGGTAACAATGACTGCTAGAAGAAAGTGCTTCACAAGTGTGGTACTTGTGGGACAAAAAGGACACTCATGGCAAGCAAATATCAGTCTTTAGTAAATATACTTACGGGGCATGATCAAGCAGCAACCCAGGTATGTGATGGGAAGAATTGCACAATTTTCATTGTCAAGAGGGACTAGATACCTATGTGAACTATGAACTATGCAGTCCCAGCAACAAAGGATGAAGCTTGAGGCTTCGGATTGTGCAATGTGTAGTCTCAGCCTGAGCAGAGACTAGGAGAGACTGCACATTGTGGTGTCTCAGTGGCTAAGGTCACAAGCTGACGCTTGGAACTACGTAGTGCGCGATTAGGGCCAACCTTTACTATGCATTGCACTGTTCCAGAGGTCAATCTTGTGACTTGAGCCTTAGGATTGTGCAGTTCCCAGTTGAGAAAGGCAAGATTTGGCCAAGGAAAGTTTAGATCTGCCCGGTGGAAGTGTGAAAAACAAGTAGAAGTGAGTGATGATATGAGCTTGAGTGAAAAATTGACTAAGTGTGAAATAATTAATGTGGATCAAGTGCAGAAACTAATCAAATAGAAGGAAAATCAAGTATGTGAGTAGAGTCGCCGCAACGGCAACCATTGGTGCAAAAACAGGAAAACTGATGCGGAACTTGTGAAAGGAAAATGAAAACTTATAACAACACTTGTACAAGTTAAAATAATTTGAAACTTCAGCAACCATGAAGAGAAAAAATCACAACAACACTCACACAAGAGAAACGACAGAAAAAAGCAGTAAAAGATCACCCAGAAGAGTGACGATGATTGCACCGAAGTATCCTTGATCCCCTTAGTAATGCTAGATCTCCATTATCGTATTTGAAAATAGTCTCTAGAGGCATCAATTAACTAGATTTGAGAAAATGAGGGTTTACAACGCGCATGCCTAAAATCAAGGAAAAGTGACACTTGACGGAAACTTCTAAAAATAGCAATGTGCCACCTTCGGGAAACTAATAATGGATCCCTACTTCCTAGGAATGATTTTTTCCCTTTAGTTTTCTTTCCTTTCCAGGGAAAATTTTCATGCACACTGTGGGGAAAGGTTGCGTAGTTCCGAGGAACTGTGCAACTTTCCAGCTTAGCGCACTGCGCAACTTTTGAGCTCAGTGAGGGATTGCACAGTTTCTAGGCTCAGTACTAGGATTCCTTCCATGACTATACAGTTTATGAGCTCAAGGCTAACTATCAATAATAACTTTGCAATTCCCATCATCAATGTTGCTTGCCCTCAAGGATTACGCAGTTTCTAGAGGCAAGCCCAGAACTGTTGTGAAACCAAGTCGGGAGATGAACTTGTGAGTTAGAAAGACCAGTTAGATGTGTAAACAACAAAGCACAAGCACAAATGAAAAAGATAATTCTTATTCAAAGCGTGAATACCTGGATCAATTCAAGATGATCTCCTGTGGATAGGAAGGAAGGCTCCAAAATAAAAGCATAGGCAAAATTTTGGAGGGTGGTTGTAGCCGCTACAATAATTCTTTTCAGCATAGATCAAGGCATACTTCAATATTGTTGATTTGTCTGCTCCCTTTGAGTCCAAGGCTCATCTAATAAAATATCTCTCAACATGAGTATTCTTGTCACAAGATTTACTTTCTTCTTCCATTATTTTCATCTACTACCATAGCCATGGCATCCTTTATCATGTACCTACAATCCTTACAAGGAAGCAAAGGAAGAATAAATACAACCAAGCAAGTTATACAAAGACAATAGACTAATAATAAAAATAACAATAATAGTAATAATCAAGAGATATAAAATACTTATCTTTTGAGAATATGTCAACCCCCACTTGACCTAAGCCTTCACTTTGCAAAAAAACCTTGTCCACATCATCATCATGATGGAATTCCTTCCTTGCAAGAGATAGGGTTTCTTCTTTCAACTGAAATGCCCAACCCTAGGGTTATAAACCCTAGGTATTTCTTATCGAAATTTGGTTGCTTGCACTTAGGGTATTCAAATATTTGATATTCAATTTTATATTCAAATGTCAAAACCCTAGATTCTTTATGAGATAAAATCCATTATTGTCCTTAATCATTCAATCATCCTTGGTCACATCAAACTAGGTAGCTCGGCTTCTTCAAATTATTGTAGCAATGGATTTCATCAAGGAAGATCTCAGTACCCAAGTCCTTAAATCATACATGGCATCAATACTTTTAGAAACATAGATCTTTAGTAATGATAGAGAAATATCAGATCTACAAGAGCTTTGATCTTCATCCTTGAAGAGGAACTCAACCTCTTTTCCACTGTAGGCAAGCTTTCTTCAAAGGTATGAATAGAGATAGTGATACCTTTCTTTCATCTTTCAAAACTGAGCAACCATAGTTTATGAAATAGATACCATTCTTCTAAATATGTAATGCAGAGATACATCTAGCTTTTGAACAACATCATCTCACTTCAATCTTTTGATATATGAGTAAGGTCACATATTTTCACATGTGGCTATATTGTTGTGAGCCAATGTCTTTTCTCCTTGCCATAATTTTATGCCACACATTAGCAATATCAAAGATTATTCAGTAAAGTGGAGGGACACCTTCAGTACTTACAGTTGTCCTTAAATATTCCTCACAGTCCCATGACTAACTAACTCATTCCAGCAAGGTAATAACTTAAGGTTCATGTCAACAAATGTTAGTGCTTAGCAATCTGCTTCAACAGTCTGTCTTTGGCAACATCTTCAAGTGTTCAATGTTATTTGTTTCACATCTTACAAAAGAGAGAAGCATACCAAACTGTGTACCTTCAACACTTATATATATACAAGCTTATTGAAATCAACCTAGGTCATACTTGAATTCATCATTACAATTGTCCTTCATATAATGCATAGATATAGTCTTCTGGTTGAGGCATATCATTAGCTCCAAAGAATATTGTAGACCCATATTTCATCCTTCCTGACAAATCTCCTCTAATGATAAGAGATCAAATACTTCAAACAAGGGTTATACATACCTCACATCTAAAGAGTTCAAGGAGGCATCTCTCAGACATTTATGAATCATGCTTTGCAATATGCTTCATATCCAACCTTCTTGGTAATTGCTTGCATTCGAGGCTTCTTGAATTTTGTTGGTCTCTTACTCATCTTAGAACATTTGTTAGCAAATTTTGATAATTGATACAGACCTTTCTGCAAACTCATAGCTTTGATGGTCTCCTTGAAGATCAAGCTTCATATTTTCCTTGTGCTTTGCATGGAAACATATCTACAAGACTTCAGGATGACAACACTTAGATGACATTATTATTTTAAATCGAAAGGCATGATTCAGACTTCTTTTTATCCAAAAATGTAGTAAACTTCAACCTTCTGTAGTGTTATCACTCTGTAAAAACCCTTTAGGCTGAGGAAAGGGCTACAGAGGTAACCACAAACTGCTTTGGGCTAGAGACTGATCCTTTCTAGCCGAAGGGGGATCCCTCAACTAATGAAAACTAAAGAATTGACTCTATATCATACAGACACCAATTCTTAAAATGTTTGGATTTTGATAATGGGGGTGGTAGAGGATTCTAAGAAAAACTATCAGTTGTAATAGTGATCTCCCTATTGTGACATGTTGATGTATTTCCAACCAACTTCATATATGGAGGCTTAATTAGTACAGCTTCAAAATGGATAACGAATTGTAGTATAGAAAAGATAAGGGTATCAAGACATTTATCAAAAGAGCAGAAATAATAACATTTTATCACTGCAACTCAGATCAATGACCATCAAGAAGAAAAGACAATACTTTCAAAGGCATACATATTTCATTTGCAACTGAAATATACTCGGTTCAATCAGACATGAGCATGTAAAATGAATTCAAGTATAATTGTCCCTTACACCTTTAAATCAGTATGAAGAAAACAGACAAGAGAATGACATATAAACTGAGAGAGAAAACTTATTCCGAAAACATCCATACCATAAGAATCTCCATAAATCGACTGGAACCCCTTCAATATTAAGGCATGATCAATAAAACTAAATCAGAAGCATAACTGCAATAAATCCTCTAGAAATTGTGAAACCAACAACAACCTTGTCTGTCTTCATTCATGAAAATATATAATAGATAAATGGATCAGAATAAGTTTAGGTTCATTGCACCTTCGATCCAACAGAGGATCGACCCAAAACTTAAACAAAAACAGTAAATTATTGTTTTTTAATGCCTTTCATCAAGACATATAGAATAAAACACCTTTTGTCTTTCAAAAACAACTTTATAATACAAAATAGCTTGAAAAAGTCTTCAAACTGATAAAAATGACTGAAATAGCAAAAACATGAAAGTTGCCTTTATGAATGTTAAAAAGCTTGCGCAGCAGGAGTGCAATTCCCAAAAATTTATCCTTCTAGAACTAACACGTGGAAGGAAGTTGAGGCGGTGAGATGGACACCACATGTACCCCACGCCAACAGCTTCAAAACCTGATAGGTGGACATCATCTAGTGTACGTGAGAGGGTCAG
Source organism: Pinus tabuliformis (assembly GCA_031772625.1). Classification (NCBI taxonomy): domain Eukaryota; kingdom Viridiplantae; phylum Streptophyta; class Pinopsida; order Pinales; family Pinaceae; genus Pinus; species Pinus tabuliformis. Next base: position 1,708,302,712 of record CM062819.1, read on the forward strand.
AGCATGGACTACGTAGCGAGTGCACAGCACTTGCGTAGAAAAATTGTTGCAATTGTTCTTTAAATGCCTTTCAGTGCTCCTGAATGTTTTCATGACACTTTATGTCGATCAACATATGAACTTCAACATATCAACATATCATAAAATTAAGACAAAACTTGAAAATAAGAAAGGAAGCCCGATCACTTCCTTTTCCTCTTGCTTGATATTTCACTGCTAGAAGTCTTGATGTTGGGAGCCTTGGACTTGGAATCTGGAGTAGTGAGGTCATGTTTCTCAACAAGTGGTTATAATGTAGGTGTGGCTTTGAATTTAGGATCAAATTTAGGTATCTTCATGAGAGGAGGTATTACAACTGCTCCCTCATATCTCTTTAGAAATTTATGTGCCTCCTCCAAATCTTGCCTCATACTTCTCAGCTGAGCATTCAAGACCAAGTTTCTAACATACAAATTTCTATAATGTCTCCTAACTGGTTGTGACCACTTGAAAAAATGCTTACTCCTGTCAAGAGATTTGGATGCCTCTTTGACTTCATGGTCATAATTTTCAAGAATATGTTGAATGGAATTTCTATACTCCAGATTTTGTTGTCTAAATTGATTGACCTGGTCTTTACTTTCCTCTAACTCCTCCGGGCACCTTTGATACTCTTTCCATTGGTTGAATGGGGGTCTTCAAGGAGCTTTAGCTATTGGTTTCATTTGTTGCACATATTTAAACTTTGATTTGAACACCGTGACTGTTGGCTCACTAGGCCCCACTACAACATTCTTAGCTTGTTCAATGAAAGCAACATATTTTTTCTTCCCTTTGGCAACTACTGCAAGTGACTCTATATTCTCCTCTGCCAGTTTAATAGCTTGTTTTATATATATGTTATGTTTCTCCAGAAATGTTATTCTCATCTGGTTTTTAAATAGTACCTCTCTCATCTTTATTATCTTAGGGACCTCTTCTTTGTACCGTACAACAACTTTTTCAAGTGGTGTTATGTCCTCCTCATAGTTTGATTGCACCATTTTTGGGCCCTTGACCTCATCCACTTTATCATCAACCTGCACATTTGTCTTCTTTTCTTCAGAAATTTCCACAATTGTTTAAGGGGTTGCCTCTTCTTGGGTCTTTTTAACTCTAGACCTCGTTCTAGGTCTCATCACAAACTCATCTTGGATTGTGTCTTCAATTTTGACCTTAAGTTTGGCTTGTTGAACTTATGTCATATGTTCTTTTGTTTCTTTTTCTACCTTGTCACCCTCCATGCTTTGCAATTTAGATTTCTTGCTCAACTTTCTTGCAAGTTTCTTGCTTGGCTTGGCACCTTCCTTCTTTATGGGTTTCATTTTCATGACTAAATGGATGCTCTCCTTTTTTGCATTTTCTTTCTTAGGCTCTTCTTTATCTTTCACTGATGGTGACCTAGTTTGTGGCAAGAAATCAATACTTGAAAGAAAATCAAACCAAAGCATTTTCTTTCTTTCAAAAACATGCTTAACTAAGATTTTGATTAAAGAAAAATGGAACATACTTGAAGCATGGTTATCCTTTTGAATTTGTACATTCGTGGCCATTCTTTCTAGACTCTTAAGCACGAAATAAGGGAGGTTCATTAGATTGCTTTCAGTGAAATTCAATAGTAACCTAAGACGGGACTAGTATATTCTATTGAACCTACCCTCGCAGGTGAAGTATCTTTGGATAACCTTCAGAAGGTCGGCTATTCTTGAAGATAAATGATGGGGAAGGTGGAAGCAAACTTGTCAAGATACTCTGGTTTCACAAACTGCTTGTAAGCCAAAACGTCTAATTCATCCCCCTTGAACCATTTATCCCCTGTTGTTGGGTGGTTGGTTGCATCAGCAGTAAACTTCTCAGTTTATATAATCTACAGGTCTCCTAGTTTCACTCTGTTGTCTTGAAAATTAAGAGCAAATAAGCTAGCAAGTTCAGCATTGTGACCTACTTTCTGAATCTTCTAACAGAAAGGGATGCACCATGTGTTCTCAAAAGCCACTCTAATGGTAGGGGATGAATTGAGCAAGCTCAAAGTGTTGGGTTCAGTGTATACATGGTCTCCTCCTTTTTTGCTAATAGTAGGGGCCATCCTATCTCAACACCTAGCAGGTTGAATTTTACTTTAGGCTATGACTACATGTACATACCCAAAGGAATGAATATAACCACGAGTGACAACACAACTCTATTTAAACAATTGTGATAGCAAGATAGCGACAACGTAGTTTATGTGGTCGCATACAAGTAGGAGACTTTGAAAATTTAAAAGACATCTACTCTTAATCGCTTCAGGAAACATTCATCATCCAAATTTCATGTCTATAGCAATGCAAAAGCACATTTAGAGGCTTAACTATGTTTTTCAAACAGAACAGAGTGTGCGCAGCACAAGTTTCTAACAGGGATAGACACGACTTTGACGCAGTATCCAGGATAAATAATAATGAGAACTTGAGGAAAGGTGATTGACTTCCTACCTCTCCACTCTCTGCATTCAAACCGTGTGCTTAAGACTAGCCTGAGATGCAACCCCTCTTTATGCAGAAAAATGCAGCACCATACTCGAATTGTTCTACAACCTGTAAACCTCCCTACGATTTTTGAGCTTCTCTATGTTTTTTGAACTCCCTTGCGATCTTTGCTTCGGAATAAGACCACTCATCTCATTCTCTGCATGAGGGACAAGTCCATCACCTGCGATCAATCATACAGGAAATTGGCAGCCTTTACAATGATTTCAAATTATTGTGCTGATGTAACAAGTTTGACATGTAACCCGCGTTCCTCATGGAATTCACATGCTTGAGATAGCGATGTTTAAGTGTTGTAGGGTGGTAGAGGATTTAGCCATGATAATTTTGGTAACCAAATTTTGTCAGGGGTAAAAAGGACGATGGGTTAATCTTGGTGCGTAATGCTATTTTGGGAAGGGTATATTTTAGGCCTAGGGATATGTAGTTAGGTCAAAATAAAGATGAGGGTTTAGGCCTAAAATATTGATAGGAATAATGTAAACACTAGGGAATGAGGGGAAGTAATGTAATGAGGGAAAAAGGAGATAGATAGAGGGATTCATATAATGTCTATCAAAGGCATAGATCAAAAAAATAATGATTTGGATCTTTTCAAGATCCTTCCTTCAATAACAGACACTTTGACCATATTACCAACCTATCATTACCTAATACCCAAACTCAAAAGTTTGTTACAAAAATTTCCCATACAATAGACACTCCTTCCCAATGATTGACCTTGATGACCAGAGTGGTGACCTGACTAATGATGACTCCTTTGAGCAGTAACAAGTCAAATCACAACAACGAGCAAATTTATGATTTTGGCCTCCTTTAAAATAACAAAAATTACTTCGAAGTACCTTTCCACTGACAAACTATCCTACTCTAACATGGGCTCCATTGGGGATGGTAGCCTCCCTATGAGGTGCCAAGAACGACACCGCAGACTAGTAGCCTTCCCATTGGGAAATACAGTCATGATATGCAAATGATGATATAAAGACAATTAATTAGGAAAACTTACTGACTTGGCTGACTGTAAATGATAAAAAGAAAAAAAACTGACTGATTGACTCAATTATTTATGGCAGCAACCAGTTAAGATCTCATGGACTTCACTTCGGGCTTCAAATATTAACTATAACTACCCACACTTGCATTATTCAAAATTAAAATGGTATAGACAATGAAATGATCCTTCAAAATCCAACTTAAGTGAGGAAATGTTTGAGCAGCTTGTCATTCACAGGCCCTGCTCCAACTGGCTCATCTGAAAAATCTTCAAGTAAATATGCATTCTTCCCTCTAAATACAGCAACTTTAAAAGGCCCCTTCCACAAGTTCTCAAATTTCCCATGCTTTCCCTTATCTTCATTCCAAGCATCCCATTTTAGCACCAAATCTCTAATCTGAAAATATGTTGCCTTTGTTCTTTTATCATAGATCTTCTTTATACAGTCTTGTAACAACTATGTGTTCTTGAACACCTCTTCTCTTGATTGTTGGAGCTTAATCATTTGGGAAATTCTCCGTTGCATGTCATTGGGCTTTGCTTCTGTTTCTTGCAACAATCTCATGACCGGCACTCCGAGAGATGAACGAAAAAACGCCTATGTTCCATACACCAACTCAAATGAATACATGTGTATGGATCTTTTAGTACTCACACAATCTGCCCATAGTGCATGGATTAGTTTTTTGTGCTAGTTCCTTTTATTCTCCTGCAGCAACTTTCTAATAATGTTGACGAAAATCTTGTTGGATGACTCTTCCAAGCCATTTCCCTAAGGGTAATAGGTTATGGAATGACCCAAACTGATGTTATATTTGTAGCAGAATTCAATCATCCTTTTTTACTTGAATGCAACAGTAGGGACTACTTCAATCCATTTTGTAAAATAATTTGTTCCTATTAAAATCCATTTATTTTCCCTGGACAATGAAGGATGAATCTCTCCAATGGTATCAAGTCCTAATTGTTGAAATGGTGACTCGACTACTATAGGCTTTAGAGGCAGGGGAAGCAACTTCTTTCTACCCTCGAACATCTGACATTCCTTACAGTTGGCCACCTTCTTATAAACATCAGCAAATAAACTAGGCCAATAAAGGCCAGCTCTTAAAATCTTATTCATTGTAGTTTTCCAATATAAGTGACCACCACAATCCCCCTTATGGAATTCCTCTACTGTTGTTTGAGCCTCATCCTCTAGTAAACAATTAAGCAACATCCCACCAGGATATTTCCAGTATAAGAATTGGTCAATAATACAAAATTTCATTGCTTTTAATTTTACAAACCAGGGTTTAGTTTTGGGCCAGTCTAATGGTGCTTGTAAATGTTGTAAACATATAGGATATCTGCATACCATGGTGAAGCAGAAAATTTCTCCAGCACTTTCTCAACAACATTTGAGAGTTCTTCCTTTGTTAGGACAACGAGAAAATTAATTTGAAGGGACTGCAAATTTGATTATGCCATCATCTGGGCCAAACCTTGACCTTTAATCAACTTTGTTGGCTTAATTTCTATGTCATATTCAAGAATTGTTGCAATCCACTTGCCCCTCCTTCCATCTGGGTCACTTTGAGTCAAAATATTTTTAACTGCAGCACTAGGCACATAAGCCACAACATGAGAATGCAAAATGTACACTTGAAAATATTTCAGGGCCTTAACAAGCGCAAATGCTTGTTTTTCCATTATGTCATATTTGAGTGCAACATCTCTGAGCACCTTGCTGAAAAATGCAATAGGTTGTTCAACTCCCTGCTGATTTTTCTACAAAAGAACCGCAGCAATATTGTGCTCAGATGCAAAAGAAAACACTATGAACTCCCTTGTGTAATCTGGGTTGGCCAAGGTAGGAGCACGAGACAAGGTTGCTTTAACTTCACTGAATGATTTCCTACTGTCTTCATTCCATTTCACCTCGTTGTCCCGCTTCAGCATGTCTGTAATTTTCCTAGAAATCTTAGCCATATTTGGAACGAACCTTCTCAAAAAATTAATTCTACCCAAAAAGGACTAAATTTCCTTTTTACTCCTAGGAGCATCCATTTTCTGAATTGTTGCAATTATGTTAGGGTCTATTTTTATGCCATCTTTTGAAATGATATGACCCAATAGTTTGCCTTCCTCCAGACCAAACAAGGATTTTTTGGGATTTAATGAGATGCCATGTTTCCTACACTTTTCTAAAACTGCTCTTAAGTGTTGCAAATGTTCCTCATCAGACTGTGAGTAAACAGTAATGTCATCCAATTATATGACCAGAAAATTATCATTTTCTTCTGCAAAATCTATGTCCATTGCCCGCTGAAATGTTTCCCCCACCTTCATCAAACTGAATGGCATCTTAGCATACTTAAAAGTACCCCGGGGAGTTGTAAAGGCGGGCTTATCTTGGTCCTCTAGATGAACCAAAATATGGTTATATCCAGAGAATCCATCTAGTAGTGACATTCTTTTGGCACCAACTACTTTCTGGAGAACATGGTCCATTTTTGGCAATGGATAGTTGTCCTTGAGGGACACCCTGTTTAAGTTCTTGAAATCTACACACAATCTAATTTCACATGTTTTCTTTCTGGCTGGTACCAAATTAGACAACCAATCTAAAAACCGGAGGGGGATTGTAATACCAACATCAAAAATTTTCCTAACTTCCTTTTCAATTAAGTGCAGCACTACTAGATTTGTCCTTCGTAGCTTCTAGTTGAATGGCTTTTGATCCTTTTTTATTGGTATTATATGTTGAATGATCTCTTTGTCATACACCTTCAAGTCTTCATACCCCCAAGAAAAAACATTAGAGAACTCAGTAAACAATTCCAAATATCTTCTTTTCATGTCAGGGCTCAAGGTTTTGGAAAAATTTATCATCTTTGGGTGTTCTTCTGTACCAATATTGCATTCTTCAATTCCTTCTCCAACCAGTGCTAATTTTGGTCTTTTGGCCACATCATTCTGGTCAAACAATTCCTCCTGTTAGGTTCCTAAACAAATAGGAGTCATAATTTTTGAATGGTTAAAATTAAACCTGTAATATGTACATACCTTTGCTTTCTGCAAATGTTTTCCATATTCAAAAAATTAAAAAATGTAAAGAGGGTATGTCCTAAAAGAAAAATCAAAGGACAAAAGGAATAAAAAAGGTCAAAAAAGATGAAAAATATGAACCCCAAGAAAGAAAAAACCACGAAAGTGTGCAAGTCAAAAAGCCACAACTATTTACTTTTTGTACAAAATAAATGGTTGTGTGCAGTTTGTAACCTATGCCACAATCCATGATAGTCAAAATGTTTAAACTTGGCTATTTCATGCTTTCAATTTCATGCTTATAGATAGAGAATAAAATTTGACCAAACAGTGTAATCTTGGTAGATAAGTAGATAGGTAGAGTCAATAAAGGAGCTCAATTGTTTAATCTGAGCCCTTGGATGTAATAAGGTTAGATTTAGTTAGATTACCATTGTAAAAGAAAGAAAAATGTTTGATAAGGGTTTGCTAGCTCAAATGCACCCTAATAAAGAGAAGTAAAAATGGTAGGATGAGTAGGTGGGTAAGTAGAAGAAAGGTTGCAGAATTGTGATGATTGTTAGATAAAAGCATATTGATCACCCTCATCATTAAAGTTCTAAGTATGGATGAGAAATTGGATTGGCATAAAGTTCACAAAGTCAAATTGATTAATTTCCCCTCACTCATTTCACCTTTTACTTAACTAATTTCCCAAAATAAGTTTCAAGTACCCAAAATCTTAAAGTCAAAGGGGCTCAGAGCATTTCTCTGACTTTTGGAGGGACCAGACACTCGGCCCAATGACTTATAGATCTTAAGTACTAAAAACCCCTCATAAACATTCACCCCCTTCAATTCATTCATTTTCCCCTAATAAACCCCTTTTCCTAAGGATAAAACCTTGTTGTCCTAGGAAAAGTGATCACCCCCATGAAAAAAAAAAAAAAAAAAAACCCTTTTCTCAAAAAACCCAAAAATACTTTTTAGCCTAAGTTATGATGTATGTATGCTAAAAGCAAACAAATGCAAAGAATTCATTATACTTAGTGCAATTTCATTTCTGCCATTCTCATATTAATTTCTAACATTTATATATATTAATTCCCAAATAAAAGACCCTTTCTCGTATAGTTATATTAAAACCCTTTAATTTAATATCCTTAGCCCAGTTTAAATATAAACTATACTTTGCCCCAAACCCCGACGACTCATGTAATTAATCGATCTACTATTAATTAAAAGTTAACCTTCCATTAATGACCCTGATGCCCTAACCTCGCCTTAATCCATCATTTAATTAAATCCCACTGTGCTTAAACATCAACCGAGCCCCTCCATTACCCTCCATACAACTCCCACGCCTGATCACCGTGCGATCGCCTCCCATTTGATCCGATGGCTATTAACCATATCGGGCAGGCCCAAAATCTGAACTTTACCCACCCGAAATGGGTTGTTTTCCATTGGGCCCCTGAAGCGACGTGGCGCTCGATGAATGGAATCGAATGCCCTTCTCCCAATACCGCCAGGTGCCCAAAAGCGATGTGATGGAAACCGCTTACCCCCCCTGGCGCCCAAAAGCGGTGCGATGGAAACTGCTTACTGCCCCCTCTGGCGCCCAAAAGTGGTGCGATGGAAACCGCTTCCCGCTCCCCGCTAAACACCAAAACTATCACTATTCACATTACCTACCAAAAAGTTGACTTTACACATAAAGCCAAAACCCTGAAATCATTTCTTTTATCGTGAATTCAACTAAAACTACCATGCACACACCTGCAAACGTCGAAGTTGCAGTCTACATCCACTCGCCACCCTAAAGATGCCATTGAACATTCAGTTCACCTTCCAGCCAACACTGAACATCTTCGACCATTTGCAGTTGCCAGTCAACCTATTCAGAAACCATTTTCCTCAAAATTCCATTTATTTAGACCAAAATCCATTGAAAACTCTTGTCTAAAATTCTGGACAAATTACTTAGTTTCTTAAAAATTAAAAGAGATTAATTGAAAGGAACTTGAAGCTGCCCCAACCTACTCTGCACTAAAACCCCATTACCCTCAAGAAACTATAATTTTTGTCCCCCATTCTCAAATCCACAAGAACTGAGAATGGCCGCCCCAATTGCTATGGACATTAGACCAATTTCCACTCCTCACCTGGACTTGGATCACCTTCCCCTTGTTGATAAAGACTTCCAAATCAAGGACACCTCTGTCCATGAATCCCCACTCAAATTATATTGTTGATACAGAGACCAATACCTAAACCATGCTGATAAAATAGGTCTTTGGGAGTCTAATTTTCCCAAGTATCAATTCCCTGAGGTGCACATCTTTCCAGAGATTGTCCATTATTGCCATGCAAACTATATTCCCAATCAAAGAGAAGTGATGTCCCCTGACCATACCATACTTTTCACCATTATTGCTGAGTCAATCAATGAAATGCTGCAGCTACAACCAGGGCAAAATCTAACCCCTATTTCCATTGGAGACCTACTGGACAAATTCCCCAAGCTTACCACAGCCAAGATTACTGAAATGCTTCAGAACTTCATCAGGAAGGGAAAGCATGTCCCAAAAAAACCTCCCCCATATGTGGCTACCATATTTTCCCCATTTGGTCAAGATATAGTAGCAATGATCTCTTGTGTTTTAGGCTATACCACCAATGAGTATATAGATGAAATCATTTTAGCCTTCATGTCCATTTTTACTCCAAGACAGCCCCCTGTTGTCATGTATGATTATGCCAAGTACATAGCTGATAGGATGCATGAACAATTTTTGAGAATGAGTAATGAAAGAGTGTTTAATTATTCTTCAGTTTCCTACCACTTTATCTTATACTACCAAGCTGGCAAGTTCCCATTCACTATCCAAAAGCTTGACACTAAAGCTCATCCTAGGTCAGTAATTTTTTGGACTCCTTTAATACATAAGCATGATTCCCCATATCCATACACAGACTTCATAGATCTGTTTGTACATCCTTTAGTGACCATGCTGCTAGGAAGTCCTCCTCTAAGAATCAGTTCAGACATCAGGAGGATCCTGCAGCTGTCAAAACAACACGAAGTGGGAGATTGGTACTTGTACCAAAATCACACAGAAATTAGGATCTATCGCTGTGATTTGGCCCCATATAAAATGCCCAGATACCTCCCAATGAAGTTATTTGCTCTAGAGTACTATAGGCAGATAATCAACTCAAATGAGGTACATTTTGTTAAAGCCAAAAAGAAGGCTGAGCTTAGAATCAAAGATCAACTAGGACCCTTTGTATGCAATAGCAGAGAAGCTGGAAGAGAAGCTAAAAAAATCCTTCAGAGGCTCAAACTAAAACAAAGCTTCATGTGGAGATATGATCCTTGTGACTTCATCTACAATAGAAGACAGAAAAATAAGATGACTCCCTACATTCACCACTGAATCCCTAAAAAAGAGAAATATGCAAATCAGTTGGAATGGGTGGAGAATACTCTAGTGGACAGAGATAGCACTGAAGTTGCTGTTGAAAACGTACTAATTGATCTAGAAAAAAGACTTGATGAAGGTTCTTTCCTGCAAGTGCCAGGAGAATCTCAGGCACAAGGAGAATCACAGGCACACAGTGAACAACACACAGAAGAAGAATCACAGGTGCAAGAAGAGTTAGAACAACCAGACTTATCAGAAGAACTGACTCAAACAGGACTGCCAGAGCCCATAATGAGCACTCCCCTTACCTTGCAAACTCCTCTAAATGAGGAGAAGAACCTCAAAAGGAATATGGAAGAGGAAACTACATCAGGCAGACCAACCATACAGACATATGCAGAAACCAGCCTAGTCAAAAGGCAAAGGTTAAATCCTGTCTCTGAGCAGGAATTCACAGAAGAGACAGTAGGGTCCACTAGCATAGAGAAAGAAAGAAGTATGCATGCTACTCCTTCTGGGGGCACACCAGAAACTTCCACATCTCATACTCAGATGTTGGAGAGGCAACAAAGTGTTGAAGTGTCCTCATTTAGGATGCCAACGGACAAAGATCAAGATATCATAGAAAGGTACAAGGACATCAAAGCCAGTAATGAGAGGCTAAAGGCCCAGACTTATGCACAGTACCTCAAGATGGCACCTACCAACCAAACAAGACTGATGTCAACCTATGATGTGAAAGAAGGAAAAATGAAAATGACATTCATGAAGCCTACCACACAACAACCAAGATCAGCAACTGATTTCCAGAAGATAGATTTTGAAGTGTTGGCAAAGGACATACATCCTGTTGACCTAATTGAGTTGCACAAACAGACAGGGGAGATGATTTAATCCACCTTGATAGGGAAAGCCATCGCGGCCCACCAATTGCAGAACTCCCTAAATAATATATCAACTCAGTTCCAATTGGAGAAGGCCTCTTCACAAGCAAAAGACACCAGAATCAAGTCCTTAGAGGACTTAATCATTGAGTTGGGACATGATCCCAAAGATGTAAAGGCCACTGAAAAGTTGATAAAGAATAAGAATGATGACATAGCTGCTTTGAAGAAGCAACTCAAAATTCCGCCATTGCATCATCCACAAACAACAAAAGTCCTGGAAACACAAAAAGGACAAGAAGAGCTTATGGACTTAGTCCTCAAGCTAAATGACCAATTGAAAGAAACAGAGACAGAATTGGACACATTGATTCAGTCCACACATAGTGAATTGGCCACTACCTCCACAACTGCCATTCCCATAGTAATAGTTGTGGTCCCTTCAACATTGGCAGCCTCTTTAGCACCAACAACTCCACCTGCTACAACACTGCCAGTCACAACTGAGTCTACAACAGCAAGTACCTCAACAGAAAAGATAGCGGAGTTAGTGAAATCCATGGAGGAAATGTCCATCCAGGAAACAGAGCTAAAAAAACTTAAGGAGAAAGTGGCAAGCTTAGAAACTGACTGTAAGCTTGCCCAAATACAGCAAAAAGAAGAAGCACAGAAAGCCCTAAGGATGGGTGAGAAGATAAAGGTCCTTGAAAAAGATTTAACTTTGCAAAAGCCACTAGGACAGACTAAGGAGATGCTCTAGGCCAATATCATTGACTCTGTCAATGATATTTGGCCATCAATTCAAGTAATATTTGAGCAAACAGAATTGGTGAAAGTGGCCACTAAAGTAATACAAAATGTAAAGGAAGACCTAGGAGACTAGCCTGAGGATGCTAAACAACTCATCCATTTCTTAAACAACAAGAATAGGCATGAAGTAAATGAGCTTGGTGTGGAGGATAGAACTGAAGCCATCATTAAAGTCAAAAAGGTTCTTTCTAAAAGAAACCTTATGCTTAACCTAGAGAAAAAATGCCATAACATGCAGGTTGACATTGACAGATTCATGGCAGAGTTTCAAATTTTGAGGGATAAAGACCTTCCCAGTCCCATGGTAATCAATGAAAGACTTATGACCCAATTGGACTATGTTGACAGATTAAAGAAATTGTCCAAAGAATAGGCAAGCACTTCAGGAGTCAAAGCATTGCCAACAAGGAAAGTATTATATGATACTTTAGAAAATCTATTCTTCCTAGAGCATGAGGTGAAACATCTATTTGTCACCAAGCCAAAATTTTCCAAATACACTGAGGCAGATGATATATATATATAAGGATGCTAAAGGTAAAGTTACCTGAAGATGAATGGTGGGAAAAAATGACAGATTTACTATAAGTTACCATAGTAAATCTAAATGGCAGCCAGATGAAACAGGTAAACAGGGTCAAAGAGTAACAGGTTAAAGAGTATCAGTAAAAGATTAAAGACAAAGGTGATTCCAGTGTACAAATATCAGCCAACTTAAAGAGCTCAAATTCGAACTGCAAACAGCCAGCACTATCACAATAAAAGGGACAACATGATGCAGTTTTCCATCTGTCTCTATCTTCATGCTTGAAGATATTTTGATTTCCTAAATTAATTCTCATATTGTTTTAAGATATTTTGTAAATATTTTTTGTATAAATACTTCACCTTTCGAAGTATTTAGGTGTGGATTCAAAGACATTTCTATAGATATTTTCCTCCCAAGTTAAAGTGTTATTGTATCAAGACTAGATTGGCTTGCTGGATCAAGGAATAAATTAAATACATTTCACAGGATTCTTGTGTAAAGCGGAAATCAAATAAGTATTTTCTCCCATGTGTATTATTGTTTTTCTTTATGTTCATTAATAATCATATATGTTTCCAAATAACGAATTGGATGAGATAAGTTAGACTACAAACTTGAGGGCATGAAGATAGGGTTACAGAGGAGCTCGAAGGTTGCTCCCTATGGAGTGTAGCAGAGGAGGGAGCTCCACTCCCTCCTACAAGGAAGCAACTGCCGGTAGAGGCAAGTCACCACTGGGTAAAGTCAAAGGTTCTGGTGAAGAAGAGGAAAAAAATAATGAAAAGGAGGTAGATGGGGCCAGGTCCAAGGAAAACAGTAGCACAAAGGACAAAGAGGAAGAAGACAAAAGCCAGGGAACAAGGGACAAAAATCAAAAGGGACAGTGCAGACCCAAAACGGAGATTACTCCGAGAGTTGTGTTGAATGATCCTGCTCTGCAGGAGCACAGGGACCATATGGGGACGTACGCCATAATCTGCAAGTTCATGGGAATTTGGCCCTCTGAAAAGGCATTACAGACATGGATCAAATACCACTGGAAACCCAAAGGTAGTATTGAACTCCATCTGGGGTCAAAGGGTTTTTTTATCGTGGTATTTACTAACATTGAAGATAAAGACAGAATATTCGAAGGAGGACCCTACTTTTTTGCAGTAGCAGGCCTCTATATGAAGCTATGGAAAATGAACTTCATTCCAGAAACGGAGACATTCACCTTGGTACCTGTTTGGGTAAGGCTCTATTCCCTACCTCTCGATTATTGGCAACATGGGTCACTTTCTACCATTGGCAATTAGCTAGGTCACTTTGTGAAATCTTTGGAAGCCACTAAAAGGGGTAAATATACTTCCTATGCTAGGATTTGCGTAGAAATGGATCTATCAGGCGCTCTCCCGAATGAAGTAATCCTGGAAGTTTTCGATGAAGAATGGGTCCAAACGGTGGATTATGAGCATATCCCATTCAGATGTCGTAGATGCCACAAACATGGTCACTTGTTTAGAGACTGTCCTCTTAGTAAAGTAGACAATAAAGGAGAACCTAAAACTGTGAAGGATACTGAAAACTTCCAGAAAGTGGTAAGTAAAGGAAAAGGAGGCAGAAAGGGATCAAGGCAACAACGCAGCGAGGGGAAAAAGATCAACACGAACAAGTTTCAAGTACTGGAAGAAAAGGAAGAAATGACAAGGGAAGACCAAGCAATGGAGGAAGGACCTAAGGAAAAAGAGAAGGAGGAGAACTACATCATAACACAAGAGATTTGTAACAGGAAAGAAACTATGAATAGTGAGACTGAAATAGAAATGGATATGGAAATGACTCAAAGTGAAACAGATCTGGAAGATCATGAACTGCAAGAAATTCTAGAAAAGGAACACCTAGATCTGGAAGGGTTCTTGATGCAGGGAACCACGGGAGGGATAGACTCACTACCCCAAGAGGACTGCAACAGAATACAGCAGTTGTTTTTATGGAAGACTCAGGAAAGAGGGTTAGAAATAGGAATAACCACTGACAAGCTGGAAAACAAAGGAGTGAAAACAATGAAACCAACCCCGGGACTAGCTCCTAGAAATACTGGTAAAAAGAGAGGCCGGAAAAAGCAGAAGGAACTTCTGATGGAGTGTGGAAAGCTAATGATAGATTCGGGTAAGATGAAAGACCTAACTAGTTACACCTTTAAAAGTCTTTAAAAATGAAATTTACATCTTGGAATATCAGAGGTCTAGGAAGTAAAAGAAAACAAAGATTTCTTAGTTATAGAATGAAACAAGATATGTCGGAAATGATTTTCATCCAGGAAACGAAATGTTCCATTCAAAAAATAAGACTCATACACAGCAAATGGCTCATTAGATATGAGTTTCTAGAGGTTAAAGCGGAGAACACAGCGGGGGGTATTCTTACTCTTTGGAATCCCCAAAGGATCAGCATTATGGATGCAGAGGCATCAAGAAATTATCTATCAGTGGTCATTCAACCTGTTGGGGTTTCGGAAACATTCCTAGTAACAAATGTTTATGGTCCTCAACACTTAGAGGATAAACTCAAATTGTTAGAAGCCCTTAGTGACCTCAGGAGCAGACAGACTAGAATGCCTTGGATCTTGGGAGGAGATTTTAACATGATCAAATCTCTCTCGGAAAAAAAAGGAGGTACCAGAGTGCTCAACAAAGACTCCTTAGCGTTTCAATCATTTACAGACAATATGAATTTGGTTGAGTCAGATTCAAGCAATGGCCTTTTTACATGGAACAATAAAAGAGGAGGTGAGGCGCTGGTGGCGTCTAAGTTAGACAGGTTCATGATATTGGAGGAATTAATGTTTCTAAATAGTGAAATCACAGCCAGAGTGCTTCCGTTTGGAGGTTCAGACCACTGGCCGATTCAGTTGGAAATCAAGGGTATAGATTCTCCCAGGAATAGACCCTTCAGATTCGAAAACATCTGGCTCTCCCACCCGGATTTCATTAGTAACATTGAAAAATGGTGGGCTGAAGACTTGCAAATACAAGGATCTAAGATGTACCTTCTTCATAAAAGATTAAAGCACATTAAGTTTAGACTAAAGGAATGGAACCAGAAAGATTTTGGTAACATTTTTGAGGAAAAAAAATCAGTGGAAATTAAAATTCTAGAACTCAACAAGGCTCTAATAAACGATGGATTTGATAAAGCCAAAAGTGAGCAGGCTGATAAATACCATCTAGATTGGGAAAATTTATGCAAACAAGAGGAAATATTTTGGAGACAAAAATCCAGAATTCAATGGCTCAAGGAAGGAGAACGGAACACCAGATTTTTTCACAGATCCACTATGGCTAACAGAGCTCACAACAGAATCTCCATGATTAAAGATGAGGGAGGGGAAATTCAGACCACTCATAAAGATATTGAAGCTGTGCTTGTCCAACATTTCTGGAACATCACTCGGGAAAACACTCCAGATAGGGATCAGTCCATCAGGGGAATCACAGGGCATATCCCCAAACTGGTGTCCAGAGAGGACAATTTTAACCTCAATAGACCAGTTGAGGAGGAGGAGGTCAGCGAGGTTCTCAAAGATATGCAGAATGGCAAAGCACCAGGTCCAGATGGTTTCAATGTGGATTTTTTTAAAGCGTGTTGGCATATTGTCAAAGAGGACATTGTGAATGTGGTTGAGGATTCCAGGAGAAGCAAAACTATCCTGAAAGCTCTCAACACCTCCTTTATTTCCCTTATTCCCAAACAGGACACAGCTCAATCTGCAGACAAGTACAGACCTATTGCCTTATGTAATGTGGTTTACAAGATAATTTCCAAAGTAGTGGCTAATAGACTCAAACCTCTCCTCCCCTCGCTTGTGTCTGAAGAACAATCAGGTTATGTGGAGGGAAGACAGATTCTAGACAACATTATTCAAGCACATGAGGTGGTGCACACGCTAACCAGCAAAAAACAGGCGGGGATGATCATGCAATTGGACATTGCCAAAGCGTATGACAAGGTGAATTGGAATTATATCAAGAAGGTTCTCTACGCCTTTGGGTTCGACCACAACTGGGTCAGATGGGTTATGGCACTGGTGTCCTCCTCCAGCTTTTCCATTCTGGTAAATGGATCTCCCTCAGAAATCTTCAATCCTTCTAGAGGCCTCAGGCAGGGAGACCCTCTTTCTCCCTTCCTCTTTATTCTTATGATGGAAGGGCTCAGGCGATCCATTAAGCAGGCCAAGGATATGGGTAAAATTAGGGGTCTTCAAATTTCAGAGAATGGTTCTGTGCTGACTCATCAACAATTTGTTGATGATACCTTACTGCAAGGTGTTCCAACTGTCAAAGAGGCTTTGGCCTACAAACAAATTCTTAAAGATTTTGCCCTGGCTACAGGTATGGAAGTCAACCTCTCTAAATCAAAAATCTTCTTCTTTAGCACTAACATTGCTATCCAAAGAAATATCTCAAGAATTCTTGGATTCCAACGAGATTCCCTCCCCTCTAAATATTTAGGAATACCTCTTACTGCCAGACCCATGCATAAGAGTATTTGGGAACTGGTCCTTAATAAGATGCAGGATAAAGTAAAAAATTGGACCTTCCATGCCTTGAACCTGGCCGGCAGGTTAGTTCTGACAAAGGTTGTGCTACAATCCATCCCAGTTTTTATGTTATCAGCTCTCCCAGCTCCAAAAGGTGTCTTAGAGCAAATCAGAAACATTCAAAGAGACTTCCTGTGGGGAAAGGAGGAAACTAGAAAGAAATGGGCCTTGGTTTCCTAGGAAAAAATATGCAAACCCAAAAGTCAGGGGGGCCTTGGCCTGGACGATCAAGAGATTCTTTGTAAAGCTCTAGGAGCCAAACTCTGGTGGAGATGGGTGCAGGAGCCAAAAGCTCAGTGGGCTAGGATATGGAAAGAGAAATATGCCAACTTGTGGCACAATAATGATCTCATAAGAATTTCTGGAACTATAAAAGGCTCCTACATATGGAACAGAGCCTGCGAGAATAAAAGTCTAGTTCAAAACAATAGTTTCTAGGAAATTAGAGCAGGAGATTTTGCTCTTTTTTGGGAGGACAAAATGGCAGCAGGAACCAATACTGTTAACAGAGAATTTTGTAGGCCTCAAGCAGGAAACAGATGCCCAAGGGTCAATCAAAGTTAAGGAATTTTGGGATCTTACGCATACCTATGAAAAATGGAGAAGCTCGAGCGACATTGAATGCGGAGAGGACAGCCCCCTAAAAATCAAAGCAGAGGCTCTTGGGGACTTGCTCAAGCAAAGGATGATCTTAAAAACAGAAGGGCAGGATCAATTGAGATGGGGTAATAATAAGTGAGGAACCTTTAATCTCAAGGAAGCTAAAGGTTTTCTGCTTGGACTGAATAATAGTGTTCCAGACAAGACCTGGACGCATCTTTGGAGGCAACAAGGTTGGATGAAGATCAAGATTTTTATGTGGTTGGTTCATCACAAGAAAATATTGACTTGGGACAATATTAGGAGAAGAGGAATTATGGGGCCATCTAGATGCTAGCTCTGTGAGGAGCAAGAGGAGACAATGGAACATATTCTCAATAGCTGCTCTTATACTACCTGGTTGTGGGATTCGTTCTCTTCAATTTTCCAGCAGTCAGATAGGGACAGAGGAAGTATCACAAATACCCTAAACCACTGGAGAAAAAACTTCAAGGAGAATGAAGTCCTAAATTTGGCCTGGGCCTTCACACCCTGCTTTATTATCTGGAACATTTGGAAAGAAAGAAATAAAATAATTTTCAAGAACGGTAAGTCTTCAGCACAACATCTTGTTGACCTTATCTTGAAACAAATCAGAGAGACAGATATTTCTACTATAAATAATATCCCCTCGAATCCCCCCTCAGATGAAGAGCAGAGAATTCTCAGGCAACTAGGATTGCAAGGGATAACTCCTCAAGGTAGAAACAGAAAGGATAGAACCATGGTTACAGAGAAGGACTACTCGCAACCCCCACCGAAAGGCTTTCTGAAGTACAACATTGATGGTGCCTCTAAAGGAAACCCGGGAACTGTGCGTTATGGAGGAGCTTTAAGAGATGACGAGGCCAATATCATATTTATCTTCCACTACCATTTAGGTAGAGCTACTAATAACATGGCGGAAGTGATGGCTCTGGAGCAGGGTCTAGAGTTTCTATCACAGAATCATCGCTCTAATATCATTGTGGAAGCAGACTCTGAGATAACCATCAATGCAGTGAAAAGAATCAGTGGTGGTTCCAGGCCAGAAAGAGTCTCGAATCATTGGAAACTTATCCAGGTTTATCAAAGAATCCAAATGCATCTACAGGGCCTTCGAACCATAAGTTTCAACCACGTTCGACGTAATGCCAATAAACTGGCCGACTTACTGGCCAATCAAGGTGTGAGCAGTGCAGAATGTGGAATGGCGAAAAAGTGGCAAGAAATTCCTCCAAGTCGTCTAAAGGCCATCTGCGAGGATCAAGCTGCGGAGGACAGGGAGGTTTTCTAATTTCGAGCTGGGTGGAATTCCACGATTTGATGATGTCGGGGGGTTCTAACTCAATCCAGCAGGATGAACCAGAGAGGAGGAGAGTCATGTTCGGGCTCATCTTCTCCCGAGTCATCTCGACCAGGTTTCCCAAGTTTTTGGTTGGCACCTCGCGGATTTATCTCCTAAATAAACTCGGGATCAGCTTCAGGTTTCTCGGTACGAGTTTGCAGAATGGGCAATTAATGGGGTGCAGCAGTAGGCGTCCTTTTCCCGCTTCCGGGTTAGATATCCTGGCGATAGGTGGGTTTCCGGTGATCGCACGTCTACAAAGTGGTAAGTGGTTTTGTAATTTTGAGAGCGATCCCATAGGGTGCACGACACGTGGCAAGGTGGCTGGTGCAGAAACTGCCCTTCATCGCGCGATAAAGTGTGGTTGGGTTCAGAGCAGCGATATTGCTCCTGACCGTCGGATCTGGCAACCGGGCTGGACGGTTGGGATGGTCCATGTTGTTTAGTGGGGCCCGTCGGGCCATCTCTCTGTTTTCCGATGGCGTGTCTCGTCCTTTCCTTCCTTTATGTTCATTGGGGGGTCGGGTTTGACCGCTGACGCGGGTTGGCTCTGGGTGGTGTTTTGACCAGTTTGCTTTATTCCTTCTGGGTTATCCCCTAGAGTTTTGTGTTTTCGTGAGGTAGTGGGAGGATACTTGTCCTTGACAAGAGGACCTGTTCTCCTAATCCTTTCTAACATGTGCATGTACCCTTTGTAAATTATCCTTTGAATTAATGAAATAGAAGGTTCGGCTCTTGCTTCAGCAAAAAAAAAAAATCATATTTGTTTCTATGAAATCTGAATGGTAAACTAGGAATTATATTTCGGAACTAGCTTTAATGTTCTCTGTCTTGACTATTTACATTCTTAATGTTTTCTACTAAACTATCTTAGTTAGGGAATTCTTAAATGCTCCCTTACTTCTGTAGTTCCCCCCTCTGCCTATAGTAAAGGATTCTTAGTTGCCCTTTGCTCATTATCACCTTCTACTCTTCATCTTGATCCCGATCTAAGGATTCTTCATTGCCCTTTCACCCTGGTTAGGACTATCTTATCCATTGAACCTGAAGATTTTCCTTTTGCTTTGCTAGCCTGCCCTGTGAACACTCCCTTTAGTGATCTGATCCAGTTAAGCCATCCTTTGATTGAATCCATAGCCCAATGGCTTGAAGGCCTTACTCCATCCATTTGTTCCTAGAATTCCACCACCCAACCAAATTCAAAACCTTATGAACAGTAAGAACTAGCCTAAAATCCCACCAAACAAAGTTAAATTATAAAGAGAGAGCCCTCTCTGGACTTAGGTTGGCTACAACCCAAGTCTAAAATATTAGGTTTGTGGTTACCTCGGATTATTCCTTCTTTTGATAACTTCTAGGGAAGACTTCTGAGTGATAACATAGTGGTGACCATATTGGGGACTCAAACCCTCAATCTTAATAAACCTTTGAGAAATTTCAAATTTTTATTTCAAGCCTCTTGAAGGGTTTATTAGAAGTTATTTGTATAATTTCACAAAAAATTAATAATTAGAAAAAGCTTGAAATATGGCTTCAAGAAGAACTCACTATATTAGGGCCAACCCTAATCCAAACCCTCCCCAAGTATTCGATAATCATAATTTGATTTCAAGAATATCCAGAAAACAAGAAAGTTCAGTCAGTCCTACACCTTCAATTAAAGCAGATTCATGCCCTGATGAGTGGTTGTTTTTAGAAGACCTCCCCTTTGACAAGTCTTTTGACATTTCCCTATTTAGAACTAGGTCTGAGAGTGCACTTGATGACATAGTTCTAGATCCAGAATTTACAGTTGAACTTGAAGTCCAAAGGGAAAACTTGTCAATTGATCAGTATATTCTAAATTCCCCTCAATTCATCCCTCACTACTGCTAAGATCCCTGAAATTTCTGAAATAGTTTTAACTCCTTGTATTTCACCATTATTCCCTTCCATCTCTGAATTTCATTCCTCACCTCCATTTATACCTTCACTTCCCCACCAACCTACCATTACACATCAGTCACCCATTACTCCTAGTTCCTCATCACCCATTGTATCATCCTTGGGAACCCAAACTCCCCTTCTTAGTCCTGCCCAACTTAGAGCCATGGCAAACAGATATGCTCCTCTTGTGTTACTTGCTCCACTAGGTGCCATGCCACAAGACTACTAGAACAAAATTGTCCAATTTGATGGCATAGGACCCTATATAGCACAACAACACACAAGAAAGATGACAAATTATTTTGAATTACATGAAATTGATATTGGAGATGTCCAAATGAGACTTTTTGCTTAGACTCTAGCTGGCGATGTAAGAACATGGTTTAGATCTTTACCTGCTAATAGTATAGATAGTTTAGAAGTATTTTACCAGCAATTTTTAAATAGATGGGAAAAGAAAAAGAATCCTCTGCAGATCCTTTCAGAATATGAAAACATTAGGAGAGGACCAAATGAAACAGTCCAGGACTACTGTACTAGATTTAACAATATATACAATGCAATACCAGTCAACCTTAGACCCCCACCTGGCTTAGCTCTGATAAAGTTTCCTGACGGGTTTGACACTGATATGGCATTCCAACTTAGAGAGAGAAACCCTCCAACTCTAGAAGACATGCAGAGTGTAGCAGTTAGTGTAGAAGCTAATTTTCTAGAAAAAAGAGCTAGGGTTAGGAATGAAAGGAGAGCACCCTTGAAAGATGAAGCCTCACCCTTTGACCTTAAAATGGATGCCCTAGCCAAAGGAATGGAAAAACTGATGTATAGGATGGAGAACATTCAAAGAAAGCCTCACTGGGATAATCAACAAGCACCTCCAGTGAGAAATTCAAACGAATTATGAACACGAAATACTATGGCATCTTGAATTTGATGGGTCAGTGAACAAACTAGGTGCACGAGCAAGAGTGTGGATTTACAATTTAGAGAATGATTACTCAGAGGGCCATGCCTACAGACTGAATTTCAAATGCACTAACAACATGGTTGAGTATGAAGCACTTCTTTTAGGTCTCAAATTGGTTAAAAGGTTAGGAGCCATAAGAGTTTCTATTATGGGAGATTCTGAGTTGGTTATAAAACAAATCAACGTTGTATATATGACTAGAGATCCTAGGTTAGGTTTTTATAGAGGAACAGTTGTAGAAATATTGAATACTTTTTTAGAAACTAAGCTTGCAGTCATCCCAAGAAAACACAATATGCAGGCTCATAGTTTAGCAATGTTTGCCAACACTTGTAAGTTACCATTTCAACCTAACCATCAGTACACTGCTGAGGTTAGGTAGAGACCTGCTATCCCTGGCAACTTGAAAAACTAGCAAGTATTCAGTAATGACCAACAAATAAACAATTTTCTAACTTTAGAGGAAGAATTTTTAAATAACAACATAGATACTGACATAACATTAGATCTTGATTTTACAGATAAAATAGAAATTAACAAATTAGATGATGAAGAGATAGATAGATTCCATGGCACAAAGTTTACTAAATCAGATATTCAAAACCTAAAGCAAGTTGAAATTAAAGAGATCATTAACGAAGATTCTGAAATCATCAATCTCAAAGACAATCTTTTGCCCAAAGGATTAACTCCTTTGGAAGGCTTGTTTGATTCAAATGATGTCCCTAGAAAACCAAAAATGGAACCCTTAAAATCTGACATAGAGGAGTGTAACATAGGCTCTGAGGAAGATCCTAAATTGATAAAACTTTCAAAGTCTTTACCTCCTACTGAAAAAGTGAAATACATTGAATTGTTAAAGGAATTCGAAGATGTTTTCGCTTGGAGTTATGAGGACCTCAAGTACTATGACACCAACATAATACAACATACCATCCCCTTAAAAGAAAACCAGAAACCTTTTAGACAGAAGCTTAGGAGGATTAATCATATTTTATTGCCTTCTATTGAAAAGGAAATCAAAAGAATGTACGAAGCCAAGATAATAGCACCAATTAGATTCTCTGATTGGGTTTCAAATTTGGTGCCCACAAGAAAGAAAACTGGTGAGATTAGACTGTGTGCTGACCTTAGGAATCTCAATAAAGTTTCACTCAAGGACAACTACCCTCTCCCCAAAATGGATCACATATTACAAAGGGTAGTAGGTTCAACCAGAATCTCATTGTTGGATGGGTTTCTGGTTATAGTCAGATCTTAGTCCACCCAAATGACCAGACTAAAACTGCATTCGCCACTCCTTGGGGCACATTCATGTATGTGAAGATGCCTTTTGGATTAAAGAATGCAGGGGCCACTTTTCAAAGAGCTATGGATATAGCTTTTGCTAAGGAAATCCATGACTTCCTAGTAATATACTTAGATGATATCACTGTATTCTCAAAATTTGATAAACAACACCTAGATCATCTAAGGCAGGTCTTCATCAAATGTAGAAAGTATGGAATTTCTTTGAATCCTAAAAAATCTTTATTTGGGTTAGAAGAGGGAAAATTTTTAGGCCACATAATCTCTAAAGATGGTATCCGAATAGATCCTGCAAGAATTGAAGCCATCTTACAGATACAACATCCTAGGAGCATCAGAGAACTACAAGCCTTTTTAGGTAAAATAAACTTTCTTAGAAGATTTATTTCTAACTTAGCAGAACTAATTAGATTATTAAATAACATGTTGAAGAAAGATTCGACTATTAAGTGGACAGTTGAGGCTAAAAGGTCTTTTGAAGATATTAAGCTAGCCTTAACACAAACACCAGTTTTGATCAGTCCAAAGTTTGATAGGGATTTCATTATATTTTCTTTTGCCTCAAAACACACAATTGTTGCAGTCCTACTGCAGAAGAATGATCAGGGTTTTGAACAACCTATTGCCTTCTTTAGCAAAGCCCTGAGGGATGCCCCTTTAAAGTATAATATAATGGAAAAGCAAGCTTTTGCTTTAGTCAAAGCTATCAAAGATTTCAGAGTTTACATTCTATATTCTCATGTAATAGCTTATGTTCCCAATGCTGTGGTCAAAGACATCCTAACTCAGGATGGTCCAGATGGAAAGAGAGGGAAGTGGATAGCTACTATATTAGAATATGACCTAGAAATCAAACCTACAAAGTTGATCAAAGGCCAAGGTTTAGCCAAGCTCATGGCTGAATCGAACTGTCAGGCCTTAGACATAAATTTTATTGCAGAAATGGATAATGAAGAGGAGATGGCGACTCCACCAATCAGCCAAGCCTTTATTGAATCACCATGGTATGCTGACATTATATATGTTTTACAAAATCTACAAGCTCATCCTGAATTATCCAGGACCAAAAGTAGGTTCTTAAAATGAAATCTTTAAAATTCTACATAATTGATAATGCTCTGTTTTGGAGGAATCATGAAGGCATCCTTCTTAACTGTTTATTAACAGAAGAATCTGACAAGGTGTTACAAGAGTTTCATGCAGGTGACAGTGGAGGACATCTTTACTGGAAAACCACTGCTGACAAGATTCTAAGAGCCGGTCTTTAATGGCCCATTCTGTTTTCTGACGTAAATAAATTTGTAACCTCATGTCATAAATGTCAGATTTTTGAAGGAAATAAAAAACTTTACCCTTACCCTTGAAACCAATATCTGCTGAAGCACCATTTCAACAGTGGGGTCTTGACTTCATTGGTGAAATCCACCCACCTTCCTCTGCCCAACGTAAATGGATTCTCACTGCTATAGATTGCTTTACCAAATGGATAGAAGTCATACCATCAAGGCAAGCCACTGATACTATTATAATAACCTTCCTTGAATCCAACATCCTATCTATATTTGTGCCCAACCAATATCATCACTGATAATGCAACAGCCTTAAAATCTAAGAGAATGATTGATTTCTGTAATAAGTATCATCTAACCCTAGGTCACTCTACAGCTTATTACCCTCAAGGGAATGGACTAGAAGAGTCCTCCAACAAGAGTTTAGTTAATATCATCAAAAAATTGTTGGAGGATAATAAGAAAACATGGAATAAGAAGCTAGTAAATGCCTTGTGGGCAGATATGCTAACCAAAAAGAAATCCATTGGTACCAGTCCTTATCAATTAGTTTATGGAATGGAGGTTGTTTTCCCATCTTCCTTGGGAACACCAGTGATGAAATTACTCCAAGAGGTGCAGGTTGAGCCAAATGATATTCAAAGGAGAATCAACCATACAATTCACTTACAACAGACCAAGGAAGAAGTGTACATCAGATCCCAAGTTATGCAAGAAAGGATCAAGAAATCTTTTGACAAAAGGACTAAGGCAGAAGATTTTTACCTAGGAGATAAAGTTTTGAAATGGGATTCAAGAAGAGAGGATAAAGGTAAACATGAGAAGTTTGACTTCCTATGGAAAGGCCCATATATCATTTATGCTTTTAGGGGTAATAATGCTTTTTTCCTCAGAGAATTGGATGGCACAAAAGAAAAAGGAGGACCAGTTAATGGTTGAATGCTTAAACACTACATAGAACCTAGTTATTGATTTCACTAATCACTTGTACATATTTTATTTTCAAAATTTTAGAGTTGATTGGGTAGTGAATTTTTGGAGTTGAAGCCCGAAGAGAAGGCCCTAAGTTTCAAAATTTTTACTGTCATAAATAGCAATAATGCAGAAAAATGAAAGGGAAAAGTTGCAGGCTAAAGTCACAGCAATTCAGAAGGCCATTGATCTACAAGTTCTTGACATTTCACCAGGAAATGCCATCCCCAAGTGGAGCCACTGTTAGGTTCCTATACCAATAGGAGTCATAATTTTTGAATGGCTGAGATTAAACATGTAATATGTACATACCTTTGCTTTCTGCAAATGTTTTCCATATTCAAAAAATTAAAAAATGTAAAGAGGGTATGTCCTAAAAGAAAAATCAAAGGACAAAAAGAATAAAAAAGGTCAAAAAAGATGAAAAATATGAACCCCAAGAAAGAAAAGACCATGAAAGTGTGCAAGTCAAAATGCCACTACTATTTACTTTTTGTACAAAATAAATGATTGTGTGCAGTTTGTAACCTATGCCACAATCCATGATAGTCAAAATGTTTAAACTTGGTTATTTCATGCTTTCAATTTCATGCTTATAGATAGAGAATAAAATCTGACCAAACAGTGTAATCTTGGCAGATAAGTAGATAGGTAGAGTCAATAAAGGAGCTCAACTGTTTAATCTGAGCCCTTGGATGTAATAAGGTTAGATTTAGTTAGATTACCATTGTAAAAGAAAGAAAAATGTTTGATAAGGGTTTGCTAGCTCAAATGCACCCTAATAAAGAGAAGTAAAAATGGTAGGATGAGTAGGTGGGTAAGTAGAAGAAAGGTTGCAGAATTGTGATGATTGTTAGATAAAAGCATATTGATCACCCTCATCATTAAAGTTCTAAGTATGGATGAGAAATTGGACTGGCATAAAGTTCACAAAGTCAAATTGATTAATTTCCCATCACTCATTTCACCTTTTACTTAACTAATTTCCCAAAATAAGTTTCAAGTACCCAAAATCTTAAAGTCAAAGGGGCTCAGAGCATTTCTCTGACTTTTGGAGGGACCGGACCCTCAGCCCAATGACTTATAGATCTTAAGTACTAAAAACCCCTCATAAACATTCACCCCCTTCAATTCATTCATTTTCCCCTAATAAACCCCTTTTCCTAAGGATAAAACCTTGTTGTCCTAGAAAAAGTGATCACCCCCATGAAAAAAAAAAAAAAAAACCTTTTCTCAAAAAACCCAAAAATACTTTTTAGCCTAAGTTATTATGTATGTATGCTAAAAGCAAACAAACGTAGAGAATTCATTATACTTAGCGCAATTTCATTTCCGTCGTTCTCATATTAATTTCTAACATTTATATATATTAATTCCCAAAGAAAAGACCCTTTCCCGTATAGTTATATTAAAACCCTTTAATTTAATATCCCTAGCCCAGTTTAAATATAAACTATACTTTTCCCCAAACCCCGACGACTCATGTAATTAATCGATCTGCGATTAATTAAAAGTTAACCTTCTGTTAATGACCCTGACGCCCTAACCCCGCCTTAATCCATCATTTAATTAAATCTCGTCGTGCTTAAACATCAACCGGGCCCCTCCATTACCCTCCATACAACTCCCACGCCCGATCACCATGCGATCGCCTCCCATTTGATCCGATGGCTATTAACCATATCGGGTGGGCCCGAAATCTGAACTTTACCCGCCCAAAATGGGTTGTTTTCTGTTGGGCCCCCGAAGCAACGTGGCGCTCAATGAATGGAATCGGGCGCCCTCCTCCCAATACCGCCAGGCGCCCAAAAGTGGTGCGATGGAAACTGCTTACCACCCCCCCCCCCTGCTAAATGCCAAAACTGTCACTATTCACATTACCCGCCAAAAAGTTGACTTTACACATAAAGCCAAAACCCTGAAATCATTTCTTTTATCGTGAATTCAACTAAAACTACCATGCACGCACCTGCAAACGTCGAAGTTGTAGTCTACGTCCACTCGCCACCCTAAAGACGCCATTGAACATTCAGTTTGCCTTCCAGCCAACACTGAATGTCTTCGACCATTTGCAGTTGCCAGTCAACCTGTTCAGAACCCATTTTCCTCAAAATTCCAGGTATTTAGACCAAAATCCGCTGAAAAAACCTTGTCTAAAATTCTGGACAAATTACTCAGTTTCTTAAAAATTAAAAGAAAGATTAATTGAAAGGAACTTGAAGCTGCCCCAACCTACTCTGCACTAAAACCCCATTACCCTCAAGAAACTGTAATTTCTGTCCCCTGTTATCACTTAGAACTATAAACATTTATATATAATCCTTTGTCCAAGTTCAATGTCAAAAGTTGGTGTCAAATTGTTTTTGTTCTATGTTTCTTACTTAGGTTTGGAGCTTTAAAGGTGTTTGATGTAAATTTTACTCTAATCCTATTGGTCATCCTCCACCATCATGGTTTCATAAGCCATGTCTTGTCTTATCCATGTCACCGATCCTTTTCGTAATTTCACAGCCTTTCCGTAATTTCGCTGCGCAGTCTCTTATTGGTCAGTTTTGCAGCGTAATCATTGTTTAGCCATTCCGCAGCGCGTCATCATCAAGCCGTTTCGCAGCGCATTATGACAATTCAAAACTAACCGCGCTGCGAAATCGCAGATTCGTGCGTTTTGCAGCGAATATTTCTCAAAGGGTCAAGTCTGTTGATGAGTCACCACTTCCGTCCTCTCATGTCAGTTTGCGTACCTCCCAAACGCTCATTAACCATCACTCCACCAATAGATTTGTAGACATGCACATAAATATTTTTCAAATGGGTTTTACCGTGCATGGATCTTTATGATGATCGTAAATGATGTATAAGTGACCAACCTGTGTGATGATATATTTGAGTTTGCAAGTGAGGCTGTTTTCAAGTGAGCGTGATTACAAGCGAGGCCGAGTTAAAAGGAATTGAATCACCATTTTAGTTGAAGTTGTTGGTCATTGTCTGTGCGAAAATTTCAAAAGCAAAATGGAGAGGAAAGAACATAGGTCTGGAAAATGTCAGAGAACAGAGCCTGAAGGTTTAGACCTAGCATTAAGAGATGAAGGCGTGAAGAAAGCCTTCAAGGATGCCGGCTGTTGGAATTTCTGTAAGAAGCTGCAAGGTGGCCATGCTCAGGTAACAAAGGATTTTGCTTTAAACTTCACCGGTTTGAATTCTAAAATAGCTATGTTAGAAGTTCAAGTGTCTCCGGAGGTAATAGCTGCTGTAACTGAGATCCCAAGAGGGGGGCAAGAATGGTTTAAGAATGTTAAGTTTGATATGAACCCCTGCAAAGAGTTTTTAAAAGAGGCATATGTGAATGAAGACCTAACAAAAGCAGTGCCTAGAAACTATGTTAAGGAGCACTATGCCCTTCTTCTCACTTGTATTCAGAAGTACTTGACCTGTGAGGGAAGATACAATAAGGTCTACTCTTATCACTTTAAGTTGCTGTTACATTTTACTGGTAAAGCATCCATAGACATTCCCTTTTACTTGTTTCACAGTCTGAGCAAAATGTGTGACAAAGTGCAATTAAGAAAGGAAGATTGTGAAACATCTTTATTTCACCATGGTCTGGTTAAATTGTTAGTTTTGGATGGTCTTCAGAAAATTGGTAGAGACTGGAACTCGTTCATTTTCATGGCGGGTTTCCAAAGTAAAACAGGTCTTACTCCACAGCCAGTTAAAGAAAAAGAACAATCAGTTGAAGAACCCACGATAGCTGAGCTTCAAAAGGAGGCAAAAGATAAAAAGAAAGCCAAGTCACAGTTAAGAAAATCAGTCAAGCCACTGATCATTAAAGAACAACCTCAGCCATCAGCAAAAAAAGAAGCTCAGCATAAGAAGACTGTGCCTGGACCAAGTGGATCTGAAACAGTGTCAAGGGTAAGGACAAGGAGCCAAATAAGCAAAGAAAAAGGCAAAGCATTGGCTGTTGAGGAAAGTCCGATATCTAAGGCCAGCCTGAGTGATTTGTTGGAGGCCATTGAGTTTGAGCAAATTGAACCGGTGCACATTGAACCAATGCACATTGATTTGACACAGTCATCACCGGAAAGCACCAAGAAATCTAGGGTTTCAAAAAGACTGAGGTTTGATGAACCAGGGGATGAATTTATCTTCAAACCAAGAAGACCTATTACAAGAAAGCAAGTAAGAGAAGCCGAGAAAATGCCTAGAACAGAGGTAGCTGAGGAATTGCCCAGAACAGAGGAGGCAGAGAAAATCAAGCAAAAAGGCACAAATAGAACAGTCATCATTTCCCAAGGAGGTAATATTATAGCCATAAGGAACCAGTTAGAAGCAGCAAAAAATGAAATTGCTAAGGTGAAGAATGCCACTAGGGAGTTTGCAGTCAGGTATGCAAATTATCGAAAAGCTGTATTGAAAGGAAGTAAAAACCTAGTAAGCCAGGTGGATTCAGTAGCTGATGTTTACACATGGACAGTTCCAGCTCTCAAACAGGCCAAATTCATCAGAAAGATAAATATATGTTTAAGAGCCGAAAACAAAGCTATGAAGAAGAGGATTGAAGACTTGGAAGCACAGCTAGGTCAGTGGAAGAAGGTTGCAGACTTAAAGGCACAGCTAGACCACTTAGCTGATAAATGAAGTTGCTGTTCAAAGAAAGGTGTTGTTCCAAGTTTTGTTAAATTTTGCTTAGTTTTCTTGTTTTGAAGACATGTAGATCCCTGCCATATGTAAAGGTGTTTTAGCAATTAAATGTCTGAGAAGTAAATATCTCAGGGCAAATACAAGTTGTTTTAACAAATTCAGCAGTTTCGTAGCTGCTGTAGGTGGCGTTTTTAAAGCAAATAAACAGTTTGGTAATATGTGCGGGAATTTTCAAAAGGGAGCACCTAAAGGTTATGTAGAAGATCAGATGAAGACATCCCAGCCATTCTGATCAAGACAGGTGTGCCTTCAAAAAGGTGAAATGTGTTAACCTTAGTGTAAATTTTTCGGTTATAAAGCCACTTTATTGCCGGTCATAGGGTGTTGAATGAATTGCCTACATGGAATTTTGGCTTGCACACCTGTCCATTAACGAAGCCTCCAACTCATCAGGAAACATGGTGGTGTTCTATTGTTTTTGGGTTATTAAAGAGACTTAAAGTACATGCTGCTGCATATTCGAAGTGATGGGGGACCAGAACCGAAAAGTAAGGGATATTCTCAGCCAACACGGAGCAGATTAAAGCCTTCAGTATCCAAAGCCAACATGGGGCATTAACTGCTCATCTCATGCCATCTCAGCCAAACGAAAAGGAAACCAGGTGTCAAAGCTGCAAGGAGGAATCATTCTACGAAGGAGATAGAGTTAGAGTTATAATTAAATTAGAACTCTTTAGAACTTCAGTTAGTGGTTATTGTATTAAATAGTTTGTTGCAAAGCAGATAGGTGTCATTAGTGGCAGTCATCGAGCTCCCCTCATGCTGGAGGAGGAAGCTCCAAGTAGTTAGAGTTATGTTTCTATATATAGCTGAATCATCTATGTAATGAGGGTTGGATATTTGAGAAAACAGAGTATTGTTTTGGCTTGTGTAAAAACTCAGTTTCAGTAATACAATTTGCTACTTTTCTTCTCAGGATTCATACAGTGTTTCAATGCTCAAGATATGTGGTTTTGCTTTATCCTTAATGTTTTTACAGTTGTATAAATACACAATCACTCAGAATTCACTTTGCTGCTCTGATTTCCTGTGTGTATTTGTAAGCTGAGGTTTCTATGAGATGTGTTTTGAGTATTTAAACATCACATGCCCTAACTTCTATGTATGAGTAGTGTTATAGTTTACTGAAGGATGATTAACTCCATAAGCCCAATGGAAGTCTTTGTAATGTCTGTCCAGCCAACATATTTGTTAAATTCACTTTGCAAGAGTTAGCCATCTCATCAATAGTCAAAATCAATAACCTTTTGAGAGAGCCCTCTCAGGCTAAGGAGGCTAAGCCTTAGTCAAAAGATTGGTCTGAAACAGTTACACAGAGTCTACCTGGTCAGCAGCCTTCCAGTGCTTGATTTTGTGATAACATCCCCCATTCTCAAATCCACAAGAACTGAGAATGGTCGCCCCAATTGCTATGGACGTTAGACCAATTTCCACTCCTCACCTGGACTTGGATCACCTTCCCCTTGCTGATAAAGACTTCCAAATCAAGGACACCTCTGTCCATGAATCCCCGCTCAAATTATACTGCCGATACAGAGACCAATACCTAAACCATGCTGATAAAATAGGTCTTTAGGAGTCTAATTTGCCCAAGTATCAATTCCCTTAGATGCACATCTTTCCAGAGATTGTCCATTATTACCATGCAAACTATATTCCCAATCAAAGAGCAGTGATGTCCCCTGAACATACCATACTTTTCACCATTACTGTTGAGTCCATCAATGCAATGATGCAGCTACAACCAGGACAAAATCTAACCCCTGTTTCCATTGGAGACCTGCTCAACAAATTCCCCAAGCTTACCACAGCCAAGATTGTTGAAATGCTTCAGACCTTCATCAGGCAGGGAAAGCATGTCCCAACAGAACCTCCTCCATATGTGGCTACCATATTTTCCCCATTTGGTTAGGATATAGTAACAATGATCTCTTATGTTTTAGGCTATACCACCAGTGAGTATATAGATGAAATCATTTTAGCCTTCATGTCCATTTTTACTCCAGGACAGCCCCTTGTTGTCATGAATTATGATAGTAAAATTAAGAATTAGATCTAATTAATCTCTAATCAAAATATTAATCAAAAATAAAAAAATTAGAATTTTTTGAAATTAAAGTAATATGAATTAATTGATTTTAATTAAATTCAATGAGGTTATTTAATCAAAATTAATTAATTAGAATAAATTAATTTAATTTAATCATTTAATTATAGAAAAAGAAATTATAAAAATTTTAATAAAATAAAAAATTAGAGCTTTAGTATTATAAATTATTTTCTTTATCAATTTTAATTGGTTTTTAATTAAATTCAATGAGGACTAATTAATTAATTAAAAATAAAAAATAAAAATAAAAATTTGTATTATATTAACTAGTCAATTTATCAAATTAAATTAAATTAACATTTAATTTATAAATAAATAAAATATAAATAATTAGAAATTAATAAATCAATTAATTAGATTAATTAGATAAACTAATTAATTAATTAATTGATTGATTAATTAATTAATTAATTAATTGGTTATTGATTAATTAAAGGAAGGCGAAAATAATTTATAAATTAATTTAAATTAAGTAATTAATTAAATAAAAATAAAAAGAATTAATTAGTTAATAAATAAAGTACAAAATTAATAAAATAAAATAAATTAATCTTTTTTGTTCATGATTAAAATAATTAACCTAAAACTAATAATGAATAAATGATTAATTAAAGTTTTTATAAAACTTTTATAAATAAAATTATTATAAAAAGAAAATAATAAATTAAACTTAAAATTAAATAATAATTAATAAAAATAAAGAATCATGTGTCGGCCTTTATATAAAATTAGGGTTCTTGTTTATTTATATCCTGGTCGCAAGGTTCTCTTCTCTCAATAATCTTTCACTCATATTCTATCTGTTTTGTCCTCATGATGGACCCCCTTTGGGGTTTGAAACGTTGGCAGAATGAACTAGAAACTGTGGATAATCCGGATCTTGACACTACAAAAAACTTCCACAGAAGCTTAAAATCTAACATGAATGATTATGCCAAGTACATAGCTGATAGGATGCATGAATAATTTTTGAGAATGAGTAATGAAAGAGTGTTTAAGTATTCTTCAGTTATGTACCACCTTCTCTTATACTATCAAGCTAACAAGTTCTCATTCACTCTCCAAAAGCTTGACACTAAAGGTCATCCTAGGTCAGTAATTTTTTGGACTCCTTTGATACATAAGCATGATTCCCATATCCATACATAGACTTCATAGATCTGTTTGTGCATCTTGTAGTGACCATGCTGCTAGGAAGTCCTCCTCCATGAATCAGTTCAGACATCAGGAGGATCCTGCAGCTGTCAAAACAACACGGAATGGGAGATTGGTAATTGTACCAAAATCACACAGAAATTAGGATCCATGGATGTGAGTTGGCCCCATATAAACTGCCTAGATACCTCCCAATGAGGTTATTTGCTCTAGAGTACTACAGGAAGATAATAAACTCAGATGAGGTACATTTTGTTAAATCCAAAAAGAAGGCCCAGCTCAAAATCAAAGATCAACTAGGCCCCTTTGTATGCAATAGCAGAGAAGCTGGAAGAGGAGTAGAAAAAATCCTTCAGAGACTCAAAATAAAACAAAGCTTCATGTGGAGATATGATCCTTGTGACTTCATCTGCAATAGAAGACAGAAAAATAAGATGACTCCCTACATTCACCACCGAATCCTTAAAAAAGAGAAATGTGCAAATCAGTTGGAATGGGTGGAGAATACTCTAGTGGACAGAGATAGCACTGAAGTTGCTGTTGAAAATGCACTATGAAGGTTCTTTCCTGCAGGTGCCAGGAGAATCTCAAGCACAAGGAGAATCACAAGTACACAGTGAACAACACACAAAAGAAGAATCCTAGGTGCAAGAAGAGTCAGAACAACCAGACTTATCAGAAGAACTAACTCAAACAAGATTTCCAGAGCCTATAATGAGTACTCCCCCTACCTTGCAAACTCCTCTAAATGAGGAGAAGAACCTCAAAAGGAATAGGGAAGATGAAACTACATTAGGCAGAGCAACCATACAGACATCTGCAAAAACCAGCCTAGTCAAAAGGCAAAGGTTAAATTCTGTCTCTGAGCAGGAATTCATAGAAGAGACAGTAGGGGCCACCAGCACAGAGAAAGAAA
This sequence comes from Pinus tabuliformis, assembly GCA_031772625.1. Taxonomy (NCBI): domain Eukaryota; kingdom Viridiplantae; phylum Streptophyta; class Pinopsida; order Pinales; family Pinaceae; genus Pinus; species Pinus tabuliformis. Next base: position 1,708,336,807 of record CM062819.1, read on the forward strand.
GAAGTAGGCCTGCTACTCCTTCTAGGGGCACACTAGAACCTTCCACATCTCATACTCAGATGTTGGAGAGGCAACAGAGTGTTGAAGTGTCCTCATTTAGGATGCCAGTGGACAAAGATCAAGATATCAGAGAAAGGTACAAGGACATCAAAGCCAGGAATGAGAGGCTAAAGGCCCAGACTTATGCACAGTACCTCAAGATGGCACCTACCAACCAAACAAGGCTGATGTCAGCCTATGATGTGAAAGAAGGAAAAATGAAAATGACATTCATGAATCCTACCACACAAAAACCAAGATCAACAACTGATTTCAAGAAGATAGATTTTGAAGTGTTGATAAATGACATACATCCTATTGACTAGATTGAGTTGCAAAAACAGATAGGGGAGATGATTTACTCCACCTTGACAGGGAAAGCCATCGTAGCCCACCAATTGCAAAACTCCCTGAATAATATATCAGCTCAGTTCCAATTGGAGAAGGCCTCTTCACAGGCAAAAGACACCAGAATCAAGTCCTTAGAGGACTTAATCATTGAGTTGGGACACGATCCCAAAGATGTAAAGGCCACTGAAAAGTTGATAAAGAAGAAGAATGATGACATAGCTGCTTTGAAGAAGCAACTCAAAATTCCACCATTGCATCATCCACAAATAACAGAAGTCCTGGAAACACAAAAAGGACAAGAAGAGCTTATGGACTTGGTCCTCAAGCTAAATGACCAATTGAAAGAAACAAAGAAAGAATTGGACACATTGATTCAGTCCAAACAGAGTGAATTGGCCACTACCTCCACAACTGCCATTCCCACAGTAACAACTGCAGTCCCTTCAACATTGGCAGCCTCTTTAGCACCAACAGCTCCACCTGCTACAGCACTACCAGTCACAACTAAGTCTACAACAGCGGGTACCTCAATAGAAAAGACAGCAGAGCTAGTGAAAGCCATGGAGGAAATGTCCATCTAGGCAACAGAGCTAAAAAATCTTAAGGAGAAAGTGGCAAGCTTAGAAACTAATTGTAAGCTTACCAAATACAACAGAAAGAAGAAGCACAGAAAGCCCTAAGGATGGGTGAGAAGATAAAGGTCCTTGAAAAATATTTAACTTTGCAAAAGCCACTAGGACAGACTAAGGAGATGCTCTGGGCCAATATCATTGACTCTATCAATGATATTTGGCCATCAATTCAAGTAATATTTGAGCAAAAATAATTGGTGAAAGTGGCCATCGAAGCAATACAAAAGGTAAAGGAAGACCTAGGAGACCAACCTGAGGATGCTAAACAACTCATCCATTTCTTAAACAGCAAGAACATGCATGAACTAAATGAGCTTGGTGTGGAGGACAGAACTGAAGCCATCATTAAAGTCAAAAAGGTTCTTTCTAAAAGAAACCTTATGCTTAACCTAGAGAAAAAATGCCATAACATGCAGGTTGACATTGACAGATTCATGGCAAAGTTTCAAATTTTGAAGGATAAAGGCCTTCCCAGTCCCATGGTAATCAATGACAAACTTATGACCCAATTGGACTATGTTGACAAATTAAAGAAATTGTCCAAGGAACAAGCAAGCACTTCAGGAGTCAAAGCATTGCCAACAGGGAAAGTATTATATGATACTTTAGAAAATCTATTCTTCCTAGAGCATGAGGTGAAACATCTATTTGTCACCAAGCCAAAATTTGCCAAATACACTGAGGCAGACAAGATATATAGAAGGATGCTCAAGGTAAAGTTACCTGAAGATGAATGGTGGGAAAAAATGACAGATTTACTATAAGTTACCACAGTAAATCTAAATGGCAGCCAGATGAAACAGGTAAACAAGGTCAAAGAGTAACAGGTTAAAGAGTATCAGTAAAAGATTAAAGACAAAGGTGATTCTAGCATACAAATATCAACCAGCTTAAAGAGCTCAAATTCGAACTACAAACAGCCAGCACTATCACAATAAAAGGGACAACATGATGCAGTTTTCCATCTATCTCTATCTTCATGCTTGAAGATATTTTGATTTCCTAAATTAATTCTCATATTGTTTTAAGATATTTTGTAAATATTTTTTGTATAAATACTTCACCTTTCGAAGTATTTAGGTGTGGATTCAAAGACATTTCTATAGACATTTTCCTCTCAAGTTAAAGTGTTATTGTATCAAGACTGGATTGGCTTGCAGGATCAAGGAATAAAGTAAAGACATTTCACAGGATTCTTGTGTAAAGTGGAAATCAAATGAGTATTTGCTCCCATGTGTATTATTATTTTTCTTTATGTTTATTAATAATCATATTTGTTTCTATGAAATCTGAATGGTAAACTAGGAATGATATTTCGGAACTGGCTTTAATGCTCTCTATATTGACTGTTTACGTTCTTAATGTTTTCTTCTAAACTATCTTAGTTAGGGAATTCTTAAATTCTCCCTTACTTCCGTAGTTTCCCCCTCGGTCTATAGTAAAGGATTCTTAGTTTCCCTTTGCTCATGATCACCTCCTGCTCTTCATCTTGATCCCAGTCTAAGGATTCTTCATTGCCCTTTCACCCTGGTTAGGACTATCTTATCCATTGAACCTGAAGATTTTCCTTTTGCTTTGCTAGCCTACCCTGTGAACACTCCCTTTAGTGATCTGATCCAGTTAAGCCATCCTTTGATTGAATCCATAGCCCAATGGCTTGAAGGCCTTACTCCATCCATTTGTTCCTAGAATTCCACCACCCAACCAAATTTAAAACCTTATGAACACTAAGAACTAGCCTAAAATCCCACCAAACAAAGTTAAATTATAAAGAGAGAGCCCTCTCTGGACTTAGGTTGGCTACAACCCGAGTCTAAAATATTAGGTTTGTGGTTACCTCGGATTATTCCTTCTTTTCATAACTTCTAGGGAAGACTTCTAAGTGATAACACCTCCAAAGGTACCAGAACTCTTGGAAGGATATTGTCCTTTAGCTGCAATATCTTCAACTCAGAACCTTGCTTATCCAATTCCTCTTTCATTTGATTTATGAAACTCTCCTTATCTACATCTCCCCATTCGTTGTCCCTTTCCCATCTCATTCTGGCAAACTGTTCTTTCATTCAAAAGAAATTTTCTACCTGCTTTTCATTTTCAAATACTTGCCAATGACCATTGTTATCTGGAATAGTGGGTCTATGTCTCACCTCTACCTTGTACTTTCCTTTAACATTATTGGGTATGTCAAAATTAGAGGCCAAAGTATCTAATGCATCTGCAACAACATTGTATTTGCTCGAAACCAATAAAAAATGTATTCAACAAAATTTTGCAAATAATTAAGTACATCATTCTGATAAGCTTGCATGCGGGAATTCTTGGTTTGGTATTCACCTTTGAATTGCCTAACCACCAACTCAGAATCACCAAAAACAACAATTCTTCTAGCCCCTGATTTTTTTAAACCTCTCAAACCCAAAATTAGAGCTTCGTACTCTGCCATATTGTTGGTACAATCAAACTCCAATTTATATGAACACAACTTTGACTTAACAATTTCTGGATTGATAATCCACACCCCCACTCCAACTCCTTTTCTGCTTTCTGCTCCATCAAAATGCATGGTCCAAACTTGATGTTTCTTCCTTCCTTTTCCATCTATTTCGACTTTGAAATTTGCAGATTTTTTTAGGGGAGACTGGTTGATCTGTCTCTCCTTTTCATTATTGTCTTTCCCTGAATCCTCATGTAAAATTTATTTTTCCTGAGTGTTGTATCCCTCTTCTTCAATCTCTGAAATAGGGCCTTCATCAACGAGACAACTCGAATTAAACAGAACGAATGAATCTACATCAGAATGGACAACAGAGATTGGATGGTTAACATGCCCGTCCTTACTACTGATCATATATTGCATGATAGGCTCTCTGTATAACCTCCTCATTTGTCCTCCAAAAATTGGAATTGTAATGTATGACATTGTTGAAGCCCCGAAAATCAGGTCTACAACAAGGGGGATACCCACCCGGTCTGGACCTTGGTAAGCAGCTCCTTTTCCGTTTGGGATGGTGGGTTCGACTAGGGATATGGGACCAATTTCCCAATTTATGTGTGTGTGTGTTGAGAATTGATATTTATTTCCTAATAATTCCTAAGTAAAATGCTTTTATTCTAAATCTAATCTAATAACATGCAATTTGTATTCTAATAAACATAAATATATAATTCTAAACTAACCTGGGATTTAATCTTTCAATTATGCGATCTAAAATAGTTTCTACAACAATTGGTAATAAAGATCATTCAATTGCTATAAGAAAAGAATTCAATAAAAATGAAATGTTTCGTATAAGAAGTTAGCCGAACAGTTGTGAAAAACATATCGCATAACAAGTCATTCTTATATTAAGCACAAATAGAATAGCCATCACCATACAAAAGTGCCAAATGATAACTCAAGCATTCAGGCATTCATATATAAATAACTAAACATGAATATCACTTAAACACATAGGCAAAAATTGTTAAGAGATAAAAGTACCATTAATAACAAGTTCTACTCATGAGCTTCAGCAATAATGATCTATCTCTTCTTAGTTCAACATTTACTAAGAGTACAAAAGTGCAATTTCAGTAGCAGATATTAAACACAAATACCAATAAACCTTGTTCCATTCATTCATCAAAACCTCCTCCGAGGGTGCAGAAGTGCATGTTCTGAGGAAACGTTTTTGACAAATTTCAGGACCCTTCTCTAAATGCATGAGAAGGGTTGAAATACTACTAGCTAAATCCTAAAAATAGTCTATTACAAAAATATAGGAGGCGGTTTAAATGACCGTCCTCATCTAAGGCAAAAATAAAACTAAAACTGAATCTAAAAATTACTATCTATGTATATGTTCTCTGTGGTCGCAAGCATTCAACATCAGCTTGAGGAGAGTTGGTTGGCCGACCTCCGACTTTAGTTGTCCTGCAAAAACAGAATCGACAAGTGCTAGCACTATCTTCTCGGCAGAGTTAGTGAGGCATTTGAGAGTCATGCATTGACTGTGTGGTTTAACCAAGTACTGCCAGTAAGAATCCCAATTCAACTTGGTTAACCTATTGATGGATTCTACTCTTTCTTCAGCCTTTTGCCTCCAGCTGTTCTGTAAATGCTGTGCATTTGGGAGAAATTTACACAACATTTAAATATATCCCTGATAAATACCACTGTTTTTAGAACTCGAGTTTTGCTTTTAGCCTTTAGCACTTTTTCCTGCAATTTTTCGGACTTTCTGGCGACTGAGCGTTCAGAGGCTTTCCTTCTCAAGGGGTTTTTCCCAGCATCGCGCATCGAAAACTGCCTCCGTTTCTTGATCCGGGCTTCCCTGGTGCCAGTTTTCACCTCTTGCGCATTTTGTTAGATGACTTCGGAAATCGGAGTTTCTCCTTCTTTTCCCATTATACTTTGAACATTGCTACATATACCTTTCTGTTTTCTGCTCCTGCAATTTACGAAATCAAGAAAGAGTAATGATATGAATAAGGTGACGGGAAAGCTTTAAATGTTGAAATCATATAAAATATATCACCCTACGTGAACTGACTTCTTGATCAGATCGAAACCTTATGTCATTAATGATCATCAACTAACTTATTAAATTAACATTAATGCGCATGACTTGACATCGGATTACGAAAAACCTTTTTGGAACGACGTGCCCTACAGATCTGCGATAATGCGATTTTGCGATTTGCTTCGCAATATCGCAGATCGCAATATCGCTAATCCGTTATGTTTTGACAATCATTCATTACCATGTGTTTCTGCGAAATGCGATTTGTGAGACTTGTTATCGCATATCGCCAGCTTTGAAGTATTTCACCTTAAGTGATGTTTGAAGCATATGAAAACTGCGATGCGATGAGTTCCTTCGGTGTGCGATTTCGCATTTGTAGGAGTTTGCTTATATGATGTCGTTATTTCCTTTTTGCGATGCGATGCTTTTATTATTAAGAGAAAGATTTTATTCGAACTCATCATAAACTTAAGTCTTTTTGGATTTTTGCGTATATTCTCCTAAGTTTATGATAGTAAGATTTATTCAAAAAGGAAATACAAGTTCTAATTTATCGTTATTTTCTAGATGAAGGGTCCCCACTTATTTAGTATTGATGTCAAAACTAAAATAAGAAGGGGGTTGTTGCTGGCCACAATAGACATGTCGGTTAGTAATGCTCCATTCAATTTACTCATCCAATTTCTAGAAAACAACATACCATACCTAGGAGGTATGACTGCCACCACAATGTCCATCACCATGCATTTAGAGGGAATCTGGGTCAAGGATATTGCTAGATCTTTAATTAAGTCCAGACATTTCACCTTCCTAGAATCAAATGAGTAAAGGTCCTTGTATGTTCGTGTAATATCTAATCCCAACCTCTCCATAATCACCTTTGGCATTAATTATGTGATGCCCCAGAGTCCAACATAGCATTGTGTAGGATTTGTTCATGTTCACTCAAACTAACCTAAAGGAGAGGAACATCGCCATCCTGAGTTTTATCCTCCATTTTTGGCCCAAACATGATAGTTGGATGATCATCCGCTATGTTAACCCTATTAGAGGTTTCATCTACTTTAAGTGCCTTTAAATATTGAAACCTATATTGAGCATTTCTTACTAATTCATCAAGAGGAATAGAAATCTTCAACTTAGCAACTTTGGCTTCGAGACCAAATAGACTTGTTACCTTTTCAGTCTCCTTGTGAACAACATCCTTCTTTTCCACAACCTCTTTCTCTATGGGTATGCTTCCCTTCCACTGCAAAATAGTGATAGGAGGCTCCTTCATTTGGGCACTTGTGCTAGGAATATCTTTATTCTAAGCACTTGTACTGGGGAGTATATTTTTAACACCATTGACAGGCACTTCTTTCCTTGTTTCATTGTTGGTTGGTGCATCTTTCTTTGTTTCATTACCTCCCACAGTCCTATTCCTCAAATTATATTGTCATTTCACTTGCATTACAGCATTCTAAAAACCCTTTTCTATATTCCTCTGATTCAATCATCAATGCATCATTTTGGGATTGGGACAACAATATTTCTCCATTACTGCTTCAAAATTTTCAAGTTGCTCATGTTCTTGATCCTCTTTGGTCAAGTAAACCTCTCACTACCCATCACCAAAAAACAAAATTTGATCTTCGGGAGTTTATTCATCTTCCTCATCTTGATCTTGAGCAAAATTTTGTTAGAACGATGGTCTTATTTTCTGTTGTGATTGATTTAGACCCTTCTTCTCTAGAGGTTTGTTAGGAAACTGTGGCTGCCTTCGGAAACCTGGATTTCTGATTTGTGGACCAATTTGGGTCTCTCGAACTATTATCCAGTCAGCCAGAGATATTTTCTCCATCATCTTCTCCATTTTCTTAACCAATGTTTCAAATTTAGCATCTGAGGAAGTGGTAAGATCCTCCTTTATGATGACTCTCTTCTCGGACTTCAACTTAGACTTTTTTGCTAATAGATTAGCCTCCACACTGACTGCATTATTTTGCATGTCCTCCAATGTTGCCGGATTTCTTTCTCTGAGATGATAAGCCATTTCAGGGTCAAAAGCATCTGGATAATGTAGTAAGGCTAGCCCAGGAGGAGGCTTAATCTCTACAGGAATTGAATTGTACAATTTGTTGAACCTTGTAGAAAAATCTTGAACAGATTCTCTAGGTTGTCTTTTCAAATTATTATACTCAGCCAAAATATGCAAGCGGTTCTTCTTTTCACCCCACCTTGCAAGGAAAGCATCTTCTAACTCCTGATAATTTGCAAATTCTCCCAAGCAAGAACTCCTGAACCATTTCTTGACATCACCGGAAAAAATCTGAGCAAATAATCTAATTTTAACATCATCATGGTCTACTTCCTCCAAATCCACGAAATCACTGACCTTGTCAACATGCTGCTTAGCAGTGATTTCTCTTGTGCCATCATATTGTGGAAGCCTTTGCCCGTAATTGAGAGGTAGATCATGAAGTTGGGCAAGCAAAAACAGAGGAGCACACCTTGTTGCCATAACTACTACTTGAGTAGTTTGGTAACTAACAAGCAGTGTAACAACAACAGTAGAGGATGGAATAATTGGATGAATTAAAGTTGAAACTGAGGATGAAGGATTTTGAAATGAAGTCAAAACAGAGTCAGTAGTGAAAACAGATTGAACAAGGATATTTCTCTGAGATAGGATTGTGTTTTCAGCAGCTTTTTGAACTTTGTCAACTAGACCTTTGAGTTTACTGAACTGATGGATGATATTCTGACTAAACTCAATCTTTGGGGATGATACACAGGAACTTAAATTGTCTGAATCTGCTAGAATTTCAGACATAATATAGCAATACCTTGTTCTAAACAATGGGATTTCAGAAGAAATTTCTGGTGAGGAAACATATTTCCTGATAGGACAATAACTAGCTTGACTTTCCAACACCACTCTCTCCTTCCTGAGGAGTTTTTCAAGATCAAAAACCACTACAGGAGGATTTGGGTCAGGGTTCTTCCTGGTGAACCTCCTAGAAGCCAGATCTTCTCAGACAAGGATGCATGCAATGAAAATTTCTAACAATCAAAAGAATATTTACAATTCAGCCTATGATGTAAATTTTGGACATAAAACTTCTCGAGATAATTTAAACTTTTGAATCCCCGACAAGGACGTCACTATGTTATCACTCTGTAAAACCCCTTCAGGATGAGGAAAGGTCTGTAGAGGTAACCACAAACCGCTTTGGGCTAGAAATTGGTCCTTTCTAGCTGAAGGGGTCTCCCTCAAATAATGAAAACCAAATATTTGACGCTATAGCACACAGAGACCATTTCTGAAAATGTTTGGATTTTGATAATGAGGGTGGTAGAGGATTATAAGAAAAACTATTGGCAGTAATAGTGATCTCCCTATTGTGGCATGCTGATGTATTTCCAACCAGCTTCATATATGAAGGCTTAATTAGTACAACTTTGGAATGGATAACGACTTGTAGTATAGAAAAGACAAGGGTATCAAGACATTTATCAAAAGAGCAGAAATAATAACATTTTATCATTGCAACTCAGATCAATGACCATCAAGAAGAAAATACAATACTTTCAAAGACATACATATTTCATTTGCAACTAAAATATACCCAGTTCATTCAGACATGAGCATAAAATGAATTCAAGTATAACTGTCCCCTACGCCTTTAAATCGGTATGAAGAAAACAGACAAGAGAATGACATATAAATTGAGAGAGAAAACTTATTCTGAAAACATCCATACCATAAGAATCTCCATAAATCGACTAGAACCCCTTCAACATTCAGGCATGATCATTAAAACCAAATCACAAGCATAACTGCAATAACTCCTCTAGCAATTGTGAAACCAACAACAACCTTCTCTGTCTTCATTCATGAAAATATATAATAGATACATGGATCAAAATAAGTTTAGGTTCACTGCATCTTCGATCCAACAGAGGATCGACCCAAAACTTAAACAAAAATAGTAAATTGTTGTTTTTTAATGCCTTTCACCAAGACATAAAGCATAAATCACCTTTTGTCTTTCAAAAACAACTTTCTAATACAAAATAACTTGAAAAAGTCTTTGAACTGATAAAAATGACTGAAATAGCAAAAAACATAAAAGATGTCTTTTTGACTGCTAAAAAGCCTGTGCAGTGTCCAAAACTTTATCCTTCCAGAACTGACACATGGCAAGCATTTGAGGTGGTGAGCTGGACAGCACATGCACCCCATGCCAGCAGCTTAAAACCTGACAGGTGGTCATCATCCAGTGTACGTGAGATAGTTAAAGCATGGACTACATAACGAGTGCGCAGCGCCTGCATAACAAAATTGTTGCAGTTATTCTCTGAATGCCTTTTAGTGCTCTTGAATGTTGTCATGACACTATATGTCGATCAACATATCAACTTCAACATATTAAAATATCAGAAATTAAGACAAAACATGAAAATAAAAAAGGAAGCTTGATCACTTCCTTTTCCTCTTGCTTGATATTTTACTGCTAGAAGCCTTGATGTTGGGAGTCTTGGACTTGGAATCTGGAGTAGTGAGGTCATGTTGCTCAATAGGTGGTGATAAAGTAGGTGTGGCTTTTAATTTAGGATCAAATTTAGGCATCTTCATGAGAGGAGGTACTGCAGCTACTCCCTCATATCTCTTCAGCAATCTATGTGCCTCCTCCAAATCTTGCCTCATACTTCGCAGTTGAGCATTCAGGACCAAGTTTCTAACATACAAATTTCTACATTGTCTCCAAATTGGCTGTGACCACTTGACAAAATGCTTAATCCTGTCAAGATCTTTGGATGCCTCTTTGACTTCATGGTCACAATTTTCAAGAATATGTTGAATGGAATTTTTATTATCCAGATTTTGTTGCCTAAATTGATTGACCTGGTATTTGCTTTCCTCTAACTCCTCCAAACACCTTTAATACTCTTTCCATTGACTGAATGGGGGTCTTCCAGGAGTTCTATCTATTTGTTTCATTTGTTGCACATATTTAAACTTTAATCTAAACACCCTGACTGTTGGCTCACTAGGCCCCACTACAACATTCTTGGCTTGTTCAACAAAGCAACATGTTTTTTCTTCCCTTTGGAAATTGTTGCAGGCAACTCTGTCTTGTCCTCTGCTGGTTTAATATTTTGTTTTATATCTCTCTTCTGTTTCTCTAGAAATGTTATTCTCATCTAGTTTTTAAATAATTCCTCTCTCATATTTATTATCTTGGGGTCCTCTTCTTTGTACTGCACAACAACTATTTCAAGTGGTGCTATGTCCTCCTCATAGTCTGATTGCACCATTTCCGGGCCCTTTACCTCATCCACTTTATCATCAACTTGTACATATGTCTGCTTTTCTTCAGAAATTTCCACAATTGCTTGAGGGGCTACCTCTTCCTGGGTCTTTTTAACTCTAGACCTCGTTCTGGGTCTCATCACAAACTCATCTTGGACTGTGTCTTCAATTTTGACCTTAAGTTTGGCTTTTTTATCCGATGTCATATGTTCTCCTATTTCTTTGTCTGATTGTTCATCCTTCATGATTTGCAATTTAAATTTCTTTCTCAACTTTCCTACAAGTTTCTTGCTTGGCTTGGCACCTTCCTTCTTTATGGGTTTCATTTTCATGACTGAATGGATGCTCTCCTTTTTTGGATTTTCTTGCTTGGGCTCTTCTTTATCTGTCTTCATTGATGGTGACCCAGTTTGTGGCAAGAGATCAATACTTGCAAGAAAATCAGACCAAAGCATTTTCTTTCTTTCAACAACATGCTTAACTAAGATTTTGATTAAAGAAAAATGGAACAAACTTGAAGCATGGTTATCCTTTTGAATTTGTACTTTGGTGGCCATTCTTTCTAGACTCTTAAGCAAGAAATAAGGGAGGTTCATTGGCTTTCTTTCAGTGAAATTCCATAGTAACTTGAGATGGTACTAGTATATTCTACTGAACCTACCCTCGCAAGTGAAGTATCTTTGGATAACCTTCAGAAGGTTGACATATTATTCTTGAAGATAAATGTTGGGGAAGGTGGAAGCAAACTTGTCAAGATACTCCAGTTTCACAAACTGCTTGTAAGCCAAAATGTCTAATTCATCCCCCTTGAACCATTTCTCCCCTGTTGTTGGGAGGTTGGTTGCATTAGCAATAAACTTCTCAGTTAATATAATATCCAAGTCTCCTAGTTTCACTCTACTGTCTTGAAAATTAAGAGCAAATAAGCTAGCAAGTTTAGCATTGTGACCTACTTTCTGAATCTTCTGGCAGAAAGGAATGCACCTTGTGTTCTCAAAAGCCACTCTAATGGTAGGGGATGAATTGAGCAGACTCAAAGTGTTGGGTTTGGTGCGTACAAGGTCTCCTCCCTTTTTTCTAGTAGCAGGGGCCATCCTATCTCAACACCTAGTAGATTGAATTTGACTTTAGGCTATGGCTACGTGTACAGACCCAAAGGAATGAATATAACCACGAGTGACAACACAACTCTATTTAAATAATTGTGATAGCAAGATGGTGACAACACAATTTATGTGGTCAAATACAAGCAGGAGACTTTGAAAATTTAAAAGACATCTAACATTAATCGCTTCAGGAAACATTCATCATCCAAATTTCATGTCTACAGCAATGTGACAATGCATTCAGAGGCATAACTATGTTTTTCAAACAAAACAGAGTGTGCGCAACACTAGCTTCTAACAGGGACAGACACAAGTTTGACATAGTAACCAGGATAAACAATAATGAGAACTTGAGGAAAGGTGACCAACTTCCTACCTATCCACTCTTTGCATTCAAACCGTGTGTTGGAGACTGGCCTGAGATGCAACCCCTCTCTGTGCAGAAAAATGCAACACCATACTTGAACTGTTCTGCAACTTGTAAACCTCCCTACGACTTCTAAGCTTCTCTGCATTTTTTGAACTCCCTTGTGATATTTTCTTCGAAATAAGACCATTCTTCTCATTCTCTGCATGAGGGACGAGTCCATCACCTGCGATCAATCACACAGGAAATTGGCGGCCTTTACAATGATTTCAAATTACTGTGATGATGTAACAAGTTTGACATGTAATATGTGTTCCTCATGGAATTCGCATGCTTGAGATAACGTTGTTTAAGTGTTGTAGGAGTGGCAAAGGATTTAGCCATGATAATTTTGGTAACCAAAGTTTGTCGGGGGTGAAAAGGACGATGGGTCAATCATGGTGCATAATGATGTTTAGGGAAGGGGGTATTTTAGGCCTAGGGATATGTAGTTAGGTCAAAATAAGGATGAGGGTTTAGGCTTAAAATAATCAATAGGAATAATGTAAACATTAGGGAATGAGGGGAAGTAATGTAATGAGGGAAAAAGGAGATAGGTAGAGGGATTCATATAATGTCTAGGAAAGGCATAAATCAAAACATTAATGATTAGGATGTTTTTGAGATCCTTCCTTCAATAGTAGACACTTTGACCATATTACCAACCTATCATTACCTAATACCCAGACTCAACGATTTGTTACAAAACTTTCCTATACAATAGACACTCCTTCCCAATTGCTGACCTTAATGATTAGAGTGGTGACCCGACTAATGATGACTCCTTTGAGTAGTAACAAGTCAAATCACGACAACGAGCAAATTTATGATTTTGACCTCCTTTAAAACAATAAAATTTATCTCGAAGTACCTTTCAACTAACAAACTATCCTACTCTAACGCATAGAGGTTTTAATCAAGACCTTTTTTCAGGAGACAACCTTCTTTTCTTCACATAGAACAGAACTCGCTCTTTGAGGTAATGTTCCAATGGTTCCTTCTTTTTGACATTAATACTCTGGATAACCAAAACAAAGAATTTGAACTAGCTTCCTTCTCATGTCTTAGACATTGTGATACCATATTCTTCAAAGTCTGAGATCGTAGGATTAAAATAAGAAACACCTTCCAAACCAAATTTCCTTCAATGGTTTGATTTGAGTATCCTTCAAGCAATTTCTTTTTCTTTTTTATTTAAATAGATCTCGGACTTAAAAAGTCCAAAATTTTGAAAATGTCTTGCTTTATAAGTACCTCGACCCTGAGGTTAATTATTCAGCCTTATATAGTTAGAGGAGATCTAGGGATTTTAGGCCTATAGAGGCAGATAGCATGGTATTCCTTTTTAAACAAGGGCAAGGATCATTTTGAAATGAACGAGGGTTGTAACCCATTTTAAAAATAGGATTCCCTTATAAGATAAGATTCATCCTATTCCTTGACTTGGCACAATACAAAGCTTCAATTTAGGGCATAAAACTTGGTGGCATCTTTTCTTCATGATAAGGATCCCATTATTTGAGAAAATTCCCTGCTATCATAGTGAAACAATCTAATGTGTGTGGTGCAGGTAAAATTCTAAGTGCGGACACAAAAAAGTCCTCTAGCCCGAGAGTGTGTCTAGCCACAAACAAGACATTATATGGAAGATTTCCTTAGTTTAGAACCAATTAAGAGGGCCTACCTCTTAGTACACTATCCATTTGATGACGACCTTGCTTCCTTGCTCTAGCTATCTTCCGTTCCTTCTTGTGAACACCTGAAACAAGTAAACAACAACAGACAACAACTGTGATAATATACAAATTGTATTCAACCTACTTAACAAGTCAAGAAACATTAAGCCATAAACATGTGAAATGACATCTTATGTAGGAAATCAATCGATAGTTGCATCTTTATTAAATCAAGAAGAGATTACAACTGGCGTCTTGACATTGTTGTTCTCCTCTGACAAATCCGGGTTCCCACACACTTTTGCTAGCATTCCATGGATGGCCCCAACAATGATAGTCTCAAGGCTCTTCCCTTTAGGCTTCACACCAAACCAACTCACAATTCTCCCTTAAACACAAACTAGAGAGCTACAAAGTATGGATAACTTGTTGATTACTCCAAACAAAACTTAATTAGCACTAGCACACACACACTAGCTTGTGCTTGGGAAAAGTGGAGGTTTATATAGCTTGAATGGATGGGATATGGTTCCTCTTCTCATGGGAGAAGGTATTATCTCTTGAGGTAGTTCCATCCTAATAGGGGAAAAGAGCCCAATCTAACCTCCTCGACACCATCCGGCCTAACCATTTACCAAACTTCTGTTACAAAGCTTCAAGAGCTGGAAGCTTCGGCTCCAAATTTAAAAAACTTTTCAAAAGAGGATCGACGTGACTGGGAAAAGGCTCAATCACTCCGATCAATGCGTGGGATAGTTGTAATCCCTGCATATCGGTGCGGGGAGAACACGGGTCATTAGTGCCGGTCTTGTAAACTGGGAAAAATAGAAGAGTTTGGGAAAATAATGCAAACGGGAATTGTTCTGCTCATGAAGAGGGACACAATGGGATGTTCTTCATGATGGGAAAGCATGAAGGGTTCACTGTAGAGGTCCTCCAAGATCAAGGAACGTGGAGTACAGGGACAGAGACAAAATCTTGTGTAACAATGTGTGCATCCAAATATCTTCATAGATAATGTGAGACTTATTCATGATCAATATGAATACCTTAGGGTTTAGGCCTTCTATAGATAGATTCTAGCCTTTGTGATATAACCTTTCGACCTTCTTTAGGTCTAGAGTAATTCAAAACTTCGATCCTCTTAGTATGGTTTTCTTCCACCAACAAAATTCATCCTTTTTCTTGTCATAAGGTCAAAGATTTTATTTTTTTTCATATCCTAGATAGACCTTGTTAGGGCATTGATTTTATGATCTTCAAGTTTTCTCTTCAACCTTCCTCTGATTCCATCTTGATTTTCTAGTAACTAGGTAGACTGGAACACTTTTCTATCTCATAACTACTTCCAATGATACATTTTTAACTTCTTAAAACATTCACATAATAAATTAGTTACACTTAGAAAATTTCAACCATTAAGAACAATAGAGCAGTAGAGATCACAATGAGACAATGAAACAAAATACACCAAAATTACCTTGGGAAAACGCCATTTCAAGGGGAAAAAACCATCAACCTTTCCTTATGAGAAATTGTCCAATTTAACCAATTTGTACATTAGTTAAAATAGTATATCTTTGACAAGATCCTTTAACAATACATATAGAAAATTATTGACCAGCAAGATTACCTCCCAAAGTGCCAAGCCAACCCTCCAAGATTCAACACAAAGTTCCCTTCAATTTTGTCCACAAAGAGGTATTTAATTAGATCTACCACAGGTCTCCAAGAGGGTCGAAATTCGACCTCTCCCTCAGCCTCAGAACTCAAATGATGCCACATAAAATAATGCCTTAGACCTTCGCATTAGCCAGAAAAAATAATAATAATAATAATAATAATAATAATAAATAATAAATAAATAAATAAAATAAAAAAATAAAAATAAATAAAATAAAATAAAAATAAATAAATAAATAAATAATAAAAATAAAAATAAAATAAAAAAATAAAAATAAAAAATAAAAAATAAAATAAAATAAATAATAAAAAAAAAGTAAAAATAAAAATAATAATAAAAATAAAAATAAAAAATAAAAAATAATAATGATAATAATAATAAAATTAAATTAAATTAAAAATTAAATTAAATTAAAAATAAAATAAAATAAAATAATAAAATAAAAAATAATAATAAAATAAAATATAGAAAAAATAAATTAATTAATTAATTAAAAATTAAAAAAATAAATAAATAAATAAAAAATAAAATTAAAAAAAAATAAAAATTAAAAATAAATAAAAATTAAAATTAAAAAAATAAATAAAAATAAAAATAAAAATAAATAAATAAAATAAATAAATTAATAAAATTAATAATAATAATAATAATAATAATAATAATAAATAAATAAATAAAAATTTCCATAAAACCTTCACTTTAGCCATAGAAAGACGCTACATAGCACGGGCTACTTTGTCTACAAGAGTGAATTATAGAAGATGGTATATGTGCTTATGTTTTTGACCTCCAAATATCTCTATATTCTTAACATATAACAGAAAGAGATTATATGATTTGATGCTTTTTTATGGAGGAGTGATCACATATATATAGTCTCCAAGAGGGATTGAATGGGTGCCTCCAAGGGGCCATGCCGACTTGATCTAGGAGGGTCGACTTGGACACTTGTGGGATCATAAACCAATAAATATAATTCAAATATTCTTTTCCTTTTTCCAAGGTCATAAAAAATTCATTTTGTAATTTTCTTTTTACAAATACATGATCATGCTTGAATCAATAAATTTCTCTTTTGAAAATATCGACTATAACTATAATTTCTCAACACAAACTCTCTCATTCTCTCACGCGTAGTGTTACACAACATTTTGTCATTGTCCCTGTACTCCCCATCCATGATCCTAGAGGACCTCTACAGTGAACCCTACATGCTTTCCCATCATGAAGAAACTCCCAGTATGTCCCTCTTCATGAGCAGAATAATTCCCCTTTGCATCATTTCCCAAGAATCTTCATTTTATCCTAGTTTACAAGATCGACGCTATTGACCAATTTTCTCCTCATGCTGATTTTCATAGATTAAAACTAGCACTAGTGTCGTACGGAGCGAATGAGCCCTTTTCTAGTCGCATCGATCCTCTTTTGGCACTTTTTTAAATATGGAGTCTAAGCTTCCAGCTCTAGAAGCTTCATAACGGAAGTCTAGTAGATGGTTGGGCTGGATGGAGCCGAGGAAGTCATTTTGGGCTCCTTTCCCCTATTAGGATGGAACAAAATCAAGAGATAAGACCTTCTCCCATGATGAGAGGAACCATCTCCCATCCATCCAAGCTATATAAACCTCTCTTTTCCCAAGCTAAACTAGTTTTGGAGTTAGTTTGAATGATCAGCAAGACATCTATAGCTTGTAGCTTTCTAGTGTATGTTTGAGGGAGAATAGTGTGTTTTGGTTTGGTTTGAGACTAAAGGGAAGAGGCCTTGAAACTTCCATTGTTGGGGCTATCCATGAGATGTTGGCTTAAGTGTGGGAACCCGGATACATCGGAGAAGACCAGCAACGTCAAGGCATTGGTTGTAATCTCTTTCTGAACTTATATGAATACAACTATTGATTGATTTCCTACATTGAGGTGTTATCTTACATTTGATGGCTTAATGTTCCTTGACCTTTTAAGTAGGCTGAATGCAATTTGTATGCTATCACGTTTGTCGTTGTTGTTTGTTTGCTTGTTTCAAGTATTCGAAGGAAGGAAACGGAAAGTAGTTGGAGTAAGGAAGAAGGATCATCACCAAGAGGAATAGCATTCTAAGAGGTAGGCCCTCTTATTTGATTCTAGATTAAGGAAATTTTCCATAGATTGTTTGTTTATGGCTAGACCCGCTCTCTCGGGCTAGAGGAATTGTTTGTGTCCGCACTGAGAATTTACCTGCACCACAAATTGGTGACCATATTGGGGAGCCAATCCTTATGTTTTTTTTTTTTTTTAACTGAAACGGGTGTATCTTTATTTGAATTGGAAGAAATTTGGACTTACGCCAATGCTGCCATCATTACATTGCATCTAATTCTGTTCCATAATGCATGCTGCAGAATCCTCATGGATTACATAGGTGGATAGAACTATCCCCGTTTATGAGGATTTGACCTTTCCCAAGTGTACAACCCTTATTTGCCAACAGATCAGCTTCGCTATTCAGATTTCTAAGTATGTGGAAGCATTTGTAGGATTCAAAATCGAGTAGGACTTCCTTCAATCTGCTCAGAGTTTTGTTAAGGCTTACATTGATGAACAAGTTCTCCGAATTTAACTTTTTAATTATGAGCTCGGAATCTCCGAAAACTTGGATTTCTTTGTCCCCTCTGTCTCTAGCAATTTGGCAGGCTTTAAGAAGGCTTAATATCTCGGCTTGATTGTTAGATTTCTGCCCAATGCCCCAGGAGAAGATGTCCCTTTTGACTCCAGCCGGGTCATAGATGACCCCACCTGCCCCAGCAGTGATCCGGATTTAAACAGGAACGCAATAGATTACAGAGATAACCATAAATACAGAGATGCGATAACCATAAATATAGAGATGCAGCGGAAATAATACTTCATTTCATTACTGTAAAATACTGAAATATGCTTACAAACAGAAATGGAAAGAAACCAGCTAGGGCGATGGTAGCTTATCTCTGAGAAGAGATGTGGCGGCTACATGCCTCTGAACTGTTCCGAACTGTGTTACAATGAGGCTCGAGGGCCTATTTATTGTTGAGAAACAATGGAAAGCCCTTCACATTCCAAAACCTAACCCTAGAAGATGAAACGCCAAATTGTGGGCCCCGTTTTTGGGTAAGTTGGTACATCAACTTCCCGGGGTCGCGAATTGGTCGCACTATCTCCGTTTCACGCGCATGATAGCCCGTTGGAAAGATCTCTCCGAGGACTACGACGGAAAAGACGATATTTAGATAGAAAATCGCTGGCGGTGGATTTCCCAAAAAACGTCGTTTATAGCCTCAAAACAGCTCCGGAAGTTTAGGACCCGAAAAACTGCTAAAAATAGTAAACTGTGCTATAATTAAGGAAACAGAAAAACTGAAAGAGACAGTTGTGGGGGTCCAAATGGGATAGGTGGGTGGCCACCAACATCCACCTGGATCATTCCTCCCCCCTTAGGAAGCAATGGTCCCCATTGCGTTGAGTTCCTCCCTGAGATGAGGAAGCTTCTGCTGAGCTGGGTCTCTGGTGAGTTGTTCTGCAATCTCTGATGTGTCCAGAAATGGTGGGGAGCATGGTCGGCGACGGTCCACATTGAACACTCGGTGCAAGCGAAGGAATGGAGGAATGTTGTGCTTCAAAGCATTGTTTCCCGTAGCCTTGTTACTGGTGTAAGGACCATGTCGAAGTGGTCTGAGTTTCTGATGGGTTCTGGTAAGGTGCTCCCTCTGCAAATGTAACCAAACTTTGTCGCCCACCTGAAACTTGTGTGGTACCCCTCCGGGTAAGGAGAAGTTGTTCCTATGTTCTGTCGTGACTGTATCCCTCTGTTGCTGCTGCTGTGTGGAGGAACCCTTCGCGGGGGTCATAGATGTAGTAACGATCTTCCCCTTACTTTGGGAGCGAACCAGACAGAAAATAAATTTCCTAGTCTGTGAGATGAGCTTGCTGCCTTTCTTAGCAGTGATCAAAGAGGTGGTGGTAGGTGGAGCTACCTCTGGTATCCTATATAATGAATTATCCAAAGAAATAATGACAGCGCGAGGCCTTGACTCATACACAGCATGTCGCCTCCACAAGTATGGCTGGCCTAATAGTACATCACAAACATCCAGAGGTGTAACATCACACAATACCTCATCTGTGAAGGGCTTGATGCTATAGGGAAGGCGGCACTGCTGGTGAACTTTGAGATCTCTTCCTTCGTGAAACCACCCGATACTGTATGGTTGTGGGTGTGGCGCAGTTGGTAGGCCCAACCGCTTCACGACCTCTGCTGAAACGAGGTTCTTTTGGCTGCCACTATCGACAATGAATTGCAGCGGCGAACCCTTCACCCACATCTGTGAGTGGAAAAGATGTTCCCCCTCCTCTGGCTCTTCGGGCTCATTCTTCTGGATCTTGGCAGTGGCAGCAGTGGCACTAGGATCCGCATCAATGATTTGCTTCCCTTTGCCATCCCCCTTGTCGGGTTCCGGCTCAGAGTCAGAACATGCATCTGATTCGGAAGCCTTCAATTCGGCCACCAGCGACTTCTTGGTCCGACACTCACTTGTGTTATGAGTGGGACTCTTGTGGAACTCACACCACTTTCCTGTGTCCTTCTTCGGCTTCGTGGTGTTGTTATTTTCTTGCAGCTTAGAGGGGTTGTCTTGAGTCACCCCGCCTTGGCTTTGTCCTTTGGGCTTCGGATTTGCAGATCCAAAGTCTCACTTCTTCTGTTTGAACTTTTGCTCGATTTTGACAACGTATCGGTATGTTGTGTCGAGTGAGGAGATGTTCAAGAACTCCATCTCTTCCTGGATGTATCTGTGTAGGCAGCCGCGGTATTTGAGTACCAGATGCAACTCAGAATCTTTGATACCCAACTATGTGCGAAGGGTATGAAAAATATTTGTGAACTCTGGTACATCTTGGTCTCGCCCCTACCGCAGTGTGGTCCATTTGATGTATTTGTCCTCATAGCTTTTGACAGGGTAGTACTGCTCCTTGATGGCATCCCAGAAGTCATTCCAAGTGGGGGCGGCTGAAAACAGTGAGCCTATACTTTCATCCTTCTGCTCGCAGTATGTTTCCCACCAGTCCTTGACGTGGGGGGCTGCTTCGAGAAGGGCGAAAACAATCTTCTCCCGACTTGAAAATTCGTGAATAGAAAAATACCCATCTAGCAGATTTAACCATTTATCTACGACATCTGCGTCTATTTGACCCTCGAAGATGGGGATTTCAAAATTAACTTGTACCTTAAACGGTGTGGCGTTTCCAGAGTCGCGATTGGAGGCCGATGCGTCGCCTCTGGGTAGCCGCTGAAGGATCTGCGCAAAGCTATCCATCATCGTGTTCCTTTGTCGCTCGAGGGCTTCTTCGAGCAAGATTCTGATAGGATCTCCCGCCCCCTTGTCTTTCTTCTCATCCGCCATGGGAGGTCGTCGAGATTTGCGAGGCTGGTCTTGCAAAGGTTCGACCAATTCAAGCCCTAACTCCTTATATCCCGACCTCGTTGCGGACATGCAAAGAAAAACAGAGAAAAAGCAGACCGCTTTGATACCACTGATCCTGATTTAAGCAGGAACGCAATAGATTACAGAGATAACCATAAATACAGAGATGCGATAACCATAAATACAGAGATGCAGCGGAAATAATACTTCATTTCATTACTGTAAAATACTGAAATATGCTTACAAACAGAAATGAAAAGAAACCAGCTAGGGCGATGGTAGCTTATCTTTGAGAAGAGATGTGGCAGCTACATGCCTCTGAACTGTTCCGAACTGTGTTACAATGAGGCTCGAGGGCCTATTTATTGTTGAGAAACAATGGAAAGCCCTTCACATTCCAAAACCTAACCCTAGAAGATGAAACGCCAAATTGTGGGCCTCGTTTTTGGGTAAGTTGGTACATCAACTTCCCGGGGTCGCGAATTGGTCATACTATCTCCGTTTCACGCGCATGATAGCCCGTTGGAAAGATCTCTCCGAGGACTACGACGGAAAAGACGATATTTAGATAGCAAATCGTTGGCGGTGGATTTCCCAAAAAACGTCGTTTATAGCCTCAAAACGGCTCTGGAAGTTTAGGACCCGAAAAACTGCTAAAAATAGTAAACTGTGCTATAATTAAGGAAACAGAAAAACTGAAAGAGATAGTTGTGGGGGTCCAAATGGGATAGGTGGGTGGCCACCAACATCCACCTGGATCAAGCAGCCCCGGGGTTGCCTTTGGAGGCGCCATCAAAGAAGATCGTGGATATTTTTTGTTTTTTCCACCATTCTTGAAAGTTCTCTTCAGTTTCTCTTATTCTCCAGATTGGATTCATTGATTGAGGGGCAGAAAGCAACCTCCGGGGGTAGGGGGAGAGAGAATTCAGCCACCTTTCTTCTTCGAGAAGTAGCAATGGGTCTGCAGAAAAGTACTGCTGTTGGGCAGCTTCCAGGAGGAGGGATTTTGCTTTTGCAGCTACAGCTAGAGGAGTTTGTTCTTTTCCGTTGAAGATCAGGTCGTTCCGGGCCAGCCAAGTCTGCCAGCAAGTGAATTTGGGGATGGCAATCCAGATTTTTCTCCAAAAAGATTTGCTGGGGATTTTGTGGGGGTAGCAATGATTCCAGGCGTCGAAGAGATCGGCCACAGAGTTGTACGAGGGAACAGTGATTTGGAACTCATAAAGGATAAGACGCCACACCTCTTTGACAAACTTGCAGTCCATGAAGAGGTGCTTAGCTGTTTCTTCACTGTTTCTGCACAACTCGCATCTGTGAGGCCCAGTAATGCCTCTTTTCATCAGATTGTCTCCGGTTAGCAATTTATTATGAGCCAGCGTCCAAAAAAAGAAGTTGACTTTTGGTAGAGCGAGGGGCTCCCATACTTTCTTCCAGAATTCCGGGTTTCTGCTGCTGTTCTTTGTGGGTTGGAGAGCGTTGAAGGCTGCCGCTGATGTATAAGTCCCGGAGCGCCCCCAACCCCATCTGTCCTTCGACCATCTGCTCACTGGAGCTGCTTCCTCCAGCAACTCATCGAGCGCAATCATCTGATGGTTTAGGCGGCCTGGGATGCCATGGAAATCCCAACCGATCCATGCGCCACGACTGTCCCACTTGGAAAGATCATAAACACTGTTGATTCCAGCGCGCTCCAACCATTGTCTTATTTCGTCGATTTCCTCGTTTTCTGAAAGAGGGGCGCTGTCCATAATACGATCATGCCACAGTTTTGTATGTTTACCGTTGCCGGGGATTTTATAAACTCTGTCTTTGAAGAAATTCAAACTTTTATTACAGAGTTTCCATACCTGGGAGGCGTTAATTGTTTGGGAAGCCTGTAGATTTCGAAGCGATACCTTATGGGCATACTTTGCTTTCAAAGTTTCGCTGACAGGGTGCTTTGGATTCTCATATAAATTCCAGAGTATTTTTCCCCCCAACGCCAGATTAACCATGGCTGGATCCCTGATTTGTAGACCTCCTTCTGCAAAAGGGCGTTTCACCTGTTCCCATTTCACAAGATGCATTTTATGGGTGTTCCCTTTCCCACCTTGCCAGAGGAAGTCACGAATCAGTTTGGAGATGTGGTCTGTCACCTGCTTTGGTGCTAGTAGGAAGGCAGCTTGGTAAATTGGTAATGCTGAGAGAACAGACTTGATCAAGATGACCTTACCACCGGAAGTGAGCCAATACCCTCCCCAGCTTGTGATCTTTGTCTTGATTTTGCTGATGACTTCAGACCACAGAGCTCTCTTATTGCAGCCATTAATGATAGGGAGTCCAAGGTATTTTATCGTCTCCCATTGGGCTTGGCTATTGAAACCTAGGAGAGCAGAGATGTTTGTGAGCTCCTGTTGATCGATATTCCATCCATAGACTTCACTTTTCCTTTCATTTATGGAGGCTCCCGTGGCCCTGCAGTAACTTTTTAGGACTTCATCAAAAGCTTTGGCAATTCTAGGAGAAGCTCCTCCGAGAAGGAGAGAGTCGTCTGCAAAAAGAGCATGATTCTGGGCAGGAGAGTGAATGGAAGGTTTAAGGCCTGGAAGAGTGCCTGCCGCTTTTTCTGCTGAGAGTGTCCGCCATCAAAATGTAAAGGAAGGGAGAGAGGGGGCATCCCTGCCTAAGACCTCTCTGGGCATGGAAAAAGGAGGTGGGGCGGCCATTGACGAGGGGGGCAATCCAAGGGGTGTCAGTGCAGGCTTTGATAAGAGCAACAAAGTGAGGGGAGAAACCAAAGGCGAGGAGAACTTTGTAAAGGAAGGCCCGGTTGACTCGGTCAAAGGCGTTGGCCATGTCAAGTTTGATCAGCATCCCTTTTTCTTTTCGTTTCTGGCTTGAATGAATGATCTCCTGGACTTGAATGACATTGTCCAGGATGTGCCTGCCTTCAATGAAACCGCCTTGATTGCTGGAGATAAGTTTGTTTAAGAGAGGCGTGATCCTGTTTGCAAGGAGCTTTGCTAGGATTTTGTAAGAGGCGTTGCACAACGATATTGGCCTGAATCTGGCAAAGGTTTCAGGATTTGAATCTTTTGGAATGAGGGCCAGGTATGTGGAGTTGGTTCCTCCCCCTACCTTGGCTTTATTCCTGAATCCTTTGATCATCTTTAGGAGATCTGTTTTAATAATGTCCCAGCACATTTTGTAGAAATGGATGGTAAAACCATCGGGCCCAGGAGCCTTATCTGAGTCCATAGACCAGATCACTTTTATGACTTCTTCTTCCGTGAAGGGTCTGTTGAGTTCGAAGTTGTCTTCAGGTCTGACCAGAGGGGGAATATTGGAAAGGAAGTCTGCCATGTCCTCCTCATTACCTTGGATTCCAGCAGTGAAAAGCTGACTATAGTGATTTACAGCTGCCTCTTTGATCTGACTGAACCCTTTGCAGGTCTGCCCTTCTGCTGTTGTTATTTCAGAGATGTGATTTCTGCAGAGTCTTGCCCGATATTGACGATGGAAGAAGGTGGTATTCCTATCACCCGCCTTCAACCACAGACTTCTAGATTTGATTCTCCAGTACTCCTCCTCTAACCAAAAGGATTGAAAGGTCGAACATTGGATTTTGACTTCTTTATCCAGCAGTGCTGGAGTGACATCTCTGCTTTCCATATCTGTTTGCAGCTCCTCAAGGGTCTGCACAATTTCTTTTCGGAGACTAGTTGGATTTGGAGCAGGTTTTTTGATCCACTCCTTCAGAGCGTGCTTTGTGGCTTTGAGTTTTTGCTCCCACACATAGCTAGGGGACCCTAAGAAGGATTTTCTCCAAGATGCTTTTACTGTGTCAAAAAAACCTTCTCTTTCTGTCCTTGGAGGGTTGAAGCTAAAAGGGATGGGGCCCAAATCTTCTTCGTCTTCTAGAGAGAGCTGGATGGACTTATGATCTGAAGTGAGCTTGGGAAGGATTTTGGTGGTAATGATCTTCTTGGTTGTCATCAGAGCACCCTGAACCAAGAATCGATCCAGTCGAGCAGAGATATGTTCCCCTCCCACCCTGTTATTGGTCCAAGTGAAGAGCCCTTTCGCTGGTATGAAATCAGTGAGGTCCCAATCCTGAATGAGTCCTTCGACCATAGGAAGGAAGGGATCTCTGCTGTGTGTGCCTCCCCTTTTTTCCTTGTATTTTAAAACAATATTTAAGTCCCCGGCCAAAATGATATTTTTGGGGGAGTGTTGCTCAAGGAAGGCTATGAGGGAGGTCCAGCAATCTCTTTTTTCTGAGTATAAAACAGGGACATAAAGATTGAAAAGGGAGAAGGATAACTTACTTGGATTGTGCATTAACTCCGTGAAGATCCAGTGTTGAGTTTCTTGAGAATTTTTCAGCTGGAAGAGATCCTCTGACCAGAGAGTTGCGAGACCTCCGGAAGAGCCTCTTGAGCTGACTGCTTTTCCTACATTTTTCTTCCATTTCTTTTGACTGATATCCAAGAGGGCTTTCCCCTCTATCTTTGTCTCTTGGAGCAAGAGGATGTCTGAGGGCTCCATCTTGAGAAGATCTTTAATTGCTTCAGCTTTCGAGGGATTACCCAGTCCTCTGCAGTTCCAAGAGACAAAACGCATTATTTACCTGGGAAGTGGAGGGAGCCTCCCTTAGGAGGCCTGGTCCTTGTATTTCTTCCGATAGACATCTCAATAGTAGGCTGGCTTCCTTGAGTTTTTAGCCTTTCGGCCTCCTCTTCCCTTTCTTCTCTGCGAGATTTCCTGCCAACTTTTTTGATGGGTTGCTCGAAGGTCTCATCCTCCGATGACCCTGAACTGTCAATAGGATTTTTCCTTGTGACGTCTGCATATGAGGGGTTTGAAGGGCTTCCTTGGGTGGCCTCAGGAAGTGTCTTTTCCCCTCCATCTTGAATATTGGTGGGAGATCCAGGCTGTTCCAGGGTTTCCTGGTTTGTTGTAGCTGTCGTTTTCTGACTGTTTTCTTTGCCATTTGGATTTTTGCCTTGGGTGTGATTGGAACTGCTTGGAGCCTCTTTCAGGGGGCCTTTCCCGGTGCCCTTCCTATTGGGTTTTTGGGCTAGAGTCCACTGCTCTCCTTTTTGGTTCTCTGGAAGATCTTCTGCCTTTTTCTTGCAGTGTTTGGCAAAATGCCCGTAGCCATGGCAGTGTCTGCATTTGAATGGGATCTGTTCGTAGTCCAGCTCTTGGACATGGGTCCATCCTGCGACTGTGAGATTGATGGCTTCCGGTAAGCCCTCCTCTAGGTCTACTTCGACGCAAATGCGGGCACAGGAGTATTGATCTTTCCTTGGGGCTTGATCGATATAATTGCCTAAGGCGTTGCCTATGATCTGGAGGGACTTAGGATTCCAGCAATGAAGAGGAAGATGGGGGAGGCGTACCCAGACCGGAACGGCCGTAGGAACGTCCTGAGCTGGATCAAAATCAGGCGACCATTTATTGAGGTATAGACCTTGCGGCCCCATGAAGTAAGGGCCATTCCTGAAAATCAAGCTTCTGTCCTCTGCACTTTCGAAGACAAAGACGAAGAAACCTTTGCCAACGAAATAGCTTTTAACTCCCTCTTTGATAAGCGGCTTCCAGTTCCTTTGAGTCCACTCCTCCACCGATTTGGGAGAGGGCCAGAGGCCCGTGAACTGGCCAATGAGGCCGCGCTCAGCCAGGTTTAGAGCAGCTTTACAGGTTTCTTCCTCGGGGAGGGCGACAGAGGGGATGGTGTCCATCTTCTTCACAAATTTCTGCTGGCTCACAGAGGGAGGGCGCTTATTGCATTGTGCGATCATTTCTTTGAAGGCAGAAACCTCCGGGGGGGAGGCAGATCCGAGCCCCCAGAGGGCTCCATGGCTGCGCGCAGCAGCAGCAGAACAGAGACAAAGACGCGGCGGCCCAAGGGGCGCGCGATAGCTCGGAAGCCCTAGCCCGGTTACTCGCAGAGTTTTCTTCACGGGCAGAGCAAAAAATATCGAGCCAATCCTTATGTTTGATTGATTTTCATTTTATGGTTTTGTGTGAACTTTTCTAGTATCACCATTTCCCTTTAGTGTTCTCTGCTTTGCTTGGTTTACTGCTCTGAGCTTGAAATTTACAGTGGCAAGTTTGTTCTTAGCCTTTGAAAATTTTAATTTTGTTCCTTGAATCCTCGGTCAGTGTGTTTATTTTTTTAAGAGTCACGCCGATCAACGCGAGTTTCTCAAAAACAGTCGCGCCGACCTCCTTCTGGCACTTGTTTTCAGTTAGGTAGTCGCATTGAATCCTGTAGGTGAAGATCAAGGTTTACCCTAGATCATAGCCAGTGTTTCTTGCACTTCTGATTTCTGTCTCTCGGCTTGTTTTGACTGTGTTCTCCCTAGCTGGAAAGCTCTTTTGGCTTGGTTTGTATGCTTGTTCGAATTGCATTTTCTTCACTTGGTTTCTTGAGTTCTTGGATGGTGTATAACCCTAAGGCATCTAGGTTGTAATCCATCCACTGTTTACATGCTCAACAAGTCAAGTAGATAGTCAAATTTTCTCCTTGCATTTCGTTTGATTAGTCCTTTTGTTGCTTTGATTTCCATTTAACAAGTTTCAAAAGTTTCGTTTGTCATTTGAACGTCTCTTTTCGGGCATAGATCACGTTGTTGATCTTATTATTGGTTGAATTTTTGCTTCACTCGTTTGAAAATAATTCTCTTTTTTGCTTTATGTTTGCTTTTGATTGATTGTATTGGAAATGTTTCATTGAAGTGTTTGTGAAAGATTCATTTCGTCATTTCATTGAGAAATACATAATTCTAGTTTGTTGAATCAATATGTTACATTAGTTAGTATCATTGAAGGCTAGAGTTGCATCGCCACTTGCATTGGAAAAGAAATGAATTCTCTTTACTGTTAAAAGGACTAGTTGAAGTGCATTCAATAGGAAGATTCAATGCATTTTGGAGATTTATTAGTGAGATATTTTATTATTTGATTGTTGCATTGATTGTGTGTTCTCTATCTCTCAATTAGTGTTAACTTTCATCAAAGACAAAGATTTCCTTTCTCATATAGCTGCATGTAGGAGTAATTTTTTTTCAATTGACAGTGGTAGGGCCTTGTAATTGAATCCTAATTCAAAATCAACTGTTAAAATCTATTGAATTAACCTAAGGAAGAATTTAAACTTAACGCTTATATTTAGAAGGTCTAGGCTAGAGATGTGTTTCGACGTCTTTAAAACCTAACAGCTGTCATTCGCTTCGGCACTAGACAACGCTAGTATGGACTTGTGCTCCCTATACCATCGTGTATATAAAGGGAGACCCACTAGGTCTGCAATCCTTTATCAGTAGGAAGCCAAGTCTGCCGCCTTGTAAACGTGATACACCGAACATAGCATTCAGGGAGATTGCCTGCCGTACTTCTCAGTTCATCGGGAGGTTTTCTACAGTTCACAGTTACCTAGTAATCCCTTTTGCCTAGATTATCCTAAGTAGCCATTTTGGTATTTTTGACTCTTTAAATTTAAAATATTTTAGAGCACTTGTCCTTTCGAGCTTGTTAACTCCGAAAGCGACTAGAGTCACCTTTTGTCCTTTTCTCAACTCTTAAAATATGAAAAGGAAAAATTTTGTTTCAGTGTCTTAAAAATTAACTACCCATGAAATATTCCTAGTTAAATTTATCTTCCTTAGTGATTTTTTAGGGTCATTTCCAATGGAAACATTCACAGAGTCTACCAGTCAAGGATTCCCCTTGGATGGGAATCCTAGTCCTTTTACTTCTTTTGGAAATGCTAGTGCTCCTTATATGGCAACGTTGTCCCTTCCTGGGTTAACCATTGGTCTACCTGTCTGGTTGTTTTCGACCTCGGTGGTCCCAAGCATCCCGACTCCTATCCAAACGTCTCCTTCATTCGAATCACGTCACGATGATTCTAAGGTTGACCGCTCTCCTTCTTCCCCCATTTCTTCACCCTCATCTTCTACTTCGCCTGGTGAAAGTTTCAAATCTAGTAACCAGGAGGCTAAGAAGAAGAAGAAGATGATGAAGAAGAAGAAGTCAGATAAGCGAGAGGCCAACTATGCAGCTATTTCTCTAAATGCACTTCTTGTCGACAAACCTTTCGATCCCCCACAGAAGGTTAGATTCCCTTGCAAGATATGTAAGGGTGACCATCTCCTCCGAGACTATCCTGGCATTCCTAGAGTCTTAGAGGTATGATCTCAAGACTTGAATCGACCATCCCCATCGACCTTTGGAGATCATGTCGATGCTACACATTTAGCTAATAGGAATAAGGGAAAGATTAGATTCCCCTATAGGTTATGTGAAGGGAAGCATCTTCTTCACCTTTTGTCCTCTTACGGATAAAGCTTCCAAAGTTTTGGAAAACCTTACAGCTCCTCAACCCCAACTTCCTATTGGTTATCAAAGGCTTTCTTCTAACCCTCTCCTAGTTGGTAAAGAGATTGACTTGGATTCATCTCTTGCCCATCCTTCTCTTCTTAAGAATGACTCTCTTATGTCTGTTCCCGACTGACCATTGGTAAAAAAGAGTGTCGACTTGGCTCCGCCTTCAGTTGTTCACTCTATTCTCGAAGATAGTAGTGATGATCATACTGGTTATGTTCTTCTCGTCTCCTTAGATTCTCATGAATTGAAGAGTAACCCTCCAGTCCCAGTTGTTCAGGGGAGTCCTTCTCCTTCTTCTGTAGGGCATGGGGGCAATCATATGATACCCCCACCAAGTAATTTTGTCGTTTCTTTTGATTGGAGGCAATTGACTTCTTTCCGCCTCCCATCTTATGTGCCTTTCCAGATCACAGTACAATCTTATAATATGGTAGTACATGGCACTATATTAGATGAAGGCGAGTCTGTTAGCATCATGTCTTCTACTACTTGGCAAGCTTTGGGCTCCCCACAACTTGTGCCTGTCAGTCAAAATATGTTGGCTTTCAACAAAGGAACCAGTCAACCCTTGCGGGTCCTTCTGAAGTCCCCTATTACTTTGGGAGGAAAGACCATCTATATAGATGTGATGGTAGTCCAAGGTCCCTTAGAGTTCAATCTTCTCCTTGAACGTGACTATGTTTATGTCATGGGAGCTCTTGTTTCCTCACTTTTTCGTGTGTTTTGTTTTCCGCATGAAGGGAGAACTGTGACTATTGATCAACTGTCGTTCATTGATCACCAGGCGCCTCCTTTGCAACCATCGTCTCCTATCCACTCTTGTTTACAAGCAGTACCTTCCCCACCACAGGTCAATTATGTGGCTACCCATTCCATCTCCACATTTGTTGATGTTCGCCCAGATGGTATTGTACATTATTTACTGGGGGCATTGGAACCCGATTTATCTTTGGTACCAAATGACATGTATTCCTCCCAGAGCGTGGTTCTTCCGTCTAGTGAAGACCTCTTAGGAGCCATGTTCTCGTATGGGTCATGAACAGACGTCATGAGGATAGTTCCTGTTTTTGTGTCAACCTCATTAAAAAATAAAACAAGGGTCACGAGGATAATTCTTTTTCTGTGTCAACCTCGTTAAAAAATGTAACAGCATCCAAGGATAGTTTGTTCCTGTATCAACCTCGTTAAAAAATAAAACAACGGCCACAAGGATAATTCTTTTCTGTATAAACCCCGTTAAAAAATGAAACTGATTTTGAGGATAGTTCTTTTATTGTGTCAACCTCGTTAAAAAATGAAACAAATACCTAGTCCAAATCGAGTCTTTGATTAAGACCTCGTAAAATCCCAGTCGAGTCTTTCCAAGATCTCAAAAGTGAACCTTCATTCCATCCACATAGTTGACTAAAATTAAGCTTGGGGGGCATGTACCTCAATTGAGTCATTATGCTCGGGGCATGCAAACGTATAGCAAGCATAGTTTTTCATTTCAAGCTTGTGTAAACACGAAACCGAATCCAAGCGAAGTTCTCCATGGTTCAAGCTTGTGCAAAAATTAACCCATGCGCAATTTACATCTCATGATTTACATTTTTATCATCTAATTTCCGCTAGATGAGCCTTCGTTGTTTTATTCCATCCCCACCATCTCTTTGGCCGATCACATGCTTTCACTTGGTTGTTTTTTCCTTTCCTGAGGAATCGCAACAATGAGTGGTTTTATTAGCCAGCCTCTTGACCATTACATGTTTTGAGCAGTTCCACCATTGTTAGAACCAGTTGCTACCCTTTATACCACTCATTCCTCCAAGACGAGTCACCTTTAAGCTCTTTTCTAACTCGTAAAAGATGAAAATATTGCCGAGTATTTTTTTCCCTTTTTGACTTGTTAAAGAGAATAAAAATGGGGGGTCTACTTTCAGCTCTTTTCCGACTCTTAAAACATGAAAATATTGTCGAGCTCTTGTCGTTTTTGAACTCGTTAAAGGCTGTGAAACATCATTTACCCAGTATACATTTACCCCTTTTTCGGGCTAGGATAAACTATTTACGAAAAAGGTACTCCTTGGCTGACATGGTCAAGAAGTTCTCTCAAGTATTGTTTTCTACCTTTTCGGGCTCGAGAGACACAAATGTACGAAAAGGGACCTTTTGGAGTTTTATTTTCCGTGTCTTTTTCAAACTCTCTAAACATGAAAAAGATACTGAGTTTCACCTTTGTCGGACTCATTAAAAAATTAAACAACATAGGACTTGTCATTATGACAAGACCGAGCTACTCCTTCCTAGGGCTCGTAAAATTTACTAGGATGGATCCATCTGAAGGATGGACTTATATTACAAGCATATGTTATCCCTATCAAGCTTGTGTAAAAATAACTAGGGTACTCGCTAGAAATGGTGGGGGGAAATTGGAAGTATTTCATCAGTTGTATTCATTTGAGGCAACCTGTCGCTCTTGAACATTGACACTCATCTACTTTTCATGTCGGGTTTTGGGACATCCTCACTCTATCACTTGCCTCCCTGGGTTCTGGGTTATCCATTTTACACCTCTCATATGATCTCTGCCATGTCACCATGACCTTTGATCCTATGATGTCAAATGTTTCCAAACTCCGGAGTCGTGTCATCCATATGTTCAAGAGAAGTCTTCCTACCTGTACATTGTCTGATCATCTTGGATTACTCTCATTCATTGTGTTCCCATTTCATGTTGATGATGAATGATTCATTATGACCTTCCTTCGGCAAATTGCTTCCTGTCGATTTCAGCTCATTATCCAGGAAGTTGATCTAGAAAATCCTTTCCAGTACCTTAGAGCTTGCATGCCTCAATGGCAAGTTCTTTGCACGCGACGACACATTCTCATCATTGGCCTTCGATCAAATTGTTTCACGGGTGTTCAAATTTAGTTCCTTATTCACACCCTGTGAATTGTGTTGCTGGTAACTTGAGATCCATTGTCATTATTGGTGGTTTCTCTCGCACTTGTTAACGATTCACATCATTGACCAGTAATCAAGCAACTTTCTAACATGTTCGACTTCAACACATTTATTCACATGTTAGAATTTGTACTTTGATCGGGTTGTGTTGGAGTGCAATACCCTTGTCTTAGATTACAAAAGTCCAAGTTGCGAGGAGTAATGAGTTATTCCCGATTATATACATGCTTCTTTAGGCGAATGGTTGCGCCCATGCCATGGATCTATTTCATATGATCCCTCTAGTCGGATGGCTGCATCCATGCCGAGGATCCATGCACATGATCTTTTCTTGATGGATAATTGCGCCTATACAATGGATTCCTGTATTGTTATATGCCTCTAATGTTTATCAAGCATGACTATTAGATTTTAGATATGTACACGTATGCTTGCTTATAAGTTTTCCGACGACAGACTTCGGTTCCCCACATCTACTTGTAAATCATTTCACCCCTTACTCTAGTTCGGCCTTCACACTTTAAGGGCATCTGTTACACACCATTTTTTCACTATCCCTATACTCCCCATCCACGATCTTGGAGGACCTCTACAGTGAACCCTACATGCTTTCCCATCATGAAGAAACTCCCAGTATGCCCCTCTTCGTGAGCAGAATAATTCCCCTTTGCATAATTTCCCAAGAATCTTCCTTTTATCCCAGTTTATAAGACTGATGCTACTGACCAATTTTCTCCTCGCACCGATTTACAGAGATTAAAACTAGCACTAGCACCGTATGAAGCGACTGAGCCCTTTTCCAATCACGTCGATCCTCTTTTGGCAAGTTTTTTAAATATGGAGTCAAAGCTTCCAACTCTAGAAGCTTCGTAATGAAAGTCTGGTACATGGTTGGGCTGGATGGAGCTGAGGAAGTCAGTTTGGGCTCCTTTCCCCTATTAGGATGGAACAAACTCAAGAGATAAGACCTTCTCCCATGATGAGAGGAACCATCTCCCATCCATCCAAGCTATATAAACCTCTCTTTTCCCAAGCTAAACTAGTTTTGGAGTGAGTTTGAATGATCAACAAGACATCTATAGCTTGTAGCTTTCTAGTGTATGTTTGAGGGAGAATAGTGTGTTTTGGTTTGGTTTGAGACTAAAGGGAAGAGGCCTTAAAACTTCCATTGTTGGGGTTATCCATGAGATGCTAGCAGAAGTGTGGGAACCTAGATACGTTGGAGGAGACCAACAACGTCAAGGCATTGGTTGTAATCTCTTTTTGAACTTATATGAATACAACTATTGATTGATTTCCTACATTGAGGTGTTATCTTACATTTCATGGCTTAATGTTCCTTGAATTGTTAAGTAGGCTGAATGCAATTTGTATGTTATCACGTTTGTCATTTTTGTTTGTTTGCTTGTTTCAGGTATTCGAAGGAAGGAAACAGAAAGTAGCTGGAGTAAGGAAGCATGATCATCACCAAGTGGAATAATATTCTAAGGGGTAGGCCCTCTTATTTGATTCTAGCTTAAGGAAATTTTCCATAGATTGCTTGTTTGTGGTTAGACCCGCTCTCTCGAGCTAGAGGAATTGTTTGTGTCCGCACTGAGAATTTACCTGCACCACATGTAGAGACAATGGAAGGGGAGAACATATTTTGATTACCCTCTCATGCATACGCACAAGCAGTAGAGGAGCGGACACAGTGAGAACATTGTAAGAAAATTTCCTCCAAGGGTGGAGGTGAGAAAACAAAGAGTGCAATGATCAGATGTGGTAGAAAGCAAAGCTATGGAGAGATAGAAACCAGCTGAAGAACCCTCGCAGAGGCTTTCTGGGTAAAAACATTATAAAGAGCAGTGGTTTGTCGGTAAGGCTAAAGAACCCACTAGAAGCTTGTGGATTGATGAACCTACTTGATTGGGAATAGTCGCTCAGGTGCTTGTGAGGGTTTTTGAACCACCAGGAATTTTCTTGGGGTTGAAGCTTTAGTGCTTGACTCACTAATGAACCACTTGGTGAGGTGACCTATTTTCCCATGAGTATCTTATCCACTAATGAACCTTCCCTTGATGTGGATTCTCTTCTTATGAAAGTGAGTTGAGACTCTTTGTACCGTGGTATCCTAGCATGGATGTTATTTATGTCTAGAAAGATTGAGTGAAAGCTTGTGTAGTTGGTGGATGAAGGTAGAGTGGCCTTGTGGCATCATGTTTCAGTTGTAATATTAGTGAAGTTTCCCCTCAGAAGCACTCCACCTCAAGCACTAGAATCTAGTTTGGGGTGACAACTATAAGTAAATATGGCTATAGCTTGTCTATGGTTGGGTGGAGAGTTAGTCCCACTCTCAATTACCAGATCTCTTATAAGATAAGTATATACCCATGTTCTGTGTTTGCACCTATTATGTCTTTGTTTTCCTGTATGAACAAGAATGTCGCTATTGTATGTACATGCTTTATGGAATTCTTCATTTTCCTGTGGAATTTTTGTGTACAAATGCTCTTGAATGTCTTCCTTCAAGAATGGTTATTCCTTTAATCTTGCTAAGTCTGCACGTTGGTCTATGTGACCTATGTGTGAAGATGTGGATGACCTATGCTAATTAATTAACTGACTATAACAAAAATAACGAGACTAGTGGGTCCTAGCTTCTAAGTGTCTGTGTGTGTGTGTTTGCATTAATTAACTGACTATAACAAAAATAACGAGACTAGTGGGTCCTAGCTTCTAAGTGTCTGTGTGTGTGTGTTTGCAAGATAGGTTAGGTCGAGTTCTTGCAAGCTCAGGTGGGATAACGATGGTTGTGTGTGTGTATCTCTCTCTCTCTCTCTCTCTCTATTTGTGTGTGTGTGTGTAGTAGGCACTAAAGGGAGAGTCCCTTGAAAACCACTGATTTCAAGCTATTGTTCACAACAATCAAGCAAGGTTGAGCCTTGATGCCTTAAGTTCCATGTGTTAAGTCTCAATAAACTCATTCGCTTAGAACCACCACTCTCTCTCTCTCTCTCTCTCTCTCTCTCTCTATTTGTGTGTGTGTGTAGTAGGCACTAAAGGGAGAGTCCCTTGAAAACCACTGATTTCAAGCTATTGTTCACAACGATCAAGCAAGGTTGAGCCTTGATGCCTTAAGTTCCATGTGTTAAGTCTCAATAAACTCATTCGCTTAGAACCACCATGAATTAGCTTATAGGGCGGGATTGGTTCTCAAACCATTCCTAGTATAAGTGTCGCAGGCTAAATTTCGAGACCCGAAGGAAGGCTAGACCCCTCATAATCCATGTGACCAGGTGCATCGACCAAACGCTTGGGCAAGAGAAATTTGGGTCGTCGATGGAGTGCGTCCATGGTCGTTGGATGACTCCAAAGACTCTTCCTCGAAGGTTCTCCCCCCCCGCGGGGGTTTTTGAATGGGGCATGGTAGAAATTTGTTAGGTTATTATCCCCGGGGTCATGTGGCCTTCGAAGTGGGGGGGCTGCACCTATAATACATCCCTTGTAGTGTATATGCATCATAAATTGGGTCGCATTGGGTGTCTAATGGGTTATTATGTGACCAAGATGAGCAGGTCATAAGCTATGGTAATATTGTCATGTGGTAGAGAGAGGTCAACTAGGATTGTCGTATGGGAACCACGTGGGGACAACGTGGGCACCACATGGTAGGTTGGTGAGGTGGCACTAATTAAATCACTAATATTTGGATGGCCATATCTTTGGATCTGGGAGTCGGATCAAAGAAAAATTTATATCGTTGGAATCCTCTTGACGAGACAAATGTGATGGTATCATTTGTTTTTAGTTTCTCTAAAGTAAAAGAAAACGAAAATTTGGACCCCATTTCCATAACTAGAGCATGGAGACTGTGTCAGCGTAATAATTGCCTCTTTCTACCCTTAGTCAGGGCTAGGGATAGTAGGGGGTATGTTACAATAAGGCACTTTAATTTATCATCTAATCATGGGATATCAATATAGGATCTTTTCCCATTGATAACCCTAACCCCCATATTTTCCAAGAGTGTCATATTTGCTTGGTGATCCACAAACACATTGTAAGATATTGATGTAAAATAAAAGGATATCAAGGAAAGAAAGGGAGGAGACTTATGCAAGAAAATATGGGTTTTTGTGTTGATTCTTTAGGAGTAATGACTTGGTGAAGATGATGAATGGTGTTTTTAGAGTTGTTTGCTACTTTCTAACTATGCAATCCTCAAGATGAGGCTAGTTCAATACTTGTTATGGGGGCATATGGTTTAGCTTTGTTGTTGGAAGTGATATCCAAATTTCATGAATAAGAGAATTCGATGTTTCCTCTAGGGTCATAATTATCACACCCCCCTTCCCCCCCTACTAGGGGTAGACATCTTAGGAGTGTCTCTATATATCTCATCCTTTTCCAAGTCACAATTTCCTACTAGTATTGACCTGTGGGCTATAGATACTAGCTACACCCAAATTTTAGATCTAACAAAAAAACAAATAAATGATTTTATAAAAGTTAATAATATTCTTTACTCAAAAGCTATATTTTATTATAATACATTGTTGTGAGAATAACGAGAGCTCTCCCACCACCATAGCTAACCAAATTGATTATCAAATTTTACCATATCAATGTGCTTGATTTTATTCACTTTTACATCAAGTAAAAAATGTTGGTCCCAAAGTAATAACATTTAAATTTCAAATAGTATTTTAATTTCCCTCATTCATGATTAATATTAAAATATGTACACTTTATTTATTATGATTAGTATTAAAATACGTCAATTTCATAAATTTCGTAAATTGTAATAATTATGCCGAAAGGCATTTTCTCTGCAGGCTTGGGGTGAGCAGACATTGTTCACCCAATCCAATAAGAGGACTTTATTTTCGTCGATCCAAAACTAACATGTGGATGTTCACCCTTTGTTTTCCCGCGATTGAATTGGTGCAGTTTGGGTGTCATTCTGCATGCGGGTGTGTTCCAATTCAATTCCTTCACATTTCCTCCTCCTCGTACTCAGGGCTAGCTCTTCTGAGGACTTTCTCAAGGATCCAGAATGTGAAAATAAAATCGACAACAATTGTTACTCCTAAGCATACAAGAGTATTCCTCAGGCTAATAGCCTTGGGTTCAGCTAAAGATATGATTATGACTCTACTTTTCCTGTGGTTGTCGATATATCAATGCATGTTCAACGAATCCTTGTTGAGAATATTTTTGTTGTCATAATGAATGTAGTAACATTTGGACTGAAGTTTGAAAAGAAGAATGTGAAGGAATAGAAGATGCAGAAGCTTGCATGATCGTTGTCGCCAGTAGTTGTATGGAATAGCAAGCACAGACATGAAGATTGTCATAAAGAAAAATGAATCCCATCATCTGAATTTCTCTTCTTTCGATGTCATCGATGAAGGTGACTGTGAACCAATATTCTGGGGTAGTTGAGCACAGAGAAATAATCAAATTGTGTTCTTGCTATTTGATAAATTTCAATAGCGTTCATTTTTACAGCATCAGGAAGTCATCCCACGGTACTAAAGATGTTATTTTGGATTAGAATCCTTAACCCCCCTAAATATACAACATAAGCAACAAAAAGAACCAATCATCCTCTCTAACAAAGAAAACATACAATCTGTTTGCTAAACACAACATTAGCATCACCTTTAGAAAATCCTGTAAATCTCTACAAATCTACCTCTGAGATCTATGTGGAAAATCTAACTGTAGATTAACTCGATAGTGCAATATACCAAAGAAAAATATTATAATATACTTCTACTATCAAACTTGCAGAAGCTTAAAGATCGAGCTGAATCAGAGCTAAACACATATAACCATAAGAAGAAGAATCAATGCACATGAAACACAAAAAATACTCAGGGGAAAGCCTCAGCTAAAAACCCCACTATGTGTATTATCATACAAGGTGGAAATACATCAGAATTATACAAAGCCTTAGCTCTCACTACAATCCTCCTAGATGCTCACAGGCAATCAAATCTTCTCACAAGCCTTCTCCTTTGCCCTCCAAGCTCTTATTTCCTTGCACAGTTACCTCTGTAACACTGCTCTCACACACTACTCTAACACACTATCAAAACTGCGCAATCCTCAAGGAACCTTGATCCTTCTGCATGCATGATTTTCCTTTATAGGAGAAAACATGCAACTGATAGTAACTTTTCCTTGACATTTAGCTCAACTGGGTCTTTCTCAGAATAGACATGCAAGAGTTTCTGATGAGGGAATCTTCAGTTATCTATAGTACACTGGTTGAGTGCATGCATGCATCAACTGACTGATAACTCACAATTAGTTCCTCAAACAGTTTGGAACTAATTTAACTGGACTTAACTCAGTAAACTGAGTTACCTAATTACAACTCAAATATAACTCAATATTATCTCCTTAATTAAGGGATAATCTCCTTAATTTAAGGGATAACTCTTGCATGACTTCAGAAAGACTTCTAACTTGAATTTCTCCAACTAATTAACTCAAGATGAATTAATTAATTATTTTTCAAGCAGCTAGTGAGACTAAATTCGAATTTTGATTCACAATTTTAATTCAAGGACAAATTAAAATTGGAATATTCTCGATTCTATTTTTATCATTTGTTGTTGCTATTTTCAACACTCCCTCTCAACAAGAAAGGAATTCAACTCAATCCCGATCCTGAACCTTTGGAATGTTCTACATGCAACACTTATCTCTAGTGTTGTTGCTCCAGCAACTCCAGAAACAAAAAAAAACATCCAACCTGAATCAGTATGATGCATCTATCATCAAAATCTCTCACTGCTATTGCCTCTGTCAACTGAAAACTTTGTTCTTCGGCTGACTCTACCTTTCTGCACTGTTGTGAATCCTTCTCTACGCTCTTCAATATCTTAGTGCTCTATCCTCTGTCACTTTGATCTCTAACTACATCAATCCCACTGATTCCTCCCGCTACTATGTACTTTGGGCTCCCGTAGCAAGGTATGATCCATGAGACAAAACCTCTCAATGGACCCTGCCCAATTTCAGCCTTCTTGGGACTATCACTTCACATTGCCCCATCTCACACCTGGAGGTATGGTTGCATGTGATCCCTTTGCTGACTCTAATTGTAGCTCCTCCACAATTGTCTAAGACTTCTTCTAGGACTACATGTTGAGAAGTAATTTAATCTCCCTCTCAACCACCAAGTCTCTAACATTTGCCTTGCTCCTCAAGGCTTTGCATGCATCTTGAACCTCAAGAGCATACAGGTTCTTGACTTGTGAATCAATCTTTTTCACCTATCTCGTGGTGATGTGTCTAAGGAAAACCTTTCCCTTACTAAAGACAACATCGTAGCCTTTGTCCTCCAACATCGCAACCAATACCAAGTTCTTCTTCAGTCCAGGCACATACTTCACATCTATCAAGGTGATAGGAGCTCCATGCTCCCTCTGAAAAGCAACTGTGCCCACTCCTGAAACATTAAACCTTTTGTCATCACCCATCTCGATGCACATCTTGAGGTCTTTCTCCTCCAAGGTACTGAATAAACTTTTATCGCCGATCATGTGGAATGAGGCTCCACTGTCAAGATACCAACCACAACCCATCATCAATGACACCATGCATGCGATGAGGGTGAAGTCCATTTCGAACTGAGAGGCTAATGCCTCACCTTCCAATCCTTCCGAGGATCCCTTCTTAGACTTCTTCGATGGGAAATTAGTCGCATAATGTCCCATCTCGTGACAATTAAAGCATCTCACTTTAGACTTGTCACCCTTCTTCCCTCCATGAGAAGAATTTGATTCGGAATGGGACGCCTTCCCCTTCCCTTTCCTTGCCTTACTTTCTAAGGCCAGATTTTCTTCATCATCATCCTTGGATGAAGAACCATATCGTATGCTCCTCCCGATCTCCCCCTGCATGAGATCCAACCACAGTCGTTCCCAATCTAGCAGTTTCTCCCTTCCATTCACAGAGTCCTGGTAGCTATTCTAGCTCTTTGGAAGGCCAAGGAGAGTGAGGCTCACCATATCATCATCGATAATAGTTATTCCCACACTACCAAGCTAATCTCTGCAAGTGGTGAGATTGTTCAGATATGTGGAAATAGTATCGTCGTTCTCCATCTTGATTCTTCGAAGCTTATCCTTGAGCACCAATTTCCTCTGATCGCTACTGTTCTGGTAGAGGTCCTTCAATGTCTTCCACATTGAATACGGAGTATCCTTCCCATGGAGACTCGTGACAATATGGTCTTGAACTCCCTCAAGGATGATCCGTCTCGCCCTCACCACACACTTCTTCCACTCAACCAATTCTTGTGCATTACTTGAACTTGGCTTTGGGATTTCTTGATCAATGAAATCCTTCAAGCCATTGTCTTCTAATACAACCTCCATGTGGTCTTTCCATGCTATGTAATTCGAGTTACCTTCAAAGGCATACTCGAGTCTCAAGCCATAGAACGCCATTGGCCAATCTTGAAGTATAATAAGAATTTGATTTGAACCTACAACCCCGAACTTCAAACTTCGAATTCTCTTCTCCATATACTGTTCACTGCTTTGATAAACTTGGCTCCGATACCATGTAGAATTTCCTGCAAATTCTGTACAAATCTACCTCTAAGATCTATGTAGAAAATCTGACTATAGATTAACTCGATAATGCAATATACCAAAGAAAAATACTATAATCTACTTCTACTATCAAACTTGCGAAAGCTTAAAGATCGAGTTGAATCAGAGCTGAACACATATAACCATAAGAAGAAGAATCAATGCACATGAAACACAGAAAATACTCAGGGGAAAGCCTCAGCTAAAAACCCCACTATATGTATTATCATACAAGGTGGAAATACATCAGAATTATACAAAGCCTTAGCTCTCACAGCTAGCCAGCTCTCAGTACAATCCTCCTGGATGCTCACAAGCAATCAAAGCTTCTCACAAGCCTTCTCCTCTACCCTCCAAGCTCCTATTTCCTTGCACAATTACCTCTGGGATGATCTCCTTCACCCAGTGTAACACTGCTCTCACACACTACTCTAACACACTGTCAGAACTGCACAATCCTCAAGGAACCTTGATCCTTTTGCATGCATGAGTTTCCTTTATAGGAGAAAACATGCAACTAATAGTAACATGTCCTTGACATTTAGCTCAACTGGGTCTTTCTC
Source organism: Pinus tabuliformis (assembly GCA_031772625.1). Classification (NCBI taxonomy): domain Eukaryota; kingdom Viridiplantae; phylum Streptophyta; class Pinopsida; order Pinales; family Pinaceae; genus Pinus; species Pinus tabuliformis. The sequence goes on from CM062819.1 coordinate 1,708,378,418, forward strand.
AGAATAGACATGCATGAGTTTTTGATGAGGGAATCTTCAGTTATCTGGAGTACACTGGTTGAGTACATGCATGCATCAACTGACTGATAACTCACAATTAGTTCCTCAAACAGTTTGGAACTAATTTAACTGGACTTAACTCAATAAACTGAGTTAACTAATTACAACTCAAATATAACTCAATCTTATCTCCTTAATTAAGGGATAATCTCCTAATTTAAGGGATAACTCTTGCATGACTTTAGAAAGACTTCTAACTTGAATTTCTCCAACTAATTAACTCAAGATGAATTAATTAATTATTTTTCAAGCAGTTGGTGAGACTAAATTTGAATTTTAATTCAAGGACAAATTAAAATTGGAATATTCTGGATTCTATTTTTATCATTTTTTGTTGCTATTTTCAACAATTTTGGAGTAGAATCCTTAACCCCACTAAATATACGACATAAGCAACAAAAAGAACCAATCATCCTCTAACAAAGAAAACATACAATCTGTTTACTAAACACAACATTAGCATTGTCTTTAGAAAATCCCTTTTAAAACACAGTAACAATTACTTCATTCAACATTAGCAGTGTCTTTAGAAAATCCCTTTTAAAACACAGTAACAATTACTTCATTTGGTTTTTGGTAATGTTCATTTCTGCACAAGAAAAAATGAGCATGTTCAAACCATAAGAATAACAATATGTTTAGAGGAGTCATGCAAAGACATATGCTATGTTTTATGTGTACAAATTGAAATGCAGCATTATTAAGCCTCATCCAATTCAAATAATAGCTATTTGACAAAAAGAAAGAGATTAACAGGTACAAATTGATAATGATCCTCTAATTTAAGATCCTTTAACAGAACGACATCAAATATTTCAATATCCATCATAAAATATTAAAATTGAAAGCATTATATACACACTAGAAATTTTCACCTGAATTTAAGTTTAGTTGGTTGCAAAGGTTCACCAATATTATTATTATTATTATATGTGGAAGTCGATTGCTCAGATCCTACATTTGGAATACCATTATCTGATAAATCAATACCGGGGCAACAAGTTTGTTGGTTGTTATCATAAGGGATTCCATTTAGTAGATCTTAAATATGTTATCGTAAGGGATTCCATTTGGTAGATCTTAAATATGTTATCGTAAGGTATTCCATTTGCTCCTAGAATAAAAAATTTACATCAATTCATCTTTGATTCCCTAAGAAAGAGAGAGGATTTGTTGAATCTCATGTATGTCACGGCTCTTGTCTACATAATTTTTTAATATAACTAACATAGTTCTATTTTAACCCAGATCAAGTCTTAAGAGATCTAAAGTTAAAATAAATCTATACAAGTTTATTATTAAACAGTGACCCATGAAGATATTCATGAAAACTGGAGACGAAGGCTATATTTTTTAAAGATTATAAGTGAATAACTTCAGAAAAAAGACAAACCAGAAATACACAGAAACTCAGCAAAGAAACACTCACAATTCTCGGACAAGAAGAACACAAACAAAATTGCCTGTGAGAGCAAGAATTATGCACTAGGAAAAATATTCACATGTTTGGACTCACGGTTGACATGGATGCTTTTCTTCAGGTGCCCTAGACAAAATTTTGCAGGATTTCAAATAGTTTTTTTCCTACACTGTTTTTTCAAATATCACATAGGCAAAACAATTTTCTCAAACCATAAAGGGTGCGAAGAAGGTGAATAATGACACAAAATTGGAGGTAATTTATTCATTGAAGATCAATTTTTTTCCTTTTTGAAATTTCCTCGGAACATAAAAGACTAGAATATCCTTCCAGAAAAAGAGATTTTAAAGTTTGTTTTACTAGAATCAATGGTTACAATTTTTTGGAGATTAAATGCTAAAGAACAAAGAGTAATCAAAGATTATTACTCTTATACAACTAAGAAAGACTCTCTCTTTTAAAGATCAGTTTGTTATCCTAGAGCCAATTTACCAACTAGCCATGCATCACATTTATCATCCAAGTCTTAAACTTTGGGTTGTTGGCATCAAGAACAGATCCTACCTTAAATGCAACCATAGTTGTTTGATATTCCTCCAGAGAAAAGCACACAATACTGTAAGGTAAAAGGATAAGTTAAATTAGAATGACATTTGAATATAAATGCCAAGTCGGGTTGACAAATTTGTATCAACCTTTATTTCAACTATAAACATGTGTGGCTAGTGGATCAGTGACTGCATTTTCACACCACCAAAACCTGAAAGAGAAAAATGTCACAATTTGAACCTATAACAAAATGTTTACCCCTTATGCAGGTATGCCTTTGCCATAAAAGGATCGAATTCTATTGCTCGATTTGCATCAACCACAACATCTATTTTTTTTTTTTTTTACAAAGTCGGTTGCTATATTAATGGCTGAAAAAAGAGGAGTCAGATCTCCTGAAATACAATATATGCCGCTGATAGCTTGGATCAGAGGAGTTACAAAATGGGAATCTCTCCTTGATCCTTTTCCTGCTTGTTCTACTTCTAAGGTTCCTTGAACTGCTATAAATTCTTACATACTGGGACAACTAAAATTTACATTTGCAAAACATCTTTAATCTATTTCTATGTGGCTTATTTGCCTTGCTGTGGATTCCTCCGGATTTTGGTCCAGTTCTATCTGCTTGGCACTTGAGGAGCTAGGGGCTGCCTGGTTCCGCTTATCCATCATATACTGCAGTATTGAAATCGACTCTTCAGCATGACTGCATCGGTTTGACAAACGGTTAAACTGCTCATGAAGAGGGCGACCCTATGCAGGAAAAGGTCTATCTCAGCTCGGTATTTATCGTTGATAATGCGATTTTGGTCTTCAATTCTCGTCTCTAGAATCCTCTGCTGGTTCTCTAAGTTACGTTGTTGCGCCCTAACTTCCTCTAATTCAGCTTGCAAATCAGCGCAGTGCAAACAGTCCTCGGAGCGTGCCATACTTGCTGCTAGGGGAGAAAGATATAAGAGAGAGAAATGGGAAATAACAGGCCACAAAGCGGGGCAGTTAGAGACCAGAGACCGCCTGGAGACGCAGAGATCAAACAGATAAGACAAAGAAGGGCTGTCCAGAGGGTCAGATCGATACATAGAGGGAAAGAGCATTCTCTAAGGAAGGGGCGACGAAACAGAGTCGAAGATCGCACATGAAAGTCTACAGAGAACGAATGCTCTTGGAGGAAGAGGCAAATAGAGCGTTGATGATATAGGAAGTAGGGAAAATAAATAGAAGAAAGCTGCAGATAGAAAGAGCGGGAAACGGTCCAGCCGATCACGAGGTGAAGATGGGGATCCTGCAAGAGGATCAGGAAAATGTCCTGGGAGATCCATGGATCAGATCCGAGGGGACGTCTACCGGCTGAGATGTTTAAGTTTTCAAAGTCAATGAGTGCTTTGTGGATGTCGTATCTATCCAAAATCTTGTTGCAAAGAGCTGTCAAGATGACGGCCCGTAACTCATGATTCACCTCATTTCTATCCTTGTTTTGGTGCTTGGCGCTATAGAGATGTTTTTGTATCATGGCAGAGGTTGAAAAGTCTCGCTAGAGTTGCAACTCAGGACACCAACTGGTCTTTCGCATGCACTGTTGGCGCGGTCATCGGCCCTCTTATTCAGTTTACGAAGAATGTGATGATATTGTATATCTTCCATTGCTTGATGCAAAAACTGATTGTGCCTATTTATCTGTTGTAGAAGAGTGTTTGGAGAGTTCTGCTGATGAACCATTAAGTGGATGACAACAGAGGAATCCCCGAATACTTTCGCCTTCTTTATTCCTAGATTACCTAACTGAGTTAGGCCCTGAAACAGAGCTAGTGCTTCCGCTCTGTTATTTGAAACCTTCCCAAGGCCCCATTCGTATTGGAGAATACATTCCCCATTGGCGTTAAAAATCAGCCCTCCTGCTCCAGCTGTACCCGGGTTTGATTTGGATGCCCCGTCAAAGAACAAGTAAAAGGAGTTGCAGTTACATATCCAGTTGGCAAACTCCTCTTCTTTTAGTCTCACTTTCCAAGAGCTGACTTCTGCTTTGATCTGTGTCTCCCTCCTAAGAGCTTCCTGAGCATTGGGGTTTTTTTCCAGAATGTAACTTATGAAAATTCGCTCCTCTGTGCTATATTTTGTTGCTTAAATCTTTCCAGTGGTGTTAATTGAGATCGTTTCCAGTGCAAGAGTTTTGGCTTTGTTGCAAATTATTCTAGGAATTGAGCTCTTGTCTTGGAAATTTTTTTGATTTCTAGCAAGCCAAATTCGCCATAACAGAGTGTGGGAGAGAGTGTTCCATACTCTCTTCACCAAGTTGCTTCTTTTTTCTTTCCAGGGGCAATCTTTTCTCCATTTGTAGATTGTCTCAGCTATGGTGTATTTGGGTTCCCAGTTTAAGTTACCTGTGGAGGACATCTTTTTCCAACAGTCTGCAGCAAAAGGGCATTCTATGAATAAATGGTGCATCGTTTCCTCAGCCTTGCAACAGTTAGGGCATCTGGATGGGCCATTGATGCCTCTTCTTTTTAAATTTTCTGCTGTTAAGATTTTGCCTTTCAGCAAGAGCCATATAAAAAAAATTATTTTTGGAGGAGCCTCTATTCGCCATACTATTTTCCAGTGGTTCCACAAACTCATCTGATAGGTGTTGTTGCAGAGATGTTGATGGCCTGCTTTGACTGTATAATTTGTTCCAATTGCATCCCAACGAAAACTGTCCATTTCACCTTCTTTGATGGGAGCCTTACTGTGGAGGAGCATCTTCAGATAGCTGAGGCTAGGTTCTAAAGCATTGGGAATTTCAAGAAAATGCCAGCCAGTCCAGACATGTGTGTGGGGATCCCATCTAGAGATTTGAGACAGATGGTGGATACCTCTATTGTTAAAAAAATTTATAACAGGGATGGCCTCTTTGTGCGTAATCAAGGGTTGTTGTCTTAGAATTTTATCAGTTCCAAATTTTATGCTGGTTCCCCCCCAGGAACTTTCGAAATATTTTGAATCATAAATGGAAGAGACTTCTTACATAATCTCCAAATTTTGGTGGAGTCTCTATTGGGAATATTGGAATCCAGGAGTTGCTGTCTGGGTAAGTTTAGGTATTAATCTCCAACACCTTTTTCCACCACAATGTAGGTCCTGTTATTAATCTCCAGACAATTTTCGCACCAAAGGCCATGTTTAAGAACTTTGGTGATCTAATGCCAAGACCTCCTCTATCTTGAGTTTGAATAACATGCTTCCAGCTGACTAAATTGAACTTGTTTTTATCAGTCTTCTCCCCTTGCCAGAGGAAATGGCGAAGAGCAACTTCCAATTTATGATGAAAAATAGCTGGAGCTTGATATAGAGAAAAGCGATAGAGGGGAAGGGAAGTGATACCTGATTTGAGAAGAATGAGCCTGCCTGCTGGATTGAGCCACATTGTTCCCCATTGCTGCACTTTCCTCTTTACCTTGTTGATGATTCCATTCTAGGTTTCGGCCTTCAAAGGCCCCAAGCTCACCGGCATACCTAAATAGGAAAAGTGGGTCCATTCCAGGTTGCATGTGACACCGAAAATGCTTGCAATGCTGTGTATAACTTGATTTGTGGTATTCCACCCGTAAATACAGCTTTTGAGTTGATTGACCAGGCCTCCGGAGTACTCCATAAATTGATTAAGAAGTTTCTTGAATCGCCTTGCTATTGTGGTGGATGCTCCCCCAATTAATAAGGTATCATCAGCAAACTGTGAGTGGTTAATGTTTTTTGCTCCATTCCCAAATTTGATACCAGTTATAAGCCCCACTCTACGGTTGTGATCCAAAGCTTGACTAAAAGATTCAGCCATGAGAATGAACAGGTAGGGAGAAAGGGGACAGCCCTGTCTGAGCCCCTGGGAAGATTGGAAAGCTTCACAAGGCCTGCCGTTAACCAGAGGGGAGATCCAGGGCCCAGAAATGCAGGCTACAATCATGTTGATGAAGGATGGCTCAAAGCCCATCTTATTAAGGACAACAATAAGGAAGGAATGCCTTACTCTATCAAAGGCGTTCGCCAGATCAAGTTTTAAGACAAATCCTTTCTCTTTCCTGGATAAACTCGAATGGATGGCTTCTTGTACTAGGAGGATGGAGTCGATGATATGTCTATTAGGGAGGAAACCTCCTTGATTTTCATATATCAAGGAGGGTAGAAGGGGTTTGAGCCTGGTAGCTAAGATTTTGGATATGATTTTATAGGAAGAATTGCAGAGGGAAATGGGTCGGAATCTGGAAAAGGTGGAGGGCCGATTTTCCTTGGGAATGAGGGCAAGAAAGGTGGAGTTGGTGAACCCTCCTAATTTCCCTTTTCTTTGCACCCAACGGATCATCTTTGTCAGGTCCTTTTTTATCAGAGTCCAGTACTCCCTGAAGAAGCAGATGGGAAATCCATCCGGTCCTGGTGCCTTATCAGGATGCAAGCTCCAGATTGCTCTCTTAATTTCCTCTTCCTCAATTTCTTTGCTAAGATTGTCGTTCATCTCCTTAGTGACTCCTTTGGGCAGATGCTGGAGCAAGTCGGAATAATCTTCTGCCCCTTTACTTTCAGTTAGAAGGTCCCTGTAGTGCTTGGAGGCAGCATTCTTTATGGTTTCCTGAGTGCTGTGCCGATTTCCTTCGCTGTCCAAAATTGTGCTTACATTGTTCCTGAGCTTTCGAACGGTAGCCTATTTGTGGAAGTAGGCTGTATTTTTATCTCCCCCCTAAAGCCATAGTTGTCTAGATTTTAGTCGCCATTTGATTTCTTCCTCCCTGTTAATATGGCTTAGCTGTGCATATAAGACACTTTCTTGCTCTTTATTTTGCTGCGATAATCCCTGTTCTTCAATCCTTAACTGAACATCTTCTAGATCACTTTTGACTTTCTTTTTATTCTCTTCTGGTTCGTGATAACTGTCCTTAGCCCAATCTTTTAAAACCTGCTTGATTCTTTTTAGTTTGGATTCCCAGATAAAGCTTGGTGAGCCTTCTACATGCTGGTTCCATGTCTTCTGGACAATTTCTCTAGCTGCAGGAATCTGATTCCAAAGGGGGCTATATTTAAAGGGGATGGGTCCAAGAGAGCAGTGGTTTTCTAAAGTCAAAGTAATGGGGTAGTGATCAGAGGCAGATGAATTGAGGATGTTAGCATATCCTACTGAGAAGGAGGATAGGAATGTGATATTGACTAGAAATCTATCTAGTATTTCCATTATGTTGCCTGTGCCGATCCTACGATTGCTCCAGGTGTATCTGCGGTTTTTGGGAATAATATCAACTAATTCGTGCTCCTGTATGATGGTTTCTAGACGGCCTCTGGAGGGGTCTGGAGCGAAGGTTCCTCCCCTTTTTTCGTTGGCATGAAGAATCAGGTTGAAGTCACCTGCAACTATGATATTAGTATTTCGTTCCCCATCAATGCTTACCTTCAGATCATCCCAGCAGATTTCTTTTTCTCTGTAGTGGTTGGGAGCATAAACATTATATATGGTTACTGTTTGATTGCCTGTTCTGCTGTCAAGAGTGGTTCTGATCCAGTTCTGATGGGAATTTGTTGAAGCACAAACCCATTTACTGTTGTCCCAAATGGTAACGATTCCTCCGGAGGCCCCTCTAGCTTCGCTGATGCTTCCTAAGTACTGTCTCTGTTGGTCTATAATTTTTCTCATTTCATGCTGATCTTGTTTTGTCTCCTGTATCAGCATGATTTCTGGCTTTTCGTTGTGAATTAAATCTCTGAGGGCAGCTATTTTAGAGGGGTGCCCTAAACCCCTGCTGTTCCAAGAAAGGATTTTCATCATGATGCATTGGGCATGCGGAGAGGTGCTCGCCTCTCATGATCTTTGTCGCTTGTCTCTTTTTCTTGGTGCCCAAGGATGAAAGATTCTATTGGGGTTTGCGTGCCCATGGCTATGTCCTTTTGGGCGTTCTCATCCCTATGTTGCTTGGCTGATTTTCTGCCCGGTCCCTGTTTTTTATAAGCATCACTAGGTGCTCCATGTTCTTTGGAGGAACTTCTGGTAATCCTTGATGAAAGAGGCTCAGGAGGGGGCTGAGAAGAGATGGATAGAGGTTGAAGGGAGGCTGGGGGCTCGGAGGGGGGATTATCAAGGACAGAGTCTACCGCGGAGAGGATTAAGAAGGGATTGGAAGAGGAAGGGAGAGGTGATTCATGGGGATGGTGATTAGAGGGGGAGGGAGAGGAGGGGGATGGACGCAGACTAGAGGGTCCAGGGGGTTCAAATTCCAAAGAAGGCTTGGGAGGGGGAGCTGATTTCTTCTTTTTGACTGTTTCCCAATGGCCATCTTGCTCATCATTGTCTACATTAACAATTTTTGTGCATCTATTAGCGAAGTGCCCGTATTCGTGACATACCTTGCATTTGAATGGTATCTGTTCGTAGTCCAGTTGCTGGATATGGCTCCAATCGTCCACTTTCAGCTTTATCGCTTCCGGCAGTCCTCTACCTAAATCCACTTCGACACAGATCCTTGCGCATGCTTGCATGTTGTCCTTGGGCTCGCTACGGTCAATATATTTGCCAACAGCATTCCCTATAGCCCGAACCGACTCATCGCCCAAGCAGTGGAGAGGAAGGTGAGGGAGACGGACCCAGACTGGTACGGCGCTTGGGATATCCAGTTCCGGGTCGAAGTCTGGGGTCCATTTATTGAGATAGAGACCCTTGGAGTCCATGAAGTATGGCCCATTCCTGAAGATCAGATCCTTGTCCTCTTTGGATTCGAAGTGAAAGGTAAAATACCCTTTTCCACAAAATCTGATGGATATTTTCCCTTGGATCTTGTCTGACCAGTTTCGTTCAACCCATCTTTGAACTGTTCTTGGCGATGGCCAAAGCCCTGTAAATTGCCCTATTAGCCCCCTCTCAGCAAGGGAAAGTGCTGCCATGCGAGGGATAGTTGGGGGCAACTGAACTTCCTGAAGAACATCAAGTTTCTTGACAAATTTCGAGATTGCAGGTCTGGGACGTTGTGGGGGGAGAGACTTTACCAGATCAGAGAAGGCTTTTTGAGGATCAGGGTCCTCCTGGTGCAAATCCGATGGGGCCATGGCTGGGCCAAGGCCCAGGCCACTGTGATGCTGGTTATGCAATCTCCGGCAGGTCGCGGGCGCAGCGTTCAGGTCCTGAGAGCGATTGCCCTAGTATACTACCATATATTTTATCTATTATAGCGGAAAAGATTTCTCTAATTACTTAGCATAGAGACTCCTCAACAGTAAACACATTAGAATAATATTCTAATGGTTATAGAACACAACAAGAATTTTAAATAAAAGAGATATTGAAAACAACCTAACTTTTAACAGAGGTGTATCAACCACCACATCTATTAAACAAAGGACATAAAATTAATAAAAGCTTAGTAGCATGCTTAAGTTCAATACACAAATCCTCAAGCTAATCAATGATTAATAAACATAAACTTATTGTAAATCCAACAAAAATGAAGCATCCAACTTAATGGGAACATTATGAGTACCAATGATGATTTTAAAGGTTGTCGGTTCATTACAGAAAACTAAACAATTTTTGATGAAAAACTCACTTCATGAATTCATAATGAGAGAATAAACCCAGGGTAAAATTCCATTAAAAACATGATTTCCATTGTTCTGCCACATTTATATTAGTGTAACATTCTTCTTAAATTTAACCTCCTACTACATTATTTAGAAGTTATATAGAAACTCAAATTTCGATGGCATTTCATTGTCCATATATTTAGCTTCATTATTGCCTTCCACATTCCCCCATTCCTCCTATCAGTGTTCCTTTGCACCTCTCAATGCAATTACTTTTTAAATAGTTGTATAAAGGAGAACAACCCCTTTGGCATACCAATTTCATCTCTAATTTAGGTATAAAATTAAAATCTTACAAATAAGAAATTTTCATACACTAGTTTGATATCCAATTTTTTTCTTTTTTTTTTTTTTAAGTTTGACAGGGCTACATCTTCATCATATCCAATATATCACTCGGATCATGGGGAATTGAACCAATAACTTCACATCAAAGAACCAATGACTTCACATCAAGAAATTCATTAACAGATCTGAGTGGAGAATTGAACCAATAACTTCACATCAAGGAGTGCCCTAAGAGACCACCTGATCACCGTCTATACATCTTCATCATATCCAATATATCACCCGGATCATGGGGAATTGAACCAATAACTTCACATCAAAGAACCAATGACTTCACATCAAGAAATTCATTAACAGATCCGAGTGGAGAATTGAACCAATAACTTCACATCAAGGAGTGCCCTAAGAGACCACCTGATCACCGTCTATACATCTTCATCATATCCAATATATCACCCGGATCATGGGGAATTGAACCAATAACTTCACATCAAAGAACCAATGACTTCACATCAAGAAATTCATTAACAGATCCGAGTGGAGAATTGAACCAATAACTTCACATTAAGAGACCCCCTGATCACCGTCTATCCAATACCCGTCATGAACTATTTGACATCCAATATTTAATAAAATAATATTATTTATAAAATATAAAAAACAATTTAACATCCAATTTAATTATAATCCTAAAATTAAATTATTATTCATTTAATAAAATAATATTATTTATAAAATATAAAAAACAATTTTACATTCGATTTAATTATAATCCTAAAATTAAATTATTATTAATTTAATAAAATAACATTATTTATAAAACATAAGAAACAATTTGGGATTAGATCTTTCGTGATTCATAATGTATATAGATGCTTTTCTTAATAATCACCTAATAATTTGAGTTTCTATATGATTTCTTAATAATTTGAGTTTCTATATGATTTCTAAATAATATAGAAATGCTAGATATTACATGTATTTATGCTTGATGTTAGGAAAGCGTTTAACATGCCCATTAAGTGCCGGGTAAATGATTAAATTAACGCCAATTAAAATTAAAATTGATATCCAATTTATCCAATTCCAGGTTGGAAGGAAAAAACCTGGAAACTTCCGGAATTGTTCAACCAATTTCTTGATAAACGAATGATCGAGTTGTTGTGGACCGTGTTTTAGAGGCTCGGACATTTCTTTGTTTGTGATTTGGAGAGATCAAAATTCTGCGAGGTTCTTTTGTCAATCAAAAAACAGGTATCTGATCTGTTTCATTATGTACTCTGCAAGCTTCAATTTTTTATTAATTTGCGTTAGGGTTTTATTGGAACATGTTTGATGACGAACTGTGAAAAGTTCGTAACTTCGCTGTCACGAATGTGCTTTTATGTGTTTTGATTTTTTATCCTTTTTTTTTTCTTGATTCTGGCGAGGGTTAGGAATTCAGGGGGTGTTGATTATAGTTTTAGCCGTAGGCTTTCGGGCTTTTGGGCTTCGTCAGCTTTACAGAAGTGGGTTGCTTATATCAAATCGGGTTTGCTTATATCAAATCTTTGTGCAGGTTTCAGCGAAATAGCATTTCATTGAGTGGGTATTTGCAAATCAGAGGGTTTTGGGGTCAAATCTGGCAAAATAGTTATTTTGGTTGATATTGTCTTCTTTCATGGGTTTTCCACTTTGAGGATCTCATCTTGGTTTTATAATTCTAGAGAATTGTTGTATTCTTGCATATTTGTGGAATTTTTGGTCGTTTTGTTCAATGGATTTTGACTGCATGATTTCAGGCATTTTGGTTGCTGTAGTTCCCTAAAACTAGGGTTGAGGACCTTATAAATTTCAGATCCGAGGTTGAACGTTGGGACGATTTGGGTTTCATCCTGTTGGCAGTCTTTGTTATTTATCAATAGGTTGTTGGTACTCTTTGTTATTTATCAATAAGTGGTTGTAAGTAAATTCGCACTGGGTGGGTTTCTTTCTTCATTTCCCCCGAATCTTATTTTTAAGAAAAAAAATCCCAGCGATAAGCATTTCGCCAAAATCATTTAGGACTTATGTCTCGCCTTAACACAATAGAACTCTCAAGGAAGGCTTAATATTCAGTTGATCTTACCAGTGAACCTGGGCCTTATTGGCAATATAGACTAACCGAAGTTTTTGGTGTTCTTTTTTGGTTATAATATTTTGTTTGCCCTAATTCCTCAAAGTTATCCTTCTTGGATTTCTTGTTAAATGTCTTTAATTTTGCTTTGGAGAAGATTACTGTATTGGTAAGTTTCATATTTTTGAGGGGGTTATTTTTATTTGCGTATTTTGCAGATGGACGAGGGATCATCATTTGCAGCATCATCGAGTCGTAATTCGAGCTTTTCAAATGGATATGATAACCCACAGAACACGAATAAGAATTCTTCTTCGGGGGGAACTGGTGATGCCGGAAGCTTTGAATGCAACATCTGCCTTGAACTGGCTCAGGACCCAATTGTGACACTCTGTGGTCACCTATTCTGCTGGCCTTGCCTGTACAAATGGCTTCACGGTCATTCGAAGTCTCAAGAGTGCCCTGTATGTAAGGCTTTGGTGGAAGAGGACAAAATTGTTCCCTTGTATGGGCGTGGGAAGGTGGGTTCTCCAGATCCAAGGTCCAAAGCTATTCCTGGTGTAAATATTCCCCACAGGCCTGCTGGGCGGCGGCCAGAAACAGCTCCAGGACTTCATCAATTCCAGCAACAGCCATTTGGCTTTATGGGTGGCGGTCCCGCTCCTATGGCAGCTGCCAGGTTTGGGAATTTCACCTTCTCTGCAGGATTTGGGCTATTTCCATCCCTATTTGGGTTCCAGATGCATGGCTTTCCAGACGGTGTTGGGTATGGTGCAGCGCCAGGGTATAACTATGGCTATTCTAATCCATTTCAAGGTGGTCATCCCCACACATTTCATCACCCTATGACCAGAGCGCAGGAACAAGAAGCTACGCTGTCAAAGTACCTGTTAATTATTGGAGCTTTTGTCATTTTCTGTTTACTTTACTTGTAAATCTGGTTGTAAATTCATTTATTAGCTTGTCAGTATGCTTGGCAGCTAGAATGTGGTAAATCAATCAAGGATGCAAGGGCTTTCCTTCCCTCAAATATATTAATGTTCTAAAGTTTCCATAAACATATTAATGTGATAAAGTTATGTGGTTGATTTTATAATTAACTTGCTGGGACTCGATAAAAGCAGTTGGAAATTATTTCGCAATGAAAGATATTATTTCTTTTGGAAACTTATTTGGAAAATGCTTTGGATTTTTACATCTTTGGAGCTTTGCTCTGCTGATAAACCAAGTGGATAGACTATTGAATCTGGTGAGAATTGGAAATACTTTGTTGCAAAGTGCTAAACTTGTTTTTAGTTAAGATACTGACTTTTCCTGCATCGGTGTTTTTATTCATTGCCATGATTTAACATATCAAATGTTCAGGCGAGTTTTGATTGGTATTTTAAAGAGAAACAATGGTTATCTACTCGTCTGATCAAGTTGGAATAGAGTTGAACTAGACAGGGCATAGGGCTTCCTACAAATAATTGCGAGCGACATTGATGTAAGAACAGATCATTGCATTATGCCTTCTGCCTTCTGCAATTCTTTTCTTCTGTTGTTTTTCTTCTCAATTCTGATGAGGGTTATTGAAGTATACGAACTTTATCATAGGCATTGTTTTTACTTGTTCTGATATGTAAAAGAAATAAATTAAAATTGATACATACATATGGAGATCGAAGGAGAAGCAATGAATTTAATTTGGAAGCATGACGTTTAATTTCATGTTATGGTTTGAGATGTTTTAGTTGTGCAAATAGCTTTATTTGAACATTTGCTATAGAAGAACAAGACGCTCACTTGGGAGAATCTGAAGAAGAGGGGCCTTCTGGGACCTGGTGGTATATGTGTATTTTGCAGGCAGGAGGAGGACAATGTGCACATACTCTTAAAATGCCCCATAGCCGTACAGGTTTGGTATAGTTTGTCTACTTTACTCTCCTTCACATACATTGACCACAGTTCTATAGAAACATGCTTGTTATACAATAGAAACATGCTTGTTATAGTGGAGCACATAGAATAGACATAGTAGGGCCATTCCGCTGATCACATTTTGGGAAATCTGGAAAGCTAGAAATAGCATTATCTTTGATAACATTTTTCACAATGTTGACCGGATCATTGATAGGATTAGACCACTGCTGCTGCCACAACCACATACACCTTCAGTGTCTCACAGATCTATTGATCTATATATCGACCACTGCTGCTGCCACAACCACATACACCTTCAGTGTCTCACAGATCTATTGATCTATATATCTCCTACCGTGCTGGTTTTTTTACGGAGCTGAACAGGGAGGTAGATGCAGATGCAGATGCGTGGATTATAACATGCAGTATAGGATACACTTGGGGATGTAGAACTAATATGGAGGCAGAGGCTATGGCACTTTGGGGGTTTTGGATTATAACATGTAGTATAGGATACAGTTGGGGATGTAGAACTAATATGAAGGCAGAGGCTATGGCACTTTGGGGTTGTTCTGGTTTGCGGGCTTTCTAGATATACACAACTTAAGCATATGTGGAGACTCCCAGGCCATCATTAATTATGCCTTGGGCACCTCCACTATTTCACACGTCCATAGGTCTGGCTCCAGGCCATCATTAATTATGTCTTGGGCACCTCCACTATTTTACACATCTATAGGTCTGGCTCAGGAACATCACATATCTACAAGACACACTTCCGGGAGTCACTATACAACACATCAACAGAGTGCACAACACTGTTGCGGATGTCTTGTCTAAGCAGGGTCTACTTGCCTCCATGGATGGGCTCTGGAGGTGGATGGATGCTCGATAGATGATTGTTTTATGCCTTTCCCTTGAGTTTTTGTTTTCACTGCAATTGACACTGTTTTTGTTTTTCTGCCGTGTCCACATCCCTCATAGGGAATTCACTAATTCACTAATCTGTGCTTTTTTTGTTTTGATTTGGATTGCTATTCACTGTTATATGTTTCTTCCTTCATAATTCTTTTTGGAAAACTGGAAGATATATGTGGACATGGTCACTTATTATAGAACACTGGTCCCGATCCTTTTTGATATGATAAACTGGGCTACTGTCTTTCTATGGTCTATATGGTAACATGTTGTATCAGATGGATCTTGATGTACTGGTTTTAGTATTTTATAACAAAATCAGCATTTTTTCTTTTCTGAAAAAAAAAGAACATAACATGTGCAGAAGTTCGATGCTCATTTTTTTCGGTTCCTTTCAATCTGCAGCTGATTGCAGTGGTTGTAGAGTTTATATTAGCTGTTTTAATGAAGCATGTAAATGTCAAATGGCTTATAAGCCAGTATGGTTTCTGATGTAACGGTCTTTTCTTCTTCTATCGATTGGTTGTTCAATCAGGATGACAAATGACCGATAAGAAGACTGAGACCTTGATGAGATAGGGTGGGTTTTTTTTAGGGCGATTGATTAGTGCCTTTAGCTGGTCTGTTTTGCCTTCGGTTCCCCCATTTACATCTTGTTTTAGGTCTGTTTTGGCTTTGGTCCCCCATCTACATCTTGTGTGGGGTCTGTTTTGCCTTTGGTCCCCCATCTACATCTTGTTTGGGGTCTGTTTTGCCTTTGGTCCCCCATCTACATCTTGTTTGGGCGTCAGCACCAGCAGAGGGATACATTGTGTTTGGGGTCAGCACCATTGGGGGATAAATGTGGATGTGGTTCTACAGAATACTTGCGTTTAAAAGAATCCTATTATGGTATTTTTTTTCTCAACTACTATCCATCAGGTATCTAATTGTTTGAATGGTGCTGGTGTGTCAGTCTGTGTATTGAATTGCTCCGACTTAAAGTGCTTGAGGACCAGGCAAAAACCTGCATACACACTCTAGGATAACTCTCTGAGCAAGTTGGCAGGACGTCTTCTATTTGTGGGCAACATAAAAAGTTCAATTCTGAGGGATGACTGCCTTGAAGTAGATTGCAATCATTTTATGGATTATTTCTCTTACACGTGTCTACATTTTTTTTTTTATTGATTATCTCTTAAAGGTGTGTGCAATCATTTTATGGATTATTTCTCTTATATGCGTGTTGGTGTTGAAGATCATGTTGCCTTGAAATGGTTGCAATTATTTTATTAATTATTTCTCTTGAGTAAGTTTATATTTTATTAAATTTTTGTCCGGTAATACATTGGAAATGTGTTACATTTTTGTTCATGTGATTAATTATTTCTCTATAGTATGCTTTTTATTTTATTTTTCTGAAACATGGATGAATATATATATTCTATTAAATTTGTGCCCGGTAATACATAGGAAATGTGTTACATTTTTGTTCATGCTTCTTTTTTCCCTTTTGATTGATCTTTGTGACTAGCATTTTTAAGGGGCTTGCGGTTTTTTCAAGGTTCATTACATTTCTATATGTATACAGAAACCTTCTAAGAAAAGGCAAAATTTATAACAATGCATGTATTACTTAATGCTTGTTGAGGTTGGGGGATTGTTGCATGTTGTTCTAGCTCTCACAACTAGATATATTGGAGTTGTTGCACATAAATTGAATTTGTTACTCTAACTCCACAATTTGTCTACAACGATATATTGGAGTTGTTGCATATAAATTGAATTTGTTCCTCCAACTACCCAATTTGTTGTTGCACATAAATTGAATTTGTTCCTCTAGCTACCCAATTTGTTCACGCAGGGCCTCTGTTTCATCCTCTTGTCTGGTTAACTTTGCTTTCAAAATTTGTATCTCTTCTAGCACATGGGCATTTAGTTCCATCAACTCCCTCATTCACAGATTCATTGTTATTAGATCCATTTTTAACTCCTCCATTTGATTTAACATTTGAGAGACCTTTTCTTTGCAAATGCATCTTGTATGTCCTTCATAGTTGCTAGTGCTCAATTCTTTTGCTACAAGAGTTCTCATTTTGGGCGAAATGGCCATAAGGAGTTTGTTGCTTCCCAAGTTTGCAAGCCAAACCCTTGCCTCCAATATCCAAGTAGATTGAAGGGTGCCTTCGAGTTCTATTCCAAATTGGTGTCAAGCACTAAGATTTTCTTTATCCTTGTACTTGTCACTATATGACAAGGCATGTTGCTTTAGGAGTTTTCAATTTTTGGTTGCCTCTGGACTCAGAGCACAAACACAAGCAGGTGGTGGACTCTTGAGAGTTTGTGGATAAGTATGTCAAGGTATTTCGTGCATGGAAACTTCATTTTTTGTCCCTTCTATAGCAAGGGAATTGACACGCACAAGGGGTGGCCAAATTATGGCATTGCCATATACAAGGTACTTAGATGCTACGAACCCCTCATTGGACTAGAGGCAAATTAGCTATGGATGACGATTTGGCTCACTAGTTAGGTCACCTGACATGGGACATGCAAAA
This sequence comes from Pinus tabuliformis, assembly GCA_031772625.1. Classification (NCBI taxonomy): domain Eukaryota; kingdom Viridiplantae; phylum Streptophyta; class Pinopsida; order Pinales; family Pinaceae; genus Pinus; species Pinus tabuliformis. Next base: position 1,708,395,771 of record CM062819.1, read on the forward strand.
CACAAAAATATGAGTCTGACAAGGGACATAGAGACCCCTCAGAATAGGACACATAATATTACACAAATTCTCATGAAAATATATGTAACAAATGCAATCATATAGATTCAAATTTCATACATGTACATTGTAAGTTTGTACCATTATGCATACAATCATGATTCATCAATGATACAAGTTTACAACTAAAAATTAACCATAAACACAATAAATTAACCATAAGTTGTAGTTTTTTTATTAAGTCATCACGATCAAAATGTATTACCTAGGTATTGAGTCACGAGGACTCTTGAGTAGGGATGTCAATGGAAAATAGAAAATAAGTTACAAAAGAAGGTAGGCACTAAAACTCGGAATCATAGAATGGGAAGGGAGAATCTCATAGGACGCTGCCTATAGCAAATAGTCATTAACATCAAAATCAACATCAATACCACCACTACTCTCTTATGCATCCTCCTCTGTATCTAATGTAATTTTTGCACATTTTGATGTAGAGGATGACCTTTCAAGAGTATCACTACCGTTAAAAGTGACCGGGTTTACCACTAAGTCATTAAGATCCAAGTTGGTCAATGCCAACTCAACATTGTTGTCTAAACATGTCATAAGAAAACATATCACACATCTTTGTCTCTCTTCAACCACTCCTACTTGTAAATAAGACAAAGCTTGGTGTGCACATACACCATTGTCTCTAATTTGGATTGCTCCCCAACTCTGTTTTTTTTCAAAGTAAACCAAGTTTCCATATGTGCTCCAATTCCTCTTGCAACAAGAGGATGAAGTAACTTGAGAGATGAGTGTCATGACTAATTGTTGTAGAGGGCATGTTGCCCCATGAGTTGCCCACCAAGAATAGGGCTTTTTAGACCCCTTGCCTCTAATAACATCATAGCTTTCAAATTGCCCAGTGCTAGTGGAAAACTTTGCAAAGACATCCTACACCTCATCAAAGGGATGCTCTATCTTGAAATAGATGTCTTAATTCATCTTTTCTCCCTTGTGAAATCTCATCATCCATGTGAGGAGGGAATCTACGTGAAGGTTCACCATTCAGCCACTCATGGTTGTAGTATTTTGGATTCAATGAGTGAGTTAGACAATGCAAAGGTGTGTAATTCTTGTCCCACATATTGACAAGAGTATCATGTGTGATGGTGAAGGTCTCTGCCAATTTCTCATACTTGGGGCACTCACTCTGAAAGGTAATGGTTATCGGACTCAACCGTGGAATCTCTTCCCTCGTAAACCTATCTTAGGATTTGGTCTGTATTTGCAAATCACAACAAAGCAATGATATGGTCCATGATTTTAATAGTAAGATCTACCTTGTCCCACCAAGCATCATCTAAAACTATGTCCTTGACTCTTTTTTAGGTTGCTTGGTCTATCTTTCTCCAAAAAGACCAAAACTTTGAAATAACCATGGACCCAAGAGTGGTCTTAACCTCTTTCAACCTCTTCAACATGATGAATGCAGAGGAAATTTGAATATCTGCAATCTTCAACAATGATAATGTGTGTACTCTTTGTAAACACAACAAAGCAATGATATTGTCCATGATTTAATAATAAGATCTACCTTGTCCCACCAAGCATCATCTAAACTATGTCCTTGACTCTTTTTTAGGTTGCTTGGTCTATCTTTCTCCAAAAAGACCAAAACTTTGAAATAACCATGGACCCAAGAGTGGTCTTAACCTCCTTCAACCTCTTCAGCATGATGAATGCAGAGGAAATTTGAATATCTACAATCTTCAACAATGATAATGTGTGTACTCTTTGTAGATTGTGAGGGCATTGGTATGATTTTGTACAAGTTGTGAATATGTCGTGCATCTTCAATAAGAATTCCAATCCAAGGTACATCAAAAGCAATAGATTTAAGTGATAAATTCAAGGAATGGGCACTGTAACATGTCCAAAATACTTGTGGATATCTAGCTTCCACAATCATGCTAGCATCATTGCAAACGGGTTCATTGTCTGTAATGATTGCTCACAGGAATCAACACCTACATGTTCAATAACTTTAATGAACAACTCACCCATAGATAATGCATCCTTGTATTTTCCAAAAGCATCCACTGCTTTCAAGAAAATTGGTCCATTCAAGGAAGATACCGTGAAGTTGATGAGTGGATGGTGTGTTGCATTTGTTCATCCATCAAAAACAATAGTAACCCTACATGTTGGCCATATTTTATCCACCATATTTTTCTTACTCAACAATGTGGTTCTAAGCCTCTCTGACTCACGAGGTGCATACCTCAATGGAGCCCCTTGAGCTAACCTCTCTTTCTAATTCTTTCCTCTTAGATGTAGTCACTCATAAACATGCTCCAATTCCATAAGATGGTAAGCTCAACAAATGTGTTTTAACACACGAAAATATGTGCTTTTGAATTGAGTGTTGCAAAAGTTGCATTTCCAAATAACATTGCCTCCTCCCTTTAACTCGATGTCTAACCCTTGATATCTTGTAACATACTTTGATAAGGGATATTTACTTTCTTGAGCTTGTTGTCTTGCTAAATTGATGTTTTTCTCAACATTTGAAGTTGTTGCAGCGTCACCTCCAAAACACGCCAATCTCTTATGTTGTTCGCTCCCATAGTCCCATGGCTCCAAAACCACAATTGCGAATGAGCAAAACCAACCCAATTTTGGCTTTTATCAAGCTCGTGGGTCACTTTTTGGCGGACACATTTGAAAATTGCGATTAGTTATGGGAGTGAATCGAACCCCTGTAGGGCACGAATCTTGATTTTGTCACATGATCTTTAAACACTTGTCCCTCGATAATCATGCATGACACGATGGATTTGTGACACGTGGGGGGCGAGCAAATTCAGTGACTTTGCTCACCAATTTTTTTGCTTGATACATCCCAAAGAACATGTCAGTTTGTGCGACTCTACTGTTGGCTATATGTCTTGAGCCAGTGGTTCGAAGTGGAAGTCTCCGGATTTTGTTGATACTGCAATGACTTGACATCACCCATTCTCATCACGATCTCACATCCTTATGGCATAGTTGTGACATTTCATTTAATAAATGATTCCCGCATAAGAGCCATCGTTGTTGTGAGAGATTGCCCTGTGGTGCTCTTGCATTGTGCCTTGCATATGGTTTCAATCTCGTGAGAATATTATGTGTGTTTGGCCTTTGTATGCAAAGAACTTAATGGGGTTGCCATGACATCCCTCAGACCCCTTTCACATTTTATATTGCTATGTCTTCCTTCAATCATGAGCCCTATTTTTTGAGCACTTGGCTTGACAATTGATATATATATATATATATATATATTGTTAAAATAGAACATGATCTCCCTTTTAAAATTAGGGTGAATTCCCTTACCTCAATTTTACATATACCTCTAATTTCCCTGTTGGGAGGTGGCAGGCATGGTTGGCACAGTTATCAGTGTTTGAATTGTGTTGTTTGAGAATATCAAAGGGTTGTTTGTTTGGAATGTTGTCTAGAAGCTTCCTTATTATGTTCAAAAAATTCTTCAAATGAGTATCTTTGGGTGAGGTTCGATTGCATAAGTGTTGTATAATGATAAGTGAAACCCTGGACATCTTGATGTTGGGCACTTGTGCCACGGTAGCTAATATTAAGCCTTGCAACATGTCATGCATTTGTGCTTGGTTGTTTGTCATTTGCTCCAATTCCATGCATATTTCTTGACTTAGTTCCTCTAGAATTGTACAATACCCCTCCCTGTCTTACCACCTCTATAATATATTTTAAATGATTTTTTTTAGTAATTTTTTTTTATCATTTTAATTAGAAATTATTGAAATTGTAAAATTAAATTGTTCAGTGTATAAAATGTGAATAATTTAAAGTGAAAATTATAATTAAAAATAAATAACAAAAACATTAACATTTAGGCTCCGCTTTTCTTTACACAATATCAATAATCCTAAGCAATTGTGCACGACCTTAGAAATGGATTTGACTCATTCTATTGATCATTGCTCTTGCTTATGTGGATGTTGTTATTTTAGTTGGCATTGCCTTGAAATGGTTTGAAATCATGTTATGGATTTTATGGCCACTAGTGCATTTTTCATAGACAATTGGAGGTTGCACATAATTGGATTATAACTATTGCACATAATACGACAGTTATTATAAATATAATTGTAATTGTGGTTCCCAAAACAAATTATATATTTGCGATATATAATGTAATTTAATTGTATATAATAGGGTGAATATTATAAAGATATTTGTAGTAGTGTTTTGTGGTTTTTAAATATTTTTTGCCTAATTTATAGTTTTCCTAAGGAAATATTGTTAGGTCCCTATAATACTAGTGATAACCCAATTATTATTGTAGTTGTATCCCTTATTAATATTGTTGTGCCCCTATTGTCCCCATATTGTTATTATTGTGCCCCATAGAATCTCTCTATTGTTATTTTTATGCCTTTATATTATTATTGTTAGGTCAGCTGAGTTATATTGTGACTTCTTAGACTCCTATATATAGAAAGGAGGTTTTGTCATTTGAATCATCAAAGAATTATTTATTTGTGTAATGTAAAGGAGGTTGCCCCCTCGAAGACGTTGAATTCTAAAACATTGATCTATCTTTTCTATCTTTTGTGCGCTGGTTTCATAACATTTGGTATCAGAGCTTTGGATTCTAGGGTTTCGCTGCTCCAAATAGGTCATCGTGGCATTTTCGCTATAACTTTTTTTTGCGACGTTTCAAAAGTGAAAAGAAAAACCCATTTGAGACGAAATCGCACTGAACCTTGAGTCTGAATTTCAGAGCTTTTCACGCTATATTTGCGGAGATATGATATGAGGAAGTTGGTCTTTTTGTAGACCCCTGAATTACATTCCAAACAGGTGACTTGGGGAAAATCGTCATAACTTTCTCTTTGAGCATCGAATTGAAATTTCGTAAGAATGTACAAAAAGAGGACGGGTTGTAGTTTCTTGTATATATTTTTCAGAGCCAAAGGTCGAAACAGGGACATGTGGCGTGTCATACAAGTTCGCTCCACTGAACTAGTCTATAATCAGGTCACTGTGGGAGATTTGGCATAACTCTTCCTTAGAGAATTTTGGATCAGAGTGGTGGCATTGGAAAGAGGACACAGAGGGATACTGCAGGTCGCAATTTCCGAACTGGATGATTCAAAATTACAGAGATACATCAGAGACAATATCGAGCTCCTACAAAGTGAAAAAATGTGTATAGATTTTTTTAAATTTTTGCTTAAGTTTGGTTTGAAAATTTATTTTAAAGGAATTCAAAGGGCATAGTAAAGCATTTATCGGTAACTGATGCCCCGAGGAAAGAAAATGCAAACACCTAGTAAGCAACTTAGAAGCTCTAGCATGAATGATGAAGAAGAAGAAGAAATGCTACATGATATATCAAAATTACAAGACCAAGTGCAACAAATGTCACTCTCACAAAAACTAATAGAAGCTAAGATAAATGGTGTGGAATCTAAGATAAAGGGTATGGAAGCTAAGATGAATGGCGTGGAAGCTAAGATGGACAATTTGAAGATAGATTTGAAGACAGATTTGACACATTTTTTACAAGAAATACTTACTAATGGTGAAAGGGTAGTAAAAGAAACTCATGATGCGAACAAAAGAAATGTTAATCATGATTTCATAGACTCTAATGTTGGATCGAAGACCCACCATATTCCAAAAATCGATATGAAGAAGTTTGATGGCAAGGATCCTGCAACATGGATATTACAAATGGAGCAATTTTTCGATCTCAATAATGTGCAAAACACACAAAAGGTATGTATTGCAACTTTATATTTAGAACCAAATCAGTTTGTATGGTATCAATGGCTTTGCTCTCGTAAACAAATTATTACTTGGGAATTTTTTACGGAAGAATTGACAACACATTATGAGGATACAAAAAGCAACACTTTTTTTAGCCAAGTGATAAGTCTCAAACAGAAGGGTTCAATAATGGAGCACATTGAGGAGTTCCAAAAATTGAACATAAGAGTAAAAAATATTCTAGAGGAGCATATGATTGATGTGTTCATTAGGGACTTTAAAGGATAATATCCAGCATGATGTTCGCCTTCGGGAATCTGATTCATTAGAGAATGCATTCAAGTTCGCAAAAAAAATGGAAAGCAAAATTATGGCAACCAGGAAGCATACCACTCATAACTATAAAGATGGAAGTGTTGTTTCCCCTAGTCTTCCACAACCTATAAGGTTGGCACCACAACAATTGGAAGGAAAAATAGCAAAAGGGCTTTGCTACAGTTGTGATAGCAAATACACTGAAGGTCATAAGTGTGCTAAGAAGAAATTATTCTACATAGATTGTGAAGAGGAAGAAGAAAAGGAGCAAGAAATGTCAAAAGAAGAGGATATACTCCAGGAACAAAACCTAGATAAAGAAGAAATGAATCCGACAATATCTTTTAATGCATTGGCTGGAATTACCACTCCTCAAACCATCAAGATAGAAGGACAAATCAAGAAGAAAAAAGTAATAGTGTTGATTGATTCAGGAAGTACCCACAATTTTATTCATTGTAAGGTAGCAAAAGAATTGAATTGCTTCCTATATCTAGCACCAGAGTGTCAAGTGATTGTTGCAAATGGAGGAACAATAAATTGCTCTGGAAAATGCCATAATATCAAGCTATCCATAGGATAATATGTATTAACTAGCCCAATGCTTTCCATTCCAATGGGAGGTGCTGATGTTGTCCTAGGAGTCCAATCGCTACAATCCTTGGGTACAATAGCTTTTAATTTTCAAGATTTTTTCATGAAATTTTCTGCGGAAGGAAAGGAAGTTGAATTAAGGGGTATTGCAGGGAAATCGGGAAAGATAATCAGCTCTAACGGTATGACAAAGCTTCTAAAAAAGGAACAAAGAGGTGTAACTGCACAATTATGTTCGTTAGATGTTTCCACATCGAAATCATGTATTTGTCTAGATCTCCAAAAAGTCTTGGACAATCATTCCAAGGTATTTGAGACTCCCAAAGGTCTCCCACCTATTCGTGATCATGATCATGCTATTCATCTAAATCCAGGAAGTGTTCCTTCAAACATCAGGCCGTACAAATATCCCTATGCCCAAAAGAGTGAAATTGAACGTATAGTTGCAGAAATGCTAGAGGCTGGTATAATTCAACCTAGTCAAAGTTCTCTCTGCTCTAGTGGTATTGGTGCACAAGAAGGATGAATCATGGCGCATGTGTCCGGATTATAGGGAGCTCAACAAGCTCACTATTAAAGATAAGTTTCCCATTCCTGTCATTGATGAATTACTGGATGAATTGCATGGATAAATTTACTTCACCAAATTGGATCTTCGTTCAGGATATCATCAAATCAGAATGAAGACTGAAGACATTCCAAAAACAACATTTAGAACTCATGAAGGTCATTATGAATTTTTGGTCATACCTTTTGGCCTTACCAATGCACCTTCTACATTTCAAGGTTTGATGAATTCCATTTTCAAACCCACCCTTAGAAAATTTGTGTTAGTATTTTTTGATGATATACTAATCTACAGCAAGTCTTGGAAGGATCATGTTGAACATGTTGACAGGGTGCTACAACTATTGGAGGAGAAACACTTATATGCAAAAAGATCCAAATATTTCTTTGGAGTACAAGAGGTGGAATATCTGGGTCATATTGTATCTCATGAAGGAGTTAAGGTAGACCCTAGCAAAATTAAAGCCATTAAGGAATGGAAAAACCCCACATCCATAAAGCATATGCGAGGATTTCTTGGGTTGACAGGGTATTATCGCAAGTTTGTTAAGAATTATGGGAGAATAGCAGCACCTCTAACAACATTATTGAAGAAAGATGCATTTTCATGGACTCCAGAAGCAACAAAGGTCTTCGAACAACGTAAAAAGGAAGTGTGCCAAGCACCGGTCTTAGCTACACCGAACTTCACAAAAACCTTTATTGTGGAATGTGATGCTTCAAGAAATAAAATTGGTGTTGTTTTAATGCAAGATGAAAGACCCATTGCTTCTGAAAGTCGTCCAATCAAGGGAAAGTTTTTACACAAAACTATTTATGAGAAGGAAATGTTGGCAATACTACATGCACTTAAGAAGTGGCGACCCTACCTAATGGGAAGACACTTCAAGGTAAAAACGGATCATGATAGCCTTAAATACTTTTTAGAATAAAGATTATCCTCTGAAGAGCAACAAAAGTGGGTCACAAAGATGTTGGGTTATGACTTTGAAATCATCTACAAAAAATGGAAGAAAAATGTGGTGGCAGATGCACTCTTAAGAAAGGATGAGGATGTGGAAGCATTGTTGTGCGCCATTGCTATTATCCAATCAGATTGGATCAAAGAAGCAACAGAGGAATGAAAGAATGATGAAGAAGTGTGGGCACTTATTCGAAAGTTACAACAAGATTCTAGTACATCTGATACATTTAGCTGGAAAATGATGCGTTATGGTACAAAGATCACTTATACCTCTGTAAGAATTCCCAACTCAAACAAAAGATTCTTATGGAATTGCACGCTTCTCCCTTAGGAGGGCACTCAGGATTTTTAAAAACTTACCACAGGGTTAAGAAGGAATTTTTTTGGGATGACCTTAAATCGGATATTCAAAATTTTGTGGTGGAATGTTTGGTTTTCCAACAAAATAAAATTGAAACAATTAAGACCCCGGGTCTATTACAACCTTTATCCATTCCAAGCCAACGTTGGGAGGAGGTTTCAATGGATTTTATCACAAGTTCACCCAAGTCTGAGGGAAAGAGTGTCATCATGGTGGTAGTTGACAGACTTACCAAGTATGTGCACTTTTGTGCATTATCACATCCATTTAAAACCAGCACAGTTTCTACTGCATTTATGGAAACAATTCAAAAGCTACATGGAAACCCAAAGATTATTATAAAAGTGACAGAGATCCCATTTTCACTGGAAATTTTTGGACATAATTATTTTCTTGTCTCGGTACTCAGTTAGCTCATAGCTCATCTTATCATCCTCAATCTGATGGGAAAACTGAGGTAGTAAACAAACATTTGGAAGGATATCTTCGTTGCTTTGTATCTGATAAACGAACACAATGGGTCAAATGGTTGCCTCTGGCTGAATGGTGGTATAACACTTCCTTCCATACAGTAACAAAAATGACCCCATTTATGGCACTTTATGGATATCAGCCACCATCCATCACATCATATTTAAGAGAAAATTCTAAGGTTCAAGCAGTGGAACATCACATTGAGCATCAACAACAAGTCCTCCAACTCTTAAAGGATAACCTCATGTTGGCGCAGAATAGAATGAAACAACAGGCAGATCAACATCGCAACGAAAGAAGTTTTGATGTAGGTGATTGGTATTCCTACGGCTACAACCATATAAACAAATGTCCCTTAAGCAAGCTAAGAAGGATAATAAATTATCACCAAAGTATTATGGTCCATACAAGGTGTTGCAAAAGATTGGTACTATGGCATACAAATTGGAGCTTTCTGCAACTTCTCGAGTGCACCCAGTATTCCATGTTTCATGTTTAAAGAAGTTTATAGGCGACAAGCTCCTAGTTCAAACAATATTGCCAGAACTTGATGAGGAAGGAAAAATTATATTGGAACCGGAAGCAGTCACAGAAACAAGTACTCAACAGCTACAAAAGCAATCAATTTCGGAGTATCTCATCAAGTGGAAGAACTTATCCGCTGAAGATTCCACATGGGAGGATGAGAACTTTATACAGAAGCATCCAGAACTACTCAAGTGTTGAGGACAACACTTTTTTGAAGGAGAGGGGCATGTTAGGTCCCTATAATACTAGTGATTACCCCATTACTATTGTAGTTGTATCCCTTATTAATATTGTTGTGCCGTTGTTGTCCCCATATTGTTATTACTGTGCCTTTATATTATTATTGTTAGGTCGGCTCGGTTATATTGTGACTCCTTAGACTTCTATATATAGAAAGGAGGTTTTGTCATTTGAATCATCAAAGAATCATTCATTTGTGTAATGTAAAGGAGGTTGCCCCCTCGAAGATGCTAAATTCTATGGCGTTGATCTATCTTTTCCATCTTTCGTGAGCTAGTTTCATAACAAATATCCAGGTAGATCCACTTGGAGGAATCACTTCCTATTGGCTTATTAACAAAGCCTAACCCCAAGGGCATCGAGGGAAATTGACCCCATGACTTCCCATTAGCAAGGTGCTTTTGCAACGAGAACTCGACCAATTGAGCTAACCCCAGGTTTGCCTAATTTATAGTTAGAAGGATATAACTTGGTTATTAAAAGGAAAATTGTGCTCTAGAAAAAATTTTGTAGTTTGTATAACTTAGTCATTGAAAGATAAATTAAATTTTAGAAATCATTTCATCATTTGATATAAATTTTTGATTTTAATATGTCGAAAAGAAATTAATAAAATGATTTATGATATTAATAAAAAAAATCACTATTGTTCCAACTTTATTTATGTATCAAGATTGAAACATGATGCAACATGCGACATGATTGTCTATGGTTATGGTTTAATGTGTAATTAGTTCTTGGCATACTAAGATAAGTGGTTGGAGGGTGCAAATAATAGGTTGATTGCACATAATAGAGCAACTATTATAAAGATAATTGTAATTGTGGTTCTTGTTGGTCAATAATTGTCATTGATGTCAATATGAGCACTGATGAAGATAATGATGACATGGATGATTGTTGAAAGTCACACTTGGAGCCCTAATGAAGATACCCTAACCCTTATGCCTAGATTCATGTCACCTTGCTCTAATTCTAATATCCTAGTCTCAATGACTTAATGCATGAAGAATCCTATACGCCAAGGTTTGTACTACAATTCTATAACAATCATAAAGAAAAATATTTTTATTAACATTTTGAGACATCATCTTAAAATTCCTCTTTCACCAACTTGTAGAGGACAATTTTCCCTTTTTAACGAGTTATCACTCACCCTCTAACTCCTAGTCTATTAGAAAATGATTTTTTAAGATGATATAAATATATTCCTTACCCTAGCTGACCTAAGCCTACCTGTATATGTCGACTTCATGGCTAAACGACATGTCTCTTCATTGAAGGTCAAAATCAGTATAAATACAAGTCAAAACACTTCATCTCAATCTATCATTCAGTGAAGATCATCACATAGATATAGAACAACAAGGAGAGTTCACATCTCGTGAACTAAGGAGGTCAAGAGAACATAAGTGTGCACTAATTCTATTTTTGTTGAACTACAAAACTCGGTTTATAACGTCACCTGTGGAGCTACATACTTCGGACCTCTGTGCAGGCTTGTGGAGGAGTTGAGGCACCAAACCTGTAATATTTAATCCCATCTCACCTCAAAAAGTCCACGTGGAGGGTTGGTTGAAGGCACAATCTGCAAGAGTGTGGACAATATACTAGAGGTTCGAACCTGTGGATTAAAACTTTACCTCTGACCTGTAAAACTACACCTTGGACCAATCATATTATACCGTGGAGTTGTGGCAGTATTACACCCCTAGACTTGTGATAAAACACTTGTTGAAGGCTCGGTTATAACATCTATGGCTCGGATATACATCTGTGAAGGGTTATTTATTACATCTGTGGAGAAAGACTGTCACATGTGGAAAGTTCGGATACCTGTGATAAGCTTCAGGATAGTGGTTTGTGGTTTTTATATATTTTCTGCCTAATTTATAGTTTTCCTAAGGAAATATCCAGGTAGATCCACTTGGAGGAATCATTTCATGTCAGCGTATTAACAAAGCCTAACCCCAAGGGCATCGAGAAGAATTGACCCCGTGACCTCCCATTAGCAAGGTGATTTTGCAATGAGAACTCGACCAATTGAGCTAACCCCCAGTTGTGCCTAATTTATAGTTAGAAGAATATAACTTGGCTATTAAAAGGAAAATTGTGCTCTAGAAATATTTTTGTAGTTCGTATAACCTAGTCATTGAAAGATAAATTAAATTTTAGAAATCATTTCATCATTTGATATAAAATTTTGATTTTAATATGTCAAAAGAAATTAATAAAATGATTTATGGTATTAATATAAAAAAAATCACTATTATTCCAACTTGATTTATGTATCAAGATTGAAACACAATGCAACATGCGACATGATTGTCTACGGTTATGGTTTAATGTGTAATTAGTTTTTGGCATATTGAGATAAGTAGTTGGAGGGTGCAAATAATAGGTTTATTGCACATAATAGAGCAACTATTATAAAGATAATTGTAATTGTGGTTCTTGTTGGTCAATAATTGTCATTGATGTCAATATGAGCACTGATGAAGATAATGATGACATGGATGATTGTTGAAAGTCACACTTGGGACCCTAATGAAGATAAGCTGACCCTTATGCCTAAATTCATGTCACCTTGCTCTAATTCTAATATCCTAGTCTCAATGACTTAATGCATGAAGAATCCTATACGCCAAGGTTTGTACTACAATTCTATAACAAGCATAAAGAAAAATATTTTTATTAACATTTTGAGACAGCATCTTAAAATGCCTCTTTCACCAACTTGTAGAGGAAAATTTTTCCTTTCTAACAAGCTATCACTCACCCTCTAACTCCTAGTCCATTAGAAAATGATTTTTTAAGATGATATAAATATATTCCTTACCCTAGCCGACCTAAGCCTACCCGTATATGTCGGCTCCATGGCCAAGAGACATGTCTCTTCATTGAAGGTTGAAATCAGTATAAATACAAGTCAAAACACTTCATTTTAATCCATCATTCAGTGAAGACCATCACAGAGATATAGAACAACAAGAAGAGTTCACATCTCGTGAACTAAGGAGGTCAAGAGAACATTAGTGTGGGCTAATTCTATTTTTGCTGAACTACAAAACTCGATTTATACCATCACTTGTGGAGCTACATACTTCGGACCTCTGTGCAGGCCTGTGGAGGAGTTGAGGCGTGGAGGGTTGGTTGAAGGCACAATCTGCAAGAGTGTGAACAGTATACTAGAGGCTCGAACCTGTGGCTTAAAACTTTACCTTTGACCTGTAAAACTACACCTCGGACCAATGATATTATACCGTGGAGTTGTGGCAATATTACACCCCTAGACTTATGATAAATCACTTGTTGAAGGCTTGGTTATAACATCTATGTCTCGGATATACATATGTGAAGGGTTAATTATTACATTTGTTGAGAAATACTGTCACATGTGGAAAGTTCGTATACATGTGATAAGCTTCAGGGCTCAGACTTAAGCTTTTATATCTCAAACTGTTGGAGCTATAGGGATACACTCGGTTTCTTGGCACATTCCTTTGGCATCAATTTGAAGACCATCAAAGCACTCTTGAACATATACTTGTATCGTTGTTGTAGTAGACTTGGGGCGTTGTTTGAGCAGGCATTGAAAATCTTGAAGAGACTCTTGAAGCACCTTAAAGTAGTTGTGACGAAGATATCTTATTGAAGGACCCTTGAAGAATTGAAGATCTTGAAGACAACGTTGAAGCATACCTATTGAAGATTGATACTTTAGAGCACACCTATTGAACCACATTTTGGACCAGCATTTGAAGACAACTGTGGAGAAATTGAAGTTACTTATACATTTTTTTATTAAAAATTGAAGGGTTCGAGCCCTACGGGTTGGTGCCTCATAAAGATAAGGTTGGAGCCTTGTGGAAGATAGGTTTGGAGCCCTAGAGGTTGGACCCTCATTGAAGCCCAACTTGGAGCTTGGCAACAGGTCAGAGCTTGGTCAATTGAAGGGTTGGTGCCCTCAACATTATTGTACTCAAACTATTGTAAAAAGAGGATAGGTGTCATCATTTGTTCCTAATAAATTTCATATTATTTATTTTTTATTGTAATTGTGAAGAATCTTAACTAGCATTAATTATAAAAATTGAAAGAAATATTGATTCACCCCCCTCAGTATTTCAACAATTGGTATCAGATCCAGCGTCTTCATAATCAACCTAACAACTAGAAGAAGGATTCTTAGTCACGATGACTAGGAAGGATTCAGGAAAAATCCCTCAATTTGATGGAACAAATTTTGCATTTTGGAAACGTAGGATGACATTTTATTTAATGTCTCTTGGACCAGAAGTATGGAAATCAATTCAAGATGGGTATAAAGTTCCATCTTCTCCACCAACAGATTGGGATGGAAGAAAACTTTATATAGAAAATTACAAAGCACTAAATTCCATAACAAGTGGAATTTCTTATTCATAATTTACAATAGTTATGAACTATGAATCTGCCAAGGAAATGTGTCACAAGCTTATTTCTACCTATGATGGATTCTCCGAGGTCAAGAAGGAAAAACTCCAAACTCATAGAAGACAATTTGAGAGTCTTAAAATGGATGACGAAGAAGACATTGCAGCTCTTTTCCTCTGAGTGGATGAAGTTGTCAACTCACTCAAAGGCGTGGGTGAAACCATTGAAGAAAGTGTTGAAGAAAAGGGTAACTAGGTCAGTATTTGTCAATGTAATTTTGATTTTTGTACCTGTCAAGAAAAATAATTATTATTTTTATAAATTATATGAATGAGTTTCTTGTTCATTCTATAGGTCTAGGAAATTCAAAGAGTCAAAATTATATTGAAGAGCTCTTCTTGAGCATTTATGTAATGAACATGAGTCAACCTAGTGTCAAGCATCCCTCCAAGACAAGCACCATCCTTCAAAGAAGAAGCCTGCAAACAAAGCAATGAAAAGACATCATGTTGACCTGCAAAAATATATTAAATAACTAAAGGATGACATGTCGGTTCACCTGGATAAGTCGGCTCAAACTAGAGACATAACCACTATATATACCCAGCTGGGGTATCCTCAAAAGACACTGTAAAATCTCAGACAAGTCTCTGAAACTTCAGATGGGTACAGGAAGTGTAGGAGGACAGGATCTCAGATCCTCTGAAATCTCGAACTAGTGTAGAAATGTCGGACAAGTACAGGGAGCAGACATCTCGGATAAATTGCATTGGGAGAGTATTTCAGATGAATGAAGTGGAACAGAACCTCGGATAAGGACAACAGTCCTATGTTTCTTAGATAGACTTCATGATCTCTGTCTCGGCATACCTAACACAGTCATGTATGATGTGGAGGATCCATGTAATCTCATAGTTACATAGTGACAGTCTCATGAAGAGGATCTTGATATGGCATACATCCTAAACATAGTCATGATCTCGGCATAGTTGTAATCATGATGAAGAACACAATACAACTATCATATACATACCTCAAAATGGATATCTCATTGTTGTAACAAATATCTCGGTAAAGATGTAGCATTGGTGTAGTAGTGAAGAAGATCTCAATAAAGGTGCAATCATAGTGCAACAATGATGAATATCTATGTGATGCAGCAGTGATGGCCTCAATGGTGCAACAATGATGAAGATCTATGTGATGCAGAAGTGATGGCCTCAATGGTGCAACAATGATGATGATCTCAGCAGTGACAAAGAAGAGGATTGATGTCTTGGTCTTGGAGTGGCATAATAGGTCAAGGGTCATGGTATTGGTATTCATCAATTGGACTCTCTATAAGAAGAATTTTGTGCGGGTTTTCCTCTCCAAGAGGGAAATGTTTTGGCCCTGGCAGAAATCCAACATCATGTGTTCTTGTCTCTTTGTTTTGATAGCTATTTGATGAACTAATAAGACACACTCTAATAATAATAAAAAGTGAATATTGTCCTAAGAATAACTCACAAACAATTGTCATTCTAGAATAATCTTATTAATACCAACTTCCCTAGATTCTTCATGGTATCAGAGCTAAGGTGCTGAAGTCAAATGAAGGGAAGCAAAAGAGACATACAAGGATATGTCTTCAAGGACATCAAATCAAGTTGAAAGGATTAAAGGAGTAAGTATACAACAAGCATGTCTACAACAATCATGGAGTATCAACTTCAGTAATTACAGTCATGCACTCAAATCATGCTCAGTTTGATGGAGTATTTCAGTGATCCTCACTTCTTGATCACTGAACTTTATCCATGCCATAAAAGATAGTCTCATGTATATATATATATGGAGAGAGAGAGAGAGAGAGATTGCAGAAGTAATTCAAGTAATACCTCTCACAATCCATGATTACATCATTGTCTCAGTGTAGTTATTAAATCAAGGTAGTTTTGGTGATGAGACAATCTATCTATAGAGTGCCACCCATAGTTTAGTTATGTTATTCATTGAAAAGTTTGAGCTCTGAATACATTGCATCTCTACACAAATATATGCAAATAGACATCGTTGTCTCAGTGCAATACCATATTGTAACAATCTCAAATTATTTCTATGAATATGATCTCAATAGCATGTGCTCATATCATAACATAATATCGCTAGCATGTCAACAATATGTTGAAGTAAAAAATACCTTAAAGATAAATAGGGAAGGTCATGAAGTAGTTTTGGTGATGTCAAGACCACTAATGTCATGGTGCTAGAAGATATCCAAGGAAGTTATGATGAAAGGATACTAATGATGGGCATCTCAAGCAAAAGAATAATCAAGGTGAAGATCTCCTCTTCACACACCAAGTATCTTTCAATTTTATAATCAGATTTGGTTAAATGATTTCATGATTGCAAGGGGATTTATAAATCGGTTAGCTAATCAAAATTCCTTGCATAGAATAAGGAGGATTGTCGTAATTCTCATAGAAAAGAGAAATCATTGATATCTATGAAAAGTTCTATGAAGGTCAAGAATTGTTTCAATCCATCAAGCGATTCATAGGATTCACATGATATCACTCAAAATTCCTCTCATACCCAAATAGCAGAAGAGGAGACATAAAGAGAGATATATGAAATGCTAGATATACTCTTGGAAATTAAAGTAAAGACACTTAGACCTACACAATAGTAAATGTATCAAAGAATGAAGGAATAACTTCATGAAGATCTAGGAAATATGATAAGAGGGTAGTCATCATTAATGAGCAAGGTAACAAATATCAATGAACAAAGAAGGTTACCTCACTCGACAATTTTTGGTCTCTATGCTAGATAGAGAAAGACAAGTTGTGGTCTATAGTATTAAAGGATAAAAGAATTCAACCTTGTGCAAAAAGGAAAGGCAAGGTTTGTCCTCAAGCAAAGACAAAAATAAGTATGGTTAAGATTCAATGCTATAGAAATATTTTGGAAGCTCACATCACTGAAAGATGGAGGAAGCTAAAGAAAAGGGCCAAGGAAAGGGGAAGTATCAAAATCTCTCCTATGAGTAAGATAGTATCCCTCACAAAAGGATCCTATCATAATCTCCTATATCTTGTGTTATAAGATATGACAATGATAATAAGATGCATCATGGCATCATGAAAGCATTAGAAGCAAGAGCTCATGACATCACCATGGGAATCATGAAGGACAAAATCCATGGCACTCAAACATGAAGGATATAGCTCTTAGAAATCTCATTGAACATTAAAGGAAAGAAAGATGTCATCCAGGACAAGGCTCATCATACATCAAGTAACATCTGCTGAATGGGGATATGCAAGATCCTCAAGGTTCTCTAATGGAATCCTCATTAGAGGGTTCACTAATCTAGAGAGGAAACAAGTGCTTCATCAGGAACTCCAACTTTTGGAATTCATGGGATAATGGTGTGATGACATGAAGCAAATCAAGGGATTGAAAATCTCTTCAATCAAGGAAGTCGTTGGAAGAAGCCTAGATGGCTCAAGGTAAAATGAGGTATGTATGCTTGTATTTAATATTATAATGTCATTTCATATGGTTGCAGGTAACAATGGATCATTACTTCTATCTTGAGAAGCATGATCAAGAGAAAAGGGATCTTCTCCTCTGAAAGAATGTAGGAAGGCATAGGCCACACTAGATGAAATCAACATAATATGTCCTCATATGAAGTATGAGGTAGTTGACTGAGAAACTCTGATTAAAAGCTTTGGGAAATGCAATATGTGAGGAAGGAAGAGATCGTGAGATATGCAACTATGATGAATGCAATCAACATCCAAAAGACCAAGAAGATTTGACTAGGAAATCTCCCAGAAAGATATAAAGATTGATGAAATTCTGAAAAAAGATGAATATCCTTGACAATGGATATATTTGGGAGATATGTCAATAAGTGTGCAGGGTGTTGATACCTATAAGAAGATGTCATGATGAAGAGCCATCTCGTAAGGTATGATTTAATTTAATATGATGTTTTTATTTCATGAATAAATTTGGATGAGTTCATGTAGGGTTACTAGAACAAGACTTGTAAGTACAAGTAAAACCAGCATTCATGCAATGGATGGAAACTCCTGAAAGAAGAATGGAGGGAAAAGAAGTATCCATATGAAGAAAGTTCTAGATGTATGCCAAGAAGGCCACTTTCCATGAAGAAAGGAATGATATGACGGAATAAGAAGGAAAGTGATCGATGGTTGTTTCCATACAAGGAAGAACCTCAACTAAATTTCATGACATCAAAGAGAGAAGTTGCTCAAGCAGCTGAAGAACCCACGAAGAAGAAGCTGTTGATGAATAAAAGAGTCCCTAGCTAAGAGGGAGCTCTGACAGGTCCCTGATCAAGAAGGAGTTTGAATTAGATCACCCCTAATTACGAAGGAGTGACAATTGTGTTTTTCCATTTCATATGTCATGCACTAGACCAGGACTAACAGTCATAAGTCTAGATGAAGGCCATGAATGGAAATGTAAACACATGATAGACACAACTTTCTTTTCTTCACTTGGGAAGAAATAATGGGAGGATTGGGTGTAGCAGTGAAGAAGATCTCAATAAAGGTGCAGTCATAGTGCAACAATGATGAGTATCTATGTGATGCAGCAGTGATGGCCTCAATGGTGCAACAATGATGAAGATCTATGTGATGCAGAAGTGATGGCCTCAATGGTGCAACAATGATGATGATCTCAGCAGTGACAAAGAAGAGGATTGATGTCTTGGTCTTGGAGTGGCATAATAGGTCAAGGGTCATGGTCTTGGTATTCGTCAATTGGACTCTCTATAAGAAGAATTTTGTGCGGGTTTTCCTCTCCAAGAGGGAAATGTTTTGGCCCTGACAGAGAGCCAACATCATGTGTTCTTGTCTCTTTGTTTTGATAGCTATTTGATGAACTAAGAAGACACACTCTAATAATAATAAAAAGTGAAGATTGTGCTAAGAATAACTCACAAACAATTGTCATTCTAGAATAATCTTATTAATACCAACTTCCCTAGATTCTTCAACATGGTATCAGAGCTAAGGTGCTGAAGTCAAATGAAGGGAAGCAAAAGAGACATACAAGGATATGTCTTCAAGGACATCAAAGCAAGTTGAAAGGATTAAAGGAGTTAGTATACAACAAGCAGGTCTACAACAATCATGGAGTATCAACTTCGGTAATTACAGTCATGCACTCAAATCATGCTCAGTTTGATGGAGTATTTCAGTGATCCTCACTTCTTGATCACTGAACTTTATCCATGCCATAAAAGATAGTCTCATGTATATATATATGGAGAGAGAGAGAGAGAGAGAGAGATATTGCAGAAGTAATCCAAGTAATACCTCTCACAATCCATGATTACATCATTGTCTCAGTGTAGTTATTAAATCAAGGTAGTTTTGGTGATGAGACAGTCTATCTATAGAGTGCCACCCATAGTTTAGCTATGTTATTCATTGACAAGTTTGAGCTCTGAATAAATTACATCTCTACACAAATATATGCATATAGACATCGTTGTCTCAGTGCAATACCATATCAATATACTTGTAACAATCTCAAATTATTTCTATGACTATGATCTCAATAGCATGATGCTCATATCAGAACATAATATCGCTAGCATGTCAACAATATGTTGAAGTAAAAAATACCTTAAAGATAAATAGGGAAGGTCATGAAGTAGTTTTGGTGATGTCAAGACCACTAATGTCATGGTGCTAGAAGATCTCCAAGGAAGTTATGATGAAAGGATACTAATGATGGGCATCTCAAGCAAAAGAATAATCAAGGTGAAGATCTCCTCTTCACACACCAAGTAAGTATATTTCAATTTTATAATCAGATTTGGTTAAATGATTTCATGATTGCAAGGGGATTTATAAATCGGTTAGCTAATCGAAATTCCTTGCATAGAATAAGGAGGATTGTCGTAATCCTCATAGAAAAGAGAAATCATTGATATCTATGAAAAGGTCTATGAAGGTCAAGAATTGTTTCAATCCATCAAGCGATTCATAGGATTCACATGATATCACTCAAAATTCCTCTCATACCCAAATAGCAGAAGAGGAGACATAAAGAGAGATATATGAAATGCTAGATATACTCTTGGAAATTAAAGTAAAGACACTTAGACCTACACAATAGTAAATGTATCAAAGAATGAAGGAATAACTTCATGAAGATCTAGGAAATATGATAAGAGGGTAGTCATCATTAATGAGCAAGGTAACAAATATCAATGAACAAAGAAGGTTACCTCACTCGACAATTTTTGGTCTCTATGCTAGATAGAGAAAGACAAGTTGTGGTCTATAGTATTAAAGGATAAAAGAATTCAACCTTGTGCAAAAAGGAAAGGCAAGGTTTGTCCTCAAGCAAAGACAAAAATAAGTATAGTTAAGATTCAATGCTATAGAAATATTTTGGAAGCTCACATCACTGAAAGATGGAGGAAGCTAAAGAAAAGGGCCAAGGAAAGGGGAAGTATCAAAATCTCTCCTATGAGTAAGATAGTATCCCTCACAAAAGGATCCTATCATAATCTCCTATATCT
The DNA here is from genome assembly GCA_031772625.1 of Pinus tabuliformis. NCBI lineage: Eukaryota > Viridiplantae > Streptophyta > Pinopsida > Pinales > Pinaceae > Pinus > Pinus tabuliformis. The sequence goes on from CM062819.1 coordinate 1,708,416,582, forward strand.
TGTGTTATAAGATATGACAATGATAATAAGATGCATCATGGCATCATGAAAGCATTAGAAGCAAGAGCTCATGACATCACCATGGGAATCATGAAGGACAAAAAGGACAAAATCCATGGCACTCAAACATGAAGGATATAGCTCTTGGAAATCTCATTGAACATTAAAGGAAAGAAAGATGTCATCCAGGACAAGGCTCATCATACATCAAGTAACATCTGCTGAATGGGGATATGCAAGATCCTCAAGGTTCTCTAATGGAATCCTCATCAGAGGGTTCACTAATCTAGAGAGGAAACAAGTGCTTCATCAGGAACTCCAACTTCTGGAATTCATGGGATAATGGTGTGATGACATGAAGCAAATCAAGGGATTGAAAATCTCTTCAATCAAGGAAGTCGTTGGAAGAAGCCTAGATGGCCTCAAGGTAAAATGAGGTATGTATGCTTGTATTAAATGTTATAATGTCATTTCATATGGTTGCAGGTAACAATGGATCATTACTTCTATCTTGAGAAGCATGATCAAGAGAAAAGGGATCTTCTCCTCTGAAAGAATGTAGGAAGGCATAAGCCACACTAGATGAAATCAACATAATATGTCCTCATATGAAGTATGAGGTAGTTGACTTAGAAACTCTTATTAAAAGCTTTGGGAAATGCAATGTGTGAGGAAGGAAGAGATCGTGAGATATGCAACCATGATGAAGGCAATCAACATCCAAAAGACCAAGAAGATTTGACTAGGAAATCTCCCAGAAATATATAAAGATTGATGAAATTCTGAAAAAAGATGAAGATCCTTGACAATGGATATATTTGGGAGATATGTCAATAAGTGTGAAGGGTGTTGATACCTATAAGAAAATGTCATGATGAAGAGCCATCTCGTAAGTTATGATCTAATTCAATATGATGTTTTTATTTCATGAATAAATTTGGATGAGTTCATGTAGAGTTACTAGAACAAGACTTGTAAGTACAAGTAAAACCAACATTCATGCAATGGATGGAAACTCCTGAAAGAAGAATGGAGGGAAAAGAAGTATCCATATGAAGAAAGTTCTAGATGTATGCCAAGAAGGCCACTTTCCATGAAGAAAGTAATGATATGACGGAATAAGAAGGAAAGTGATCGATGGTTGTTTCCATACAAGGAAGAACCTCAACTAAATTTCATGACATCAAGGAGAGAAGTTGCTCAAGCAGCTGAAGGACCCACGAAGAAGAAGCTGTTGATGAATAAAAGAGTCCCTAGCTAAGAGGGAGCTCTGACAGGTCCCTGATCAAGAAGGAGTTTGAATTAGATCACCCCTGATTACAAAGGAGTGACAATTGTGTTTTTCCATTTCATATGTCATGCACTAGACCAGGACTAACAGTCATAAGTCTAGATGAAGGCCATGAATGGAAATGTAAACACATGATAGACACAACTTTCTTGTCTTCACTTGGAAAGAAATAATGGGAGGATTGGGTAATCATCTAGCATCTAATACTATTTGAGTATGTGTAGGGCATCCAAGATAAGAGTAGGCAAGAGGATCAATATTCTTTCAGGGTTGGGAACCCAAGATAAGAATAGTCATAGAAGGTCATACTCATTGAACACTCAAGTAGGTATGTACCTTGAGAGACAATAACGAAGGTGTCTATAAATCATTGGTCCTCGCCCACATTGTAGCTCATGGTCTCATGGAGAGATGGAGTTGTTAGTCAAGGCCTTGCACTACGACAATGCTTATTGATATGATGCTATACAGATGGAAGCCAATCTGATTCTTCTTATGAGAAATTCTTCAGATTGAGAATAACCAAGTACCATTTTAAATACCTCCCTAGTTAAGAGGGAGTGTTGAAGAAAAGGGTAACTAGGTTCGTAATTTTCAATGTAATTTTGATCTTTGTACTTTTCAAGAAAAAGAATTATTATTTTTATAAATTATATGAATGAGTTTCTTGCTCATTCTATAGGTCTAGGAAAGTCAAAGAGTTGAAATTATATTGAAAAGCTCTTCGTGAGCATTTATATAATGAACATGAGTCAACCTAGTGTCAAGCAGCCCTCCAAGACAAGCGCCATCCTTCAAAGAAGAAGCCTGCAAACAGAGCAATGAAAAGACATCATGTCGACCTGCAAAAATATATTAAATAACTAAAGGATGACTTATCGGTTCACCTGGATAAGTCAGCTCAAACTAGAGACATAACCACTATATATACCCAGCTGGGGTATCGCAAAAGACATAAAAAAATCTCAGACAAGTCTCTGAAACTTTGGATGGGTACAGGAAGTGCAGGAGGATAGAATCCTGGATCCTCTGAAATCTCGGACTAGTGCAGAAATATCGGACAAGTACAGGGAGCAGACATATCAGATAAAGTGCAGTGGGATAGTATTTCGAATGAATGAAGTGGCACAAAATCTCAGATAAGGACAACAGTCCTATGTTTCTCGGATAGACATCATGACCTCTGTCTTGGAATACTTCACACATTCATGTATGATGTGGAGGATCCATGTGATCTCATATTTACATAGTGAAAATATCATGAAGAGGCTCTTGATGTGGCATACATCCTAAACATAGTCATGACCTCGGCATAGTTGTAATCATGATGAAGACCAAAGTACAACTATCATATACATACCTCAGAATGGAGATCTCGGTAAATATGTAGCATTGGTGCAGCAGTGAAGAAGATACCAATAAAGGTGCAGTCATAGTGCAACAATGATGAAGATCTCTTTGATGCGGCAGTGATGGCCTCAATGGTGCCGCAATAATGATGATCTCAACAGTGACAAAGAAGAGGATTGGTGTCTTGGTCTTGGAGTGGCATAATAGGTCAAGGGTCATGGTCTTGGTATTCTTCAATTGGAATCTCTATAAGAAGAATTTTGTGTGGGTTTTCCTCTCCAAGAGGGAGAGGTTTTGGCCCTGGCATAAAGCCAGCACTGTGTGTTCTTGTCGTTTTGTTTTGGTAGATATTTGATGAAATAAGAAGACACACTCTAACAATAACAAAAATTGAAGATTGTGCTAAGAATAATTCACAAATAGTTATCATGCTAGAAGAATCTTATTAATGCTAACTGCCCTAGATTCTTCAACGGAAAGCACAATTGTCTAAAACGTTTGAGATCACTTCCAAAATAGTTTGATTCCAAAGTCAATGCCATGGAAGAAATGAAGGACTTGGATAACCTAAAAATGGACAAACTTCATGGGATTCTCATTCCATATGAAATGAGAAAAAGAATCCCAAACTCTAAAGAAGCAACATTCAAGGCTTCAAGAACATTGAAGAAAGGAAAAAATTGTAGCGATAATGATTTCGATACTGAAATAGAAATAGCACAATTCATGAAGAAACTAAGGAAAGGGTCCAAACTCAAAGGTAAGTATCCTCTCATTTGTTTTAAGTGTGGTAGAATAAGACATTATGCTGCAAAGTGTCCTCATAAACATGATAGCGATGATGAAGATGAATATAAAAAGAGGATATTCAAGAAGAAATGGTCGAATAAGAAGAATTTATTCTCCAAACAATATGACTCTGATGAAGAAGAATTATTTATTACAAAGAAAATATCAACTAAAAATACCTTTCTACTCAAAAGGGATAATGATGAACCTGATGAAGAAGATGACTATGCTCGAAGCAGTGAAGTATTGTTCATGGCATTTACAAATGATGATGAACCCGAAAAAGAATATGAAGTAAATGTAGATGAATTACTAATGAGTGTTATTGAAGAAAATGAGAAATTAAAGAAGAAGGTCATTTCTCTAAAAATAGAAAAAGAAGGACGAAATTTTGAACAAGCTAAAAGAAAGAGAAGAGATATGCGAGAAATGTGAAGCTGAAATTGTCTCTCTAAAGAAAGAGTTGAATTAGGTTAATAAGATTTGGAAAAGCTCTCAAACTCTTGATAACATCCTTAATACTCAAAGACCACAACATGATAAGGCCGGAATTGGTTTTAAAGGTGAATCATCAAGTTCAAGAAAGAATCCCAATGAATAAATCCAAAGAATTTATGTTGACATCCTTTGCAATCATCCAAAAGAGGAGAAGTCATTACACCAAGAACAAAGATCCACTTACAACAACCCAAGGAATGAAGGAAAGCTATCTCTAGGAAAGAATGTTACATCAAGTCAAGGTTATTCTAACAGGTATCAAACTATCTTTCTTGGTTGTTGTTTCTACTGTAAAAATTTTGGTCATCAAGCTAAGCATTGCAAGGCTTATAAGGATAATAGCTCAAGGAGATATAGGGCCAATTATCAAAGCAAGCCGCTTAGCTCAAAAGAACAAGGTCAAATCAAGACCTATAATTCATTTGATCCTTTGGCTAAGTATGACCTAGCATGTTCAAAATGCAATGATTTTGGCCATGATGCACAAAATTGTCCATTTATATCAAAAAGGGAAGAATTGAAGAAGGAGGAACCCACTACAGATAAATGTGGCCTAGATTTATGTGCACAAAGTGATGAAAATCAATGGTTTGTGGATAGTGAATGTTAAATACACATGATATGTGACCAAAATAAGTTTATCTCATTAAACAAAAAGGAAGGAAAAGTATCCTTTAGAAGTGGATCTGCTAAAATTGTTGAAAAAGGGACGGTTTCCCTTGTTAATGGGAAGGGAAAAGCACAAAACACACTACTGGTAGAAGGACTCAAACACAATCTTCTAAGAATTATCCATATTTGTGACCAAGGACATAATGTTATCTTCAGTACTAAAGATTGTGAGATAAGAAAATCCTCTTTAGGAGAACTTGTGGGAAAAGGAGTAAGAACACCATATAACGCGTACATTTTGAGTAAAATTCAAGAAGAAAAATGTTATATGAGTCAAGCTTGTTATGGCACAAGTGATTCAGACATCTAAACTTTGAAAACTTGGTTAATATCAACAAAACATGTGCAGTGAAGGACATTCCAAAAATTGTAAAGTCGGAACAGGTTTTGTGTGACCCATGTCAACATTGAAAGAAAACTAGAAATTGCTTCAATACTAAGGAATTCTCAACATCAAAACCTTTGGAGATCATACATGCATATTTATGTGGACAAACTATAACTCCAACACTACAAGGTGAAAGGTACTTTGCTCTATTTGTAGATGACTATACTAGAATGACGTGGATATTCTTTAAAAAGTTTAAAACTGAAGCTTTTGAATGTTTTAAGAATTTCAAATCTCTTGTGGAAAATGAAAAAGAATAAAAAATCAAGTGTCTTAGAACAGATAGAGGAGGAGAATTAACTTCAAAATAATTCAATGATTTCTGTGAAATACATCGAATCAAAAGATAATTTTCCATAGATAGAACTCCTAAACAAAATGGAGTAGTGGAAAGAAGAAACAAAATTGTACAAGAAATGGTGAGAACAATGTTACTAGTAGCTAATTTGCAAGCCAAGTTTTGGAGAGAAGCAGTTGGGGTGGCAATGTATACCTTGAATAGATCCCAACTAAGACCAACTAATGACAAAAATCCATACGAATTATGGAAAGGAAGACTTGCTTCAGTAAAATATTTTAGAATTTTTGGAAGTAAATGTTTTATGAAGATCAATGATGACTCACCAGGAATGTTTGATTCTCGTGTTGATGAAGGAATATTTCTGGGATATTCTACAAGGAGAAAAGCATACAAATGCTACAATAATCGACTACGAAATATAGTAGAAAGCATTGATGTGAATATTGACGAGGCACTTCCAGAAAAGGAAAATGAAGTCTGTGAAGAAGATTCTATTCGTGAAGAGTCTGAAGAAGATAAAAAAAAGGAAGAAAAGGATCAAGAAAGTCAAAAGGAACCATCTCAAACTCCATCAAAAGTGAGTTTTTTTTCAAAAATAGCATCCGAAAGAACATATTATTGGGAATGCAGATGATGGAATACAAACCTGAAGAAACATGACAAATACACAAAGAAAAGATGATGCTGCCTTACTATCCATGGTAGAACTAGAAAAATTTGCTCAAGCTAGTAAGGACCCTCATTGGGTGAACTCTATGGAAGAATAAATGTTTCAAATCGAAAAGAATGAAACATGGGAACTTTTGCCTCGTCGAAAAGATAAAAATATTATTGGAACCAAGTGGGTGTTCAAAAATAAAATGAACAAAGATGGATAGATCATCAGAAATAAGGCAAGGCTTGTTTGTAAAGGATACTCACAAATTGAAGGAATTGACTTTGAAGAAACTTTTGCCTTGGTAGCTCGATTAGAAGCTATAAGAATGTTTTTGGCATTTTCTTGTTCAAAAGGGTTCAAAGTCTATCAAATGGACATGAAATCAACATTTCTAAATGGTGACCTAAAGGAAGAAGTCTACATGGAGCAACCAAAAGGGTTTGATCTAGCAGAAGGAAAAGACTTTGTATATAAGTTAAAAAAGGCATTATATGGATTGAAACAAACTCCTAGAGCTTGGTATGCAAGATTGGATCATTATCTACAACAACAAGGTTTCAAAAAAGGGGTGGTAAGAAGTAATCTCTACATGAAGATGGACAAGGATAAATTTCTAGTCACTCTTGTATATGTTGATAATATAAGTTTTTCCAACAACAATGATGAGATGAGTCATGAATTTGCTCAAAAAATGTCGAAGGAATTCAAAATTTCTATGATTAGTGAATTATCTTACTTCCTTGGATTACAAGTAATTCAAACTAAAGCAGGTATGTTCATATCCCAAGCAAAATATCTTAAAGACATGCTTAAGAGATATGGGATGGAAGAATGTGCTCCTATGAGCACATCAATGACTACAAATTGAAAATTAAGCAAAGATGATGAATCCCCTTTGGTAGATGCAACTCTTTACAGGTCAATAATTGGAGCTCTTCTATACTTAACTGCTTCACGACCCGATATTATGCAAGCAGTAGGAATGGTGGCAAGATTTCAATCAGCTCCTAAGGAATCCCATTTGTTGGTTGTGAAAAGAATTCTCAGATATTTGAAAGGTACTCCTAATTTTGGCCTATGGTATCCCAAAAGCACAACTCTTACCGTGACCGCTTACACCGATGTTGATTGGGATAAAAGCATAGACGATCGAAAAAGTACTAGCGGAAATGCATTCTTCATGGGAGACTGTCTTGTGTCTTGGCTCAGCAAAAAACAATCTTCTGTATCTTTCTCTAAAGTTGAAGCCGAATACATAGTTGTTGCATATTGTTGATGAAGGAAGCACTGAAAGATGTCAACATAGAAACAAATCAACCTATCATTATCTATTGTGACAACACTAGCGCCATTAGTGTTTCAAAGAATCTAGTAATGCACTCAAAGACCAAACATATTACAATCAAATACCATTTTCTTTGAGAAAAAGTTGCATAACAGAATATTAGATTGGAATACGTCAATACAAAGGAACAAATTTAAAATATTTTCACAAAACCCCTACCACGAGAAGCATTTGAATATATTCACCAAAAGATGGGGCTCATTACTCTTACATCATATTAAGACAACACATTCACAGGGGTAGGAGCACCATGATAGGGGGGGAAACATTAAAATAAGAAGCTTGATAGGGGCATTACTTGGTAACCCCTTTTGCCATTGATGTCAAAGGGCAAGAAAATGTTGGAAGAAGAGAGAATATTCCCATCAATGACAAAGGGGGAGTTTGTTGGTAAATAATTGTCATTGATGTCAATATGAAGACTAATGAAGATAATTATGACATGGATTATTGTTGAAAGTCACACTTGGAACCCTAATGAATATACCCTAACCCTTATGCCTAAACTCATGTCACCTTGCTCTAATTCTAATATCCTAGTCCCAATGACTTAATGCATGAATAATCCTATACCCCAAGGTTTGTACTACAATTCTAGCACAGTCATAAAGAAAAATATTTTTATTAACATTTTGAGACATCATCTTAAAATGCCTCTTTCACTAACTTGTAGAGGACAATATTCCATTTCTAATGAGCTATCACTCGCCCCTCCTCCTAGTCAGTGAGAAAATGATTTTTTAAGATGATATAAATATATTCCTAACCCTAATTGACCTAAGCCTACCTGTATATGTCGACTCCATGGCCAAGAGATAGGTCTTTTCATTGAAGGTCAAAATCAGTATAAATACAAGTCAAAACACTTCATTTCAATCCATCATTCAATGAAGATCGTCACAGAGATATAGAACAGCAAGGAGAGTTCACATCTCGTGAACTAAGGAGGCCGAGAGAGCATAAGTTTGGGATAATTCTATTTCTATTGAACTACAAAACTCAGTTTATACAGTCACCTGTGGAGCTACATACTTCGGACCTATGTGCAGACTTGTGGAGGATTTGAGGCATCGAACCTGTAACATTTAACCTCATCTCACCTCAGAAATTCCACGTGGAGGGTTGGTTGAAGGGTCAATCTGCAAGAGTGTGGAAAGTATACTAAAGGCTCCAACCTGTGGAACTTTACCTCAGACCTATAGAAATATACCTCAAACCAGTATTACACCCCCATACCTCTGATAAATCACTTGTTGAAGGCTCAGTTATAACATTTTTGGCTCAGATATACATCTGTGAAGTGTTAATTATTACATTTGTGGAGAAAGTCTATCACCTATGGAAAGTTCAAATACCTGTGATAAGCTTCAAGACTCAGACTTAAGCTTTTATATCTTAGACTATCACCTGTGGAAAGTTTAGATACCTATGATAAGCTTCAAGACTCAGACTTAAGGTTTTATATCTCAAACTGTTGGAGCTACAAGGATACACTTACTTTCTTGGCACATTCCTTTGGAATCAATTTTGAAGACCATCAAAGCACTCTTGAACATATACTTGTATCGTTGTTGTAGTAGGCTTGGGGCGTTGTTTGAGCAAGGATTGAAAATCTTGAAGAGTCTCTTGAAGCACCTTAAATTAGTTGTGTTGAAGATATACTATTGAAGGACCCTTGAAGAATTGAATATCTTGAAGATAGTGTTGAAGCATACCTATTGAAGGCTAATACTTTAGAGAACGCTTGTTGAAGCACATTCTAGACCAGCATTTGAAAACAATCGTGGAGAACTTGAAGTTATTTATACATTTTGTTTATTAAAAATTGAAGGATTGGAGCCCTACGGGTTGGTGCCTCATAAAGACAAGGTTGGAGCCAAGTGGAAGATAGGGTTGGAGCCCTAGAGGTTGGAGCCTCATTAAAGCCCAAGTTGGAGCTTAGTAATAGGTCAGAGCCTGGGGAATTGAAGGGTTGGTTCCCTCAACATTATTGTACTTAAACTATTGTAAAATAAGGATTGGTGTCCTCATTTGTTCCTAATAAAATTCCTATTACTTATCTTTTATTGTAATTGTGAAGAATCATAACTGAAATTAATTATAACAATTGAAAGAAATATTGATTCACCCCCACTCTCATTATTTCAACAATTCTCAACATTGGTCATGTATTGAATTGATCATAATCATAAAAGCTTGTCATTCTAAGCCTTGGATTAGGTTTTTTTTTGCAGGCATGGCTATCCTTGAGTGTTGCCATGGTGCACCCAGCAGGGAGTGGGCAGTGCAATCCCCTCCTACAAAAATGTGGCTTGAGGATATATCAAGCTCTCAAGGTCTGTCAATGCCATGAATGTTGTACCTCATCGCTGGAAACCAAATCTGAATGGACAAGCCACTAAAAATGCTTCAGACTTTAGGGATAAACAACCACAAGGTGTGTTGGGGATAAATAGATTTGGAGATGGGATACAAGGGGTTCTTCATTGTAATTTTTAGGGAATATAGAGGACATGGAAAGTGTTTTTGAAAATGGATCATATTTTTTCAATAATGCAGTGTTTTATATGCACTTTTGGAAAGAGCAATACAATCCAAAAAAGGAGGATTTCTTAGCAGCTTCAGTATGGGTGCACCTTTTTTCACTCCCATAGGAGTTTTGGGATGAGGAAAACTTGGAAGGGATGGGGAACACAATAGGGACCATTTTCAATATATTAGATGCAACAAAATGATGCCGCTACACTTCTTATGCTCAAATTTGTGTTTAAACAAACATTTTAGAGCCCTTGTTGGCCTCCATTGATATATATTGCCACAATGAATTGTGGAGATAAACCTTGGATTATGAGCATGTACCTTTCAAGTCTAGAAACCACAAGGATATATCATAGAAACAGGGGAGGCTACCCCAAACAAAACCCAGGAAATCGAGGCTACCCCAACCGAAGCCCAAAAAATATTACAAGACATGCACATTGAGGAAGCAACATTGATAAAGATGGTGGAGGAATTAAAAGGAAAAATTCTAAATATAGTCCCAGAGTAACAAGTTCAAATGACACATCAAGTTCAAATTATTGAACCACTGGCCAATCTACTTGGAAGCAAACATTAAAGCTAGCTTGCATAACCGGCCTTTAAGCTTTGAGAGTTCTAGCTTCATGATTCATCCATCCCGGAGAAAGCTCAGCAATGATGGGAGGAATCAAATAGATCAACGATGTATCAATTCCAACAAAATCTTAAAACTCTCAAATAAAAAAAAAACAAACAAAACAAAACAAAACAAAAATTGGAATAGAGAGGACTTTGGCAACATCATCCAGGCGAAACAGGAACTAGAAGAACATATGAAACAAATCCAACAATGCATAATTCCAAAGGGAAGATCAAAGGCATTGGTAGATGAATAAGGTGTGGTGCTCTCAAAATTAGAAGAGCATCGGGTACAAGAGGAATTCATATAGAGGAAAAAATATTGCATCCAATGCTTAAGGGAAGGGGATAAAAACACAATTTTTTCCACAAGTCAATGGTCAAGTGTCATCACTATAACATGATTTTTTTTCTTTTTTGAATGTTGTCGGACAAAAACTCACAAATCATAAGAAAATGGAAGAATATCTAGTTAGATTTTACATCACATTAGTGACCGAGCCACAAGACCACTGGAAAGCACCTATCATGAAAATCATTGGATCCATTCCCAAGCTAGTCAAGGAGGACCTTAATGACACAATAATGAGGGAAATCTTTACGAAGGAGATTGAAGAGGCCATTACAATCATGCCAAAGAATAAATCCATGCGTTTTTATGGCTTTACCACCAACTTCTTCCAAGCATGTTAGCATTTCCTTAGACATGAATTCCATGATTTGGTGGAAGAATCAATAGCCACAACCTCAGTATTGCTAGCCTTCAATGCCACATTTCTCACCTTGGTTTCAAAATCGGAAAAATTTAATGATCCTTCAAAATTCCTTCCAATTTCACTATGCAATGCCATATATAGAATCATAACAAAGATATAGATAATCAATTGAAGCACCTGCCATATTTGATCCCATCGAAACAAATTAGTTACATTAAAGGAAAGAAAATATTGGATGGTATTGTTGTGGCACATGAGGTCTTCTATTTTTAGATAAATCCAAGAAAGTAGGTATGGTAATAAGGCTCGATCTATCTAAAGCTTTTAACAAACTTATCTCATCCTATTTATACCAAGGTTTTTCTAAGAAGTGGATCAACTAAGTGGGATCATTGTTCTCCTCCCCCTTCTCTATTCTACTCAATTGAACACACTCCTACACTTTTAAATCTTCTCGAGGTATCTAGAAATCATATCCTATTTCTCCTTTCATGTTCGTACTAACCGCAAAAGTACTAGGCTATTGCATACATTGGGTTGTGTTCCAAGGATTGCTCAAAGGTCTAATAATTCTTGGAAATGACCTTTTAGTCTCTCAGTAGTGATTTGTGGATGATATTATGTTAATGGGATATCCCACGGTAAGGGAGACCACCATGTTGAAGAAAATCATGGATGATTTTATGCAAGCCTCTAAAACTTCCATTAACCTATCCAAATCCAAAATTTTCTTCTCTAATACAGCTCCAGTGATCCAAAGACACAGCTCACATCCTGGGATACCAAATCAATTCATTGGTGGATAAATATTTGGTGGCTCTTTTGGTGGAAACATCTATGAAATCCAAATATTGGCAGGATATTTTGCAAAAAATCAAAGACAAGTTGAACCGCGAGATATTTTGATCACTCAATATTGGTTCTATCAAAGGCATTCAATACACCTTTTTATGGGGTCGAGCATCAATGGAAAAAAATGGTATTTTGTTTCCTGGGAGAAGCTTTTCCTTACTAAATTAAAAGAACTGGATAAAAGACCCAAAAAAATTCACCGATTTTTTTGGAGCAAAAATTTGGTGGCATTGGATTCAAGGTAAGGAACTCTAGAAGAAAATCTGGAATCAAAAGTACAGTCACAACATTTCCTTCTAGCAACAAGGTCCACCACTCCGACTAAAGGCATATGGAATAATGAAAATGTCAATAAGGAAAACATACAAGAGCACAATTTCTAGGAAATGAGAGATGGAAAACTAGCCCTATTTTAGGAAGATGTGTTGCAACAACTTCCCAAATTAAACAACGATGCCACCTTTTTAGCAATCAAAGACCTTATGTAGATACAACAATTGATTAGTATGGCAAATTACTAGCATAGAAATCTCTCCCCCTCCCCATGGAGGGAAGGGAAGGAAAACGATATTTGGCCAACTGAAGAACCAGCTAATTTGGATCGACTGTGGGAGGCTATTCAGAAAAGAAGAATCCCCATTCAGGAGGGACTGTATAAACTCAAATGGGGTCACTATTCCAATGGCAAGTTTTCCATCAAAAAGGCTTACTCCGTTGTCTTAAGCCATGTAGAACTACCACCTTAGAAAAGCTAGAAATAAATTTGGTCCCAAAACTTATTGCCAAAAGTTGTCCACTTTCTTTTGGCTTTTGGCTCGAAAGCGCACCCTCTCATGGGACAATTCGTGCATTTTCGCAAAAGAAATTTGGGCACAAATTGTAATCTTGTTTGGGCAATATGATAGAGATCAAAGCAACTTGGAAGCCACTATTGCTAATTGGCACCCCTCACCTTTTGAAATCCAATCCTTAATAGAGCTTGGGCCCTCACCCATGTTGAAAAATGTGCAACAAGAAATGCTTAATTTAAAAAGTGCTAAAAATAGATCTACTAAAAATAGCAGTTTGGCCAATGAGCATTTTGGCCACCTTGGGTGAGAGGTGAAACTACTAAAAATAAAATCTTCTAAAAGTAGCATTTCTGCGTCCCTTCCTATTTTTAGCAATCCCTGGTCTAACTATAGGAAGTAAAAATGAATTTGGTCTTACCAGCAGTTTAAAAAATTAATTAATTAATCTCCATGAGTTAATTAGTTATGGAAAATTAAACTTGAACTCTTTGTGAGATCATGCAATTATTTTCTCTCTTGATTTAGGAATTTATCCCTTGATTAAAGGGGATAAGGTTCAATACTATATTGAGAGGATCAGTTGACTTAGTTTAACTTAGTCAAGTTCAGTTAGATTAATTTAACAAGTTGTTAAATTAATGAGATACAGTTTGTTAATGTTTGCATGCATGTGACAATTTTTATTTTCAGATAACTGAGTATTCTCTCATGGATAACTAATGCATGGCAGTTCAAACAGAGACCCAGTTGAGATCGGAGAAGGGACAGTGTATTATCAGTTGGATGAATATTTTTCCTATAAAGGAAGCCCATCCATGATGAGGATTTATCTCCTTCAAGTTTGTGCAGTTAGATCAAAGGTTAGTGAGTGTGTGAAGAGGCCAATTCACATAGGTGGCAGCACTGGACCCCAAGGAAACTGCACAAGGAAATAGGAGGCTTGGAGGGCATAGGAGAAGGTTTGTGAGAAGCCTTTGACTGTCTATGAGCAGCAGAGGGATTGTATTGAGAGTTGGATAGCTTCCGAGCTAAGGCTTTGTGTAATCTGGACTATATTTCCACATGTATGATAATACAGAGATGGGGTTTTAGGCAGGTGCTTTCCCCGGGTAAATTATTTTGTGTTATGTGTGATTGATTCCTTCTTATCAGTTGTATGTGTTCTTATTGATGATGCTCATGGTTGATTAAGCTTTCGCTAAATTGTTTGTAGAAATAGATCAATCGTTTTGCTTTAGTACATTGCATTTCCAGGTGATCTACAGGTGGGAAAATTCTACATGGTATCAGAGCACAGGTGACCAAGAAGAGAACAGTATACTGAGAGGAGATTTCAAAGTTTTGAGTTTTGGGCCAAGAGTTTGCAGAGAAGATTTGAAAAATTTTGTACAAAATTTTTAGAAACAAATAGCAGATTTGGATTCTTTGCGGAAAAATACCCAAAATAAATTTAAAAAAAAAAAAACGGTTGAATCGGAGTTCGCAAGAAGGAGATATCGATGATTTAAAATCAGCTCTTTTTCTAGAAAATTTCGTGACGGCAGGAAAGAGGAAATAGATTGGTGTGCTAGCCAAGAACCTATATGCACTTGAGGTACAAGATGCATGCAAAGCCTTGAGGAGCAAGGCAAAACTTAGATAATTGGTGGTTGAGAGGGAGAGTAAATTACCTCTCAACACGCAACGACAGAAGAAGTCGCAGACAATTGTGGAGAAGCCACGATTGGTGCAACAGCTTCAGGAGGTTGTGTAGCAGCCACAACTAGAGAAGCTGAGAAGAGATCAAGTAGATACATCTACTCATGCAGAGACCTCCAGTAGGGGGAAACTTCGAGCCAGGTGGGCAGAGGGATCGCATGCAACCATACCTCCAGGTAGGAGGTGGGGCGATGTAGAGTGATTGTACCAAGGAGGAGGGGCAGGATCCTTGAGGTACCCAACCTATTGGATGAGACCTTGCTACGGGAACCCAATGTGGAGTAGCAGGAACTGGTTGATTGGGTAGAGACAGATGCGGACAGAGTGGCAGAGAGAGCTACAGTGCAGGGAATCCCAGGACAACGCAGCGCTAGCAGGTTGTAGCAATGCGAGAGGCACAAGTGTGTTGCACCAGTGCAGGGTAGCACAGAGAGGTGTGCAACGCTGCGAGATGCATGGAGATGTTGCAATAGCGCAGAGGTAAGAGAAGGAGCACTTGTCAGCAGCAGGTAGAGCTTCAGCATCAGAGTATGTTTCTAGCCCAACGGAGTGGTCATTTGGGAGTTTTTTGTTCCGAGTGTTGCTGGAGCAACAGCACTTGGTAGATGTGTTGCATGCAGAACATTCCAGAGTTACAGGATCGGGTTCGAGAGGAAGCCTTTCTTGTTGAGAGGGAGTGTTGAAAAATGTGCAACAATAAATGCTAAATTTAGAAAGTGATAAAAACAGATCTGCTAAAAATAGCATTTTGGCCAATGAGAATTTTGGCCGCCTTGGGTGAGAGGTGAAACTACTAAAAATATAATCTTCTAAAAATAGCATTTCTGGGTCCCTTTCTATTTTTAGCAGTCCCTGGTCTAACTATAGGAAGTAAAAACGAATTTGGTCTTACCAGCAGTTTAAAATATTAATTAATTAATATCCATGAGTTAATTAGTTATGGAAAATTAAACTTGAAATCTTTGTGATATCATGCAATTATTTTCTCTCTTGATTTAGGAATGTATCCCTTGATTAAAAGAGATAAGGTTCAGTTCTATATTGAGAGGATCAGTTGACTTAGTTTAACTTAGTCAAGTTCAGTTAGATTAATTTAACAAGTTGTTAAATTAATGAGATACAGTTTGTTAATGCTTGCATGCATGTGACAACTGTTATTTTCAGATAACTAAGTATTCTCTCGTGGATAACTGATGCATGGCAGTTCAGATAGAGACCCAGTTGAGATCAGAGAAGGGACAGTGTACTATCAGTTGGATGAATATTTTTCCTATAAAGGAAGCTCATCCATGATGATGATTTATCTCCTTCAAGTTTGTGCAGTTAGATCAAAGTTTAGTGAGTGTGTGAAGAGGCCAATTCACACAGGTGGCAGCACTGGACCCCAAGGAAACTGCACAAGGAAATAGGAGGCTTGGAGGGCATAGAAGAAGGTTTATGAGAAGCCTTTGACTATCTATGAGTAGCAGATGGATTGTACTGAGAGCTGGATAGCTTCCGAGCTAAGACTTTGTGTAATCTAGACTATATTTCCACTTGTATGATAATACAAAGATGGGGTTTTAGGCAGGTGCTTTCCCCGGGTAAATTCTTTTGTGTTATGTGTGATTGATTCCTTCTTATCAGTTATATGTGTTCTTATTGATGATGCTCATGGTTGATTAAGCTTCCGCTCAATTGTTTGTAGAAGAAGATCAAGTGTTTTGCTTTAGTACAATGCATTACCAGGTGATCTACAGGGGGAAAATTCTACAACCCCAAGGTTTCTTCTTTAGTGCATTTGGAAGGAGTGGAATAGTAGGGTCTTTCAAGATCATAACTCCCCTGAGAGAATTTTTTGGTCCAAGGTTCTTTATGGTGTGAAGGAAACCACTCTTCTCCATCATCAGACTCAAGAATATTGGTGTTCTCCCTCCTCTGAGCTTCACATCCTTTGAGATATTTTCCCATCCCCCACTTTTCCATCTCTTTTTCCCTCCTCCCTTGCTTTGAATTCCCTTTCTCCTTCCTCGTGGTCCCCTCCACCACCTTCCTTTGTTAAGTTAAATTTTGATGATGCCTCTAAAGGAAACCCTAGACAAGCTAGTTTTGGAGGTATATTTCAAGATAATAAAGGACATGCTCTTATTTTATTTCACTAGAGCAATGGGTCTCAACATAAATTGTTGAATTTTTTGTCCTATAGATGGGCCTCACCTATGCCTACCAGCAAGCCTATACTAAATGAGTCATTTAGGGGGACTCCCAGCTGCCTATTCAAAATCTTAAACACTTGATTCATGGAAATATCATTGGAAAATTACCGATCAGCTAGCATTTCGAAAACAAGTTGATGTGTATAAAATCAATAATGGTAAAAATATTTGTAATTCTCACCTCTTATGTGCGTAGATCAACCAACTATGTGGTTGATTTTGCAGCAAATGCATGATGCATAATCTATAATCTTAACATAGCTGGGATCTAGCCTTCACTACCTAAATTTCAATTGCAACAACAATTCCAAGACCTCTATGTTCAAGACCACAATTCCCTATATGCGGTGATATGGTATGGGCACAAGGCATGGGAAGGGAACAACCTGTTGCACCCTCAAGAAAATATAGGCCACAACATGGCAGATGCCTCCCCACAAAATGAATTCACATCAAGCTAAAATGAATTTGCGATGAAAATGTGATGGAAGGAATGCAAGGTCAACAATCAGAGTAAATGTATCAAGACATTATGAGAGATGGAAGTGGCCATTGATGCTGTTGAACACCTCGATGATCCTAGCGGGATGGTTACATATGAAGGAAGATCGATACCAATATTAACTTTGTCTCATTATATTGACAAAAGGAAGTTTCCAATGGAGAGCCAGCCTCAAGACTCTGTGTGTGTGTGGGAAATTTCTTTTCTCATAGTTCACGCTGATCTAGAGGAAGGACCAAGCTCCTTCCAATAAGCACTCAAACTTAAGTGATTTTAGAGTATAATTTGTGCAAAATTGAGTTTTTTGGGTTTAATCATGCTATATATGATCTTTCATGGTGCTTCTCTCAGTGGGGAGATTTCTTCGTACACCAAGGGACCCCCAGACACTAGAAATGAAAGCATTCATCCATACAACATGGGTTCCAATTATCAATTGATATATGGATTGTCTTGTGCCTCATAGATTCGGCATGATAAACACATAATTGGAAGTGCATGCAATGTTAAGCTATAGGTACTCTATAATATTTATGTATTGATGCTCACTTTGTTTTTTAATTCATTTTATTTGGTGGGTTGTCTCTCTTTCGAGGTTTGGCTTTTCCTTGTCCATTCATCGCCTCTACTTTTCTCCCCTTGGATTTTGTTGGGCTAAGGTGATATTATTGTTAGCTCACCCTTTGTTTTTTTGCTCATGTCCTCACCCTTTTCCCCTAGCCACAACTAGGAAGTAATGGACTAGCTTGGTTCATAGTCCTCTTTCCCTCCTACATATTTTAAGTAATCCCTGCTTGACACCATGCCCTGCCAATGGGCTCATTCTAGGAGGAGTACTAGTGGTCTTGGTGATTACAACAACACTCAAGAACACTCCATAGCTCACTCCTTTGTGAGAAGATATCACCAACAAACTCCCTTGGATCTCCAACAGGAGATTCAAGATATTGAATAGGAAATTGTTCAAGATTGGAAAAACCACTCAGACTTGGAAGTTATGGCTATAGTATCGGACTAAATATCATAAATGAGAAACTCTTGTGGTTGGAAAAAAAGTAGTATTTACACACCATTGATCTCTATTGGTACATTAAGCACATATTGGGAAAAGTCTTGTTTGAGAGAAATGACACCTGGGATGAATTACTCCTCAGCATCAAGGAACTTCAGTTGTTTTTTTAGGATATGAATGAGCAAATGGAGCATTTGGAGATAGAAATAATTCAAGATGGGGAGCCAACTCCCCCAAGAAACCTAGAATGAATAGTGTTCGTTGTCATCCCTTAATGTCTTTCTTGTATATGCATGCTACTGGAAGTGATGCCCTATCCAATCTAGCTCTATTGTTTTATATTTTTACATGTTTTAGCATCTTTTTACTTGGTTGTTAGGCCAAAGTTTTGTACTTATGACATCTGAATTTTAGAGATCATTGTTCAAGTCATTTTCAAGTTATGGATCAAAACTCTCAAATTCTGCTTTTGATCTGGTTTCCATACTATCATACCAAGGCAATATGTGAGAATCAACATATGTATGTGATGTATATGTTTTCTTAACTAATATAAGATTTTGAGCTTAAGAAAAGAAAAAAGGATTAATCATGTAACTGAGATAAATATTTGGAAGTTGCATATAATATTGTAACTTAATATTGAACTTGATCACTTTTTATATGAAAATAATATTTCTATTAAAGATATTAAGAAAAAAAATTGAAAAATGAATTATGTATATTTTAAAATTTTAGATTTATTTTCTTCTTTAATAAGAATTTCAATAAAAATTTAAATATCTCAAGTTACAAAAGAGATTTGACCTTCACTACTTTAACATAAAAAGGAGGTGTTTGAGCTATTCTATCAATCACATTTGGAAAATGGTAGATATCATGAAAAATCCAATCATAACTATTAAAAATGTAAACATTTTAGACATTTGACCTTCACTAGCTAAACATAAAAATGAGTTGTTTGAGCTTCTCTATTAATTGCATTGGGCAAATGGTAGATATTAGGGAAAAAACAATCATAACCATTAGGACCTCAAAGCATCAGTTTGATCAATGAAGTGAGATTACAAAATCCTAAGTTGCTACCAAAATGTGCATCAATTTCAATTGAATAAAATGTCAAACTCTTAAGTATCTCCAACAAAAAAAATCTCTCAGATGCTTCCATTCCTAATAAAATAAAATAAAATATTACTGAACTCTTCCAAAGAACTAAGCAAAACATTAATCCCAAAAAAACCTTTAATTTTAGAAAACCACAATACTTATTGTAATATATAATCATGGTGATGAAAATTCTTAAATATATGTTTGATGAAAAAACATCTCCCAAAACTAAATGTAAAGTGATAACCATAAAAATAGTCATGACTTTAAGTGCACTCTTACATAGTGATAATAGTAAAAATTATCTGGATTTAAGAGATCTGTGGTTTATATTTTTTGACTTAGTTACCGGAGAATCCACAGTACAAACCATTTTTCTGTCAACGTTTCAAATCCCAACTGGGATCCATATCAGGACTTATGAATGATGATAAAAGAAGAGTTGATTTGAAGGAAATAAATAATTATGAGGAGAATAGATTTAAGGATCATCGGGATCCTTAAATCTATTCTCCTCATAATTATTTATTTCCTTCAAATCAGCTCTTCTTTTATCATCATTCATAAGTCTTGATGATGGATCCCAGTTGGGATTTGAAACGTTGACAGAAAAATGGTTCGTACTGTGGATTCTCCGATAACTAAGTCAAAAGTAAAAATTATCATTTAGACTTCTACAATAAAGGTTAATAATTTGGTAATAAAAATTAACAATATTACAGAAAGTGATAATAGTAAAATCAATCATCATATGATAGATAGTAAAAGCAATCATCACTATCAATGAACTTTAATAAAAATAAAAATATTAATCTCACACAATTGTTTATAAGTAATATTCAATGCTTAATTATGAGAAAATATTAATCTTACACAATTGTGTATAAGAAATATTCAATTTTTAATTATGAGAAGAGGATATATTGCTCCCAATTATCACAAGATATGTGTATATTATTGTTATTTATATATATTAATGTAGCATGTCTCATAGAATAGAGAAAAGTTGATTAAGCATATATAATCACAAATTATATAGTTATAATGGTGTAAAGAATTAGACATATGTTAAATAATAAAAAATTGAAGTAATTATAATTAAAACAATCATTTAAAATTTTAACATTTTTATTTGTATAAAATTTTACATTTGCATTTGTGAAAAAGGGTTTAGTAATAAAAACCTCTTTGAAACATAAATCCATTTTGTTAAACATAAAATAATTGTTTGGTTGTGGAAGGAATGCACATTTAAAGTTGTAGAGTTGTGTAATGAGATGCATATTTATATGATTTGAGAGCATTAATTTAACTAAAATTTTGAAAAAAATAGATATAAGGTGGTTGTGAGAAATGAAGTTTGAAGATTTTTTATTTTTTTTTTTTTAATTTTTAACATTTTTTGCTATGTTAAAAAAAGTAAAGATATAACCCAAAGTGAGATGGGAGTTGTGTTTGCTAATAATATTTTTAAAAAAATATAAACTATAGGTATATTATAATTTTGAAATAGTTAAAATAATGAAATGACATGGTGTAATGAAGTTAGGTATTCAAAATAATTAAATATTTAAAAATATTAGAATATGTTAATCAATCTATATAGATTTCATTTGCAATAGATAATAAGGGTGGTGGCGATGTTGGGAGGTGAAGGTGTGAGACATTTGGATTGATTTATATTAGGTTTATCTAGTAAATTTATCAACAAATTTGTGAGTTGTGAGTTGGAATAAAGTAGGCTCTGAATAACATTATTAAATGAAAATGTTCATGTTCATATTGTGTTATAGGTTTTCATTCTTAGTACAAGTGAATAAAAAGGATTTTTTTTTATGAAAATGCATTCCAAATTAGAAAAGAATGAATTAAAATAAATCTTTGAGACTTGAAATGAATATTTTGGTAATGCCTTGGTGTGACTTGGATGGTGCAAAAGAAAAGCGTTATGAACATAAATATGTATAAAATAAATATAGTTTAATATTATTACTTAAGGACATGTCTCAACGAATATAACTCTTTATAAATAGGAATTCCCACTTAAATATATAAACAGGATCTCAATTGTAATCTCATCATTTACTTATATACTACTTATATGTTGTCCACGTGGATTTCTTTATATTCCAATTATTTTAAATATTTTTGTGTGATAATGAATCTTGTCCATATCATTTGGTATCAAAGCTTTGTTGTTTAATCCAACCATTGGTCACATAAAAACTTTGGAGTCTCCCTATTCTCAGTGCCACATTTACACTTTGGATTCTTTGAATTAAGCAAAAATAAGAAAAAGGTAAAAGTTGTGCAAAAAAAAATCTAAGATTATGGAAAAAAGCTTTGGTATATATAAAAAAGTTTTGAACTATTGTTAAAAAATTGTATGTGAAAATAAAAAGAGAATTTTTCCAAATATCTGCAAAATTACATATAAGAAAAGAAAGTGTAGATAAGACAATCTTGATTCCTCAATTTCTATTGGTTGTTTACAAGTTCATATTTTTAGCAATCCATGGTATTTGCAAAATATGGAAAAACCAAATAAATACAAATATATCTTTACGTGAATGATAAGTTATATATTTCTATGTGGAAATAATTATCGAAGGATTTACAAGGTGGTTGAGTGGAATAGTTTTTATCATCCCTGCTCAAGGTCAAGTATTATAAGTTGACATGTTGACGCTCTGAATTAGTGTAACTTTGTTGCACTCTTAAGTGAGTCTATACTAAGGGTTGACCTAATACCAACAACCTCTCTCTTGCCTTCGAGCCAAGAGAAGTTGAATTTCCTCCTCGGGCAGTATCCAATGTCCAAAATTTTGGTCTGTTAAGTTTATCTTGGGTTGTTGAGTCAAACAGTTGTTATCCTCCCCTTGTGAGTTGACATGTTAATCCTAAGTGAGTCTATACTAAGGGTTGGCCTAGTAAAAATAACCTCTCTTACCTTCATGCTAAGAGAGAGATTGACTTTCTTCCTGGGTAGTACCCAATGCCCAAAATTTTCCAAGGAAAAAAAAAAAATATATATATATATATATATATAATTTTAATTTAAAGTCACAATGTTAAATTGTTATTACTATTAAAAGAATATTAAGTTAGAAAAAAAGGACATTCATCATTATTAAAGTTTGAACTGCAAAAAGGTGTTAGTCTTCAATTAAAAAACTAGAGTTCAAATGAAATTAATTATTATGAAGTGGATCAAATAATATATAAAATACAAGCATTAAAAAGATTAACTAGAATATTAAGAAATGTAGGAAACCTTAATGCATTTTGAATGAACAAACCAAAAAACCTTGATGCTCAAATATTTAAGTGTGCATTGTGAGAAGACCAAATGAACCAATTCATTTTATAGATGGTTTCATTGTAATGGGTTAGCTTAGTTAGATAAGTTGGAATAAGTTCAACAAATTAATGTGTGCATTGTGAGAAGACCAAATGAACCAATTCATTTTATAGATGGTTTCATTGTAATGGGTTAGCTTAGTTAGATAAGTTGGAATAAGTTCAACAAATTAATATGTTAGGTTTGTAAGAGTGATATTGAACATCATCCTTATTCTTTTATTCATAATTCCATCTTAATTATGTTTTTTCATGTAGAGGAAAATGTTTTTTTCTCGACCTTAAGCTAGAAGTGAACCCATGTAGGTTTGTTCTCTAATTTTGACATGGATGTAAATGAATTGACATATTAAATATGAACATGTGATAAGTCAATGTTTTAAAATAGATAAACTAAAGCTCAAGTAAATAGTTCAAATAATGGCAATAGCGGTGATGATTCAAATAAACAAACACAATGATCATCTATAATCTGGTGTTTATAGATGTTGATATATCGACGTTAATGCATTTTTTTAGATATTATGGCCAAGTTTGATAACAAAAATGACACAAGGGTTTGTGTTGAAATCAACATTGTAATAAACATATTTTTAAATCCTTGATGGCTTTTAAACTACTCATCAAGCCATTTTCCACAAAAGTGACACGAAGGGTTTGTCTTGAAATCAACATTGTAATAAACATATTTTTAAATCCTTAATGGCTTTTAAACTACTCATCAAACCATTTTCCACAACCACTCTAGTATTCCATCTTCAAATGTCCTTTTGTTCTACCTTTTCCTCACCTCCCAACGCCTTGCCAAGATCCCTTTTAATGCTATCTGCACCATCCTTGCATGCCTTCTCTGTTACCAAACCCATTCCTTAGAAATAATGGGTTACCCAATTGAAGCACAAAATCATTCTTATTTAACTCGATTCAACTCGAACTTCAACATTACCACGTTCTGGTGAAATCCACCTCAGAACACTATCCAAACCAGTTGAGCTCACCACTAGTCTTATATTTTCCAAGAAAAACCTGGCAAGATACCCACCCCAAAATACATCTAAATAAAAAGCGCTTCAATACACCAGCACAATCACACATTTGACCTCCCCATTAACGAAGTTGTTTTGGAAAATAATTCACCCGATTTAAACAACTTCTATGACATCTATACTCTTACCAATACAATATAATATAACATGGACAAAGTAAACATGCGTGACTCCTCACTAGTCATTGATTTTTCACATTTTAAATAAAAACACACATCTCACTAGTCATTGACTTTTCGTATTTTAACTTAAAAACACACATCTCCTGTACCTCACGCACCATAGGTAGCTCACATGGACAAGCTTCCTAAACTACTTTTGCACATTTTGACTAGATAATTGTTTCACAACAATCGCATTGGAATTTGATGTAGCGTGATTGGTTTTTTTAAGCAAAACCACACAAAAACACACCTTTCAATATCACAGTAAGTCCAGTTAGAGAGATTTTAAGCCACAACTGCATTCTCGACAGCCAGACTAAGATTTAATAACCAGCAATAAGACCATAGCCTTCCAGCTTTTCTCACATTATATCAATATGACCTATCACAGTTCAATTCTCATCTTCTACTCATAAGAGAAGAGGTTCAAGAAGCATGATATGCATAATCGATTGACTATGTCTGACATTCTATCAGTTAACCCTCCTTAGTGTATTGAAATGCAATGGCAACGGTAATCAAATATTTTCTTGAACAACCAGTCTTAAATGATCCCTCCTGATACAACCATAACCTTCCATGATCCCACATGACAATGAATCAAATTTATAAATACTCTCGGTGCCAGTAGCATAACAGTCCCTAACATACACAGCTGCAAGGTTTTACTTGTTGAGCCCAGACAATACAACTGCATTGAATCCTCTCAAAAAACACCATTCAATATCACAGTAAGTCCAGTTATAGAAAGAAATTTTAAGCAACAAGTGCATTCTCATAATGGTATTTACCAGTAAATCTCTGGCATTATTTGGTCCCAAACATGACATAGCTT
This sequence comes from Pinus tabuliformis, assembly GCA_031772625.1. NCBI lineage: Eukaryota > Viridiplantae > Streptophyta > Pinopsida > Pinales > Pinaceae > Pinus > Pinus tabuliformis. The sequence goes on from CM062819.1 coordinate 1,708,441,311, forward strand.
CACCAAAGGAGCCCAGAGTGTATCACTATGAAATAAAGCAAATCTAGGTCAATGGTAACAGTGTAAGTTACATAAGATTAAGTACTGTAATTGTTACTGTTTGAACTGTTAAAATGATGATCTACATCCATGACATCCATTTCACCTCACATTTGAGACACGCCTCATTTAACAAAATTTTTGCATTTTAATCCAGACTGATAAAATTCAAAGTTTCAGTGCACCACATATCCACCATGGCTAAAATAACATATGGTAATTTAAAAAGGAATCTTTAACTGCAATTAGATATAGTAAAGCCAAAACTTGGCGAAACAATAATCAGGCGATGTACTGACGTGTTGAAATGAATCAAATGCGTATATTTATTACTCTTCAAGAAATCTCATAAAATTCATGTAGACAAATTATAAATGAGAGTTACATTAAATCCCATCTTTCCAAACAAGTAGGAAGGACGTCCATCGTATAAACAAACCCACCAACGTCCAAATAAACTGTTAGAATTAACAAGGTATATAAAATGTCCGAATATAAAAGAATGCACTGTTCTTTTAAAAATACACTTTGAATTTCTAAAATCTAGAGTTAAATGAATGGGATATCCACAAGAACACAACATTCAATTCACAATGGATGTACCTTGAATAAAAACTAAAATACACAAATTTATAAACCTTGATGAGACTATGCTCTAGGCCCACATTGAATGCCATCTATTCTGCAGTTACTGGCCCAGCAGCAACCTGGATTGATCCATCTGACCTGTAACCCCTGCCTCTTCCACGACCCCTGCCTCTGCCACGATCCCGTCCTGTAAATATGAAAGTTAAAATACTTTCTTACTCAGATGTATCCCTTACCTACACGAGCCTCTCCGGACATGCCAACAAATAAAAGCAAAGATTTTACACCTGTGTACCTCCCGAAATGCATAAGCTGTATGTAGTGCTTAAATAGCACTAGCAAGAATATCTGAAAAATGAAAATTTAACTGTGTTTTTAATAGCACAGTAAGAAATCTCTTGCAGTAGACCAAAATGGTAAACTGCACCTAGAAATCAAAGGTTTGTTCTAAATCATTTGTTTTAGATGCATCATAGTTGATAATACTGTGCCAATTCTTCCATTGAGACAGTTATGGAAGGGAAGATGTATTTATGAAAGGCTCTAATTTTTAAAGCCAGTGTAAATAACATTACCAAAGTTGTCTTGATGTGAAAAAACTACATTTCTCCACCAATGAGCAAGGTTGCTCAACCACCAATGTTGCCAATAACAAGATATTGACATGGCAACATATGTTTTAAGTAAATTACTGGCATGAATTCCAGTCAGTTGACAGAAATGAATATTACTTTATCATCATGAAGATCCAAGCCAAATTGGTTTAAGAGGGGCAATAATAGGATACATTATATGAAGACGCATTAGAGAGATTTTGATGCACTAAAAACAATTTTTACCAATTCACGATGAGTCTTCTCTTCCATAGAATAGATATGTTTGCTACACATGTTTTATAGCAAGAAAAATGTGTGAGCTATCCTAACTTATATCAGTTAGTAATCTTGGAAACATACAAGCTACTTGATGGCAAACATAGTCAAAAAATTACAATATGTAGACGACATTAAAGTATGCTAAATAAGAAACAGTCACTAAAGTGAAACAACAGAACCAAGTGTAAACTTTATTTTATTTTCTGTAGCAATGAAAATAAGTTTTTGAATCATGTCAACATAAATTCAAATGTAACTTTTAGGTAACAATCGTTATGATCATAAACATTACGAGAAAGGAACCTGATCAGATTGGTTGGAGAGCATTCATGATCCAGACTCCAATCATAATTGCTAATACTGGGCTGTTTGAGTTACAGATTACCGTTCCTTTTGAAGCCAATTGAACAGTACGCCATTCAGATTTGGGAAACAGGTCAACAAACAAAAAGTTCTTTCATATAAAGGACTGCTGAAAGAAATATATATCTAGTCAACAAATATTGAAGCTCGAAAGCCAGTATATAGATACAGACACCCAAGTTATATTTAAATTTGATTGAAAGATTTGATCATCTTCTTGCAAAGGAAGCAAACCACTAAGAGGAGGATAAAAGAAAAAGAAAAAGAAAAAACAAAACAAAATGGCATATCATCAGGTTGGATAATCAAATCTCTTCAATATGCTTACGGACAGTTATTTCATCTGCAAATGACAAAATACATGCCAAGTTCTGAGATAGGAGGTCCAGTAGATATGATAACAATTTTTTTGCATGCTGACCTCCTCACCTCAAACTTCATCAGACTTCGGGAAGAGATAGAAGATGACCTGGTCTGGTCAAAAAATCCACACAATGGAGATTTTACAGCAAAACTGGGATATGAGTCATATATCTCTTCACAATTGAAACTAAATGGTTGTGGGAATATATGTGGAAACTCCACGCTCCATTAAATTCCAAGCTCACTCTATGGCTGGCATTAAACAACAAACTACTTACATGGGACAATCTCATCAAACGTGGATGGGAAGGACCCGCTATTGCATATTATGTAAATCTTCCCCAGAAGGCATTGCTCACACTTTTATATCCTGTGCATCTACAGTGCAGGTTATACACAGGATTCTCAGAGCTGCATATAACCAGAACATGTGCATCAGCTAGTCTGATAAATTGCCTAAAATCATGGCTCGAAAACAAAGGTGTTTCCTCTTTCAAGGGCTTTCCAAGCATTCTGATTAATTGTATATGGTGGGCCAGGGACACAGCAATCTTTAACTCCAGGTTCATCCCTACAGAGATTACCAATGGCTTGGTGACAAGATTGTGCATGGAGCACAACGTTGACCAAAAATCCCTGCAGCGACATATCCCAATCATGCCACCCTTACTTTGGATACTCCATAGGGGTATTTTGACAGCACTTCACAAGGCTATCCGCCACACTGCGATGTTGGTGTTGTTCTATTTCTCACTCAATCACACAGCATACAGGTCAGATATGCACCTGGGAAAGGAACCAACAACAGGGCTGAGTAATTGCACTTTGTGTCGTACTCAGGGTTGCAGGAATCGCCCCCCCCCCCCTCGGATCCTAACCCGGAACCGCGACCCGTGCGGAAGCGTTCCGGAATCCATAGAGGAATCGCGATTCCGTTTTTAAGGTTGCGCGCTTCCGCATTTTTAAAACGATTCCTGCCAAATGAGGTTGCGCCCCCCCGGAATCGCGCTTCGGCATGCGGTTCGGGCATGAGGTGGTGCCACGCAACCTGCCCGGAAGCGCACGCCACCCGCACGCCACCCGGGCGCAACCCGCGCATATCAATTTTTTTTTTTAATTTCATTTAAAATCTAACTTAACTAAGCATGAGGGGGTGGGTTAGGGGTGGGTTAGGGTCACTTTAGGGTGAGTTTAGAAAAGAATAAAGCCCCCATTCTCTTCTCATTTTCTCACTTTGAGTTTATGAGAGTTGGAGAAGAGAAGAGAGGAGAGGAGAAGAGAAGAGAGGAAAGGAGAGGAGAAGAGAGGAGAAGAGAGGAGAGCTTGGAGGAGTGAAGAAGGAGGAGCTAGGAGAAGGAGGAGGAGCTTGGAGCAAGAGCTTGGAGGACTTCATCTACAAGAGCTAAAGAGGTAAGTTCAAACCCCAAACTCCCTTGTTTTTTTGAAAAAAAAATTGTATTTTTCTCCTCCCTCTCCTACTCTTTCCCATTGTTTCTACTTGCTCCTTTATTTACAGGTTGTCCACCACCTATATCCATATTCCAAGATGGTGTTCTTTTGGCTTCTATGTATCATTCCACTCTTGGTTTTAATGATGGCAAGGGTGAGGAATAGAGGGGAAGAGGAAGGGGATGAACTTGGTCCTAATAGTAGTGACCCAATGTATGATGAGGAGGAAGGGTTTGAAGAGGAAGGGGATGAACTTGAAGAGGACACTGAAGCACAAGATGGGAAAGGTACATCAAATCCCTTGTGGAACTATGTGACCAAACTTGAAGGGGGAAAGGGTGGTGGATCTTACAAATGGATGTGCCCTCATGATTGTCATGGAGGAAAACCATATACGGGTTCATATACCCGTCTGAGGAGGCATCTTTGTGGGGTGCTAGAGAGTGATGAAAAAAAGGGTTCTGTGGGGGTAGCCATTTGCCCAAAAATTTCAAGTGAACAAAGACAAAAATACATCAAAATAGAGATGGCTGCACAACAAAAAAACAAGAAACAAAAAACTCATTCAGAATCAAGTGCAACCTCTAAATTTGGTAGTTGCCCATCTCCTCATGGTACTTCTGCAACCTCTGGAGGTAGAAAAACAATAGGGGATTTCCTTAATGTTGCTGGGAGGGATGATGTGGATGGAAAGGTAGTCCGTTTTCTTTGTGCTTGCGGTGTACCATTCAATGTGCTTCGCTCTCCCTATTGGCATGACATGGTAAAGGCCATCAATGAAGCCCCAAAAGGATACAAGGCCCCCAACTATGAGAAAGCTAGAACAGTGTTATTAGAAAGAGAAAAAGCTAAGGTTCAAAGAGCTTTGACACGTTTTACACATGAGTGGGTGGATTATGGGGTATCCATTGTATCAGATGGGTGGACAAATATTAGAAACCAACATTTGATAAATGTTCTTGGTGTTTCTTCTAAGGGTGCAGTATTTATTGCATGTCATGACTCCTCCTCCATCAGTGCAACTGCACAAAACATTGCAGATCTCCTATTGAAATCAATCAAAGATGTTGGTCCGAATAATGTGGTTCAAGTGATCACAGATAATGCAGCAAATTGTAAGGCAGCAGGAAAAATTATTGAGCGTACTCATCCACACATCTTTTGGTCTGGGTGCCTGGTTCACACATTGAACCTTTTGATGCATGATATTGTGAAACACAAAGAATGTGGGTGGATTGCTGAGGTTTACAGGAAAGGGAAGCAGCTCATTAAATTCATCACAGGGCATACAAGGGTAAACTACTTCTATGGCACTTACTCCAAGTTGCAATTGCTTAAAATTGCAAAGACAAGATTTGCTAGTTATTACCTCACCTTTAGGCGGCTAGTGAAGGTGAGACAAGCTTTAACTAATCTGGTGTGTGCTGAAACATGGGATGAAATTAACCAGTGTACAGATGGTGCTACTGCTAATGTAGTCAAGGACACTGTTCTTGACACTTACTTTTGGTCACAGGTTAAATATGTTTTGCAATTCACCAAACCAATTTATTACATGATCAAGTTTGCAGATTCAGATCGACCAGTAATTGGGGAGGTGTATGAGCAAATGGATAGCATGTTGGGGCAGATTAAAGACATTGTTGAGCCTAGAGATACCACCTTGTACAATTATATTCGTGAAGAGGTGGAAAAGCGATGGGATATGCTAAATGTTCCATTGCATGCATTAGCATATGTTTTGACACCTAGGTACTATCATCCATCATGGCTTTCAAAACCAGCACCTGGGGGGGGAAGCAGGAAAAAACCACACCAAGATAAAGAGGTTCACGAAAAATATATGGCTGCATTGAGTAGATTAATCCCTGATAATGAGGAGGCTGCATTGGTACGGAGACAGGTGAGCAACTATACGCTCAACACTGGTCCATTTGGGAGCATGCATTCAATTGAAGATCGAGAGCATTTTTCTGCTCTTGAGTGGTGGAACATGCATGGAGGGCCTACTCCACTTCTACAGAGTTTGGCATTGCGGGTGCTATCACAGGTGGTAAACACTTCTTCTGCAAAGAGGTGTTGGAGCTCTTATTCTTTCATCCACAGTGTTAAAAGGAACAGGTTGAGTTTAGACCGGGCAGAGAGCTTGGTTTATGTTCATTACAACTTGCGATTGTTGTCCCATTACTGTGAAGATGCAAAGTCTAATAAAGACTTGTTGACTTGGGACAAGCATCCAGAGGAGCCCAATTTGGAGGATGGAGTGTTGCAACTAGAGCAATTAGAGGATGCTCTTATCCAGGTATGTCCATTGTGGTATGAATTTTCCAATTTTCCCTTATAAAGCATTTCTCTAATTCATGTTTTTAATTTTTTTGTTAACTAGTGTTTTTTTTTTTTTGCATGAATTTTTTGAGCGATTCTAGGATGATGATGACCGTGTTGATATGCCACCACCCCCACCCCCATCTGGTCCTAGGTTCCATGGTTCAACACCAACAGCAGGGGGTTCTTCTTCATCAGTTCCAGTGCCACGACTTACACAGGGACCATTTTCTTCATTGCCACCACGTGGAGGCACGCCATCACGTTCTATTCGTGGTGGAAGGAGGAGAGATTAGTAGATATATTCACAATCTACTTCTTTTTGTCATAGTCTATAGATTACTCATTAGACTTGTAGACTTGTGAATTTGAATTTTGAACCTTTTTGGCTTGGCGGTGACCAAGTGACATATTTTGTAAACATTATTATTTGAATTTTGGACATGACAAATGTTGACAGTTGCTCACTTGCTAGATAAATCATAATATGCTCTATGTTTTATGTTTTATAATATGCTTAAATGTTTTATGTTTTATAATATGCTTAAAAATTTGATGTATGTTTGTAATAGCTAGAATATAGATGATTGTTGTACATACTAGTAACTACAATGGAATCATGGATGCCATATCTATCTTGATTTATGCAAAAATATGCATGTTTTCATGTCTTCTACAATTAATTTGGTATTTGGGATGTTTGTTTTGAGTATAAATGCAAAAAAATATATAAAAATATATATATATATATAGCAGACGCTTCCGCGGACGCTTCGCTCCCTAGATTTTTGGAAAATGACTCTTCCGCGCTTCGCGCTTCCGCTTCGCTCCCGCTTCGTGCAACATTGGTCGTACTACACACTGCATCAGAGAAAAATGTAAAGAGATTACAGATGACAGGCAAATCCAAACTAGTCATAAGCTGGGCAAACAATAAAGCACAGGTTGAAAACATTTACCTTCAGTCCATCCTATGGTCAAGGAAACTCTCGCCTCCTTTAAGTGGACCTACCTTACACACATTATGCATGAATTAAACACTACTACCAATGGACTCTAGTGACTCTCCAAAGATGCTCTGAAGCTCATGACAGGCACCTTCGTCATCTCTAACCTGACAGATGGAGTGGAACACAACCAGATGGTCTTCCACGTATAACTAATTTACAGAAAAACTAATGTTCTCTTTTTCTTCTCTCCTTTTTGGGACAGTTCTATATAATATATCTAGTGCTCTGTAACCTTTTCAGTTTTTTTGTCACAGCACAACTTTGCACTCTGGTACAGAATAGTTATATTTTGTCCATACACTGTTTTTCTCAGGTCATATAATATGTTTCAGCATGTATCAACAGTATTTCTGAGCGTTTTTGTGCAGTATAATGTGTCAAGAACAGCAATGTAATGCCCTGGTCATATGCTACGGTGTTCGTATGGACACTGCTAGATTGTCAATGACATTCAGACTTTTGTCTGAATTGAACAGACATAAAAAGCCATGGAAGCAAAGTCATGGAACAGCCATCTATATATTCACTCATAATGAATATAAAGCTTTTTCCTTGTGGAAAGAAAGATAAGAAAATTACATACACAATTAGGATTGGACAGAGATGTTCCTGGACATCAACAACAATATTGCAGGATGTATTTATAGTAGTAAGAAGTTGGATGTACCCTATTAATTGTACAAAATAATCTTCTTTCAAATTATATCTTTTGTATAACTTGAAAACTTTATGTTGCTTTGGAAGCCTGAAATCCTTTACCATATGCCACCCACGATCATAACAAAGCAAGTATTGTACAATATAACCGCAAGTCAAAACCCACTAATATATGACAGTACTATTAACAAACGCATTCGGAAATTGACATCTTTCAAACAAATCAAGGTGAACCATAGGATACAGTTCAAAGAGAATGAAAACCAAACTTACAAGGCTATACTTAAAAATTCATACTTCTTGTTACAGAAAAGAAAAATCAGTGCAATCTCCTAAATCTGTACATCCATTGTCAAATGGCCATACCTTTGAGGAATGACTGGCCCACCAGGTTTGTCATATTTACCTGCATCCTAATTAGCCCAATATTTTCTCTACTGTATAAACTACAAATGACAACTTAAATGTTGCCTTGCAAAGCTTGAAAAAATATTTACCACATGACACAACAAAGCAAGTTTGTACAACATAATTGTATATATCAACACACTAATACATATTAGCATTATTTTTCCCCAGCTTTAAGAATTTGACATTTTTCCAACAAATGAGGCAAGAAAATAATTCAAAGGGATGAAACAATTGAATGAAAGGGTTGCCTATTACCGAACGAAAAAAGCAAATTTCATGCTTATTGTAACAGAAAAGCAAAGACAACATAATCTCATAAATCAAGTGCAACCCATCATTGAATTACCACATCCTTCAAGAAGAAGGACCGGCGCATCAGGTTTGTCAAATTTACCTGCCTCCTGGTTAGTATCTATTGTACTGTAACCTCTTCCCCGCCCCCGACCACGACCCCAACCTCTTCCTCGCCCCCGACCCCGACCCCTTATATAGGTCCCATCCCCATTATAATCACCACCCATCATAAAATTTCCTGTGTTGATAAGATAGTATATATTGATTAGAGCTTGACAAAATGAGACAAAGCATCTCAACAATCCAGTCAAAGTTGAAATACCTCTTCCTCTACCCCTACTCCGACCACCACGGCCTCTACCCCTTCCACCAATAGGTGAGCCCTCTATAACATTCAGGAGAGAAGAATTAGATTGATGAAAAATACTACAAAGCAAACCAAATGAAATAACTTAATAAACAAAATGTTGTATTTGCAAATACACAAAAAAGTACTACCTCCATCATATTCAAATTCAATCAATGGCTTAACTTGATCCACTGGCAATGGAGGTTGATACCTGCATCACTGATAAATAAGGCAACATTCTACAACAAACTTATTCACCAGGAATCAAAGGGCTTATACATTATTCCTGATAATGGATAATACAAGTGATTTACCCAGTTGAAGTTTGATCCAGCTCTTTGGTAGATAAAGTAATTGTAATCATGGATACATGTCGAGTGGTTTCGAGTCTGCAATTATATCACACATTGTATTAAAACTATTATTAATGTTTACAGAAATAGTATTGAATGCAAATACCTAATAACCATCGCAAACACTCGCATATCCTACTAGCAGAGACTTTTAGTATGGATGTTTCACAAAGAGGTACAGAAATTCAAACAGTACTTCAAAAGTTATGAATGACTTACGGAAGAAGGCCTTCCTCCAGTGGTTCCCATGAATCAGTTATGTCAATTGATCCAATACTAGTAATTTGATGCAGACCAGCAATCCTTCTCTGCAAGGATCAAGCTGTACCTATGTGAATTCTTTTAAAGATTACCATATCTGTCCAACTGGACAACTTAGATTTCAAATATTCAAGTGGGTCCACACTCTTTGTATAAAAGAAACAACAAATCCATTTAAAATTTAAGAATACATATACCCTGAAAGGTCAATTGACTGGTTGCCAGTGTGTTTACCTTGATAATCTCTGCAATCGTTACAGTCTTGTTGATCGCCCTTCCCATAGCTTTTAGGATTATTTCAGCTGAGGCTTTTTCCTTCTATAGAAAGGCCAAAATGAATTATAAACATTAGTTAACACCAAACATCTATTGCTGCATTGCACACAAGAACTGAAGCCCGTACATAGATTTCACAATTGTAAGTAACCCAACTTGCATGTTTTGAAATTGGTCCATCCCACAGCTGCAAGATATGGCAGACAGGAAGTATATTTTAAAATACCTAGCTGCAAAATATGACATACAAGATGTATATTTTAAAATACCTGTAGCAGTGCTCACTTCCAGGAACGGAGTATTTAGTTGAATGACCCACAACATAAAAATATGCCTCCATTTTTGTTTAAAAAAAGGGGTGATTATTAGGAGACCAGAACCCCAGCTTTAATCCTATTCATAGGAATCTATAAATTTTAATACATAATTGTTGGGAAACACATGAAACGGAGAATTTTTAATTTTAAGGGATGAGTAGGTCATCATAGTCTCGGTCCTCAATGTTACAGACACTAAGTTGCAGCAAATTCCCTTGATGAGCTTAAAGCTCAAGGGAATCATAGCATGCTTTATCCTCCAAGTTGACCTGATTTAACCAAAGCCCAGAGATGGCCCTATAAAATGATTACCCCATGGTTGACACAAAACAGAGGTTTTAGTAGTGAATTATGAGAATAGAACATAAAAGACTGGGTGCAAATTAAAAGATAAAAAGAAAAAGAAAATCATCCTTGTGATAAAACTGGGAACTGGCACAAAAGGTTAATACTGGAAATATGAGAGAACCATCTGTTGTCTACTTAACATCTAATATCTAAGGTTTATGCAAAAGAATATTTACTTATTAAACATGGGCATTAACTTGTTGCTGCACTATGCTACTATTCAGAAACTGTGGTATCAAATCCAGTGGACTGTACCTGAACCAGCTGATACGCAACAGTCAACACCCTAACCAGCCAGTAAACGGGACAACTATGCCAGTTCCGGCCACCAGTCCCCAACCATGGATACACCAGCACGCCAGCTTTGGGGAAAAAAACAAAATAGAAAGACCAAAAAGATGAAAAAAATCAGCCATAAATGCTATTATTAACTTGTCCTTCATATTCCTTTTCCATCCCATTTATAGCTCCACATTTTTTCAAAGTGTTTCCAACCTCATTTGAGTTCATAGCAAGAAAGTAGAATTTCATATCCAGTTCAGAATTCAGCATACTTAACAGGTTTCGGAATTTCAACATTTTCTGTTTCCAGGACTGGCAATTGCAGCATCGCAGGACTGGATTCTGTCATGTACAAAGTTATGGAATTGCAATATCTTTGAGAGCACCAAGCCCTCTACATATCCTGATGTTGGTGATGGCATGGTGTTGACTGTTAAGATCTTGGTAATAAAAATTTTAAAAGTATGGGGTTGCAATATAATTGAGAGCACCAAGCCCTCTACATATCCTGATGTTGGTGTTGACTGTTGAGATCTTGGTGAAAAAAATAAAATGTACCCTTCACTCAACTCAAAACCAATGATTGGGAAAGTTCAGCTTTATGCCTCATTTTAATCATTGGATTATAGCTGATTTCATTAAAATTGGAGGGTGTTGACTTGAGCAGCAACATGGTGGACGGACTTGGATCCACAGGTAGCACCAAGAACCAGTGTTGATGTCCCTAGAGAATCGAGACAGAGGCCAGAGAAGGCAAAGGATCCCAGTATAGGTGATAATTTTGATTATATGTAATTATTTGTTGTATTATATGTTTTTTGGACTCTAGAGGCCGTTCAGATCCTCGATGTTTATGTATTTTGTTTCGTTTGTATCACACTGCCATTTTGCCTTACATGTTATACACCCGAGAAAACTTTTTATATTTCATGTCTAATGGTTTGATTTGCATTGATTTATGTGACCGTATTTTGTTTTATTGAATTTTGCATATGCCATGTATTTTAAGTAGACCAGTTCTTCAAACCAGTTCTCCTAACAGTTCCAGTCAGGCCCTGATCTGACCCTTGACTGGTTCCATTTCCAGTTCCAGCTTTGATAGCTTGATCAGAAGTCCAGAACTCTTAGCAGCCATCTTATGGGTTCGACAATGCACCCATCATGCACCTGTTTAACCACACTTTGGATGGATAAGTAAGTTAACTTCACCACCTTTTTGACAGCTGGATGAGTATTAGCCTAAGTGAGACATTAGCATTTTTGGACATGATGACCATCCCTGTTGTGCAGAGTTGGAGACGATGAGATGGCTGCCTTCCATGGTGAAAGGCAAGATCATGCATTCACCTTCATCCTTACCTCATCTTCACCATCAAGACCTTGCCTTTGTCATCAGCAATGTTGCACGAAGCGGGGACGAAACGGGGACGTTTTTTGGAAGCGGGGATGCAGAAGCATCATTTTCCAAAAATATAGGAAGCAAAGCGTCTGCTATATATATATATATATATATATATTTGCATTTATACTCAAAACAAACATCCCAAATACCAAATTAGTTGTAGAAGACATGAAAACATGCATAATTTTGCATAAATCAAGATAGATACAGCATCCATTGTACATTAATGATTAATTATTCGAGCACCAACCATTTAGATGCATCAACCATCTAGAATCTAGATTCTTCTCCCCTTGTCTAGCCTTTGCCTCTACCTCAATTGTCTAGGGATATTAGTCAACATTGCCCAATTTTGATCAAACTACCTAATCCAAGACTTAAAATGTGGTAGAAAAAGCTTAACATGCTTGATCGATGATTTTGGCTTGATTGAAAGGTAATTTTTTGCTAAGGGCATGACAAAGGAGTTCAACAATTAACACCACCAACACTAGAGTACATATAGGGCTTGGTGCTCTTGATTAAATGCTAATCGCATACCTTCATACTTGATATAATCTGATGAAATGCCACAATCCCATTGATCCTGAATTCCTGAAAACTGTTAAGTCTGCTGATTTTTGAATAGGATATGAAATTCTATTTTCTCCATATGAAGTCCAATGAGGCTGGAACCACTCTCAAACATCCTGAGTCATTTCATGGTAATGTTAAAAATATAAGTAAAAGTGACATTCTCCTTTAACATTACCATGAGAGATGAATGGGGACTTTATTCCCTTCATTCCTCAACCCTAACCCAAGGTGGACCCACCCCCAACAAGCAAACTCACCAAAAAACAACAACAACAACAAAAACAGATTTTTTTAGGCTGCGCGGCACACTTTCCGAAGTGCGTATGGAACCGTACGGGAACCGTACGATCCGGCCTCCGAAGCGCCGCACTTCGTACGGCGGAAGCGTCGTACAAAACGTGCTTCGGAGATTCCGAAACGCGTTTCAGAAGGACGCTTCCGAAATTTCCAGGAAGCGTCATTCTCAATCCAAAACGCGTTTTGGAATTTCGGAACCGTGTTTCAAGAGGCGCTTCCTGGACGTATCCATACGGACCACGTTTCGGGGGTTAGATCGGGGGGGGGGACGTTTCCTGCAACATTGGTCGAGCCTCATCACATACATTGGATTGCTACCAAGAATCTCTTGAGATATCTTCGGGTCACAATCACCTATGGACTGAGATACACTGCCGGAAATGTAAGGCTCCATGATTACGCTGATGTTGATTGGGCTAGCTGTTGGCATTATGATACATTTGTTGTACTTGATGGCAACCCACTCATCTCAGATAATAAATTATAGTGTAGAGAAAAGTTCACGCACTTATATGCAGAGAAAAGTTTATTTCATGTAGAGAAAAGTTCACGCACTTTTATGCAGAGAAAAGTTTATTTCATGTAGAGAAAAGTTCACGCACTTTTATGCAGAGAAAAGTTTATTTCATGTAGAGAAAAAGTTCACGCACTTTCATGCAAGGAAAAGTGCGTATATGTTGGAGAACTTACCTTTGGTCCATGGTAGTTAGTCCTTGGTATTTGAACCTATGAGGAAAAGCGCGTATATGTTGGAGAACTTACCTTTGGTCCATGGTAGTTAGTCCTTGGTATTTGAACCTATGAGGAAAAGCGCGTATATGTTGGAGAACTTACCTTTGGTCCATGGTAGTTAGTCCTTGGTATTTGAACCTATGAGGAAAAGCACGTATATGTTGGAGAACTTACCTTTGGCCCATGGTAGTTAGTCCTTGGTATTTGAACCTATGGTTTTGGACCATGGTACGCACTTTCATGCAAGGAAAAGCGCGTATATGTTGGAGAACTTACCTTTGGTCCATGGTAGTTAGTCCTTGGTATTTGAACCTATGGTTTTGGACCATGGTACCTCGTCAAAAGTGTTGATCTCACGCAATTTCATGGTTGGTTCATGGTATTAGTCCGACAGTTTTTGATCCTATGGTTTTGGCCCATGGTATTGCATCCAAAAGTGTTGATCTCACGTACTTTCATGGTTGGTTCATGGTATTAGTCCAACAGTTTTTTGATCCTATGGTTTTGGCCCGTGGTATTGTGAAAGGCCTAAGACTATAAAAGAGGAAGGAGATAATTTGGCAAAGCATCTTCTGAATTATTGAATATCTGATAAAGTGCTAGATCTGGAATATTGTGATTGGGTTTTGGTGCAGATCTGGATCTGAATGAAGAAGGAACCTGAGCGTAAGGAGAAGGATAAGTTCTATTGATGGATCAAAATCTTAAGGCTGGAATAGTGGTATCTCTATATGATTTTGATCTGTGATATGTGGCCTACGCTTGATCTATAAATCTAATAATCTGGGTCTGAATTATTGATGCATGTTTTATTTTACACATGTTATGATCTGGGTATGTCTGATGTAACAACTACAAAGTTATAAGGAAATATTTGCAGATCTGTATGCGGGTTGGCTTTGGTGAAATCAGAGATTGATGATGCAAGTGTAGTTGATGGGTTTTTGATGTTCTTGGATCCAGTTTGAAAATTTATGAAAAGTGGTCCTTGAAAGAAAAGAAGTAGGGGGTTGTAGCTCCCTTCCAGGAGAGACTGGAAAACGAGAGAGAGTTGTAGCTCTCTGCAGGTTGCAGCCTGCGTACTGGTAAAGGACTGCACCAGTACAAAACCATTGTAAAAGGAGTTTCTAATTTGAAAGAAGATAGAGACATATTGCAGCAGGTGGTTTTCACCCACATTGGGTTTCCACCTTACATCTTGTGTTTTTTGGTGTGACTATATGTTTTCTTTGTTCATGCTCATTATTTTATGGTACTGACATGCAAAAATAATTCAAAGAATAAATAAGAAAGATTTATTAAAAGAACTTGATAATACTGATTCACCCCCCCCCTCTCAGTATTATTTCCAACAATTGGTATCAGAGCAGGTCCTTCAGAGAAGCTTGATCGCTTGAAGGAAGATCATTCATCATGAGCAACTACGAGAGGGAAGCATCAATCAGGCCACCAATTTTTGATGGGACAAACTTCAATTATTGGAAGGTAAGAGTTACTGCCTATCTTCAATCTCTTGGTACAGAAGTTTGGGATATCATAGATACAGGCTACACTTTTCCTTCAACTACTCCTACAGATACGGCAGAAAAGAAGAAATATGAAACAAATGCTAAAGCAGTCAATACTCTGTTGGGATGCTTATCTCAAACAGAATTCGTGAAGGTTATGCAATATAAATCCGCAAAAGAAATATGGGACAAGATTGTCTTGAGCTACGAAGGAGATGAACAAGTAAAGCGTGCTAAACTTCAAACCCTCAGGATTCAGTATGAGAATCTCAGAATGTATAATGATGAAAGTGTGGCTAACTATTTCCTTCGGGTAGATGAGATTGTTAATTGCATGAAAAACTTGGGTGAAGAAATAAAAGAGGCTATTGTGGTTGAAAAAGTTCTAAGATCATTGTCCCCCAAGTTTGAATCTAAAGTGTCTGCAATAGAAGAAAAGGAAAATCTACGAATTCTTACTATGTCTCAGCTACACGGAATTCTAACTGCTTATGAAATGAGAAAGGGAGGTCCATCATACAGAAGAGAAGCTGCTTTCAAGGCTTCAGGCAAAGGAGACTATTATGAAGCAAGTCACGTGCCACAAGAAGAAGAAGAAGAATCAAATTTTGTCAGAAATCTTCAAAGGGGAACCAGAAGGTTCAGAGGTAAGTTACCTTTTAAATGCTTTGCTTGTGGAAGAGTAGGTCATTATGCTGCAAAATGTCCTCATAAAGATAAAGGAAAGGAACCTGCTAGATGGAACAAGAAACAGATTGCAAATAAGAAAAGCTACTACACTCATGAAGATAGTGATGGTCTATCAAATAGTGACGAAGATGAACGAGGTAATGACTATAAACTCTTAATGGCATTTGAAGATGATGATTACATGGATGCTATAGATGTGGATAGCTTTTGTGAAGAAATTTCTAGACTCAAGACATGTATAGAAGAAAAGAATAGGATCATTGATACTCTACAACTTCAAATTGATGAAAAAGAAAAATATCTTGAAAAGTTAGAAGGTGAAATTGTTGGTCTTAGAAAAGAGATTGAGAAAACAAAGGCTATTAATCTTAAGTTTGTCAAAGGATCTGAAACTCTGGATGAGATCATCAATGTACAGCGCTCTCCTCTAAACAAGACAGGTCTGGGCTATAATGGAGAAACTTCTCAAGCATCCACCTCAAAGAGTTATCTTGATGCAGCAAGAAGGAATGAGCAAAAGCACAATGGAGATCACCAAGTAAAGCAGGGACCAATTACAAACAAAGACTATCAGGCAAATCAAGGGCAATCTGTCTTAAGGATGAACAAAAGCTACAACCAGCCACAGGTAAAATCCTCTCAGTTTGCTTCAAGAATGAATGACAATAGAAATTACAATCGTTTGGGCGGAAGATTTGATAACCGCAGAAATTTCTTCAATGGACAATGCTTTTCTTGCCATAACTTTGGTCACAAAGCAGCTCAATGTGTTGCATATAAAACGATCATGATTAGAGAAGCTCAAAAACAAAGAAGTATGACCGGGATTACAAAAGGGACCTATAACAACTTTTTGGTTCTTGAAAATGAAGTTGAATGTTCTATTTGCAATAACTTTGGTCATGAAGATTCTGAATGCAGGAGCAGGTTTCAGCAGACAAAGGAACAAGCCTCAAGCACCAAAACATGGAGAATAAAGGAACCACAAACAGAAAGATGTGGGATAGCATTTTATGCAGAGGGACGGGAAAATCTATGGTACATTGACAGTGGATGTTCGAAGCATATGACAGGGGATAAAGAAAAACTTGAATCATATTCTGCTCTAGAAAAAGGAAAGAAAGTTTCTTTTGGAAATGATACTCCTGTAACTATAAAAGGAAAAGGCACTGCTCAGTTAAAAGAAAAGGTCAAAGCTGGAAATGTTTTGTATGTTGATGGATTGAAACATAATCTTCTAAGTGTCAGCCAGATGTGTGATCAAAGAACCGAGGTGATATTCAGATCAAATGGATGTCTTGTTCATGATCTTGATACAGGTAAAACAGTGATCAAAGGTAAAAGAACTCCAAATAATCTATACATATTTGAAGAAGGACAACAACAATGCTATCTGAGCAAGGATGATGAGCACTGGTTATGGCACCGGAGGTTGGGGCATCTAAGCTTTTCACAAATAAGGAAAGCATGCAAATATCAGGTAGTTCGTGGTCTTCCAGATATCAAAGTTCCGGACAACACCATATGCAAATCATGTCAGTTTGGAAAGCAAACCAGAACTATCTTTCCGGAAAAGGAAGGATCAGCTAGCATGCCTCTTGAGCTAGTACATACAGATACATGTGATCCATTTAGGAAAAGGACACCTCGAGGAGAAGAATACTTGATATTATTCATTGACGATTTCTCCAGGTTTGTCTGGTTAGGACTTATGAAGCACAAAGATGAAGCATTCGAAAAATTCAAATCCTTTAAAGCCTTGGTTGAAAATGAATCAAGATACAAAATTAAGTGTCTTAGATCCGACAGAGGTGGGGAGTTTACCTCAAATGAATTTTTCGATTTCTGTGAAGAACATGGGATAAGAAGAGAATTCTCTACAGCTAGAACTCCTCAGCAAAATGGAGTGGTGGAAAGAATGAACAGAATTGTCCAACAAATGGCTCGTGCTATGCTTGATGAATCTGGAACTCCCGCAACTTTCTGGGGTGAAGCAGCACATGCTGCGGTTATTATTCTCAACAAAACAAATGTCCGAGTGAACAGCACTCAAACCCCTCATGAGCTCTGGTATGGTGAGACTCCTTCGGTAAAGCACTTCAAAATCTTTGGGAGCAAATGCTATATTAAAAATACTGATGAGCAACTTGGCAAACTTGAACCTAGAGCAGATGAAGGCATCCTTCTTGGTTATTCTCCACACAGCAAAGCATACAAGTGCTATAATAAAAGACTTGGAAGAATTGTTGACAGCATTGATGTAGTGGTTGATGAGAAGGGATACATTCCTAGGCAAGTAAATCATGAAGACATCGAAGAAGATGAAGGCCATCCTCAAAGACAGAATGATGAAGAAGAAGAACCTCAAGAAGAACCAGAGGAGCAGATAAGGATAGAAGAGAAGACTCCATCCAGATATGTTCAGAAGAATCATCCAGAATCTCAGATTTTGGGACAGAAAGAAGCAGGTGTACAAACAAGAAGAACAATTGCAGAAGCTTCAAGCTATTTGGCATTACTCTCTTCCACTGAACCACAAAATGTGAAAGAGGCATGCAAAGATGAATGTTGGGTCAAAGCAATGGATGAAGAACTTGAGCAGATCGAGAAGAACAACACTTGGGAGCTGGTTCCTAGACCAAAGGATAAGAATGTTATAGGAACAAAATGGGTCTTCAAAAATAAATTGAATGAAAATGGAGAAGTAATTAGAAACAAGGCCAGACTTGTTTGTAAAAGATATGCGCAGCAAGAAGGAATAGATTTTGAAGAAACTTTTGCTCCTGTTGCAAGACTTGAGGCCATCCGAATGTTCCTTGCTCTCTCAAGCTTTCAAAACTTCAAAGTATTTCAAATGGACGTGAAATCAGCCTTTCTGAATGGAGACTTGGAAGAAGAAGTATACATTGAGCAGCCAGATGGTTTCATTCTTGGAAATGATCCAAATCTTGTATGCAGATTGAAAAAGGCTCTCTATGGCCTCAAACAAGCTCCAAGGGCTTGGTACTATCGTTTGGACAAATATCTTCATCAACAAGGTTTTTCAAAAGGATCAGCAGACAGCAATCTTTATATAAAAGTTGAAAATGACAAATTGCTGATACTTGTTGTGTATGTAGATGACATTATCTTTGGCAGCAATGAAGAAGCTATGAGTCAAAGCTTTGTCTTGGTTCAGCAAGAAACAGAGTTCGATTGCCTTGTCTACAGCTGAAACAGAATATGTTGCTGCTGCATCTTGCTGCACTCAACTCCTTTGGATGATGCAGACCTTGCAGGATTTTCAAATCACTTGTACACCACCCATCTCCATCTTATGTGATAATACAAGTGCAATCAGCATTTCAAAGAACCCAGTCATGCATTCAAAAACCAAGCACATACCAATCAAGTATCACTTTCTCCGGGAACAAGTGCTTGAACAAAAGGTCAAGTTGGAGTATGTTCCTTCTAAGGAACAGGTTGCTGATATACTCACCAAACCATTGCCTAGGGAGACCTTTGAATACCTCAGGCAAAAGCTGGGGGTTGTTGATGCATCATCTTGTTGTTGAATCTCTTCTGATTGTTGGTTGTACGCAAGGTTCATCTGAAGTATATGCGTACATGTGCTGGGTTGCGGATTGGTCAAAGATCGAATGGCACAGGTTCAGGGGGAGCATATCATGCATTGTTGGCATTATGGAGGAAGTACAGAAGGTGTTAATTTGTGGTATGTTCTATGCTAGAGCAATTTATTTAAATTTTCACAGTTAGCAATCACATCAGCATTACGATAAACTGCAGATAGAACATAAATATAAAACGCAGAAAACAAGCCAAGACAAGAGGACACAGGATGTGGCACAAGCCAGGGACAAACCCCACAATGTGTGGGGAAACCCTTGATCAATTCTTCTTTTATGTTCTTCAAAGTTCAGCAGAGAGAGATAGTACAAATATACAAATCTGAGATTTTGTTACAGCAGTAGAAAACCCTTGACCAGAGAAGTCAATGCTGGTCAAACTGGACAGACTCTTTCATCCAAGTATCATCAACAGGAAGCTCATCACACAGAGTCAAACATAGTCAAGCCTTGACTCAATATAATTCCCAGAACGCTGTAGTCTTCTTGCTGCATAAGCTGTCCCTGTTTCATAAGATAGGACATCATCCTCCATTCTCCATATGGTCAATAAGGCAGGCCTTCTAAGGCTGTGATGAACTAAGTAGAGACTCCACCACTGCACTGCTGTCCAGGTCTAATTGGAAATCCTGAGAACAGCCTTTGTTGCTAGCTATGGCCTGCGGCCTAGCCGAGCAACAAGTTAGGCCTCCAGTCCTTTATCAAACAGCATCCAAGCACCATCAATGCAGCAATACTTTATCCTATAAGGACTTGACTCTGCTGTCAGCCCTTTCCAACATCCAACTGTTTACATAAGCTGATCTAGGGCAGATTTCTTCAACGCATTCCTTCATTATGTAGCAGTGGCTTACCAACCTTTCACACAGTCCTTAAGGCATGTCTTAAATGTCTTCACTGATCATGCTGTCACCTACAGCAATCCAAATTTATATGCTGTCCTTTCAGACCTCCTTATACTGTGAATAAGTGCCATCTTTTGCTGCAGATAAGGAGTCTCTTTCATGACAGCAAATAGGAGCCTTCACAAGACTATGAATGGGCCTCTTAACAGCAGATTAGGGCTGCGTAATAAGGACCTTGGGACAGCGGATTATGGCCACCTTCATACTACATATTAGTACTCCTCTTGACAGCTACAGGTCTCCTTTTGCACTGCGTCCAGACCTCCTTGTAAGACATGACTGCGGCTTGACTGCGGCTACGTTAACCTTACTGCGGTTGTTCCTTATATGACTGCGGCTGCCTTAACCTTACTGCGGAATATGCGTATAACATAACTGTTCTGCGTATATATTTATGATTAGCGTATAATGCTACAGCATGTATATATCTCTATAGATGTGAATATATGTTGTCATTGCTACATTGAAGGAGACTCCATTGACTGCGTAGATTAGGGCCTGCGTGCCTCGTATTAGGTCTTTGTCTGCTGCTCATCCTCATATGCTTGCGGCTTCCTGCGGTTAGGGCATCACCCTTGGGCCAGCGTATCTTTAGGTTCTCTCCTTCCAAAAACCCAGACGTGGAGAGGAGATCACCTCAAGAATACATGTGCAAATTACTTCAAATCCTCATCTATTTATACTAAAAGTGTAGAGGTTGAATAGACACGTCGGTTGGGCTTCTAGAGCCTACATATGTGCTGGTCGGCTTGACTATAATTACATAAACAAAATAAATTCATATCTCCATAAATACTTATTGGAATCGGATGATCTTTGGATCAATCCTACACCTCTCGACGAGAGGGATCCAATAAAAATATTAGCTGCCATAAATAAGCTAACCCACATGGAGTTTGGCCCTAGTTGCCAATTTAACACTCCCTCTCAACTAGGGAGAACTCCATCCATTGATCCATAAGTCCGACTGTACTATCTCTGCCATCAGTGCCCTGCACTGCTCTGCCCATCTTTGCTCAGCTCTGCTGGCTCTGCTCAGCTCTGCTGGCTTTGCTTTGCTCTGCTCAGCTCTGCTGGCTCTGCTCTGCTGGCTCTGCTAGCTCTGCTCTGCTGAACTATGAGGAAGAAGAATTGATCGAGAATGTCTCATACCATTCTCCACTGACCCGAAGTCAGACTCAGAGTGCATACCTCTGGTCCCAGACCAGTCTCAACTGACCCAAAGTCAGCGTCATAGTAGGTACCACTCCTACCACTGGTCCCAGACCAGTATCGCAGGCTCAGAGAGTGTACTACTGGTCCCAGACCAGTCTCAACCGACCCGAAGTCAGCGTCATAGTATGTACGACTCTCACTGGTCCCAGACCAGTCCTGCACTGACACGAAGTCAGTCTCGGAGTATGTACCACTGGTCCCAGACCAGTCTCAGCCGACCCGAAGTCAGCGTCATAGCGTGTACAACTCCTACCACTGGTCCCAGACCAGTATCATTGATCCCAGATCAATGGAGGACATCCTAGCGTAGGGAGTACGGTAGATACAACGATGCGTCCATCGGTATTACTATGGTCCCTAACTTCATTTCCCTGCTCATTGATCAGATGAGAGGTACTTCCCATGAGTCCCAGACTGCATGGGTAGGAAGCCTCGACAGGAGAACTTAATCAATCTTGTCCTCACAGGAGAACACATCAATCCTGCTACAATCGCCATGGAGAACACATCAATCCAGGCTGCCATGGAGAACACATCAATCCAGGCCTCACAGGAGAACACATCAATCCTGCTACAACCGCCATGGAGAACACATCAATCCAGGCCTCACAGGAGAACACATCAATCCTGCTACACAAGAGAGCGAATCATCTTGTCCCACAAGAGAGCGAATCATCTTGTTTCAGTGCGCACCACCAGGGGAGGGTGAGTCACCCTGTGGTCGTATGTTGCTCCAGTAATAACCGCAAGCCCTCAGAGCTCCCAGAGCTCAATGTATGCAACATGCAGGACCCTTTTACAAAGGTCTCTCGACGACTCCAAGTCGTTCAGGAAAATCACTAATTTGATCTTTTCTCAGGGCTCTGTCCTGTACATCATCTCAGTGTGATGGAGCCTCCTTGATCATCGACTTACCATATCCCAGATAAGGCAGTAATTGATGTCTATCTGCTGGAGCAATTGTCAAATACGGGATTCCTCAATAATCGAATCCCATCTCTGGTTGTCACAGAGATTCACAATGGTATTCATCATGTGTACAAACAGCTCACTGAAGAGCTTCAACAACCAGACTGCCTCACAGAAGGCCATACTATCAGCATGGTGGTGCTCAGAGTCACCGACTTCTGCTTCCTCTGCTCTTTCAGGATATCGAGGCAAACAGCACTGAGAAGTGCTCTAGTGATCCTCCATACTGCCTGCCCACTCATCATTCGAATAATCATGTGGTTTCATATTTCCGGCAGTGTATCTCAATTAATGAGAGATTGTGCCTTGAAGATATCTTAGAAGATTCTTGGCACCAATCTAGTGAGGCTCAACCAAATATGAGCTCACCATGCTAACTGCAACACAGATGTCCGGACGGAGCTTCTCCAAGAACATCAATGCGAATGAGTTTATGAAACTCAGAGGCATTTCCCAAATCTGGTCCGGCATCATTACCATATAACTTCTGAAAGTTAAGATCATCGAGGCAGTCACAAGCTTGCATCTTATCTTCCCACATTCAGAATCCAACTCCCTCTGTCTCCTATGAATGAGAGGGTCTGCACCTGTCAGACATAGGTGCCGGTACGAGAGGTTTATCATCCACAACCTTCGAGTAATGGTTTCACTCCTAGTGAATCTCAGCTGCATTGGAAAGCTATCAATCCTCTCATACTATGCCCGAGGTGTTTTCCTTCAAGCCATAGAGGGCTTTTTTCCGCCTGTATACATGAGATTCCTTAATCATGATTCTCAAACTCCTCGAGTTGTTCCAAACCTGTGAACCAGCTGTATGAGGGGAATGGTCCCCTTATAATATTTTCCTTCGGTACATTTCAGACATGTACCTGCATGCTTCTTTTGAATACAGGCATCCTAGTCACCATTTGACTCACAGACCTTGAGTCAATGGACATGGTCCCTAGTGAACTTCCTGCAACTTGATACAACCCTGAACTCAAAAACATCTTTAAAAGATCTATTTTCAAACACGTACCTTTATATCGATAAGTGCCACCCTGCAACCTTTGACTTCCATTTCTGAGATGGACATCAGGTTCGATCAGGTACATAAAAGAGATTTGGGGTTCCTTGCTTTCGTGGAAAAGTCGACCATTGTCTTTGATGACCCGCATCTCTGTCATTCGGGCACTCCTTCGCATAAGGGCCGAACTCATAACCAACACATCTACCTTTCCTTCCTACCCTTAGATCTGAACTTCCTAATGAAGTGATGCCATCAGAAGTTTTGCTGCACCATTCTAATAACATTCTCTGCTTTGACTTCACCCCATTGATCCTTCTGTCTTGTCCCAACTGTCTTCGGTGATTGCTTTTTCACTCTTGCTTGGGCATTGTCTTCGCCTTAGCTCTGATACCATGTTAATTTGTGGTATGTTCTATGCTAGAGCAATTTATTTAAATTTTCACAGTTAGCAATCACATCAGCATTACGATAAACTGCAGATAGAACATAAATATAAAACGCAGAAAACAAGCCAAGACAAGAGGACACAGGATGTGGCACAAGCCAGGGACAAACCCCACAATGTGTGGGGAAACCCTTGATCAATTCTTCTTTTATGTTCTTCAAAGTTCAGCAGAGAGAGATAGTACAAATATACAAATCTGAGATTTTGTTACAGCAGTAGAAAACCCTTGACCAGAGAAGTCAATGCTGGTCAAACTGGACAGACTCTTTCATCCAAGTATCATCAACAGGAAGCTCATCACACAGAGTCAAACATAGTCAAGCCTTGACTCAATATAATTCCCAGAACGCTGTAGTCTTCTTGCTGCATAAGCTGTCCCTGTTTCATAAGATAGGACATCATCCTCCATTCTCCATATGGTCAATAAGGCAGGCCTTCTAAGGCTGTGATGAACTAAGTAGAGACTCCACCACTGCACTGCTGTCCAGGTCTAATTGGAAATCCTGAGAACAGCCTTTGTTGCTAGCTATGGCCTGCGGCCTAGCCGAGCAACAAGTTAGGCCTCCAGTCCTTTATCAAACAGCATCCAAGCACCATCAATGCAGCAATACTTTATCCTATAAGGACTTGACTCTGCTGTCAGCCCTTTCCAACATCCAACTGTTTACATAAGCTGATCTAGGGCAGATTTCTTCAACGCATTCCTTCATTATGTAGCAGTGGCTTACCAACCTTTCACACAGTCCTTAAGGCATGTCTTAAATGTCTTCACTGATCATGCTGTCACCTACAGCAATCCAAATTTATATGCTGTCCTTTCAGACCTCCTTATACTGTGAATAAGTGCCATCTTTTGCTGCAGATAAGGAGTCTCTTTCATGACAGCAAATAGGAGCCTTCACAAGACTATGAATGGGCCTCTTAACAGCAGATTAGGGCTGCGTAATAAGGACCTTGGGACAGCGGATTATGGCCACCTTCATACTGCATATTAGTACTCCTCTTGACAGCTACAGGTCTCCTTTTGCACTGCGTCCAGACCTCCTTGTAAGACATGACTGCGGCTTGACTGCGGCTACGTTAACCTTACTGCGGTTGTTCCTTATATGACTGCGGCTGCCTTAACCTTACTGCGGAATATGCGTATAACATAACTGTTCTGCGTATATATTTATGATTAGCGTATAATGCTACAGCATGTATATATCTCTATAGATGTGAATATATGTTGTCATTGCTACATTGAAGGAGACTCCATTGACTGCGTAGATTAGGGCCTGCGTGCCTCGTATTAGGTCTTTGTCTGCTGCTCATCCTCATATGCTTGCGGCTTCCTGCGGTTAGGGCATCACCCTTGGGCCAGCGTATCTTTAGGTTCTCTCCTTCCAAAAACCCAGACGTGGAGAGGAGATCACCTCAAGAATACATGTGCAAATTACTTCAAATCCTCATCTATTTATACTAAAAGTGTAGAGGTTGAATAGACACGTCGGTTGGGCTTCTAGAGCCTACATATGTGCTGGTCGGCTTGACTATAATTACATAAACAAAATAAATTCATATCTCCATAAATACTTATTGGAATCGGATGATCTTTGGATCAATCCTACACCTCTCGACGAGAGGGATCCAATAAAAATATTAGCTGCCATAAATAAGCTAACCCACATGGAGTTTGGCCCTAGTTGCCAATTTAACAGAAGGAGATCATGGATGCTGGTCTGAATATTGCTGCAATACGTCTTTATCTCTTTCATGGTCATGGATTATGGTTCTTCTTTGCAGATCTGGTTTATAGTCAGGCGGAGCATGTTCTTAGGGGGAGCATAACCCTTTGCCCTTGATGTCAAAGGGGGAGAGTGATTGGTTGTTGTTGCCATCAAGTCCAAAGGGGGAGATTGTTGGCATTATGATACATTTGTTGTACTTGATGGCAACCCACTCATCTCAGATAATAAATTATAGTGTAGAGAAAAGTTCACGCACTTATATGCAGAAAAAAGTTTATTTCATGTAGAGAAAAGTTCACGCACTTTTATGCAGAGAAAAGTTTATTTCATGTAGAGAAAAGTTCACGCACTTTTATGCAGAGAAAAGTTTATTTCATGTAGAGAAAAAGTTCACACTTTTTCATGCAAGGAAAAGCGCGTATATGTTGGAGAACTTACCTTTGGTCCATGGTAGTTAGTCCTTGGTATTTGAACCTATGAGGAAAAGCGCGTATATGTTGGAGAACTTACCTTTGGTCCATGGTAGTTAGTCCTTGGTATTTGAACCTATGGTTTTGGACCATGGTACGCACTTTCATGCAAGGAAAAGCGCGTATATGTTGGAGAACTTACCTTTGGTCCATGGTAGTTAGTCCTTGGTATTTGAACCTATGGTTTTGGACCATGGTACCTCGTCAAAAGTGTTGATCTCACGCAATTTCATGGTTGGTTCATGGTATTAGTCCGACAGTTTTTTATCCTATGGTTTTGGCCCGTGGTATTGCATCCAAAAGTGTTGATCTCACGTACTTTCATGGTTGGTTCATGGTATTAGTCCAACAGTTTTTTGATCCTATAGTTTTGGCCCGTGGTATTGTAAAAGGCCTAAGACTATAAAAGAGGAAGGAGATCATTTGGCAAAGCATCTTCTAAATTATCGAATATCTGATAAAGTGCTAGATCTGGAATATTGTGATTGGGTTTTGGTGCAGATCTGGATCTGAATGAAGAAGGAACCTGAGCGTAAGGAGAAGGATAAGTTCTATTGATGGGTCAAAATCTTAAGGCTGGAATAGTGGTATCTCTATATGATTTTGATCTGTGATATGTGGCCTACGCTTGATCTATAGATCTAATAATCTGGGTCTGAATTATTGATGCATGTTTAATTTTACACATGTTATGATCTGGGTATGTCTGATGTAACAACTACAAAGTTATAAGGAAATATTTGCAGATCTGTATGCGGGTTGGCTTTGGTGAAATCAGAGATTGATGATGCAAGTGTAGTTGATGGGTTTTTGATGTTCTTGGTTCCAGTTTGAAAATTTATGAAAAGTGGTCCTTGAAAGAAAAGAAGTAGGGGGTTGTAGCTCCCTTCCAGGAGAGACTGGAAAACGAGAGAGAGTTGTAGCTCTCTGCAGGTTGCAGCCTGCGTACTGGTAAAGGACTGCACCAGTACAAAACCATTGTAAAAGGAGTTTCTAATTTGAAAGAAGATAGAGACATATTGCAGCAAGTGGTTTTCACCCACATTGGGTTTCCACCTTACATCTTGTGTTCTTTGGTGTGACTATCTGTTTTCTTTGTTCATGCTCATTATTTTATGGTACTGACATGCAAAAATAATTTAAAGAATAAATAACGAAGATTTGTTAAAAGAACTTGATAATACTGATTCACCCCCCCCCCCTCTCAGTATTATTTCCAACACTAGCAGCGTGGTGGATCGTAAAAGCACATCGGGATGTTGCTTCGCTCTAGGTTTTGCTTCGATCCTAGATGAGCAGGAAGCAGAAGTCGGTTGCTTTGAGCACCGTTGAGGCCGAATATATCACTGTTAGTATGACCTCCTGTGAAGTTTTTTGGTTGAGGAAGCTCTTTACTGAGTTGTTTGCACATGTGTTGGATACCACCATGATCTTCTAAGACAACCAAAGTGGGATTCGTCTTTCTGAGAATCTCATGTTTCATGACTTCTCCAATCATATTGATATCAAGTACCACTTTATTCGGGATATGGTACAACGGGGAGCAATAAGGCTCCGTCATTTTGGGACTGATGATCAGGTTGCAGATATTCTTACGAAGCCCATGGGGAAGGTCAAATTCTTAACCTTCCGTGAACGACTTGGAGTCGTGGAGAGACCCTCTTCTGAGGGTCCTATTTGATTTGGATATTGAGCTTTGAGAGCTCCAAGGGGGCTTGGGGGACTTATTGGAGCGATGAGCGACCATAGGGTGAGTGGTTCACCTTCCCCTAGTGGTGCACGATGTACAGGGTGAGTGGTTCACCTTCCCCTGTGATACCCCATGATGGTTGAGATATGCATAGGATGAGTAGTTCACCTTCTCCTATGGCATATGAGCAGGATGAGTTGTTCACCTTCTCCTATCGATACATCCTACGCATGCAGTCTGGGACTCATGGGAAGTACTTCTCATCTAACCAATGAGTACAGAAATGAGGATAGGGATCATAGTACTATCGATGGATGCATTGTGTACTACTATACTCCCTATGCTAGGATGTTTGATATTGATCTGAGATCAATGGAGACTAACTTCGGGTCAGTGTAGAGTAGTATGATACACTCTCGATTATTGGAGACTGACTTCAGGTCAGTGGAGAATGGTATGATACATTCTCGATCATTTCTTCTTCATTATTTCTTCATGGTTCAACAGAGCAGAGCAGGGATGACAGGGATGGTACAGATTGTCAGATGGTTTGGCAGGTGGAGTTCTTCCTAGTTGAGAGGGAGTGTTAAATTTGGCAACTAGGGCCAAACTCCACCTTGGACAACTCATATGATGCAGCTGATATTTTTATTGGATTCCTCTTTCCGAGAGGTGTAGGATTGATCTAAAGATCATCTCATTCTGACATGTACAAATGGAATTATGAATTTATTTCTATTATGGACAAATTGTCAAGGTCGGCCAACAAACTAATGTAGGCTCACAAGCCCACAAGACATGTCTTTTCATCCTCAACGTTGCATATAAATAGGAGCCTCTTCCTCATTTGCTCACTCATCTTCACACACATCTCTCTCTCCTCATCTGATTGGGTACAGATTTCTGGGCAGCCTCTCTCTCCACACGTGCGAAGAAGAAGACTGTAATTTTCTATTTGGGCATTGACCGAATTGCAAGAGGGTTTGACCAACGTTGACTAGGCAGCTGTTGACTTGATTTGACTGCGTTTTTCTTGAGGATATTTCTGTTTGGGTAGGCAACATTTTTGGGCACAAAAATCGAGGCAATCCAAGTTGTTTGACCAGCGTTGACTACAGGAGGGTTTGACCGCAAGTTTGACTCTATGTTGACAAAGTTTGACTGAGTTATTCGGGACTGTTTTGGGCTGATTCGGATCACTGTTGGACGCTGAGTTGACTGGGTTTGACCGAGCTGTTTTGGAGGACAAATTTTGCCCCATTGACCAGCGTTAACTTTCTGGTTAGGGCTTCATGTGGCTGTTGTTTGCCTGAACATATTTCACTTTGATTGGACAAGTGAATTTTTTATATTGTACTCTCTCTCTGTGCTGAAATTTTGAAGAATAATAAGAAGAATTGATCAAAGGGTTTCCCCACATTGGGGTTTGTCCCTTGCATGCGCCACATCTTGTGTACTCTTGTTTTGGCTTGTCTTCTACTGTTTTTATTTATGTTCTATCTGCATTTACTGTCATGTTAATGTGATTGCTAATCTAGAAATTGCTATTGGGCTAATAAGAAAAAAATTGAAGTAAATTGCTCTTAAGCATTAAGCATACCATTGTAACCTAAAATTAGCAGCCCATCACTCAAGAAAATCCTAATTTGACATGTCAAGCTTTTCCTATCTTATTTTCATGCCAGAGGGTGATATTGATGATGAATCCCAATGCATGCTATGATTTTGATGATATGTAGGTATTCCTTGTAGCATGATTTTTTGGGACTCTGGAAGCCATATGGAGCCTCTTTCTTGATGATTGTTGACTCATAGATGGATTACAAATGGTGCTATTTCGGCTATATATATGAGAAAATATGCATATTTGTGTATAATGGTTTGGATACATATGGATGCACATCAGAATATATATATATATAGATAGATAGATAGATAGATAGATATATATATATATATATATTCTTACATTTGTGTATTTTTTGTCCAATTTCCAACTTTGAGTTTGATCAGTTCAATGACCAATCCAGTTATGTTAACATTGGTCCAACCAAGGCCCATTGGGTTACAAGCTGAAATTCCGATTGGAGGTTGAGTTGTCATCTATTTGGATATTCTAAGGAAGAGAAGGGGGTCTTGCAAGGTTTTCATTTGGGAATATATATATATATATATATATATATATATTACAAACATTATAAACAACTACACAAAGATGATGCCATTAAGGACCCTTTTAAAATTTCCCTTGTGTAAACGTCAAGTCATTAGGGATCCAATGATGGTTATTAAGTGGATGAAAGGCGAAAATAAAATGTATAGTGTTAATTTGCAGCCACTAGCAGTTTACCTCAGTATTTTGGAGTAGCAGGCAATGAAGATGTGTTTTATCTCATGGGAAGAAGAGTAATTCTCGAAGTATGTAACATGCCTCGTGCCCATGAGGAGTATGATTTTCTTCTATACTGGAATAGAAATAATTACTTTTTCTTGTAAAACTTTTGATATTTAAAAAACAAGAACTGCAATCAATTAGACACACAATAATACAACATAGATCATACATATAGAACTGTAGTTTTCTCATTCAATGCTAGGTAATTTTCTCTTTCAATGTTATGAAAATAAATTACATGGGTGAAGAAGATAGAAAGCAAACACAAACTAGGGTAGAAGAATCTCATATATCATCCTCCTAAATCTCATTATCAAATCAACAATATTGCGAACAATGACACTGACGCTACCAATGCGACCATGTTAATCCCTCCTCCAACATATCCATTCCAAGTGTTGCATATGTTGTTGTGGTTGACGTTGAAAAGGTAGACGACCCCTCGAGAGGATCGCCACCATCAAAAGTGAGAGGCTCTAGCACAAGCACATTAAGATCCAAATTTTGGCTTAAAAATAATTGACGAATGCCAACGCACAGGACATTGACCATAGGCAAACGTCAGGACACCTAAAGCCGGAGCGCGTGTGCTCTATTCAGAGCATGTGTTCTGTGAATGTCGACACTAAGAGAATGAACGTCCCTAATATTTAGGTGTGCGACATTGAAAAATTGAACACATCACCAAAAAAGAGAGTTAATGTGACTTAGGAAGGAACTGTGTTTATGCATTGATTGCTGTACCCGGATGTTGTTACCATGTTTTTCATTGTCCCTCTATCCGGAAAAGGGGCCTCCAATAGGCGAAAATAAATCTTAAAATTTTAACGAGCTAACCATGGTAAATCAAAAAAATCAACTCTTACTGACCTGAAGAAGGCTGGTTGCATATGTGATGTAATTCCGCATTTTCCCTTGGGTAGTTATCCGGATTTCATTTTCATTTATTGGGGTCTCCGGTCGAGGTTTCTCGACTCTCTGGTACCGATCCATGGCGTTTTCACTGCAGCTCACTGGCCCAAATATTTCCGTTACCCATATCAGTATTCGTTTTATCAAAAAAATAAACAAATAAATAAAACCCAGAACCTTAAGAAAAGGCATAATAGTATTATCAGACAAAATCTTCCACAGTAACCCGTTCTTTGAAAACCTGATGAACAAAAGAAAAAACCTTTCTAATTGGAAAAGCCCTAGAAAAGGCAAATATTATTATGCGCAAAATCTATTGGAACCGGATCTGCGATAAAACCATGTGACGTGAAAAAATAAGTATACTAAAGCACTTCAAAAAACAGTTGAGAAGTTCTAAACGTGAAAGCCTGAGCTCTGTATTTTAAGCAGCATAACTCGGCATCCTATTAAATGATCTCGGTTTTAAAAACTCTGCATGAGATGAGATGAAATGAAATGGCGAGTTACCTGAGTTTTGATCAAACAGGCCGTGCAGAGGTACAGATGATCAAGAGGGTTTTTCTTCTTCTTCTCCGTGTTTTTTTATCTGTTCAGCTCGGAAGACTAATTTCCCCGCGGCTCATATCTCGGGTTTTAGAGAGGAGGGAAGCTACAAGCAAGCGCTGGTCACATGGACGGGGAACCTACCTCAACACGAGGATAGGGTTTTCTCCACGAAAACAAGGAAATGAGCATGAAAAGGAGTATTGCTGTCGAACGAACTTTCCATTGGGATTGGAGAGATGTCATTGTAAACAACATGAAAGCTATACGTTTTTAAAGATATATGGTTTTGACCCGGGGATTTTTTGCATGAGAAAATTATATTGAAGAGGGAAAGCAAGCAAGGAGGGTGGGAAAGACATGTGAAGAGAGGCTTCTACTCATAAAAGTTATCATGATAAGTGTGCAAGACAAATATTATCATTTAAGCAAAAAGAAATTCTTGAAAGGCTCGCACTTTTTCTTAGAGGAAGATTTAATTAGCAAACAACAAGAGGAGAGAAGAGAAGAAGTGGAAAAAATTAGAGCAGCGAGAAATGAAGGGAAAAGAGCATGGTTTTACAATGGTAAAGCAGTTATTGTAGTGTTTAGGCCTCATGACAAAGCAGGGCAGCAAGTTGTTAGTAAAGAAAAAATAGTTAATTCTATAATAGGGAAGAAAACAACAAGATCAACATGGATGAAAAGGGGTGAAGACTCAAGTTTGAGTCTTGTGTGTCAAACTGTGTAGCAATCAAATCCTACCCGGGTCTACCTAAGTCTAGTTTGTTGGAACTGTAGAGACTACCCTTGGAGGAGGGGACTTGGGATAGGGCCTATTGCAAAATGAAAAGACATAATTTGTTTCACAAAAACTCATGAATATGATTGATCCAAATGGAAAATGGCATCAACCCATGGTACTCATCCACCTATATTATTCATTGACCCATGGAATTTACCCATGGTATTATAAATGGCATATGCCCGTGGTATTGTAAAATCCACCCATGGTATTCATTTACCCATGGTATTGTAAATGGCATCTGCCCGTAGTATTGTAAAATCCACCCATGGTATTCATTCACCCATGGAATTGACCCGTGGTATTGTAACTGAAAAAAACTATAAGTAACAAGTCACATTTTGTAAAATGACAGATTGTCCGCCACAATGCAGCCTTTACAGTTCAAAGGCATGTAGCCACACATCTCTTCTCAGAAATAAGCTACCATCGCCCTAGCTGGTTTATTTTCATTATTATTTTAAATAAAAGTTTCTTTGTGGTTTTTTTATTGGGCGTTCTCCTTATTTTTCTTGTGGAAATTGCAAGTTTTTAGATCTTGGGGGTCTCTCCTCCCAAGATCCATTTCAATCTTTTAGATCTTGGGGGCCTCCCCTCAAGATCTGGATCAGTGGTATCAGAGCAGGTTATGATTCCATGGGAATGAGGGTTTGATGCATATTTCAGTTTCAAATTTTGCAGCAATATTCAACAAACTTCAGGCATGTGCTACAACCTCCACAGAGCACTTTCTTGGGTCAAGCAGGAAGAATTTTTCTTTTTTCATTTTTTTGCAGGATTTTTTTTGGGCGGCGACTTTGCAGATCAGATCTGAAACATTTGGTACAAAATTTACAAAAAATAAAATACCAGATCTGGATTCCTCTCGAAAAATCACCCAATTACAAAAAAAAAAAAAAGGGTCAAATCGGAGTCCGGATGTGGGAGATATCGCTGATTTAAAATCAGCTATTTTATCAGAATTTTTGTGACGGCGGAACTGTTGCAGCGCGAATCTAAGATCTCAGAGTGTCCAGATAAGGATTTCCAACTCATGGGAAGATGCAAAATGATCCTTCTGCTTCCAAAAACAGGTTATAATAAATATTCTGAGTTATATTGACTGAGTTATGTCCATTTTAATTCTGGAGCAGCATTCGAAGTGGGTTCCCATTGGAGACGTGCCCTCCCACCCCACTTTAGTAGGCACCTGCTTCACATTCATCAGTTTCAACATAGCAGCATTTGGCTTGGGTTATTTGGAGACGTGCCCTCCCACCCCAGGCTATGTAGACACCTGCTACTTCATCAGCAACCAACATCATGGTTATGGGTCAACTGCATAAAATCCTTGTCATCGAAGTCCATTTGCTAGGCCGCACACTGTCAGAATCACAGTTGGTCACAAGCATTACAGGGTATCTCTATCCTCGGATCTTCGTTTATCAGGGTTTTGGGTTAACCACATCAAACCCTTATCTTCAGTGGCTCTTCATATTCAACAAAGGCTTCGCAGGAGGGAACTTTACGCAATGGGGACCATTGCTTCTTAAGGAGGGAGGAATGATCCAAATGGAAAATGGCATCAACCCATGGTACTCATCCACCTATATTATTCATTGACCCATGGAATTTACCCATGGTATTATAAATGGCATATGCCCGTGGTATTGTAAAATCCGCCCATGGTATTCATTTACCCATGGAATTTACCCATGGTATTGTAAATGGCATCTGCCCGTAGTATTGTAAAATCCACCCATGGTATTCATTCACCCATAGAATTGACCCGTGGTATTGTAACTGAAAAAAACTATAAGTAACAAGTCACATTTTGTAAAAGGATAGATTGTCCGCCACAATGTAGCCTTTACAGTTCAAAGGCATGTAGCCACACATCTCTTCTCAGAGATAAGCTACCATCGCCCTAGCTGGTTTATTTTCATTATTTATTTAAATAAAAGTTTCTTTGTGGTTTTTTTTATTGGGCATTCTCCTTATTTTTCTTGTGGAAATCGCAAGTTTTTAGATCTTGGGGGTCTCTCCTCCCAAGATCCATTTCAATCTTTTAGATCTTGGGGGCCTCCCCTCAAGATCTGGATCAATGATGGTTGTAAAACTCCTATGTTTGGTGGTTATTCGAAATTAGCAATTCGGAACGAGGCAGCAGAAAATGGCAAAGGGTACGAAGGAATATTGGCTTTAGTGAAAGAAAAAGAAGGCCTTCACGTTCAATTAGTGAAAGAAGATACAAATAAACAATATTTATGGTTCAAAATAACAAAGAATAAAAACTACATAAGAATTGCAGCATGTTATTTTGCACCTCAAGTCTCGAAAACTTACAAAAATAAGGGGCTAGACAGCAAAGACCCATATGCAACTTTAAAGCAAGATATTGTTGCATATTTTCAGCAAGGAGAAGTTCTTTTAGTGGGAGATTTCAATGTTAGAACAACAAATCAACGAGCTAGTATTCTTTGTTGCAAAGAGGATCACAATCCTATCTAACTCATTGAAGAGGAGAATCCCCAATGGTTGAGATGTTCAAAAGATGACAAAGTTAACAATCATTTTGGAGAGGAGTTGCTCACATTGTGTGGTGCTTTCAACTTAATTATCTACAATGGTCTAAATGTTGAAAAATGTAACAAGGTTAGGTCATAAAATGTATTTGTAAAAATAATTTTTTTATTGTTACAATGATTTATTAAAGCATGGGTTTCATGCTTGGGTTATCATTTTATTAGTCAAATTCCCCAATGAGGACTCCTAGGATTAATAAAGAATCAATAGAGTCATTGTATATTTTATGAGACCCTTCTTGGGCTTTCGAACAATGTAAAAAGAATTATTTTTTAGTCAAAAATAAATTATGTAACCTCCACAGCAAGTCGGCCTCAAGGAAGGCAATTCGACCTCAAGGAAGGCTATATATACAAAGTAGTTCGACTTCATTTGGGCATCTCACTCTCTCAAGCATAGTTCGATCTTTGGAAGCTGGGAAGAAGTGTGAAGTTGAAGGAAGGGTCCAAAAGGAGTGCGAGTTTGGTCTAGGTGAAGGAGAAGAAGAAAATCGAAATTTTGGTGCCTCTCTCTCTCTCGTGTGGGTTGGTTTAGGAGATCGAAGTCTCCTAATCTAGGTCGAAGCTGTTGTCGATGCCAAAATATGTCAAGTCGAAGTTCTAGGGTCGAAGTGTTGCTATTGTTAGGTCGAAGGTGGGATCGAAGAAGGAGAGGTTGGCTTGGTGTGGAGGAGGTCTTTGTCTAGGTAGAAGAGTCTCAAGGAAAACTATTGAAGGAAGAGATTTTTTACTGGGTTTTCCCCTAGATAGGGGTTTTTCCCTCACAGAGTGCCTACATCTTGTGTCTTGTGTTTTTGTGATCTTCATGCACACATAATTTGGTAATTGCTTGATAAAAGATAATATAACAAATAAGTAAAAGAAGCCAACATAATTCACAAGTAAATTATCAATGATCATCAAATTTATGCTCGAAAATGAAAGTGCCCAAAACTTGTTGCAACTAGCGCCAAATCTAAGTGTCTGTCGTTCTGAATCCAACAATGTTCGTTTCACCTAAATTTGACACCGGGCCCGCTGACCGTTTTCCCAAACAAGCCAAAAATGGCAAAATTTGGGTTTTGACTATGTTTTTTGGGTTTTTGAGGACCAGTGACAAATTGCAACTTGGCCTCTCTCCATTGCTTGAAGTTGTGTTGGTTTTCAATTGGTGGATGTTGTGTATAGGGTGGACCAATAGCAGGGAGCCACATGGGCCAATGGGAGGCATCCACGTGGCCTCCCCACATAGGTCAAAATATTGGTTGAGGGTTAAGCCACACCATGGGAGTTGAACTCGTGACCTCCCACCAAGCAACCACAGGCCTAACCATTACACCGTAATATGTTCCTTGTAAAGTATAGAGGAGCACATTTATTTAAAGGGTATGTGGCGCATATTTGGGGAAAGGGGCCACTGAGCCCTAGCCCCCGACCACACCCCACACCATAGAACCATGGCAAAGGGAGCCTAGGGTTGGGGCTTATCCCTGGCCCACAGTCTCGGTGTCCACGAGAAACACCACAAGACCATGTTTCATTCCCCAACGCGAACAGTTCGAAGGGTAGAGGTAAGAGCCTTAGCCCAAGGTCATAACCGCTCTCATATGCCCGCAGTGGAGGTTAGCAAAGGTGCCAGCCTAGAGGCGCTAAGGGAAGGCCTCAGCCCAGGTTGTATGACCCTATGCGTGGATGCGAAAGGCGCTTGCGGAAGGCGGCAAAGAAGGGGAGCCAACCACAGGTCTCATGATGTTGGGTCCCTATAATACTAGTGATTACCCCATTACTATTGTAGTTATACCCCTTATTTATATTGTTGTGCCCCTATTACCCCCATATTGTTATTTCTGTGCCCATAGAATCCCTCTATTGTTATTTTTGTGGCTTTATATTATTATTAGGTCGGCTGGATTATATTGTGACTCCTTAGACTCCTATATATAGAAAGGAGATTTTGTCATTTGAATCATCCAAGAATTGTTCATTTATGTAATGTAAAGGAGGTTGCCCCTCGAAGAGGCTGAATTCTAAGGCGTTGATCTATATTTTCTATCTTTTCTTGAGCTGGTTTCATAACATTTGGTATCAGAGCTTTGGATTCTAGGGTTTCGCTGCTCCAAACAGGTCATCGTGGCATTTTCGCTATAACTTTTTTGCTGTGACATTTCAGAAGTCACAAAAAAAACCCATTTGAGAAGAAATCGCACTGAACCTTGGGTCCGAATTTCAGAGCTTTTCGCGTGATATTTGTGGAGATATGATCTGAGGAAGTTGGTCTTTTTGCAGACTCCTGAATTACATTCCAAACAGGTGACCTGGGGAAAATCGTCATAACTTTCTCTCTGGGGATCGGATTGAAATTTCGTAAGAAGGTACAGAAAGAGGACAGATTGTAGTTTTTTGTATATCTTTTTCAGATCCAAAGGTCAAAACAGTGACACGTGGCACTTCATACAAGTTCGCTCTTCTGGAAAGGTCTATAATCAGGTCATCCTGGGAGATTGTGCATAACTCTTCCTTGGAGAATCCAATTTGGGTCAGACTTGTGGCATTGGAAAGAGGACACAGAGGGCTACTGCAGGTCACAAATTCAGAACTAGATGATCGAAAGTACAGAGATACATCAGAGGCAATATTGAGCTCCTACAAAGTGAAAAAAGGTGTGTAGATTTTCTTAAATTTTTTATTAAGCTTGGTTTGAAAATTTATTTTGAAGGAATTCAAAGGGCATAGTAGAGCATTATTATCGGTAACTGATGCCCCGAGGAAAGAAAATGCAAACACCTAGTAAGGAACCTGAAAGCTCTAGCATGACTCATGAAGAAGAAGAAGAAATGCTATATGATATATCAAAATTACAAGAACAAGTGCAACGAGTGTCACTTGCACAAAAAGCAATGTAATCTAAAATGGATGGTTTAAGGAAAGATGTAGAAGCTAAGATGGATGGTTTAAAGAAAGGTGTAGAAGCTAAGATGGATGGCACGGAAGCTAAGGTGAGTGGCATGGACGCTAAAATTGATGGCATGGATGATAAGATGGAAGAATTGAAGATAAATATGAATAAGTTGCTACAAGAAATGGTCACTAAGGGTGAAAGGGTACTAAAGGAAACTCATGATGAGAACAAAAGAAATGTTAATCATGATTCCATAGACTCTAATGTTGGATCGAAGACTCACCATGT
Source organism: Pinus tabuliformis (assembly GCA_031772625.1). Classification (NCBI taxonomy): domain Eukaryota; kingdom Viridiplantae; phylum Streptophyta; class Pinopsida; order Pinales; family Pinaceae; genus Pinus; species Pinus tabuliformis. The sequence goes on from CM062819.1 coordinate 1,708,479,502, forward strand.
TCCAAAAATCGATATGAGGAAGTTTGATGGCAAGGATCCCGCCACATGGATATTACAGATGGAGCAATTCTTCGATCTCAATAATGTGCAAAACACACAAAAGGTACGTATGGCAACTGTATATTTGGAACCAAATCAGTTTGTATGGTATCAATGGCTTTGTTCTCGTAAACAATTTATCACTTGGGCAATTTTTACGGAAGAATTGATAGCACATTATGAGGATACAAAAAGCAACACTTTTTTTAGCCAATTGATAAGTCTCAAACAAAAGGGTTCAATAATGGAGCACATTGAGGAGTTCCAAAAATTGAACATAAGGGTAAAAGATATTCCAGAGGAGCATAGGATTGATGTGTTCATAGGGTCTTTAAAGGATAATATCCAACATGATGTTCGCCTTTGGGAACCTGATTCATTAGAGAAGGCATTCAGGTTAGCAAGAAAAATGGAAAGCAAAATTATGGCAACTAGGAAGCATACCACTCACAACTATAAAGACGGAAGTGTTGTTGCCCCTAGTCTTCCACAACCTACAAGGTTGACACCACAACAATTGGAAGAAAAAAGAGCAAAAGGGCTTTGTTACAATTGTGATAGCAAATACACAAAAGGTCATAAGTGTGCTGAGAAGAAATTATTCTACATAGATTGTGAAGAGGAAGAAGAAAAGGAGCAAGAAAGGTCAAAAGAAGAGGATATACTCCAGGAACAAAGCCTAGATGAAGAAAAAATAAATCCGACCATATCTTGTAATGCATTGGCGGGAATTACCACTCCTCAAACCATCAAGATAGAAGGACAAATCAAGAAGAAAAAGGTAATAGTGTTGATTGATTCAGGAAGCACCCACAATTTTATTCATTGTAGGGTAGCAAAAGAATTGAATTGCTTCCTATATCCAGCACCAGAGTGTCAAGTGATGATTGCAAATGGAGGAACAATAAATTGCTCTGGAAAGTGCCATAATATCAAGCTATCCATGGGAGAATATGTATTGACTAGCCCAATGCTTTCCATTCCAATGGGAGGTGCTGATGTTGTACTAGGAGTCCAATGGCTACAATCCTTGGGTACAATAGCTTTTAATTTTCAAGAACTTTTCATCAAATTTTCTACGGAAGGAAAGGAAGTTGAATTAAGGGGTATTGCAGGGAAACCAGGAAAGATAATCAGCTCTAATGGCATGACAAAGCTTCTAAAAAAGGAGCAAAGAGGTGTAATTGCACAATTATGTTCGCTAGATGTTTCCACATTGGAATCATCTATTTCTCCAGATCTCCAAAAAGTCCTGGACAATCATTCCAAGGTATTTGAGACTCCCAAAGGTCTCCCACCTATGCGTGATCATGATCATGCTATTCATCTGATTCCAGGAAGTGTTCCTCCAAACATCAGGCCGTACAGATATCCCTATGTCCAAAAAAGTGAAATTGAACGTATGGTTGCAGAAATGCTAGAGGCTGGTATAATTCAACCGAGTCAAAGTTCTTTCTCAGCTCCAGTAGTATTGGTGCACAAGAAGGATGGATCATGGCGCATGTGTCCGGATTATAGGGAGCTCAACAAGCTCACTATTAAAGATAAGTTCCCCATTCCTGTCATTGATGAATTACTGGATGAATTGCATGGATCAATTTACTTCACCAAGTTGGATCTTCGTTCGGGATATCATCAAATCAGAATGAAGATTGAAGACATTCCGAAAACGGCATTTAGAACTCATGAGGGTCATTATGAATTTTTGGTCATGCCTTTTGGCCTTACCAATGCACCTTCAACATTTCAAGGTTTGATGAATTCAATTTTCAAACCATTCCTTAGAAAATTTGTGTTAGTATTTTTTGATGATATACTAATCTACAGCAAGTCTTGGAAGGATCATGTTGAACATGTTGACAGGGTGCTACAACTATTGGAGGAGAAACAATTATATGCAAAAAGATCCAAATGTTTCTTTGGAGTCCAGGAGGTGGAATATTTGGGTCATATTGTATCTCATGAAGGAGTTAAGGTAGACCCTAGCAAAATTAAAGCCATTAAGGAATGGAAAATCCCCACATCCATAAAGCATCTGCGAGGATTTCTTGGGTTGACAGGGTATTATCGCAAGTTTGTTAAGAATTATGGGAGAATAGCAGCACCTCTAACAACATTATTGAAGAAAGATTCATTTTCATGGACTCCGGAAGCAACAAAGGCCTTTGAACATCTTAAAGAGGCAATGTGCCAAGCACCGGTCTTAGCTACACCGGACTTCACAAAAACCTTTATTGTGGAATGTGATGCTTCAGGAAATGGAATTGGTGTTGTTCTAATGCAAGATGAAAGACCCATTGCTTTTGAAAGTCGTCCAATCAAGGGAAAGTTTTTAAGCAAAGCTATTTATGAGAAGGAAATGTTGGCAATACTCCATGCACTTAAGAAATGGCGACCCTACCTAATGGGAAGACACTTCAAGGTAAAAACGGATCATGATAGCCTTAAATACTTTTTAGAACAAAGATTATCCTCTGAAGAGCAACAAAAGTGGGTCACAAAGATGTTGGGTTATGACTTTGAAATCATCTACAAAAAAGGGAAGCAAAATGTGGTGGCAGATGCACTCTCAAGAAAGGATGAGGATGTGGAAGCATTGTTGTGTGCCATTTCTATTATCCAACCAGATTGGATAAACGAAGCAAGGGAGGAATGGAAGAATGACGAAGAAGTGTGGGCACTTATTCGAAAGCTACAACAAGATTCCAGTACTTCTGATACATTTAGCTGGCAAAATGATTCGTTATGGTACAAAGATCGCTTATACCTCTGTAAGAATTCCCAGCTAAAACAAAAGATTCTTATGGAATTGCACACTTCTCCCTTAGGAGGGCACTCAGGATTTTTAAAAACTTACCACAGGGTTAAGAAGGAATTTTTTTGGGATGGCCTTAAATCAGATATTCAAAAGTTTGTGGCGGAATGTTTGGTTTGCCAACAAAATAAAGTTGAAACAATTAAGACACCGGGTCTATTACAACCTTTATCCATTCCAAGCCAACGTTGGGAGGAGGTTTCAATGGATTTTATCACAGGTTTACCCAAGTCTGAGGGAAAGAGTGTCATCATGGTGGTAGTTGACAGACTTACCAAGTATGCACACTTTTGTGCATTATCACATCCATTTAAAGCCAGTACAGTTTCTACTGCATTTATGGAAACAGTTCAAAAGCTACATGGAAACCCAAAGATTATTGTAAGTGACAGAGATCCCATTTTCACTGGAAATTTTTGGACAGAATTATTTTCTTGTCTTGGTACTCAGTTAGCTCATAGCTCATCTTATCATCCTCAATCTGATGGGCAAACTGAGATAGTAAACAAATGTTTGGAAGGATATCTTCGTTGCTTTGTATCTGATAAACAGACACAATGGGTCAAATGGTTGCCTCTGGCTGAATGGTGGTATAACACTTCCTTCCATACAGCAACAAAAATGACCCCATTTATGGCACTTTATGGGTATCAACCACCATCCATCACATCATATTTAAGAGAAAATTCTAAGGTTCAGGCAGTGGAACATCACATCGAACATCAACAACAAGTCCTCCAACTCTTAAAGGATAACCTCGTGTTGGCACAAAATAGAATGAAACAACAGGCAGATCAACATCGCAGTGAAAGAAGTTTTGATGTAGGTGATTGGGTATTCCTACGGCTACAACCATATAAGCAAATGTCCCTAAAGCAAGCTAAGAAGGATAATAAATTATCACCAAAGTATTATGGTCCGTACAAGGTGTTGCAAAAGATTGGTACTATGGCATACAAATTGGAGCTTCCTGCAGCTTCTCGATTGCACCCAGTTTTCCATGTTTCATGTTTAAAGAAGGTTATAGGCGACAAGCTCCCAATTCAAACAATATTGCCAGAACTTGACGAGGAAGGAAAAATTATATTGGAACCAGAAGCAGTCACAGAAACAAGAACTCGACAGCTACGAAATCGATCAATTTCAGAGTATCTTATCAAGTGGAAGAACTTATCCGCTGAAGATTCCACATGGGAGGATGAGAATTTTATGCAGAAGTATCCAGAACTACTCAAGCGTTGAGGACAACACTTTTTTGAAGGAGAGGGGCATGTTGGGTCCCTATAATACTAGTGATTACCCCATTACTATTGTAGTTATACCCCTTATTTATATTGTTGTGCCCCTATTACCCCCATATTGTTATTTCTGTGCCCATAGAATCCCTCTATTGTTATTTTTGTGGCTTTATATTATTATTAGGTCGGCTGGATTATATTGTGACTCCTTAGACTCCTATATATAGAAAGGAGGTTTTGTCATTTGAACCATTCAAGAATTGTTCATTTATGTAATGTAAAGGAGGTTGCCCCCTCGAAGAGGCTGAATTCTAAGGCGTTGATCTATATTTTCTATCTTTTCTTGAGCTGGTTCCATAACACATGAACTGCATGTGACCCCAGCGACAGAAGAAAAGGGCTCCGACGGGTTAGGTGGGCATTAAGGCCCAACCCATGGACCCATGGCGCAGTATGACCCTAAGCCCAACTTCTAAGGGGCTAGGTCAATGAGGGCGGAAATTAAGACCTAGTCTTCGGCCTTATCCATCCATATGGCCACAAATTTCGGTCTCGAGGCGTTAAGGACAATTTAATGGCCCAACAAATTGCACCTGTGGAGGGAGAATTTGTAGCTTAGTTAGCAATTTTCAGGGCGGAATTGTAGAATCGTTAGCCAAAAGGGCGAAATTGTAGGATGGTTAACGGTGAAGTTCATGGATGAGTTTGTAGCTCCTAACTTTTTGAGTTTTTCACCAATTTGAGCTCATAAGAGACTAGCTGGGGGTTGTTGGATGTTTTGAATCCATTGGTGACCTTTGTTTTATGTTTTGAGCACATCTAGATGGCCTTTTTGCAGGTTAGAGGCTAAGGGATGTATGGATCAAACGAGGATTGATAGCATTTTTTTAGGGTGTTGAGCATGAAGAAGACTTTGTAGGGGTTTCTTCATCTTCAAAATTCATTTGCAGCAGATGATACTTGCAGGGGTCAAGCATTGGACATTTTTCTCTATATGTCAAGATGAGGGAAGTTTGGATTATGTCCTTATTTTTGCATGTATGCTTTTTTTCATATGAGGTCTAGGGTCTTTGCATAAGACTCCTTGTATTGTTGTAGTTTACATGGTGATTGCAGGTTGTCATGGTGTTTTTATGTGAGAGTTCTCTAGAGGAGAACATTTTCTTGAAGGGGAAATAGCCACATGGTCATTAGCATACTCTATGTACTTCATTTTAACAGTAAAATATGAGTGATTTAGTCATGTTGACAAACCCAAAGATGTAGCCAGGAGGGGTGAACTCCGTCATCAAACCTTGTGTTGCTCTTCTCTATGCCTACATGAATTATACGTGTTATTTTCATTATGAATAACTTGCACATAAAAACTAATTCATGCTTGAAGGGACACTAAACAAACATGTTGCTTATGAAGACCCATTTTCATGCTTTCAAAGCGTCAACACAATCCTAGTTTTTGTTTCATTTGATTTTGGAAAGAGAGGCAGAAATCACCTATTCCACTTTCAGATTAGTTTGGTATCAGAGCACAAGTTGACCAAGTTGCAAGATGGGCAACAAAAAGAGTATCCAAGAGCTTGAAGAGCAAAATTTGGCTCTTCGAATGGAGAATATAGAGTTGAGAAGGATGTTGGAGATAGCTAAAGAGGAGAAGAGGCACATGCACTTTGTGTTGCAACAAGTGCTTGATGAGCAAGTTGCAGAAAGTGCTACTCCTGCACCAGCAAAAGAGACCTCTAAGATGAAGCCAGTATGTGCTCATGGTTCAAATAGTGGTTTTGGACCATATGTAGAAGATGATGCATGTGAGTTTTGCAAGCATCTCCAAGAAGCACACCCTATGGCAGTGGATAAGAGTGGATGGTTAGATTCATCTACAAGTTGGTCGTCATCGTCATCATCAAAAGCAGAAAGGATGCATGACAAGTTTAAAGAGGTAATCAGTATCTCAAGTACTACTCCTTCCATTCATTTGCATAATAACTCTTTTGCAGCAATGTACTTTTCATGTGCAAGCTTAGTTTGAGGACGTTAAAGCATATTCATTTTGCTTATGAATTCCAAGATGGAATCAAGTTTGTCTTCAACAATTTTTTACTTCAAGATGAAGTGTTTTGGAGACGTACAAAGATGATATTAAAGAGAATGTTCAGATTCCACTCATCAATATTTTGCTCCTGCAACAACAATAAGAATGTTGCCTCGATTCTTGACAGGGCAACAAGTCTTCATGAGGATGATAAGTGAGGTGCCTTGATTGGGGCTTGAAGGGCACCAATTGAAAATTTTGCAATTTGGTTTGATTTTTTGGGTATTTTTGAGTTTCAACCTCTTTATATGAACTAGGGAAGTAAACTTTTGGAGTCCAAAAGTTCCTAGTGGGGAGGAGCAATCAAGTGATCAAATTTATGCTCGAAAATGAAAGTGCACAAAACTTGTTGCAACTAGCGCCAAATCGAAGTGTCTGTCATTCTAAATCCAACAACGTTTGTTTCACCTCAATCTGACATCGAGAGCTCAAGTTATTGCTTGTTGACCGTTTTCCTAAATAGGGAAAAAAATGGCAAAACTTAGGTTTTGACTACTTTTTGGGTTTTTGAGGACCAGTGAAACACTGCCACTTGGCCTCTCTCCATTGGTCAAAGTTGTGCAGGTTTTCCATTGGTGGATGTTGTGTATTGGGTGGACCAATAACAGGGAGCCACGTGGGCCAATGGGAGGTAGCCATGTGGCCTCCCCACACAGGTTAAAAATATTGGTTAAGGGTTAAGCCACCCCACGACAATTGAACTCATGACCTCCCACCAAGCAACCATAGGCCTAACCATTACACCCCACTATGTTCCTTGTAAAGTATAGAGGAGCGCATTTATTTAAAGGGTATGTGGTGCATATTTGGGGAAAGGGGCCAGGGCTAAGCCCTAACTCCCAACCACACCCCACACCATAAGACCGTGGCAAAGGGAGCCTAGGGCTAGGGCTTAGCACCAACCCACAATCTCAACGTCCATGATAAACACCACAGGACCATGTTTCATTCCTCAGCGCGAACGGTTCAGAGGGCGGAGGTAAGGGCCTTCCCAAGGTCACAACCACTCTCATATGCCCACGACGGAGGTTAACAAAGGTGCCAAACCGAAGGAGCTAAGGGAAGGCCTCAGCCCAAGTCAAATGACCATTCACATGACCCTACGCGCAGATGCGGAAGGCGCCAAAGAAGGGGGGTCAGCCATAGGTCTCGTGGACTATGTGTGAACTTGGCGACAGAAGAAAATGGCTCCGATGGGTAGGGCGAGCGTTAAGGCCCAACTCATGGACCTGTGGCGCAATATGACCTGAAGCCTGACTTCTAAGGGGCTAGGCCAACAGGGGTAGGTGTTAAGGCCCAACCCTCGGCCTTATGTCTCCATATGGCCACAAATTTCGGCCCCAAGGCTGTTATGAAACCAGCTCAAGAAAAGATAGAAAATATAGATCAACGCCTTAGAATTCAGCCTCTTCGAGGGGGCAACCTCCTTTACATTACATAAATGAACAATTCTTGGATGATACAAATGAAAAGACCTCCTTTCTATATATAGGAGTCTAAGGGGTCATAACATAATCAGAGCCGACATAACAATAATAATATAAGGGCACAATAATAACAATAGTGGGCTTCTATGGGGCACAATAGTAACAATATGGGCACTACATGGGTACATCAATATAATAAGTGGGTTGTACTAATAACAATAAGGGGTTACACTAGTAGTATAGGGGACTAACATGCCCCTCTCCTTTAAAAAGCGTTGTCCTCAACGCTTGAGTAGTTCTTGATGCTTCTGTATAAAATTCTTGTCCTCCCATGTGGAATCTTCAGCGGATAAGTTCTTCCACTTGATGAGATACTCTGAAATTGATCGATTTCGTAGTTGTCGGGTTCTTGTTTTTGTGACTGCTCCAGGTTCCAATATGATTTTTCCTTCCTCTTCAATTTCTAGCAATATTGTTTGAATTGGGATCTTTTGCAACTTTTGAATAAGTGGCCATACTTCTTCGTCCTTCTTCCATTCATCCCTTGTTTCATTTATCCAATCTGGTTGGATAATAGAAATAGTACAAAACAATGCTTCCACATCCTCATCCTTGAAGACTCTTCCCATTTGATAAGGTCGCCATTTTTTAAGTGCATGTAGTATTGCCAACATTTCCTTCTCATAAATAACTTGCTTGAGATGTAGCAGTAAAAATACCCAATCACCTACATCAAAACATTTTTCACTACGATGTTGATCTACCTGTTGTTTCGTTTGATTTTGCACCGAAGTGGCGTTATCCTTTAAAAGTTGGAGAACTTGTTGTTGATGCTCGATGTGATCTTTCACTGCTTGAACCTTTTTCTTCTTGATATGTCCTTCTATCTCTAGAGTTTGAGGAGTGGCAATTTCTTCCAATCCTTTACAAGATATGGTCGGATTCATTTCTTGATGCTCGATGTGATCTTTCACTTCTTGAACATTTTTCTTCTTGATATGCCCTTCTATCTTGATAGTTTGAGGAGTGGTAATTTCGACCAATGAATTACAAGATATGGTTGGATTTATTTCTTCTTTCTCGATGTGATCTTTCACTTCTTGCACCTTTTTCTTCTTGATATGTCCTTCTATCTTGAGAGTTTGAGGAGCGGTAATTCTTGCCAATGCTTTACAAGATATGGTCTAGTTCATTTCTTCTTTCTCTGGGGTGGGGTCCTGGCATATATCCTCTTCTTTTGATGTTTCTTGATCCTTTTCTTCCTCCTCTTCATATTCTATGTAAAATAATTTATTCTCAACACACTTGTGACCTTTAGTGCATTTGCTATCACAATTGTAACAAAGCCCTTTTTCTCTTTTTCTTCCAATTGTTGTGGTGTAACCCTTGTAGGTTGTGGAAGGCTAGGAGAAACAACACTTCCATCTTTATAGTTGTGAGGGGTATGCTTCCTGGTTTCCATAATTTTGCTTTCCACTATGTCACAAATCCCTTTTATCATTTCCAATTGTTGTGGTGTTGCTCTAAAGAAGGTGTTGCTCTTTGTATCCTCATAATGTGCTACCATTTCCTCCGTGAAAATTGACCATGTAACAAGTTGTTTACGAGAACAAAGCCCTTCATACCATAAAAATTGATCCAGTTCTAAATATGAAGATGCAATACATACCTTTTGTAACAGTGGTACACCATGTAGATCAAAATATTGCTCCATCTGAAGTATCCAATTTACCAGATCCTTGCCATCAAACTTCCTCATCTTGCTTTTTCGTGATTTTAGGAGCTCGATCTTGAAACGACTGTAACTATGTAGTTTCAAATCTTTAAGTTCTGAAATTGCGACCTGTAGTAGCCCTCTGCATCCTCTTTCCAATGCCACTAGTCTGATCCAAATTGGATTCTCCAAGAAAGAGTTATGCACAATCTCCCAAGATGACCTGATTATAGACCTTTATAGAAGAGCAAACTTGTATGAAGTGCCACGTGTCACAGTTTCGACCTTTGGCACTGAAAAATAAATACAAGAAACTACAGTCCTTCCTCTTTCTGTACCTTCTTACAAAATTTCAATCCGATGCTCAGAGAGAAAGTTATGACGATTTCCCCCAGGTGACCTGTTTGGAATGTAATTCAGGAGTCTACAAAAAGACCAACTTACTCAAATCATATCTCCGCAAATATAGTGCGAAAAGCTCTGAAATTCGTACCTGAGGTTGAGTGCGATTTCTACTCAAATAAGTTTTTTTTTTTAGCTTTTGAAACGTCGTAGAAAAAAAGTTATAGCGAAAATTCCATGATCACCTATTTGGAGCAGCGAAACCCTAGAATCCAAAGCTCTCATACCAAATGTTATGAAACCAACTCAAGAAAAGATAGAAAAGATATATCAACACCTTAGAATTCAGCCTCTTCGAGGGGGAAACCTCCTTTACATTACATAAATGAACAATTCTTGGATGATACAAATGAAAGGACCTCCTTTCTATATATAGGAGTCTAAGGGGTCATAACATAATCAGAGCCGACATAACAATAATAATGTAAGGGCATAATAATGAAAATAGTGGGCTTCTATGGGGCACAATAGGAACAATATGGGCACTACATGGGTAAATCAATATAATAAGTGGGTTGTACTAATAACAATAAGGTGTGACACTAGTAGTATAGGGGCCTAACAAAGGCATTAGAGGACAATTTAATGACCTAACAAATTGCACATGCAAAGGGCGATTTTGTCGCTCAGTTTGCGATTTTCAGGGTGGAATTGTAGAATCGTTAGCCAGATGGGCGAAATTGTAGGATGGTTAATAGTGAAGTGCATGGATGAGCTTGTAGCTCATAACTTTTTGAGTTTTCCACCAATTTAAGCTCAGAAACATGCTACCTTAGGGTTTTGGATGCTATGAATCCATTGGTGACCTTTGTTTTATGTTTTGAGCACATCTAGATGGCCTTTTGCAGGTTGGATGCTAAGGGATGTATGGATCAAACAAGGATTGGTAGCATTTTCTAAGGGTGTTGAGCATGAAGAAGACCTTGTAGGGGTTTCTTCACCTTCAGAATTAATTTGCAGCAACTAATACTTGCAGGGATCAGCTCTTGGACTGTAACAACCCTCGTTAAAAACTAATGTAAAAATATATAAGGCCACGGTGATGGGACACGTATTCCACGTTGAATGGTGGGCAGGACATCCTAGTGGGTGTTCATTTGGTTGTTTATAGCTAAGGAAATTGGCAAAGGAAATGGTTAAGGCATTAAAGAGGCAAAAAGATATTTTGGCACATTTATTTATGAAAATAATATAAATTAGGAGAAAAGGAAGGTGAAATGTCATAGGTTGCATCTGAGGAGGAAATTGAAGGAAAATAATGGAAATTAAGAAAATAGAGGCCTCATTAATGAAAAGGCTTCTAAGGATCAGTGGGCAGGACTTCGTCAGTTTAATTTTGGAGCTCTCTCATTATTCTCTCTCTCTCTCGTACTCTTAGATACTTAGAGTTTTCTTGGAGCACTCTTGGAGGGTATGGCATATTTGGATTCTTAGAGCAAGAAGGCAAAGGAAGAGAAGGAAAGCGCAAGAGGCCATTGAGGTCAGCAGTTACACAATATTTTATTGCATGTACCGAGTTGCATGTATGATTTATTCCCTAGTTTTGGCATGCATGGCACATGCATGTGGTTTCTTTGTTATGATTTGTCATTGGCATGGAGGATTGTCGAGATTGACAATGGGTTGCCTAGCCTTGCCATTTCCTGGATAACCATGGTGATTGTGAGTTTACTTTCATTACTTTGTTTTGGTTAGTTCTTGTGTTTCCTTAGCTTGGGTTGAGCTATTAGTTCATGGAAGCCTTGGTTGGACAAACGCTCTGGAGCTCTGTAACAGCTTGGGTTGAGTTACTAGTCTCGTAGTTGGTTGGACAAATGCTTTGGAGCTCTGGAACAACTTAGGTTGAGTTATTAGTCCTGGAGCCTTGGTTGGAGAAATGCTCTGGAGCCCCGTAAAAGTTGTGGGTTGAGTTACTAGTCCTGGAGCCTTGGTTGGACAAACGCTCTGGAGCCCAGCAACAGCTGTGGGTTGAGTTACTAATCCTAGGAGCCGGGTTGGAACAAACACTCTAGAGCCCTAAAATATTGGGATAGAGACTGATCTGATGATGGTTTTGTGATGTCTGATTGTGAGGTGGAACCACTATTTGATTGGTTGAGGTGGATGGCCTTTGGAATCCCTAGATGAGTTTTGATTGATGTGTTCTATGAGATCCCACATTCATGCTTGGAATATGGCACATGGGTGAATGACTAAAGAGATATTTGGCTCAATCATTCTATGATCGGTTAGAACGTGCAAGTCCCATCCCGGGTTTGGATTTTGCATCATTAATGAAAGGTTATTTCTCCTTGTATCTTTATGAGCATTATGATGGATTATATCTGGTTTATATGACTGTGATTTCATTGGTATTTATGTCCCTATTATGTTGGTTATTTACATGTTTTATGACAACAACCATGAGTGGCTCTCATCATGTTCTTACTTGTTATGGAATGATCAATGTATCTGTGACCTAATTGATGAAATGGCAGTTAATGTGATAAGGAGACAATGCTTCATAGCGAATCGCAAATAAGTATGAGACCCAGGTGCACAAATTTGTTATTTACACATGTAGGTTACATGTTGATGATATGTTTGATGAAATGCCTGCCATGGCTAGTAGGTGTCTAATTAAGGTCTGGTTGAGTTATTTGCTTTTGCTTCATTGTTTCCCTATACTTTACTTGATTTCAAGCTTTCATTCCATTTTGGGCAGTGGCATGGGCTTTCGGCCTGAAAAAGTAGCTTAAATCCTGGGGTCGCTGGCACAAAACTGGCAAGTTTGGTCCACAGTCGCTCACATGCAGGCCTATGAGAGCAACTTTGGGTCTTTGGTCACTCCCTTGCCCATAGCATGAGAGCGACTATGGCCCAAGAGACCTAAAACAACAGTGGGACCCAGGGACAGGTTGTCTGAGTGGATGACTTGTCTTCTGAGGGTTCTGTTAATGATGTTGGATGTTTGTATGGTGTGTTTCCATCGGTTCCACTTCCTTAATGTGACTTAGGAGGTAGAATCATATCATAGTGGCCTCTTGCTGCATGTTTGCCCCAGTTGTCGGTTGCTTGGGTAGATGTGGGAGGAGGGTGTTACAGAGTGGTATCAGAGTGTGGTTGCACTCTCCTTGGGTTGTGTGTTGATCATGCTTTCATGTTGGTTGCATATGTGTTCCTTATGCATGTAGTCCATGTTCTTATTGCATTTGCATGGTGTTGATCATGGTTGTAGTGATCTCGCCATGTGAAGGTTGAAGGTGTGGTCGTGGAGTATGTCTTCATGTTTGTATGGTTGATTATGCATTGTTCGCACGTCAATGTTCACATGTTATCAAGTGCACATGAGGTGGTTGTTATTGTCATGCATGAGGTCATTATTTGTGTAGTTGAATATGGTTATGCCTTGATGGCTGGACTATAGCTAGAATGGTGTGTATATGGTTTGGTACTCATTTGTTATATGTCTATATACAATTGTTATGCATGTATGGTCTTGGTTATAGTTTGAATAGTAGGTAAAACATACCTTGTGAAGTCATTATATGCAAGTTAGGTCATCATAATGTTGTTGGTAGTTATTATGCCAATGTGTTGAATGAAGTAAAGCAGGAGATGCAAATCATCAAAGTGAAGTTGCAGCATTAGACCTCGAGGTGAGAGCATGTCATCATACAAGTTTGTATGTTGGGCATGTAGGTATGTAGGTTAAGGATTGTTATATGCATCAGGGTTATATATATTAGGTTTATGTACACGTCTTTTGATGTTATGGTTACATTCATGATAGATGTTAGTTGATTAGTGTAGTTATATGCACATGTGTCAGATAGTCAAGAATGGTAGTAACTTGTGGTTGTATGCATTGCTATTTTTGTTTTATGTTAGATAACTTGATGATTATGTTATATGATAAGTTATTTACGAGAACAAAACCCTTCATACCGTAAAAATTGATCCAGTTCTAAATATGAAGATGCAATACATACCTTTTGTAACAGTGGTACACCACGTAGATCAAAATATTGCTCCATCTGAAGTATCCAATTTACCAGATCCTTGCCATCAAACTTCCTCATCTTGCTTTTTCTTGATTTTAGGAGCTCGATCTTGAAACGACTGTAACTATGTACTTTCAGATCTTTAAGTTCTGAAATTGCGACCTGTAGTAGCCCTCTGCATCCTCTTTCCAATGCCACTAGTCTGATCCAAATTGGATTCTCCAAGAAAGAGTTATGCACAATCTCCCAAGATGACCTGATTATAGACCTTTCTAGAAGAGCAAACTTGTATGAAGTGCCACATGTCACTATTTCGACCTTTGGCACTGAAAAATAAATACAAGAAACTGCAGTCCTTCCTCTTTCTGTACCTTCTTACAAAATTTCAATCCGATGCTCAGAGAGAAAGTTATGACGATTTTCCCCAGGTCACCTGTTTGGAATGTAATTCAGGAGTTTGCAAAAAGACCAACTTCCTCAAATCATATCTCCGCAAATATAGTGCGAAAAGCTCTGAAATTCAGACCCGAGGTTCAGCGCGATTTCTTCTCAAATGGGTTCTTTTTTTAGCTTTTGAAACGTCGTAGAAAAAAAAGTTATAGCGAAAATTCCACGATCACCTATTTGGAGCAGCGAAACCCTAGAATCCAAAGCTCTGATACCAAATGTTATGAAACCAGCTCAAGAAAAGATAGAAAAGATAGATCAACGCCTTAGAATTCAGTATCTTCGAGGGGGCAACCTCCTTTACATTACATAAATGAATAATTCTTGGATGATACAAATGAAAAGACCTCCTTTCTATACGTAGGAGTCTAAGGGGTCATAACATAATCAGAGCCGACATAACAATAATAATGTAAGGGCACAATAATAACAATAGTGGGCTTCTATGGGGCACAATAGTAACAATATGTGCACTAAATGGGTACATCAATATAATAAGTGGGTTGTACTAATAACAATAAGGGGTTACACTAGTAGTATAGGGGCCTAACAAAGGCATTAGAGGACAATTTAATGACCTAACAAATTGCACATGCAGAGGGCGAGTTTGTCGCTCAGTTTGTGATTTTCGGGGCAGAATTGTAGAATCGTTAGCCAGATGGGCGAAATTGTAGGATGGTTAATAATGAAGTGCATGGATGAGCTTGTAGCTCATAACTTTTTGAGTTTTCCACCAATTTAAGCTCAGAAACATGCTACCTTGGGGTTTTTGGATGCTATGAATCCATTGGTGACCTTTGTTTTATGTTTTGAGCACATCTAGATGGCCTTTTGCAGGTTGGATGCTAAGGGATGTATGGATCAAACAAGGATTGGTAGCATTTTCTAAGGGTGTTGAGCATGAAGAAGACCTTGTAGGGGTTTCTTCACCTTCAGAATTAATTTGCAGCAACTAATACTTGTAGGGATCAGCTCTTGGACTGTAACAACCCTGGTTAAAAACTCATGTAAAAATATATAAGGCCACGGTGATGGGACACGTATTCCACGTTGAATGGTGGGCAGGACATCCTAGTGGGCGTTCATTTGGTTGTTTATAGCTAAGGAAATTGGCAAAGGAAATGGTTAAGGCATTAAAGAGGCAAAAAGATATTTTGGCACATTTATTTATGAAAATAATATAAATTAGGAGAAAAGGAAGGTGAAATGTCATAGGTTGCATGTGAGGAGGAAATTGAAGGAAAATAATGGAAATTAAGAAAATAGAGGCCTCATTAATGAAAAGGCTTCTAAGGATCAGTGGGCAGGACTTGGTCAGTTTAATTTTGGAGCTCTCTCATTATTCTCTCTCTCTCTCTCGTACTCTTAGATACTTAGAGTTTTCTTGGAGCACTCTTGGAGGGTGTGGCATATTTGGATTCTTAGAGCAAGAAGGCAAAGGAAGAGAAGGAAAGCGCAAGAGGCCATCGAGGTCAGCAGTTACACAATATTTTATTGCATGTACCGAGTTGCATGTATGATTTATTCCCTAGTTTTGGCATGCATGTGGTTTCTTTGTTATGATTTGTCATTAGCATGGAGGATTGTCGAGATTGACAATGGGTTGCCTAGCCTTGCCATTTCCTGGATAGCCATGGTGATTGTGAGTTTACTTTCATTGCTTTGTTTTGGTTAGTTCTTGTGTTTCCTTAGCTTGGGTTGAGCTATTAGTTCATGGAAGCCTTGGTTGGACAAACACTCTGGAGCTCTGTAACGGCTTGGGTTGAGTTACTAGTCTCGTAGTTGGTTGGACAAATTCTTTGGAGCTCTGGAACAACTTAGGTTGAGCTATTAGTCCTGGAGCCTTGGTTGGAGAAATGCTCTGGAGCCCCGTAAAAGTTGTGGGTTGAGTTACTAGTCCTGGAGCCTTGGTTGGACAAACGCTCTGGAGCCCAGCAACAGCCGTGGGTTGAGTTACTAATCCTGGGAGCGGGGTTGGAACAAACACTCTAGAGCCCTAAAAGATTGGGATAGAGACTGATCTGATGATGGTTTTGTGATGTCTGATTGTGAGGTGGAACCACTATTTGATTGGTTGAGGTGGATGGCCTTTGGAATCCCTAGATGAGTTTTGATTGATGTGTTCTATGGGATCCCACATTCATGCTTGGAATATGGCACATGGGTGAATGACTAAAGAGATATTTGGCTCAATCATTCTACGATCGGGTAGAACGTGGAAATCCTATCCCGGGTTTGGATTTTGCATCATTAATGAAAGGTTATTTCTCCTTGTATCTTTATGAGCATTATGATGGATTATATCTGGTTTATATGACTGTGATTTCATTGGTATTTATGTCCCTATTATGTTGGTTATTTACATGTTTTATGACAACAACCATGAGTGGCTCTCATCATGTTCTTACTTGTTATGGAACGATCAATGTATCTATGACCTAATTGATGAAATGGCAATTAATGTGATAAGGAGGCAATGCTTCATAGCGAATCACAGATAAGTATGAGACCCATGTGCACAAATTTGTTATTTACACATGTAGGTTACATGTTGATGATATGTTTGATGAAATGCCTGCCATGGCTAGTAGGTGTCTAGTTAAGGTCTGGTTGAGTTATTTGCTTTTGCTTCATTGTTTCCCTGTACTTTACTTGATTTCAAGCTTTCATTCCATTTTGGGCAGTGGCGTGGGCTTTCGGCCTGAAAAAGTAGCTTAAATCTTGGGGTCGCTAGCACAAAATTGGCAAGTTTGTTCCACAGTCGCTCGCATGCAGGTCTATGAGAGCAACTTTGGGTCTTTGGTCGCTCCCTTGCCCATAGCATGAGAGCGACTGTGGCCCAAGAGACCTAAAACAACAGTGGGACCCAGGGACAGGTTGTCTGAGTGGATGACTTGTCTTTTGAGGGTTCTGTTAATGATGTTGGATGTTTGTATAGTGTGTTTCCATCGGTTCCACTTCCTTAATGTGACTTAGGAGGTAGAATCATATCATAGTGGCCTCTCGCTGCATGTTTGCCCCAGTTGTCGGTTGCTTGGGTAGATGTAGGAGGAGGGTGTTACAGAGTGGTATCAGAGTGTGGTTGCACTCTCCTTGGGTTGTGTATTGATCATGCTTTCATGTTGGTTGCATATGTGTTCCTTATGCATGTCGTCCATGTTCTTATTGCATTTGCATGGTGTTGATCATGGTTGTAGTGATCTCGCCATGTGAAGGTTGAAGGTGTGGTCATGGAGTATGTCTTCATGTGTGTATGGTTGATTATGCATTGTTCGCACGTCAGTGTTCACATGTTATCAAGTGCATGTGGGGTGGTTGTTATTGTCATGCATGAGGTCATTATTTGTGTAGTTGAATATGGTTATGCCTTGATGGCTGGACTATAGCTAGAATGGTGTGTATATGGTTTGGTACTCATTTGTTATATGTCTATATACAATTGTTATGCATGTATGGTCTTGGTTATAGTTTGAATAGTAGGTAAAACATACCTTGTGAATTCATTGTATGCAATTTAGGTCATCATGATGTTGTTGGTTGTTATGATGCCAATGTGTTGAATGAAGTAAAGCAGGAGATGCAAATCATCAAAGTGAAGTTGCAACATTAGACCTCGAGGCGAGAGCATGTCATCATACAAGTTTGTATGTTGGGCATGTAGGTATGTAGGTTAAGGATTGTTATATGCATCAGGGTTATATACATTAGGTTTATGTACACGTCTTTTGATGTTATGGTTACATTCATGATAGATGTTAGTTGATTAGTGTAGTTATATGCACATGTGTCAGATAGTCAAGAATGGTAGTAACTTGTGGTTGTATGCATTGCTATTTTTGTTTTATGTTAGATAACTTGATGATTATGTTATATGATATGTTGTTGATGATTTGTTGTTGCTATATGACAGTTAACTTGATGATTATGGTTATTTCATTGAGATCTAGATGTTGTAATTTGGATTGGTCATATGCGTGATAGTTATGTTCATTGCATTGAAGATCTTAATGTTATATGTATTTCGTTAACCTGGTTTGACCTATGCAGATGGTTATGGTTGCGATATTCAGGTATGAGCCAACATATTTGTGATATAATGTCATACTAATCTAGATTGATTGTACATATGTGATTGTTATGCATGAACGACAAATGCTTGTGAGCTTATGACGTGGACATGTTAGTTAGTTATTGTTATGGATATCATGATTTATGTTTGAGTTGATATGTTGTGAAGTTGTATTGTGCTAACCTAGCTTTATTGTGTAGACAAGATAGCCTCCCCTGATATACATTAAGGTATGAGTTCGCTTATGTCATATATTTGTTACTTGATTGTTTGATTATGTCATCTATTTGGTGTTCGAATGTTTGGTGTTTATTACGTCGTCTGGCTGATTCATTTAACATGGTATGTTTGCAAGTTGGTTGAATGTTTGATGAATTGCATAATATGAGTATGTGTTCCAATGGTCTTGCTTTAAGATGGTTTTACTAACACATATGTGTTGAGACAATTGATATGTACTTGAGTATAGTAGGTGACAGTTGTAGCATTATGTCTAATGAATATGAGTTGACTATGGATTATGACATGATTGTTAGTCTTGGTATAGATTTATTTTAAATTGATAGATATGATTGTCTTGATGTTTGGAACATGTGGTTAACATGTGTGAACAGTTGCAGGAAACATGCTTGGTATTAGTGTGGCAAGGTAATAAGTGATTTTCCTATATAACTAACAGTTGAGTGATGTGATGTACATAGTAAGACTCAATTGCAACAAGATAAATGGTAAAAGAAAGGACTAGGGTAATAATTCCTTTGGTTATGTTTGGAAACCCTAATTCCAAACAAATGAGTGCTTTGCATACAGGAAGTCTTATTAACCTTAATCTTGTCTGACATTATGTGGATACATGCTATATTCATGAACATGCACTTGACAGGAATATTAGCTAGTCTTTGGTTACAGGTGGATCTGTCAAAGGATTGGAGTCCCTTGAGAGATGGAGTAGATTTGTTCAGTTGCAAGCAATGTGCTTGGCACAACAAGATGAGGTAAATGGTGTATTGTTATGTTTATTTATGCACTAACAATTATGTGTTAATGACAACATGATGTAGGGAGTTGCATGGCAAGAGAGGTTGCCATGAAATCTCGAAGAAGGCTCAGGTCGAGCTTTCCTTGGGAACCATGGGGATTGAGTCATGGTGTTTGTTGTTAGTCTTGTGCTTTTGGTCTTTTTGCGATGGTTGCGCTTGATTTGTGGTTTTGCGTGTGACTGATGCATAGTTATTCCACTTTGTTCGTGGTGTCATATTGTTAATTGCTTTGCCATGGTTTTCTCTTGTTTTCTTCTTGATTGTTTCTAGTATTGCCTTTTATGTTTTGAGTCTTGGGAATTGGTTGGGAAAGAGGAAAGTTAATGGAGATCAGGTAGAGTTGTGTGGTGCCCAAGAGATGATGTAAGACCTGGATGAAGCTCGGTGCATGACTAAAAGCAGCAGAAAGGAAGACTATGACAGTTGGTTGGACTGGTTGGGTCCATTGTGGTAAATGGACGATGATACAATAGTCATGGGAAAGGTAATCAAGAAAAGGTAAAGTAAATGGATTTGAGGTGTCAGATGCCTTGGCTATGTTGGGACTATTGTTCTCAATATTGCACATGTGTTGCATGAATAAAGGAAGTTCTCTTAACCTTGACCTTATAATATCTGGCAATTTTGTTGTGATCATGATTATGTTGATGTTTATATATGTATACATGTAGGCGTGTATGTATGTCATGTCTGACAGGGTGATCATGAATCATGATTATTTTATGCTAATGTTTATATGTACATATGTATGTATGTATGACGTTGACTGACGAGATCATTATTATTTTAGGATGTATGTATGTGTACATGTATCTATGTCACTGTCTGATAGGGTCATCAGGAATCATTCTTGTGGAGGAATGATTGCTTACACAGGCAAATGACATGAAGAGGTTCCTGGTCTATGAGGAATCAAGTGGGAAGAGTAGTCATGACAAACATATGAGGTCAATATCATGTGAATATGAATTTATATTGTATGCTTGTATTATGCCTATGCTTATGTTATGGACAGGTTATACCGAGGGATACATTAGCAAAGTGAAAGCAATGTGGTCTGCAGCATGTTGGGACAAGCATGGATAAGACACTGGAAGCAAGGTTGCTTGGTAAAGAGTCAGTGTGGTTTTGGATGTGTGGTACGATTGTTGTGCATATGTCGTATATGTTGTACTTGTTGCACCGATGATGTTGTGTGTATGCGTTGTGGTGTATATTTAATGTGTGTGCATGTTGATTATGTAATGTTATGTACATGGTGTAGTGCAGATATTGTTGTACGAATGTTGCATATTGAGTGCGGGGTATAGATGGTTCTATGTACATGTTGGATATATGGTGTTGTGTACATATTGTACTATGTGCATGATGGATATGCAGTATTGTATGCATATGGTGCTCTGCACGTGTTGGATATGCGTTGTTGTGTATAGATGATGTTATGTACATGTTGAATATGCAGTGCTATGTACATGTGGTGTTGCATGCATGTTGTACATGTGGTTCTATGTACATATGGCGTGGTGTGCATGATCGTACAAGTGATGTTGTGTGCATGTGGTGTTGTGTACATGTTGTACAAGTGGTGTTATGTGCATGTGGTGTTGTGTACATGTCGTGCATGTGGTGTTGTGTAAGTGGTGTTGCGTACATGTTGAGCATGTGGTACTATGTACATGTGGTATTTTGTACACGTTATACAAGTGGTGTAGTGTACATGTGGTGTTTTGTACATGTTGTGCAGGTGGTGCCATGTACATGTGATGTTGTGCACACGTTGTGCAGGTAGTGCTTAGTACATGTGGTACTGGTGTACATGTGGAATTGAGTGCATGTCGTACATGTTGTGTTGTGTACATGCGGTACTATGTATGTGCATTGTGTAGTCGTCGTATCGTGACATGTGTATTCATTGTGTTGTACTTTGTTTGGGTACATGTATTGTGTGGCATTGTACATCATGTATAGATGTATGAGTTGTGTTGTATATTGGGTGTATGTGTATGCATTTTGTGGTGTCGCACGTTATGTGCAAAATGAATGTCTTCTGATGTACATTTTTCATGTATACGTACATACACTAGGTGTAAGCGTATGTGTTGTATGTCAGGTATAGGTGCATGCTTTGCATGGTGTTGTATGGCCTGTGTGGTTGTATGTGTGTGATGCACACTATGCATATGTGCACCTAGTGGAGGAGAAGGCACTAGGTGTTTGCTGGGTGTGGCAACCGATCTGGTGTGTGTGTACGAAATAAGAACAAAGGCAAAAGTAAGGATCGATGAAGGATAAGTATCGATATTTTATTTCAGCTTTATGATACATGTGATCTATGACTCTGGTATATGATGATTATATGTGATTTATTATTCTGCTTTATGATGGTTACATGTGATTTATGATTTTGATGGTTATGTTTTGAGCTAACCTAATGTGATATTTTTATACATGTTTTGGTCAAATATGCTAGTTTGCCTTGGTGTGACAGGAACATAACATGATAGCGATTGTACCTTATGGATGAACTACCAATGAGGTATGATATGAATTTATTTCAATTTATTTTAAATCTAATGGAAGTTATGTGCTTGGTACAAGAATGCATAAACATGCTCGATTGGGTGGTTGAAATCGACTGCAAGAATTAGCAGCAATAGAAAAAGAAATTGGAACGTGAAGTAGTATGTTGGTAGAGTACTTCAGGAGCAGGGCCATTGTGGGACACTCATACCTAATAGTGTCCATTTATTTCCATGAGCATGCTACAACCGGTATGATGGTTTTGAGGCAGGTATATGCCCTGGTTTTTGTATGTTCCGATGTGAGGAAGCCTTGCCAAGGGATGGACTTCCCGATATGGGGGTGCCAACGAAACTTGGAAGGTGAGTGACTACACGGAAGGGGTGACTGGATTCTCGAGGGACTGTGTAGCAGAGAAGGGAAGGTCACAAATGGATTTTTTTTGGTCATTAGCATTGCCATATGGAATTAGATGCATATTGGGAGTGTGCCCTAGAATAATGAGTCGGTAATTGTTCATTGAGAGGACAAGTGGTGCGAGATTATAACGCTGGACGTTGGATGAATATCTGACTTTGCAATGGATTCTAGACTTCCTGGGAAGGAGGTGAATCCTGGTATTACTTGAGGGTGGAGATGTGAACCTCTGGATTCCCTTATTGCAGATGTGGGCATCGTATCTTTTTATTTGCTCATTGAGCAAATGTGTATATGCGTATATTGTTGTAAATATTGTATCGAGCTAGATTTATAAAGCTCCATAGACAATATGATTATTTGCTAGTTGAAGCAAATGTGTATGTGCAAATGTGGTTATTGTAAATATTGTAATGATCTGTGTTATAAAGATCCACAATCCATATGTCTTGTTTCAGCAGGTTGTTGAGGCATATGTGTGATTGGACACCGAAGACGGTGTTCCCCCAAGGGGGAGGGTTATGTAACAACCTTGGTTAAAAACGCATGTAAAAATATATAAGGCCACGGTGATGGGACACATATTCCAAGCTGAATGATGGGAAATACATCCTAGTGGGTGTTCATTTGGTTGTTTATGGATAAGGAAATTGGCAAAGGCAATGCCTAAGGCATTAAAGAGGCAAAAAGGTATTTTGGCACATTTATTTATGAAAATAATGGAAATTAGGAGAAAAGGAAGATGAAAGGTCATAGGTTGCATGTGAGAAGGAAATTGAAGGAAAATAATGGAAAATGAAGAAAATAGAGGCCTCATTAATAAAAAGGCTTTTGAGGATCAGTGGGCAGGACTTAGTCAGTTCAGTTTTGGAGCTATCTCATTATTCTTTCTCTCTCTCTCTCATACTCTTGGATACTTAGAGTTTTCTTAGAGCACTCTTGGAGGGTGTGGCATATTTGGATTCTTGGAGCAAGAAGGCAAAGGAAGAGAAGGAAAGTGTAAGAGGGCATCGAGATCAGTAGTTACATCATATTTTCTTGCAGGTACCGAGTTGCATGTATGATTTCTTCCCTAGTTTTGGTGTGCATGGCACATGCATGTGGTTTCTTGGTTGTGATCTATCATTGGCATGGAGGATTGCCGTGATTGACAGTGGATTGCCTAGCCTTGTCATTTCCTGGATAGCCATGGTTATTGTGGGTTTACTTTCATTGCTTTGTTTTGGTTGGTTCTCATGTTTCCTTAGCTTGGGTTGAGCTATTAGTTCCTGGAAGCCTTGGTTGGACAAATGCTTTAGAGCCATGTAATGGCTTGGGTTGAGTTACTAGTCCCGTAGCCTTGGTTGGACAAACACTTTGGAGCCTTGGAATAACTTGGGTTGAGTTATTAATTGTGGAGCCTTGGAATAACTTGGGTTGAGTTATTAATTGTGGAGCCTTGGTTGGACAAACGCTCTGGAGCCCTTGGTGGGTTGAGTTACTAGTCTCGTAGCCTTGGTTGGACAAACGCTCTAGAGCCTGGTAAAAGTTATGGGTTGAGTTACTAGTCCTGGAGGCTTGGTTGGAAAAACGCTTTGGAGACCAGCAACAGCTTTGGGTTGAGTTACTAGTCCTGGGAGCTGGGTTGGAACAAACACTCTAGAGCCTTGAAAGGTTGGGATAGAGATCGATTTGATGATGGTTTTGTGATGTCTGACCGTGAGGTGGAATCACTATTTGATGGGTTGAGGTGGATGGCCTCTGGAAGCCCTGGATGAGTTTTGATTGATGTGTTCTATGAGATCCCACATTCATGCTTGGAATATGGCACGGGGGTGAATGGCTGAAGAGATATTTGGCTCAACCATTCTATGGTCGGGTGGAACGTGGAAGTCCCATCCCGGGTTTGGATTTTGCATCATTAATGAAAGGTTATTTCTCCTTGTATCTCTATGAGCATTATGATGGATTATATGTGGTTTATATGGTTGTGATTTCATTGGTATTTATGTCCCTATTATGTTGGTTATTTACATGTTTTATGACAACAACCATGAGTGGCTCTCATCATGTTCTTACTTCTTATGGAATGATCAGTGTATCTATGACCTAATGGTTGAAATGTAGCGAATGTGACAAGGAGACAATGCCTCATAGAGAATCTTAGATAAGTATGAGACCCCCATGCTCAGATATGGTATTTACACCTGTAGGTTACATGTTGATGATATGTTTGATGAAATGCATGTCATGACTAGTAGGGGTCTCGTTAAGGATTGGTTGTGTTATCTCAAAATCAGGCCCTGGAAGGCTGCAGACCAGGAAGACTTCAAGTAACTGTTTCAAACCAATCTTTTAGCTAAGGCTTAGCCTCCTTAGCCTGAGAGGGCTCTCTCAAAGGATTAAAGGTTTTTGATTATGATCAAGATGGCTAACTCTTGTGAAACAAAGAAAAATGAAAATGGTGGAAACACAACTAACAAGTATCCATTGGGCTTATGGAGTCACATAAGATTCAATATTAACAGTAGGGTTGGATTTGCATAAAAGTCAAGGCATTCAGATTTCAACATATGTGGAACACACCAAACACATAGAAGGCAGTTTATGAGTATATGAAGGAAATTAGAACACTGTAAGCGATTTCTAAGTAATCAAATACTCATAACACTGTAGATAACATGAAAAGACAGCAAAAGAAACTCATACATTGAACTCTCTATGATTCTTGAGAAGCATAAGCCAGTACTGTATTACCAAAAAACAGAGTCTTTACATAAGCCAAATATCAGAGCTTTTTTTTCATAAATTTCCAACCCTCTTTGCATTGCTCTTTCTCCTATATATAGAGCTCTTTTACCTAACTAAGATTCCTCCTCAAGCATGAGGGGAACTCGAAATCTACTTCTAATGACACCTATTCAAATTTTAATTGCCTAGCCTATTAAATGTAACAAACTGCTACTAGACTTTCTAGAGATCTAAGTCAAATAGGAGTCTAACTCCATATTATGCTAATAATAGCCTTAATTACAATGATTCTCGTTCTTTGACAAGTGGTCTTTTTTAGTTTGGCTGTGGTGGATGTTCAAAGCTCCATACTGGTCCTCAGTGTCACATCTTCTCCATTGCCTCTGAAAAATAGGAAACTACCCCTGTTTATCGGCCTTTGGTTTTCCTCAAATATGTTCAAATCCAATGAACCATTCCCTTCATCTTTGATTATACAAAATATATCAGAATGCCACGTCCTTGATGTGTTGTCAATCACTTCCATGTGTGAAGACAAAAGCCCCTCCAAGCTGTCTGACATATCTTGGATTGTAGTAAATGTGATCACTTTGTGACAAAAAGTTTAGAGTTGGATTCGAATATATGTTTCCTCCACCTGTCTTGACCTTGTTGAAAGTTGATACCTTTAGATGATCCCTTGAAGATATTTCCTTTTCAAAAAATTTCCCTTTGTATTTCAAAATTAGTTGACTGAGTTTATATTATGTAGCTTCAGCAATTTCGTAGCGCGCTACGAAACTGCTGTGCGTTAGTCATCATCTTTAGCAGTTTCATAGCACGCTACGAAACTGCTGTGTAATTCCAAAAAACACAGTTTCAACCAAAATTTTGCTATTTTGAGCCTCTTGATATTTAAACATCCTTTTCAATTGCTCCAAAGCTTTTCAAAACTGAATGGAAAGGTATGATTCTTCAAGAAGGATTATAACAAGGAAAACCATCAAAATTTGAAACAAAACCTTACTTGATGCGTGACTGCCTTAAGAAAATTCTTTCTGCTGGCTTAACTATATCTTTAAGTCTTCAATTTGTTTCTTCATGACTTTGATCCTAGATATCAGGTTTGTATTGACCTTTCTGATAAATTGTGCTTCCTTTATCGCAGGGACAGTCCAGCGATGGAATTGAACATTAAAATCAACCACCTCGAGTATTTGAAATGTTTTGTCCTCCCACCGAGCTTGCATTTGGTTAAAATAAGCCTCCTTAACTGCAAATTTCCTGGAGGCCTTCTTCAATCTAGCAATTTCAAAGTTTGCCAATTCCAATCTCCTTTTCAAGTCTTCCACACTATCTTCTTCTTGAATGGTAACTGCTTTGCCTTTATCCTTTCTTTCATGAGGCTGTGTCACCTCCCCTATTTCATCCGTTCTTGGCAGTACCTCCTGTATTTGTTTAAACTTCCTCGTTATGGGTCTCCTGGGCTTAAAGACAAATTGATCAACTTGATCATCAAACTTGAGTTTTTTCGAGGCTTTGACTCTCTTAGCCTTGTCTTTTCCTGACTCTATCAAATCTGCTTGAACTAGTGGAGATTCTTCAATGTCAATGGCTTGCAATAAGTCATTTAAGTCTCCCTTTGAAACAGGGCTTTCTTCAATAATCACTGACTTGCCTTTTTCTTTAGCTACCTGGCTCCTAGTCCTTCTTCTTTGAACTCCTTCACCTGTGCTTGATTCATGTGCACCTTCTTTGACCTGAGCTTTCTCTTTAAGGGATTGCTGGGGTGTATCCTGGATAGCTAGTGGCTTGTGGATTCTCTTACTTGTTCCCTAGCCTTCAACTTTGAAAACCTCCTGGATCTTGTTTCTGCCTAATGACCAGTTGTTGTTGGAAAATCTTTTGCAGCTTGAGGACTGAGACCAGTCTCGTTCTTGAAACCAGACATGAATATGAATGTGGGCCAGTCCCTACCTACTCTCTGGAGTTCATGCGAAACAATCAACTTAATTAAACCGTGGTGAAACAATGAAGTCTCACAGGCTTCTTTTCTTAGCTGCACCTTATCACACATTTTACTTAAGCTACAGAATAAGTAAAAAGGTAGGTCAATGGATATCTTTCTTGTGAAATGTAGCAGAAGCTTGAAATGATATGAATACACCTTGTTATATCTGCCTTCACAGGTAAGGTACCTCTGTATACAGGTAAGTAGATTGGCATATGGGTCTTTGACATAATTTCTAGGCACAGACTTGTTTAAATATGAGTCAATGTATTCTGGCTTCAGAAACTCCTTGCAGGGAGTCATATCAAATTTGAAATTCTTAAACCAATTTTCTTGTCCCCTTGGAATCTCAGTAACTGTGGATATTACCTCTGGTGAGACTTGCAATTCAAGCATCCCAACCTTTGAATTCAGCCCTGTGAAATTCAAAGCAAATTCCTTGGTGATTTGTGCATGACCTCCCTGTAGTTTCTCACAAAAATTCCAACATCCAACCTGCTTGAATGCATGCTCAACTTCTTTGTGTTTCAAGATAATGTCTACTCCTTCAGGTTCATTTCTCAAACACCTGCCTGATCTGTGGTCTTTTCTTTCTGCCGATCCCTCCATGAAGGTTCAGTGTAATGGAGGTTTGAAATGCTAGCGCTGCTCAAACTTCAATTTCTACCTCGCTTGAATGGCTGCCTCGCTTGATAACTGCCTCGCTTGATAACAATGGATTCAAATTGAAAACTTGCAGTATTGTTCCTCATGCAACGAATACAATCATCATTAAGACTGTAAATACCTAACTTTTCTTGGAACTTGCAATCCGTGTGTACCAATGTACCTAGCGGCTGTAATGATGGAGATAAGAGGTTGGACATGATATGTGGAGTGTATAAGCTGACAGTGAATGATGTAACCATAACTGAACTTGACAGATTTGACAGTTAGGAAAGATTTGCTGCGGATTGCACGAATCTCCGATTTCGTAGTGCAGTCAGTGTAAAATTTGAATTATGCGCTATGAAATCACCTAAAACATGTTGCGCTGCGAAACTGCTAAAAAGGATTTACGCGCTGCAAAAACACTTCAAAATAATTACATGCGCTACGAAATCACCTAAAGAGTTTTGTGGCACATAGTTGACCTTTTGAACAAAACTGACACATGGTTATGAGACCGGTGATGAATGAGAATGACCGGTGATGAATGAGAATGCATAGTTGACTCAAGACTCCTAAGACTCAGACTCTAAGGCAAACAAAAATCAAACTTAGCCTAGCACCGACCTTTAGCATCAAACTAATGTGAGAACTTTTGGATTTAGAATTCTTAAGTGATAACAGTGGCTCCACTTGGAATAGTGTGCTCCTATAGTACACTAAGAACTCGCAGGTCCAGTGCTTTATCCATTTTATGATAAACATAGATTTGCTTGACGAGCATTTCTTTCCAGCTTCTTGGGTCTTCACCTCGGGCTTAAGCTTTCTGTTCAGCTTGTCATTACTTGCAACAAAAGAAAAACTTATAAAACGAGTATATACAATGTTGTGAGAAACTGGCAGAATTTTGATCAATAATAATGCTTTAGAAACCTGCCATTGACAGGTCCTCCAGCATATGGTTTTCCATCAATCTCTTGCATAATGTAAGTGTTGTTTCCATGAAAAGCAGAAATTTGATATGGCCCTTTCCACAAATTTTCAAAATTTTCCATGCTTACCTTTTTCTTCAATTCTAGCTTCCCATTTCAACACTCTATCATGGATCTGAAAAGTAACTTCTTTGATCTTCTTATCAAATGTTCTCTTGATTCTGTTCTGACTTTGTTGATGACTGTCATACACCTCATTTCTTTTCTCCTGCAAGGCTATCAGCTGATTGATCCTTCTTTGTACAACGTTTGGTTCCTCCTCTAATCCTTGAATCAGCTTCATTACAGGTACTCCA
The DNA here is from genome assembly GCA_031772625.1 of Pinus tabuliformis. NCBI lineage: Eukaryota > Viridiplantae > Streptophyta > Pinopsida > Pinales > Pinaceae > Pinus > Pinus tabuliformis. The sequence continues at coordinate 1,708,508,358 of CM062819.1, forward strand.
AGGGATGTTGGAAATATGGCTTCAGCACCGTATACTAACTCATATGGAAATGTCCCAATGGATCTCTTTGTACAAATTCGGTCAGCCCACAAAGCATATTTCAATTTCAAATGCCAAGCTTTCTTATTTTCCTGCAGCAGCTTCTTGATGATCCTCACAAGGCTTTTATTTGATGATTCAGCAAGGCCATTTCCTTGCGGATAATAAGCAGTAGAGTGTCCAAGAGAAATGTGATATTGATGGCAAAAATTAATCATCTTCTTGGACTTAAAAGCTTGAGCATTGTCAGTTATAATCTTCATTGGGCAACCAAAACTTGATAATATATTATTTTCTAAGAAAGAGATAATCATTGAGTCATTTGCTTGCCTTATTGGGATTGCTTCTATCCATTTGGTAAAGTAATCAATGGCTGTGAGAATCCAGCGATGCTGACTTGATGAAGGAGGATGAATTTCCCCTATAAAATCCAATACCCATTGCTGGAAGGGCGCTTCAACATATATAGGAACCAAAGGCAATGGCACAAGCTTCCTCTTTCTTTCAAACATTTGACATTCATGACATGTAGCTACCTTTTTGTAGATATCTCTAAACATAGTTGGCCAAAAATATCCAGCCCTCAAGATCTTGTTTGCAGTAGCTTTCCAATAGTGATGTCCTCCACAATCTCCCTTGTGAAATTCATCAATTACTTTATCAACTTCTTCTTCAAGGAGACAATTTAACAATATCCCTCCTGCATCTTTCCAAAACAAATTTTGGTCATACACATAATATCTTAAAGATTTCAGCTTGACAAATCGGGCTTTGGATTTTGAAAGATTAGCAGGGGCTTTATTATGCTGAAAAACAAATGCTACATCCTTGTACCATTCTGAAACCAAGAAATTTTCATTTATTTGGACCAACTCTTCTTCATTTTTAGAAATTTCTGAGATCTCTGTACTCAAGTTAATGTCAAGACAGTCCAAATTTGATTGTGTCAGTAGCTTGGCTAATCCTTGACCCTTTACCAACTTTGTCGGTTTAATCTCAATGTCATACTCTAACAATTTTGCTATCCACTTGCCCCTTTTTCCATGTGGATCAGCTTGTGTTAGAATATCCTTTATAACAGTATTTGGAACATAGGCAACAATGTGAGAATGAAAAACATAGATCCTGAAATCCTTTATTGCTTTCACCAAGGCATAGGCTTGCTTCTCAAGGATATTATACTTCACTTCAACATTTTCTAATGTCTTGCTAAAGAAAGAAATAGGTTGTTCAGTACCTTGAATTCCCTTTTGCAGCAGAACTCCAACAATTGTATCCTCAGAAGCAAATGTAAAAATAAGGAATTCTTTGGTAAAATCTGGGCTGATAAGTACTGGTGCTTGTGTGAGTTCCTTCTTGATCTCCTCAAATGATTTCTTTGCTTCAGCTGTCCACTTAAAGTCCACTCCCTTTTTCAACATCTTTGTTATATTCTTGATAACTTTAGCAAAGTTAGGAATGAATCGTCTAACAAAATTGACTTTTCCAAGGAAGGATTGAATTTCTTTCCTACTTCTTGGCAGATCTAAATTTTGAATTGCACTAACTCTATTAGGATCAATTCTAATTCCTTCTTTAGAAATAACATGACCAAGAAGTTTGCCAGAGGTTAAAGCAAAAATACTTTTAGTTGGATTAAGAGAAATACCAAACCTTCTACATTTCAGCAAAACTCTTTCAAGGTGCTTCAAATGATCTTCTTCTCTCTTTGAAAAAACTGTGATGTCATCAAGATAAACCACCACTGATTTGTCCTTTTCTTCAGCAAAAGCAATATCCATTGCTCTCTGGAAAGTGGCTCTTGCATTCATGAGACCAAAAGGCATCTTGGCATACATGAATGTTCCCCATGGCATTGTGAAGGCTGTTTTCTCTTGATCATCTGGATGAACAAGGATCTGATTGTACCCTGAGAAACCATCAAGCATAGACATCCTTTGTGAACCAACAATGTTTTGCAGAATCAGATCCATCTTGGGAAGAGGATAATTATCTTTCAATGAATATTTATTCAAATTTCTGAAGTCTATACAAATCCTGATCTCTCCATTCTTTTTCCTAACTGGTACCAAATTAGCAAGCCAATTTGAGAATTTGATTGGAACAATAATCTTAGCATCAAAAAGTTTTTTCACTTCCTTTTCAATCAATGGCATAAGAAGAGGATTAATTCTTCTTAACTTCTGCTTGAAAGGCTTTTCATTCTCCTTAATAGGAATGGTATGTTGTATAATTGAGGAATCATATTGTTTCAAGTCAGCATAGATCCATGCAAAAACATCAATGAACCTTTTCATCATCTCAACATATTTAGTCTTCATATCAGCTGAAAGAAATTTCGAAATCTTGACTATCTTGGGTACAACTGAGTCTCCTAAATTGCAGCTTTCCACCTCTTCCTCATCAGCTTGTAATTTTGGTGCTTTGAATACATCGTTTTGATCAAACAATTTCTCAAGGGGAATGAGACCTTTTGGAATTAAGTTGTTTTTTAATTGTAAGACTTCAGACTTTTCCTTTGATTCCACAAACATATTTTGCTGATCCATTTGAGTGCTCTGAAATTCTTCCTTTAACTCAATGAAATTCCTCACCTGCTGATCATCCTCAAAGACCTGCCAATTAATGATGTTATCTGGTATAACTGGTCTGTGACGAACCTCCACCTCATATTTTTCAGAAGAGTGTATAGGAATAATAAAAAGGCTGGCAGAAACAGCAAGAGAGTCTGCAATAGAGTTTTGGTCTCTGGTTTTGATACTAAAAGTATGAGCCTGAAACTTTTCCAACATATCCAACACTAAGTTTCTATATGCCCTCATCCTTACATCCTTGGTTTGGTAAGCACCTTCCACTTGTTTTATTACCAATTCAGAATCTCCACAAACAGCAATGTTTCTAGCTTTCAATTTTAACAAAGCTTCTAAACCCAAAATCAGAGATTCATACTCGGCCATATTGTTAGTGCAATCAAAATTTAGCTTGTAGGAGAGAAACTTACTTTCTTTATCAGGACTTGTGATCCAAATCCCAGCTCCTGCCCCCTCTCTTCCTGTTGATCCATCAAAATATAATGACCACCAACCTGTTGTCTCATTTTCATCTTTTTGCTGATCTCCTTGGCACTGGTTTCCTGAAAGTTTATCCTCTGATTCTTCTCCAACTGACTCATTGAAAAGGATGGCTGATCTGAGACCAGTGTCAAATGAATAAATGGGAAAGTTTTGAGGTTTATCTTTGTTGCTTACCATATAAGCCATTCTGGTCTCCCGATACAGCCTCCTTTGCTCACCAAAAACAGGGATAGTAGCATAGGTAAGGTCCATCTGCATCGTGCCCTTGATTTTTTCTGCCCACGATCTTGAGAGAAGCATCCCAAACTTAGGTGGAATGTCAGCCACAACAATGTCCATGACAATTGTTTTCGCTGGAATTTGTGTGAGACCCACAACAACATCTTTAATCAAACCAATGCATTGAACTCTTTTTGAATCAAAGGAAAATAAATCCTTATATGGTCTAGTTACCTCTAATCCCAGTCTTTCCATGATCACCTTGGGCATAAGATTATGAGATGCCCCTAAATCTAACATAGCATTATGTAAAGTCATATCATGAATGCTAATGCTTATGTAGAAAGGAGGAAACTCTTCATTCTGTTCATCTTCAAGTCTTGGACCCAAGTAAATAACAGGATTATCTTCTTGTACATTTAAGATATCAGCTACTCCTGGTTGTGAATTGAGCATTTCAACGATCTTACTTCTGTATTTATCTACCTTGAGGATTTCACTAAAGGGGACTGATATCTTGATTTTTGCAATCTCATTCTCAAGGTTAAAAACAGAAACAATCTTCTCAATTTCTTTAGTAGGTGATGGAGCTTGAATATCCTTTTTGCCAGGTGGAGAATCATCTTTACCTTCAGCAACCTTTGAGTTATCCTTCTTATCTTCAACAGACTTTGAGGCATCCTTCTTGGGCTGTGCTTTGCTTGTTGTAATGGGCACATTTCTATTCCTGAGATTGTACTGCTTTTGCATCTCAAAGATAGCATGCTGATAGCCCTTTAAATAGTCTGAAGGCTCTTCTCCTGGTTTGGTCATACTGGACTCATCATGTTCTTCCTTAGTCAAGAAAATCCCTGACACTTCTTCATCAAGACAATGGATGGACTCCTCAGGAATTTCAGGTTCATCTTCTTCATCTACCAAATTTTGCTAGAAAGGAGGTCTTACTGGAGGATCTGGCTGTTGACTTCTGTTTTCTCTTCGCCTTTGATGATTTTGAGGTCTTCTGAACTGAGGATTCCTAAATTGAGGTTCCTGCTATGCTAGGGGAGCAGAGGTATTCCCAAGAGCTAACCGATCCATTAATTTTTCCATGGTCTTCATCATTGATTCAAACTTATCTTCTGGAGCTGAAGTGGAAGGTTTCTCTTCTTCTTTCAGTTTAGCTTTTTCCATCTTCGATTTCTTAGCAGCAATCATGTTTACTTCCACTTTAATTGCATCGTTTTTCATGTCAGCAAGAGTAGCAGAATCCCTTTCTCTGAGTAACAGGGAGAAGTCAGAATCAAATGCTTCGGCATATCTCAATTGTGCCAAGGCCCCAGGAGGTTTCAAATGGGCTGGAATGGAATTGTATATTTTATTAAACCTCTTGGAGAAGTTTTGGACGGTTTCATCAGGAGCTCTTCTAAGATTATTGTATTCAGTAAGAGCTTGGACAGGGTTAGTTCTATTTCCCCATTTCCTTAGAAAACTATCTTCAAACTCTGCCCAACTGCGAATGCTTCCAGCTGTAAGAGCCTTAAACCATTTTCTAACCTCTCCAATGAAGGTTTATGAAAACAATCTAAGCTTCACATCCTCATCATCAACTTCCTCTCTGTCCACAAAATCATTGAATCTGTCTACATGTTCTTCTGCTATGATATCTTCATCCCCACCCCATGTTGGAATTCTAGCAGCATATTTGCTGGGAAGGCTAGTGGAGCATACCTAGCAAGTACGGTCATAATTAATGGAGGAGTAGTGATGACAGGTACTGTAGGCACAGAGGAACCAGAACTGATATGAGGTGGATTTCCTAGTGTCTGAGAGCTACTAGGACTAGCAGAGGCAGAGGATAAAGTGCAGATACGAAAAGGACTATTTGGACTTTGCAAACCACTGACAAATGTACTCCAATTTGGAAGGGGTAGACCGGTTTTAGATTTGAGTAAGACTTCAAAAGGATCAAGCTCTTTGAGTTTATTTAAATCTTCCTCTTCTAACAACAATTCAGAAGTAACAACCTCCCAAAATTCCTCCTTATATTTTTGTGACACTAAGGATGAAGTATCAATACCTCTTTTTTGTAAATCTAAAATAATTCCAATAAGTTCTTCTTCGTTTTCAGACCTCAACAAAACCTCATGAATCTTATCATCAACAATTTTGTCCTCAGGACTTCTTGAAAATTCAGAGAGCAAAGATTTTGAAAAAGATGGAGTACCTGGTGTTTCAGTAAATCTTTGTCTGCTCCTTGAAATGGTGTTTGGATTGTCCACAGGAGTAGGTGGATCTGGGTCAGGATTGCTCCGTGTATATCTCCCTCTCGAAGCCACCTTTTAAACTTTGAAAATGTATGGAGTCACCAAGGTAGATTGCAGCCTCGAAAAATCTTCTGAGCTCCTGCTACCTTCAGAAGTTTAGTCTCTTGATTTCGGGAATGAATAATCTTCAGTCTCCCGGCAGACGCACCAAAATGTTATCTCAAAATCACGCCCTGGAAGGCTGCAGACCAGGAAGACTTCAAGTAACTGTTTCAAACCAATCTTTTAGCTAAGGCTTAGCCTCCTTAGCTTGAGAGGGCTCTCTCAAAGGATTAAAGGTTTTTGATTATGATCAAGATGGCTAACTCTTGTGAAACAAAGAAAAATGAAAATGGTGGAAACACAACTAACAAGTATCCATTGGGCTTATGGAGTCACATATGATTCAGTATTAACAGTAGGGTTGTCTTTGCATAAAATTCAAGGCATTCAGATTTCAACATATGTGGAACACACCAAACACATAGAAGGCAATTTATGAGTATATGAAGGAAATTAGAACACTGTAAGCGATTTCTAAGTAATCAAATACTCATAACACTGTAGATAACATGAAAAGACAGCAAAATAAACTCATACATTGAACTCTCTATGATCCTTGAGAAGCATAAGCTAGTACCGTATTACCAAAAAACAGAGTCTTTACATAAGCCAAATATCAGAGCTTTTTTTTCATAAATTTCCAACCCTCTTTACATTGCTCTTTCTCCTATATAGAGAGCTCTTCTACCTAACTGAGATTCCTCCTCAAGCATGAGGGGAACTCGAAATCTACTTCTAATAACACCTATTCAAATTTTAACTGCCTAGCCTATTAAATGTAACAAACTGCTACTAGACTTTCTAGAGATCTAAATCAAATAGGAGTCTAACTCCATATTATGCTAATAATAGCCTTAATTACAATCATTCTCATTCTTTGACAAGTGGTCTTTTTTAGTTTGGTTGTGGTGGATGTTCAAAGCTCCATACTGGTCCTCAGTGTCACATCTTCTCCATTGCCTCTGAAAAATAGGAAACTACCCCTGTTTATCGGCCTTTGGTTTTCCTCAAATATGTTTGAATCCAATGAACCATGCCCTTCATCTTTGATTATACAAAATATATCAGAATGCCACGTCCTTGATGTGTTGTCAACCTCTTCCATGTGTGAAGACAAAAGCCCCTCCAAGCTGTCTGACATATCTTGGACTGTAGTAAATGTGATCACTTTATGACAAAAAGTTTAGAGTTGGATTCGAATATATGTTTCCTCCACCTGTCTTGACCTTGTTGAAAGTTGATACCTTTAGATGATCCCTTGAAGATATTTCCTTTTCAAAAAATTTCCCTTTGTATTTCAAAATCAGTTGACTGAGTTTATATTATGTAGCTTCAGCAGTTTCGTAGCGTGCTACGAAACTGCTGTGCGTTAGTCATCATCTTCAGCAGTTTCGTAGCGCGCTATGAAACTGCTGTGTAATTCCAAAAAACACAGTTTCAACCAAAATTTTGCTATTTTGAGCCTCTTGATATTTAAACATCCTTTTCAATTGCTCCAAAGCTTTTCAAAACTGAATGGAAAGGTATGATTCTTCAAGAAGGATTATAACAAGGAAAACCATCAAAATTTGAAACAAAACCTTACTTGATGTGTGACTGCCTTAAGGAAATTCTTTCTGCTGGCTTAGTTGTATCTTTAAGTCTTCAATTTGTTTCTTCATGACTTTGATCCCAGATCTTAGGTTTGTAGTGACCTTTTTGATAAATTGTGCTTCCTTTATCGCATGGACAGTCCAGCTACGGAATTGAACATTAAAATCAACCACCTCGGGTATTTGAAATGTTTTGTCCTCCCACCGAGCTTGCATTTGGTTAAAATAAGCCTCCTTAACTACAAATTTCCTGGAGGCCTTATTCAATCTAGCAATTTCAAAGTTTGCCAATTCCAATCTCCTTTTCAAGTCTTCCACACTATCTTCTTCTTGAATGGTAACTGCTTTGCCTTTATCCTTTATTTCATGAGGCTATGTCACCTCCCCTGTTTCATCTGTTCTTGGCAGTACCTCCTGTATTTGTTTAAACTTCCTCGTTATGGGTCTCCTGGGCTTAAAGACAAATTGATCAACTTGATCATCAAACTTGAGTTTTTTCGAGGCTTTGACTCTCTTAGCCTTGTCTTTTCTTGACTCTATCAAATCTGCTTGAATTAGTGGAGATTCTTCAATGTCAATGGCTTGCAATAAGTCATTTAAGTCTCACTTTGAAACAGGGTTTTCTTCAATAATCACTGACTTGCCTTTTTCTTTAGCTACCTGGCTCCTAGTCCTTCTTCTTTGAACTCCTTTACCTGTGCTTGATTCATGTGCACCTTCTTTAACCTGAACTTTCTCTTTAAGGGATTTCTGGGGTGTATCCTAGATAGTTAGTGGCTTGGTGGATTCTCTTACTTGTTTCCTAGCCTTCAACTTTGAAAACCTCCTGGATCTTGTTTCTGCCTGATGACCAGTTGTTGTTGGAAAATATTTTGCAGCTTGAGGACTGAGACCGGTCTCGTTCTTGAAACCAGACATGAATATGAATGTGGGCCAGTCCCTACCTACTCTCTGGAGTTCATGCAGAACAATCAACTTAATTAAACCGTGGTGAAACAATGAAGTCTCACAGGCTTCTTTTCTTAGCTGCACCTTATCACACATTTTACTTAAGCTACGAAATAAGTAAAAAGGTAGGTCAATGGATATCTTTCCTGTGAAATGTAGCAGAAGCTTGAAATGATATGAATACACCTTGTTATATCTGCCTTCACAGGTAAGGTACCTCTGTATACAGGTAAGCAGATTGGCATATGAGTCTTTGACATAATTTCTAGGCACAGACTTGTTTAAATCTGAGTCAATGTATTCTGGCTTCAGAAACTCCTTGCAGGGAGTCATATCAAATTTGAAATTCTTAAACCAAGTTTCTTGTCCCCTTGGAATCTCAGTAACTGTGGATATTACCTCTGGTGAGACTTGCAATTCGAGCATCCCAACCTTTGAATTCAGCCTTGTGAAATTCAAAGCAAATTCCTTGGTGATTTGTGCATGACCTCCCTGTAGTTTCTCACAAAAATTCCAACATCCAACTTGCTTGAATGCATGCTCAACTTCTTTGTGTTTCAAGATAATGTCTACACCTTCAGGTTCATTTCTCAAACACCTGCCCGATCTGTGGTCTTTTCTTTCTGTCGATCCTTCCATGAAGGTTCAGTGTAATGGAGGTTTGAAATGCTAGCGCTGCTCAAACTTCAATTTCTGCCTCGCTTGAATGGCTGCCTCGCTTGATAACAATGGATTCAAATTGAAAACTTGCAGTCTTGTTCCTCATGCAACGAATACAATCATCATTAAGACTGTAAATACCTGGCTTTTCTTGGAACTTGCAATCCGTGTGTACCAATGTACCTAGCGGCTATAATGATGGAGATAAGCGGTTGGACATGATATGTAGAGTGTATAAGCTGACAGTGAATGATGCAACCATAACTGAACTTGACAGATTTGACAGTTAGGAAAGATTCGCTGAGGATTGCACGAATCTTCGATTTCGTAGCGCAGTCAGTGTAAATTTTGAATTATGCGCTACGAAATCACCTAAAACATGTTGCGCTGCAAAACCGCTAAAAAGGATTTACGCGTTGCGAAAACACTTCAAAATAATTACATGTGATACGAAATCACCTAAAGAGTTTTGTGGCACATAGTTGACCTTTTGAACAAAACTGACACATGGTTATGAGACCGGTGATGAATGAGAATGACCGGTGATGAATGAGAATGCACAGTTGACTCAAGACTCCTAAGACTCAGACTCTAAGGCAAACAAAAATCAAACTTAGCCTAGCACCGACCTTTAGCATCAAACAAATGTGAGAAATTTTGGCATTAGAATTCTTAAGTGATAACAGGTTGAGTTATTTGCTTTTGCTTCATTGTTTCCCTGTACTTTACTTCATTTGAAGCTTTCATTCCATTCTAGGCAGTGGCCTGGGCTCTGGGCCTAAAAAAGTGGCTTAAATCCTGGGGTCTGTTAGAAAAATACTATATATGACAGAGAAATGCAAGACATATAATATGCGGAAAAACACAAACACATAAAACCAGAGAGACACAGATATACGTGGTTCACCTAGTTTGGGCTACGTCCACCCCAAACAGCCAGTCCTTCCTTTCCATTATCCAGCAAAATGAAGAGACACAACCTACAACAGATCCGCTGTAATATCCTCTGTTTTCTCTCACAGTCTCACCTCTCTGTTTCTCACTCTGAGAATACACATCTATATCACAACCTCAATACAATACCCTCATACAAAGAGAGGGGTTGCTCTCTAGGGCAAAAAAACCCTAAACTAAACATAAATTCTACTGTCAGATCATCCGCCTAATGAACGGCCCAGATTGACTCGAAATTACTATACTCTTACAAGGCAATTTTACAACTGTGATGGGCCCCGCCGAACCCCCCCGAACCCTCGCGGGGGGGACAAGTCCCCCCTGCACCCCCCCGCGTGGAGTGGTGTACAATCTTCCTAGGGTATACATCCAGCTGAAAACAAAGACCTCTAAATAATCATGCTCCACACCCAACAGGGTCGCTGGCACAAAACTGGCAAGTTTGGTCCACAATCACTCGCATGCAGGCCTATGAGAGAGACTTTGGGTCTCTAGTCGCTCCCTTGCCCATAGCATGAGAGCGAATATGGCCCAAGAGACCTAAAACAACAATGGGACCTAAGGATAGGCTGTCTGAGTGGTTGACTTTTTTCTGAGGGTTCTGTTGCTGATGTTGGAGGTCAAATAATATCATAGTGACCTCTCATCGCATGTTTACCCCGACTGGACGGTTGCTTAAGTAGATGTGGGAGGAGGGTGTTAATATACATTTTTCTCTCTATCTCAAGATGAGGGAAGTTTGGATTATGTCCTTCTTTTTGCATGTATGCTCTTTTCCAGATGAGGTATAGGGTCTTTGCAGAAGACTCCTTGTATTATTGTAGTTTACATGGTGATTGCAGGTTTTCATGTTGTTTTTTTGTGAGATTTCCTTGAAGGAGAACATTTCCTTGAAGGGGAAATAACCACACAGTCATCAACATACTTTATGTACTTCATTTTTACACTGAAATTATATGAGTGGCCTAGTCATGTTGACAGACCCGGAGATGTAACCTAGGAGCGGTGAACTCTGTCATCAAACCTTGTGTTGCTCTTCTCTATGCCTATATGAATTATACGTGTTATTTTCATTATGATTAACATGCACATAAAAACTAATTCATGCTTGAAGGGACACTAAACAAACATGTTGCTTATGAAGATCCATTTGCATGCTTGCAAAGCGTCAACACCGTGCTAGTTTTTGTTTCATCTGATTTTTGAAAGAGAGGCAAAAGTCACCTATTCCACTTTCAGATCAATAAATAAAGAGAAATCTAACCCCTAATCCTACTAGCATTGATTTGTCAACATGGTATCATAGTTAAGGTTGAAGAAGATTGAAGATCGCTTAGTTGGCTTAAAGGAAATGATTACTCCCTCTATGATAAAGATGGGATTCACTTCTACAGGAAGTTGGATCAAGAAGATTGTTTGTTGCCTATGCAACAAGGTCATAATTCAAGGGTTCTTAGCTGCACTTACAGGATCTCTCAATGATGACAATGCATGGATCATTGACAGTGGAGAATCAAGGCATATGATGGGAGAAAGTAAGCAACTTAAAACTCTATCAAAGGAAGCATCCTCTCATGATGTGGAATTGGGAGACAACAAAAGCTATGTTGTTAGAGGCATGGGATATACATCTTTGAAGCTGGAGAATGGAGCAAAACTACATCACAACAACACGCTATATGTTCTAGGTTCGAAAAAGAATTTGCTTTCAATTTCTTGCTTAGAAGATAAATAGGATAGAGTTGCTTTTGTTGATCGAAAAGTATTGGTCTAGGGAAAATATTCTAGTATTGATAAATCTAGGGTCATTGGAGTTCATGAAGGAAGTTTGTATAGAGTCATTACACCACCTCTGCAAGCCCTAGTTCATATGGAAATATCTCCTATTGAGCTATAACATAGACTATATGGTCATCTTCACTGCAAAGTCATTCCTACTCTTAAACATCTAGTTCATGGCATCCTCGATATCAAAGAAGATCGTGAAGGAGTTTGAAAGGGATGCTCTTTGGGAAAACATATAAGAAACCATTTTCAAATAGTGAAACAAGGTCTAAAGAAATATTTGACCTCATAGTTTTTTATGTGTGTGGGCCTATGTTAGACCAATCACTTGGAGGTCATCTTTGTTATGTAACATTTATTGATGACCACTATAGAAAGACATGGCTCTATCTTCTGAAGAAAAAGGATGAAGTATTTGAGAAATTCAAGGAGATGTGAAGTGGAAACCCTAACTGAAAGAAAGATAAAACTTTTAGATCTAACAATGGTGGGGAATACACTTCTAAAGAAATAATTGCTTATTATAAAGAAGACAGAATTAAGAGGGAGCTTATTGTTCCCTACTATCTCGAACAAAATGGAGTGGCCGAAAGAAATAATAGGACAATTGAAGAATGTGTATGAACAACGCTACTTGATCAAGATTTAACAAAGTTTCTATTGGGAGAAGCAACAATGACAATCATATATATTCAAAATAGAATTCCTCATAGAATTCTTGATTATATGACACTCGAGGAAGCATTCATAGGAAATAAGCCAAGTGTGGACCATCTTCGAATCTTTGGAATTCTTGCATATATCCATGTTCCAAAGGACAAGCGAAAGAAGTTGGATTCTACAAGCATTAAAGGGATTTTCGTTGGCTATAGTCTCTCCTCAAAGGCATATAGAATCTACATCAGGGAATGGAGACACATTGAAGTAAGCAAATATGTTATACTTGATGAGAATCAAGCCTACAAAAAGTCGAAGGATATTCCTATTGATTCCAATGATGAATATCTACCCATATTTGAAGAAGAAGAAGTACAACCCGACAACCCTTCTACAATTCAAGAGGAAGAAGAAGGACCAAGTGAGACTATTAAAGTCGTGGTCATATGGAGCTCAAGGAAGAGGCAAAATTGGTTAAAAGCCACTCTTGAAGATGCTGAAGGGCACGTGTTTCGAGGAAAACTAGTGTCTTTTTTATATGCTAGTCTCACTAAGACGGGTAGCTATCTTAGAAACAAACAATTCAAAGCGCTTCAAGATTTCCTTTATGTATGATAGATAAGAGAGAAGCAGAGAGCACCAACCTGTATCTTCCGCTTGGCTCCTTGCTTGTTTCCTCTCTCCCTTGATAGAGCTTGCCACTCTTCTCCTACTTGTCCCACTTTAGAGAATATATGTAGAGGCAAAGCAACAACACACCATCAAAGCATCGAGATCTATGATATCATAAACAATGCAGAATCAGAAATACATTAACCATACACTTGCATCCACAAATAGCAAGATTTACAAATACATAATTATATGGAGGAAAACTCAAAGAACTTTATTGATAATAGAAGTAGAAGAGAGGATTACAACCCAACTGTCTGATCCAGCATCATCCTCCCAGCATGAAAGCCCTCTTCACCTCATGAAAAGCAAGATCACCCAACAATACAATGTTTCTTCTCAAAGAGAAACCAACAACACTTCCTTACAAATTACAAAATTCCAGCCTTTAGATCTCTCAGATGAGGGATCCATTTATAGATATTTGCAGAGAGGTGAGTCAGCTTCTGGGTTTTTGATTAGTGTCATTTCACTGATAGCTATTGGTTCCAGTTGGAGATTTCATGATCTCTTACTCATCCCTGGGTAAATTCAGAGAGGCAAGTGTCATATGAGAAGATTCTCTAGGTTTCCACTTAGCAAACTATCTTTGCCATTTGTCTACTCTCGCCCATCGCACCCCACAAAAGGCTCTTTAAGTATGCATCGCACCTGTCCAGTGTAACGGCCAGTATGCATCGCACCCTAAGCATGGAGCAATCTGTATGGTCCAGTTTTGGCCAGTTCTGAGTGGTTTTTCAGGGAGAACTTATGGGAAATGATGTAATCAGTTGACCATGATCTTTTAGGGAATGGAACAACACTTTTGGGGGTTTAAGAGCCCTTGGTTTATCGACATATGTGATTGGGGTTGCAGTGCCCAAATATGTCTATAACAGTTGCCCCCTAAAGCATGAGGTCGTAAATCTTCTGATGTCGGGTGAAATGCTTCATCATGAGAATTCGAGGATTTTCAAACTGGAAGGTGACCTGTATAAGATACAATACAATACATCATCATCATATTATTTTCATGATCTAGCTGAGGCGGGCATTCCCATGCTCAATTTTATAAATTCATTTTCATGTACATAGGATAGATAATCGTTTGCTGTTGCAGACTGGTGATTCTTCATATGTAGAGTCATCATCCCTTAGCTTGGATGATCATCTGTGCAACTTCTGTGTACATTTGATGTCTTTGTATTCCTGAATATATCGCAGCCTGGATGGATGAAACTAGATCCGAGGTAATTCCACCTTGGAAGGGAAATGCAATCTTTCTAAATATGTTGACACAACAACATCCATAGCATAAATCCAGGGCCTGCCCAGTAAGATATTGTAGTCAAGGTTTCCATCAATGACCTCGACTTCAATTTCTACTATCTTTCCCCCCAGTTCAACTTTCAAGTTACTTAATATCCCATATGGCATGTATGTTCTTCCATCGAATGCCTTTAATGTCGTTGACGATTGTGACAAGGGTGGTGAGCCTAAAGTTTTTTAGCAACTCATTGACATAATACAGGTAGATGCCCCCTCATCAATGATTGTTCGATGAATAGTTTTGTTGAGGGCTTTTACATGTATAAGGAAAGCGAGCTGGGCCAGTAACTGAGGTTCGTATCCTTTATGGTTAAAGGCCACAAGATTGGAATCCGCTGGATCAATCGTATCCGCTGGGTGGGGAAATTCTGCAGTACTTCAAGTGTTGACATAGCGGATGGCAATTGAGCCAGATCCTCCATTATATTATAATTATGTGCTGCTCGGGCACGAGGATTAAATGTCGATTTATGTACTACTCCCTTTGGCGGCTTTATAGTTAATTCAAGAATGATGGGTGGAACAACTTCTGGCGAAGCTGTTGTCGAACTACTGGGTTGATCTGTAGCATTGTTGTTCGACAACTGTGGATTCCCATAATCTTTATTCCTTGTCAATATCAAAGCATCATTTTGCTGTTTCGAGATGGATAGCATAAGCACTTGGGATGGGGAAGCTTTATCAATAGCAACCAGATTAATTTTTGGGTTCGAAAACAGATCAATCAACACCGCTGAGGTTGTTGAAGACTTTAAAAATTTCGCAACCTCAGCTTGATGTGGACAATCTCTTGCGAAATTTTTTTCGTTACATATTAAACATGGATAACGAGGTTTCTGTTTCCCAGTAGGGTTTCCAGAAGATTTCTCAGGAGTCGAATCTTCCTGTTTCTTCTTTTTGTTTTTCCCTTTCTTCTTTCCCCCTGGTTGCTTTGGTTATTTGCCCTTGTCAGATGACACGGCATTAACCTCCGAGGCAAGAAGTTTATCATTTGCTTTTTGACTAGAAACTGCAAGGGCTTTACCAAATGGAGCCTTTGCGGTTTGCGTGCTTGAGGTACAAATCACACTATCGCCAGCATGAGAGTCCCTGTTTGATTTAGGAGGGGGAGGAACTTAAAATTCTAGTCTAGGAGCATCATGAATTTTGTCATAGAGCATGTCAGATTGAGTATAGATCAAGTCTAAATATTGAGCACGGGCAATGACTTGCTCTTCAGTGATAACTCCTCCCTTCGCCACATCCTTAATAATAGAAGGCAATAATGATTTAATAAACCACTCAGCTAGAAGCTAATCAGGAACATACGTCTTTACCATTCGATGACGACGTCGCCACTCATGAATATGATCAGATATGTGAGTGGCTGTTGTCTGTTTAAAGTTGGTAAGGAGTTATGTCCCCGTTTCATACCTTATGGGTAACTAAAAGTGGGCTAGAAAAGTAGTGGCAAGGGCGCTGAAGTTATCGAACGAAGCTCTCGACAATTCAATGTACCATTTTGCTACTGGACCAGTTAGCATTTGCTGAAAAAGGCGAAGCCTAATCGAATCATCATTGAGGGTGTTAGATGAACACCACAAATGAAAAGTCATTACGTGATTCGATGGATCTTCACCTGGATTTCCATTGAATTTAGGAATATCAGAGGGAAGTTTATGAGGAATCGCTGGCCACCAAGGGGCGTAAGCAATTGGATCATTCGTCAGTCAGTTCAGATCTGGTAATTCTAGAGTTGCCACAAAAGGCAACTGTTGATTCAGGTTTGGCGAAGCATACCCAGGATAAGATGGGATCACCTGAGCAGTAGGTCTTTGCATACCAGCATAATGTATCTGATGCTGATAACTTTGATAAGGTTGATGGGCATAACCATTATAGTATGGTTGTTGATAACTGTTTTGAAAATGCGGTTGCCCGTTACCTACAAAGCCTTGTTGCTCAGGTCCTCGGTAAGCTTGCTGGAATTACGGTTGTTGATATTGTACCAGCCATGGTTGTTGGACCATTTGCTGTTGCCCAATACCAGATGATTGACCAAGATGCAGAGTGATAGTACCTGTTTGAGCCTGAGTCGTTCCAGGTAAGGAGGCACTAACCTGAGGTTGTGATTGAGCCGCAGAGACAAGAGGCTGTTGTATTGCAACCTGAGAGACTTGAGGTTGACACACAACAGGTAGTGCTTGTACTTGCGACACAGTCACAATAACAGGTGCAGTGGGAATATTCGACATAGGTTGGACTGGTTGCTTTGAATATACAATCCTTGGTTGTTGAGGCAGTATTGGTATCCAACCACTGGATGTAATTCCAGTTTGACCTGAATTTGGTTGTGAACTCTCATATGGTTGTTCTCCAGGAGGGAACAATGAAAAGGCATATTGTCAACCATATGGCGGCAATCCAGTGCTCAAAGGGTAGATCAGCCTTTGAACATTGGATTGCCCAAATTGAAACTAGTATGCAGGATCAATTTGCTGAGTTTGAACATAAGAGATGCGAGATAGGATTCCAGATGAACAAGTAGGAATAGACTAAGTCGTCGAAACAGTCCCTGGTTGGATTCCATCTAGTGATTGATAACTAGTTGGGACAGATGGTATACCAGTAAACATATCGGAGTGGCAACAAGAAGTTCTGTTGTGGCTGTATCAGACGACACAGTCCTAGATGTTGATGGTTGTTCAGACATATTTAGTCTATCCAAAATATTTCCTAGCGATTCGACAGGAACTTGCGATGAAGGATGATTAAAAGAACTAACTTCAGGAATAGAAGGATATAAGTGGATCCCAACTCCAAAATGCAATGGAGTACTGGATGGAAGATCCTCTACAACCTCTTCTATAGCAATCAGTCCAGGTGGAAGAGGTAGACCGTCAGGTCCGTAAAATATTTCTGGGGCCGAAGAAGGTATAGTTTCTGCAGCGATAGATACTGGAGGGGTGACACCTTCTGAATTCTGGAACTCAACTTCCAGATGTTCAGGTAAGTGAACTTCAGTTTCTGGATCAGCTCTAGATGGAGCTGTTTCAGGTATAGAGGTGTCTACTGTTACACTAGGATTAGTTCTAATGTCCTCTTGTAACTGCGGAACTTCTTCTGTAAAGGCAGATGTACCAGAAATGATTGGAGTAACTGTAGTCTCTGATGATGTTGAAACACAAGTTTCAAATAAACTAGGAGAGGTGGACTCAGTTAAACGAGACCGTTTCACCCGGAATGGTTTCGTTTCCAGGGTCAAAGACGGTTGACTCGCTAGCCTCCATGAATGACGAGGTTTTGATTGACTTTCTTCCACGATTGCGGATTACTTGATCAACTCAAAATTAAAAGGGGGAAAATGTTATTCCGAATTAAATAAATTTTATGACGCTTTGACACAACTTTGATTTTTCAATTTTTAAGAGTCGAGAAAAAGCTAAAGATGACTCTAGTCGCCTTCGATTTTTAATGAGCCTGAAGTGACAAGTGCTCAGATGGACCTTTTCTTTTAAGGAGTCGAAAAGGAACGAAAGTGACTACTCTAGAAATCTAGACAGAGGGATTACCAAACCAATCGCAAAACTGCAATATACACCTTGGTGGTAAATTAAAGAGAAATTACCAAGGATTTTACGTACGACAGTCAATCTTCTCGAATGTTGTGTTCAGTGCATTGCGATCGATAGGGCGACAGACATGGCTTCCTAAGGATAAAGGATATCAACCTATTGTGGTCTCCCAATATATACTCGACGGTACGGGTAGCACAAGTCCGTACTGGCGCTTGTCGTATCAAAGAGGAGGAATCACCCAACCTTCAATGAAAACGATAGTTACCAGGTTTTACAACACCGGAATACGTCTCTGGCCTAGACTTCTAGATGTTGTGCGTTAGGTTCCAAAGTGTTTTTATGTTCATTGAGGTTTATTTTAGAGTTGATATTTTTTAGAAGTTTGCCTTTCAAGGTTCACCGCGAGATGTAGATGTAAAATTCCTAAATATGCAATCTAAAATGATAAAAAATCGTTTTTTTTTCTTTTAGCAATGAAAATCCTAGCTACTAAGGAAAGAAGAGTACGATTCTTTCAACAGAGAGTAGAGAGCACACACTAAATGCACTTTTCCTAAATCATTTTCCGCATGCAGTCTAAATGCAAATGCACATGCATGTATTTGTTTTGTCTGTTTCCTTAATGTGAGAATGCCAAAAAGAAAACTAAGTACAGATCTGAACTATTTTCTTCAAAGTGACACTTTAACAATTTCTTTTCAAAACGAAAGGAAGACTAAGACGACACTTTCAATTTCGAATGGAAAACTACTTTCGACACTTCAAATATTGATAATTCGAATCAAATACAATGGCAAAAGTACAATCGACTATCTAGAAGAGGAAGACTTTACGACACCCTTCTTTTGACTCAAAATGACAATTATGACACTTCTTTGCATAAAAAAACGACAGTTCGATTAGGCTACTTTTGACAAAGGAGGACTGCAAATGATGAAAAATACATAAAAACATTCACAAATCCTGATCAATGGAGGCTAAATAATGTAAAGGAAGATGGCTTCAACAATGATATACTGATCATAAGCAGCAAAACTACCGAATAGAGTTGAAAACAAGGAAGAAAAAACCAAATTCCAGAGAGAGAAATAGTATCATTCAATCATCGCACCCGTCCTTAAGGGAAACAGGGATGCATCTCACCTACAACACACGGGAGGTGCGATGCATCCAGACTAGCAGTTGTAGACAGTGCGATGGACCAGGGAACGAAACTGAGTTTGGTTTTTGCTCAAAATTTGCAGCTAAGTTCAATGATTTAGGCTAAGCTATGATAGACAGTAAAAACAAAGTATAGGGGTATGATATTATGAGGTTAATGAGCTACCACAAGGGCACTTAGGATGTTTGCAAGTCAGATGTTCAGTTCATAAACCAACCCAGAGATTGACTGAAGCAGCATTGATCTACTTTGTACTTGCACAACAAGAGCAGTTCGAAGGCTAGTTGGCTTAACTCAGGCTCCGTCTGTAGTTTATAAAGAAAACAACAGTAACAAACAAACAAAAAAACTATTCGATCCCCAGTGGAGTCACCATTTTGTTTCCGGGAAAACTAGTGTCTTTTCGATCTGCTAGTCCCCCTAAGACGGGTAGCTATCTTAGAAACAAAAAATTCAAAGCGCTTCAAGATTTCCTTTATGTATGATAGAAAAGAGAGAAGCAGGGAGCACCAACCTATATCTTCCGCTTGGCTCCTTGCTTGTTTCCTCTCTCCCTTGATAGAGCTTGCCACTCTTCTCCTACTCATCCCACTTTAGAGAATATTTGTAGAAGCAAAGCAACAACACACCATCAAAGCATCGAGATCTATGATATCATAAACAATGCAGAATAAAAAATACATTAACCATACAATTGCATCCACAAATAACAAGATTTACAAATACATAATTATATGGAGGAAAACTCAAAGAACTTTATTGATAATAGAAGTAGAAGAGAGGATTACAACCCAGCTGTCTGATCCAACATCATCCTCCCAGCATGAAAGCCCTCTTCACCTCATGAAAAGCAAGATCACCCAACAATACAATGTTTCTTCTCAAAGAGAAACCAACAACACTTCCTTACAAATTACAAAATTCCAGCCTTTAGATCTCTCAGATGAGGGATCCATTTATAGATATTTGCAGAGGGGTGAGTCAGCTTCTGGGTTTTTGATTAGTGTCATTTCACTAATAGTTCTTGGTTCCACTTGGAGATTTCATGATCTCTTACTCATCCCTGGGTGAATTCAGAGAGGCAAGTGTCATATGAGAAGTTTCTAGAAGATTCTCTAGGTTTCCACTTAGCAAACTGTCTCTGCCATTTGTATACTCTCGCTCATCACACCCCACAGAAGGCTCTTTCAGTATGCATTTCACCTGGCCAGTGTAACAGCCAGTATGCATCGCACCCTAAGCATGGAGCAGTCTGTATGGTCCAGTTTTGGCCAGTTCTGAGTGGTTTTTCAGGGAGAACTTCTAGGAAATGATGTAATTAGTTGACCATGATCTTTTAGGGTATGGAACAACACTTTTAGGGGTTTAAGAGCCCTTGGTTTATCAACATATGTGATTGGGGTTGCAGTGCCCAAATATGTCTATAACAACATGGAGCTACGAAAGGAACCTTTAGGGAAAGTAAAAGGCCGAAGAGATATTCTAGATATGCTACATATATGACAAGACAAATTGAAGCAGAACCATATACATTTGAAGAATTTTCTCATTAAGAAGTATGGAAGAAAGCTATGCAGGAAGAATATCAATCCATCATGAAGAATGGGGTTTGGAAAATTGTTCCTAGACCTAGTGACAAATCGGTTGTCACCTCGAAATGGATCTACAAGATCAAACACGTTGTTGGTGGAAGCATAGATAAATACAAGGCTAGATTTGTTGCAAGGGGTTTCTCTCAAAAGGAAGGCATAAATTATGAAGAAACCTTTTCACCCATTGCAATGTACAATAACAATAGATCTTTGGTTTCATTGGCTACTACAATGGGATGGAACATCCATCAAATGGATTTGAAGACAACATTCCTGAATGGAACACCAATGAGGAAGTATACATTGAGCAATCGAAGGCTTTGAAGAGAATAACAGGGACACTCATGTTTGTAGACTTAAGAAGGCCCTATATGGTTCAAAGCAAGCTCCTAGGACATGGTATGCAAGAATAGATGTGATACGAATTTAAATAGGAACACAACATATTATAGATATAACCATAAATACAGAGATGCAACATAAATAACACTTCATTTAATTAATATCAAATAATGAAATATTCTTACAAACATAATGGAAATGAGACTAGCTCGAGCGATGGTAGCTTATCCCTAAGAAGAGATGTGGCGGTTACATGCTTCTGAACTCAGTTACAATGAGGTTCAAGGGCCTTTTTATTATTGAACAATAAGAGAAAATCCTAACCCGAGGAGATGTAACACCAAGAGTTAATGGGTCCCATTGGGGTTAGTTGGGCAGCCAACTTCCTGGGGTCGTAACTTGGTCATATTATCTCCATTTGACGCACATGATACCTCGTTGGAAAGATTTATCCAAGGAATACAACTAAAAACGCGAATGACTGCATGGAAGGGGTGACCGGCTTCCCGAGGGATTGTGTAGCAGAGAAGGGAAGGTCACAGATGGATTTGTTTTGGTCATTAGCATTGCCAAATGGAATCATATGCATATTGGGAGTGTGCCCTAGAACAATGAGTCGATAATTGTTCATTGAGAGGACAAGTGGTGTGAGATTATAACGCTAGACGTTGGCTGCAGATCTGACTTTGCAGTGGATTCTGGACTTCCTAGGAAGGCATTTAATCATGGTATTACTTGAGGGTGGAGGTGTGAGCCTTTGGATTCCCTTGTTGCGGATGCAGGCATCATATCTTTTTATTTGTTGGTTGAGCAAATGTGTATATGCGTATATTGTTGTAAATACTATATCGAGCTGGATTTATAAAGCTCCATAGACAATATGATTATTTGCTAGTTTAAGCAAATGTGTATGTACAAATGTGGTTATTGTAAATACCGTAATGAGCTGTGTTATAGAGCTCCAGTAAACAGTATGTTTGTCATGTTTTAGAAGTTGGTCATTGTAAATACTACAATGAGTTGTGTTATAAAGCTCCATAAGAAATATGTCTTCTTTCAGTAGGTTGTTGAGGTATATGTGTGATTGAACACCGAGGACGGTGTTCCCCCAAGGGGGAGGGTTCTGTAACAACACTGGTTAAAAAATCATGTAAAAATATATAAGGCCACGGTGATGGGATACGTATTCCAAGTTGAATGGTGGGAAATACATCCTAGTGGGTGTTCATTTGGTTGTATATGGATAAGGAAATTGGCAAAGGCAATGGCTAAGGCATTAAAGAGGCAAAAAGGTATTTTGGAACATTTATTTACGAAAATAATGGAAATTAGGAGAAAAGGAAGGTGAAAGGTCATAGGTTGCATGTGAGGAGGAAATTGAAGGAAAATAATGGAAAATGAAGAAAATAGAGACCTAATTAATAAAAAGGCTTCTGAGGATCAGTGGGCAGGACTTGGTCAGTTCAGTTTTGGAGCTCTCCTATTATTCTCTCTCTCTCTCTCTCTCTCTCTCTCTCATACTCTTGGGTACTTAGAGTTTTCTTGGAGCACTCGTGGAGGGTGTGGCATATTTGAATTCTTGGATAAAGAAGGCAAAGGAAGAGAAGGAAAGCGCAAGAGGGCATCAAGATTAGTAGTTACATCATATTTTCTTGCAGGTACCGAGTTGCATGTATGATTTCTTCCCTAGTTTTGACATGCATGTGGTTTCTTGGTTGTGATTTGTCATTGGCATGGAGGATTACTGATATTGACAGTGGATTCACTAGCCTTTTCATTTACTGGATAGCCATGGTGATTGTGGGTTTACTTTCATTGCTTTGTTTTGGTTGGTTCTCATATTTCCTTAGCTTGGGTTACGCTATTAGTTCCTAGAAGCCTTGGTTGGACAAATGCTTTGGAGCCCTGTAACGACTTGGGTTGAGTTACTAGTCCCGTAGCTTTGGTTGGACAAATGCTTTAGAGCCTTAAATAAATTGGGTTGAGTTATTAGTCATGGAGCCTTGGTTGGACAAACGCTTTGGATCCCTTGCTGGGTTGAGTTACTAGTCCCGTAGCCTTGGTTAGACAAACGCTATGGAACCTGGTAAAAGTTGAGGGTTGAGTTACTAGTCTTGGAGCCTTGGTTGGACAAACGCTTTGGAGCCCGACAACAACTGTGGGTTGAGTTACTAGTCCTGGGAACTAGGTTGGAACAAACACTGTAGAGCCATAAAAGGTTGGGATAGAGACCAATTTGATGATGGTTTTGTGATGTCTGACCGTGAGGTGGAATCACTATTTGATGGGTTAAGGTTGATGGCCTTTGGAAGCCCTAGATGAGTTTTGGTTGATGTGTTCTATGAGATCCCACATTCATGCTTGGAATATGGCACGGGCTGAATGGCTGAAGAGATATTTGGATCATCCATTCTATGGTCGGGTAAAATGTGGAAGTCCCATCGCGGGTTTGGATTTTGCATCATTAATGAAAGGTTATTTCTCCTTGTATCTCTACGAGCATTATGATGGATTATATGTGGTTTATATGGCTGTGATTTCATCGGTATTTATGTCCCTATTATGTTGGTTATTTACATGTTTTATGAGAACAACCATGAGTGGCTCTCATCATGTTCTTACTTGTTATGGAATGATCAATGTATCTATGACCTAATGGTTGAAATGGCAACGAATGTGATAAGGAGACAATGCTTCATCACGAATCTTAGATAAGTATGAGACCCCTATGCTCATATTTGGTATTTACACATGTAGGTTACATGTTGATGATATGTTTAATGAAATGCCTGTTAAGGCTAGTAGGTGTCTCGTTAAGGTTTGGTTGAGTTATTTGCTTTTGCTTCATTGTTTCCCTGTACTTTACTTGATTTCAAGCTTTGATTCCGTTTTGGGCAGTGGCCTCGGCTCTAGGCCTGAAAAAGTGGCTTAAATCCCGGGGTCACTGGCACAAAACTAGCACGTTTGGTCCACAATCGCTGGCATGCAGGCCTATGAGAGCGACTTTGAGTCTTTGGTCGATCCCTTGCCCATAGCATGAGAGCGACTATGGCCCAAGAGACCTAAAACAACAGTGGGACCTAGGGATAGGTTGTCTGAGTGGCTGACTTGTCTTCTGAGGGTTCTGTTGATGATGTTGGATGTCTGTATGGCGTGTTTTTGCCGGTTCCACTTCCTTAATGTGACTTAAGAGGTCAAATCATATC
This sequence comes from Pinus tabuliformis, assembly GCA_031772625.1. Taxonomy (NCBI): domain Eukaryota; kingdom Viridiplantae; phylum Streptophyta; class Pinopsida; order Pinales; family Pinaceae; genus Pinus; species Pinus tabuliformis. The sequence continues at coordinate 1,708,532,473 of CM062819.1, forward strand.
ATAGTGGCCTCTCATCGCATGTTTACCCCGGCTGGGCGGTTGCTTAGGTAGATGTGGGAGGAGGGTGTTACATAGATATTTTTCTCTCTATGTCAAGATGAGGAAGTTTGGATTATGTCCTTGTTTTTGCATGTATGCTCTTTTTTAGATGAGGTCTAGGGTCTTCACAGAAGACTCCTTGTATTGTTGTAGTTTATATGGTGATTGCAGGTTGTCATGTTGTTTTTATGTGATAGTTCTCTGAAGGAGAACATTTCCTTAAAGGGGAAATAACCACACGGTCATCAGCGTACTTTATGTACTTCATTTTTACACTGAAATATGAGTGGTCTAGTCATGTTGACAGACCCAAAGATGTAGCCTAGGAGGGGTGAACTCTGTCATCAAACCTTGTGTTGCTCTTCTTAATGCCTATATGAATGATATGTGTTATTTTCATCATGATTAACATGCACATAAAAACTAATTCATGCTTGAAGGGACACTAAACAAACATGTTGCTTATGAAGACCCATTTTCATGCTTGCAAAGTGTCAACATGGTGCTAGTTTTTGTTTCATTTGATTTTGGAAAGAGAGGCAGAAATCACCTATTCCACTTTCAGATCAATCAAGAACGTGAAATATAATCCCTAATCCTACTAGCATTGATTTCTCAATATGGTATCAGAGTAAAGGTTGAAGAAGATTGAAGATCACTTTGTTGGCTTAAAGGAAATGATTACTCCCTCTATTATAAAGATGGGATTCACTTCTACAGGAAGTTGGATCAAGAAGATTGTTTGTTGCCTATGGAACAAGGTCATAATTCAAGGGTTCTTAGCTGCACTTACATGATCTCTCAATGATGACAATGCATGGATCATTGACAATGGAGAATCAAGGCATATGAGAAGAGAAAGTAAGCAACTTCAAACTTTATGAAAGGAACCATCTTCTCATGCTGTGGATTTGGGAGACAATAAAAGCTATGCTGTTATAGGCCTAGGAAATACATCTTTGAAGCTGGAGAATGGAGCAAAACTACATCTCAACAACACAGTATATGTTCTAGGTTTGAAAAAGAATTTTCTTTCAATTTCTTTCTTAATAGATAAAGGGGATAGAGTTGTTATTTTTGATGGAAAGGTATTGGTCCGGGGAAAATATTCTAGTATTGATAAATGTAGGGTCATTGGAGTTGGTGAAGGAAGTTTGTATAGAGTCATTACACCACCTCTGCAAGCCCTAGTTCATATAAAAATATCTCCTATTGAGCTATGACATATAAGATATGGTCATCTTCACTATAAAATCATTCCCGCTCTTAAACATGTAGTTCATGGCATCCTCGATATCAAAGAAGATCATGAAGGAGTTTGCAAGGGATTGTCTTTGGGAAAACATATAAGAAAGCCATTTTCAAATAGTGAAATAAGGTGTATAGAAATATTTGACCTCATAAATTTTTATGTGTGTGGGCCTATGTCTAACAAATCACTCGGAGGTCATCTTCATTATGTAACATTTCTTGATGATCACTCTAGAAAGACATGGCTCTATCTTCTCAAGAAAAAGGATGAAGTATTTGAGGAATTCAAGGAGATATGAAGTGGAAACCCTAACTAAAAGAAAGATAAAAACTTTGAGATCTAATAATGGTGGAGAATACACTTCTAAAGAATTAATTGCTTATTGTAAATAAGAGGGAATTAAGAGGGAGCTTATTGTTCCCTACTATCCCAAACAAAATGGAGTGGCCAAAAGAAAGAATAGGACAATTGAAGAAGGTGTACGAACAATGCTACTTGATCAAGATTGATCAAAGTTTCTTTGGGGAGAAGCAACAATGACAACTGTATATATTCAATATAGAATTCCTCATAGAATTCTTGATAATATGACACCCGGGGAAGCATTCATAGGAAATAAGCCAAGTGTGGACCATCTCCGAATTTTTGGGAGCCCTGCATATATCTGTTAGTGTCGGTATCTTCATCCCTCCGTGAGAGATCAAATCCTCTTGTTGCATTGCATATTAGGTGTCCCGCCCAGTCAGCTGCATTCCATTAGGAGCATGGATCATCTGACGGTAGTGGTTTCTCCTACATTTTCCCTCATGTCTTTTACCTGCTGGCCCATTTTTACTCATCAAGATCATTTGCAGTCACTTTTTGTCATCAAAATTTGCAAAAGTTTTTCTAAGGTTTCACTGTCATTAGGTCTAGGGTTTCATTAGGGTTTCATCAAAAAGGTTTTCAAAATGTCCAATAACATCCAGCAGGCACATGAGGAAGATCCAGTACTAATAACTTTTATAAAAAAGTGCTCAGAGATGTATTTTTCCTCAAAACTCTGTTTTGAGGAAAAACAGAGTTTTTCAGGTTTTATTGTATAAATTCATGTAATTTCATTTCCTTCATATGTAAATCAGTTCAATGGCAACCCTGGTCACTTTCCCTAGCCTCAGTAGCTCCAATCCCCTGCAAAGCAAACAAAAAACAAGTCATTCAGTTCATCAAAAAGCTCAAATAAAGTCAAAAGCTCAAAAAACAGAGTTAAAAAGTCAAGTCATGTTCCAAACATTGTAAAAGTGGGTTTTTATGCATCAAAAATTAAAAGCTCTTTGTATATAATTGTTTCCTCAAATCAAAAGCCCATTTGCATTCAAACAACAAAGTGTGAGCAAAGCAAGGCCGTGTGTGAGCAAACAAGTGACATTGGAGGAAAAACTGTGCAAAATCGGAGGCGCGACGCACTGGGTGAGTGGCGCGGCGCATAGAAGAGGCGTGGTGCATAGGGCTGTGATTTCCAGTGCAAAACTGAATGGGCGCGACGCACACACAGGGTGCGGCACGTTGGGTTTGAGGCGCGGCGCATAGAGCTGCCAAGCCCGTTTCGCTCCAAAACTCTCTCAAATTGCCAAAATTGTTCACGACTCCTATTGTGCAAGTAAGCCACGATCTCTCCATTGCTAGTAAAGGAGTTTTTCATAAAGTTTATGGTGATTGTCTAAAGGAAAAATCAAACCCTACATTCTTGCCATTTCTCAAGAAACTGTTGCCTAGGGTTTGTATTGGTTATTTGGCTGCCAAGTCCATTTTGTCATTTCCTCACCCTTTCACTCCTTCACTCATTTTCTCACCTTATTCCCCCATTCCCTAACTCCCATATTCCCAAAAAATCATATATCCCTATCCCCAATCCCATTTTCCCAAAATCCTAAATATAAATTCCCAAACCCTAGCTGCTATCCCTAAAACTCCCATATCACTCCCTAATCTCTTGTTTCCCTAACTAAACCCTGTTCTAAACAGTCCTAAAATCCCTCATTATTCCCTCCCTCTACAGTCCCTCATATTACTTTTCCCTTGGTGGCAGAAAATCAAGAAACACCATAAATTTCCTATTCCTCATCAAGAAAACAACTTACTAACAGAAATGGAGTCTGATCCTTCATATGATCATGAAGAGGAGACACACAGTGACTCTCCTACAGAGGTACATGCACCCAGGAGGCCTCATAGAGGTGGCAAACATATTCGAGAGGAACCTACTACCCTTGTTGAGCTACAGGCCTGCCCTCTCGCCATGACATGTTTCCAACATCAGTCCTGCTATGAGTTCTGCGAAATGGTTGCTAGAATTCAGTTTCATCATGAGTTGGCCCGTTTGTTTGTGCTTCATTTACATGATGGTCAAGCCACTCTAGCTGGTGTAACATTCACTTTAACACCAGAATCTATTTCTCTAGCAACCAGTATTCCCAACATTGGAGAGCAATGGAACAAAAGGCAGCAAATTGACAAGCAACATTATGAACCATACATCAAGCCCGGTTATTTGAGACGACTCAACAGAGTTTTTCCTTTTCGGTACCTGAAATATTCCTATGCTCCTTTGATGAAACTGATAATGAAGTATTTCAGCTGTGAGGGTCGGTTTTCCTATTTATATGCCTATCATATCAGGTTGCTGATGCATTTTACCAGGGTGAGGATGATGAATCTCGCTTACTTCATGTGCCGAAATATTGAAAAGATGACCACCCTAGTACAACAGAAGACTCCTCAGTAGCAGTTCAACAGTATTTACCATTTTTCTCTCATTAAGATTGTGGTCATCCATCAACTTGGTTTACATGGCATCACTTGGGAGGATTTAATTTCTCGTGCGTTCTTCACAACTCCTCAGGGACCTCCATAGTTTTTGCATGAGACAGGTGAACCTTCATATCAGCATGAGGGTCATGAGACACAGACCGCTAGTATGCTGGTGTTTGTCACCTATCAGAAGGGCACTAGACGATTATTTGCAGCAGCAAAGCGAGTATTATCTCCACCTGGGGTGGAAGGGGTCTCGCTTCCTTCAGCAGCACAACAGGTTCAGGACAAGGGAAAGAGACCAGTACATGATGAGGGGCCTTTAGGTGAGCCGGAGACCGATTTCATTCTCATTCATGACGATGACACGGATTTGGGCCCACAAAGCTCAAAGCTCAAGGAAGTCATCCAAGAGAAACAGACAGACATCAATGCTTTGTCCCTCAATTTAGACAAAGCCGAGTGGATAATAAAGTACCTGGAGCAAAGAAATAAGCAGCTTGAAGACCAACAAGCAATTATGGAGTTGCAAAACATTCGGGAAAACCGCCAAGCTGCCAAAAGAAGGAAGGTGAAGCTCACATCACTTGAGCAAGAAATCAATGCCGATCGAGAGTCATGGCTTGAAAGAGCTAATATCCACTTGGAGAGGAGGTTGGAGAAGGCATTGTTGAGGCATATGGTTTATCATTACATGGCGAGAAACAAAGTCTGTAAGGCAAGAATCAGGAGCTTGAAGGCAAAATTGAAGAGGGCATCGAGGAGGCGAAAGGAGCAAGATAGACTTCAGATCTTGGCTTAGGCTTCCTTGGCCCAACATAGCTCTTGATGGAGGAGACTCAGCCCAAATTTCAAAAAATTTGGGGCACTTTTTGCATTTTTGGAATTTTTTGCTCAAAAAACAGGGTTTTCTGCTCTATGCGCCGCACCACCTGGCACTCGCTTTTGATGGGAGCCTCCAAATGACAAAAACTCAGCATTTTCAGATTTGTCATGGAAAAATATGCGTGCATACCAATGGCCAAGAAATTTTGATAGGTTTTGAGCCCTCAAAAAGGTCAAAAACACTTAAAAAATGACCTTACTGCCCCTATTTTAACACGCAGGAAGCAGTGTTGGGAGAACTGAATTTTGGAGGGGCAAATGGAGGCCAAATTTAAAAATTCCAGTTGGGTTGGAAAGTAGACAGACAGAAATTTCCAAAAAGCACACTTGGAGCAAATTTGGACACCGGGAAGACCTCCAAAAGTGGCTTCAAACAAGCACTACGCATAGAGAATTTGGCGCGGGCATTGGGTAAATTTAGCTCAGTTTGACTAAGAATGCTATGTTTTTCGCCTAGTTTTTGACAGTTTGACTTTTTCTCCTTCTTAATGTCAAACTTATGATTTAATTTAATGCAAATGCATGGATCATGATGTAAATATGTTAAATTTTCACTTATGGAGGTAGATTCATCTATCAAAAATTTGTTTGAAACTGAATGAATAAGTTCCCTAGTTTCTAGAGGCAGACTGTTCCATTGGCTGATTTCTAGTTCTCAGTTTAGAATTAGTTGAAACAGCTCCTAAAATTGTGAGCTCGACCCCTAGAGGCTAGGATGAGTTATGGTTTGTCTATATCTTGTGATCTTCCAGTCATTAGCATGGTTGGACTTTTGAGAAAGCAAGGAGCTTCATTGTATACTCATATCAGCATTTTGGGTAAGGAATTGAGACCAGGGATTGCAGCACTCTTTGGGATTCATGTGGCATTTTGTCTTGGTATAGTGCTTCTTCTGTAATTGTGAATTTACTTATGTGTTATGTATGCCATTATCTATCTTATTTCTTCTTAAACTAAAACAAACAAAGGAAAAGGTAGAATCCATTGAAAGTGCAGTGCTCTACCTAGGGTTTGCTTTATTTTTTTTATGTTTTCAGCTGTTTGGAGAGGATCCCTGAGCTTTCTTGCCCTATTCAACTACTCTCCTGTCTAATCTCTCCATCTCATTCAATTTAAAGTGCCAAATCAATTTTCCTACCTTGCCCCATTGAGATCTCTGCAAAACTGCGCCTCATTCCCCGCACCCAAAATCTGCTTTTCCATTTGAGCCAACAAAAACATCATTTTTTCAATCAAACTCTTTTGCACACATACCTAGCCTAAGATCAGTATTCATATAAGTCATCTCAAGCCCTCATTGATCATATTTTGCTGAGATTGACAAGGAGAGAGCCCTCCCCCGACTTGGTAGGGCTAGCTACTAGGTTAAGCGTGGTTTGATGTTGTCCTGGATTCTACCTTTCTCAGCTTGAGGTAGATTTAGGCTCTAAAATATCCATGTTCCAAAGGACAAGTGAAAGAAGTTGGATTCTACAAGAATTAAAGGGATTTTTGTTGGCTATAGTCTCTCCTCAAAGGCATATAGAATCTACATTAGGGAATGGAGACACATTGATGTAAGCAAGGATGTTATACTTGATGAGAATCAAGCCTAAAAAAATTGGAAGGATATTCTTATTGATTCTGATGATGAATATCTACCCATATTTGAAGAAGAAGAAGTACAACCCAACAACCCTTCTACAATTCAAGAGTAAGAAGAAGGACCAAGTGAGCCTATTCAAGTCGTGGTCATACCAAGCACAAGGAAGAGGCCAAATTTTTTAAAAACCACTCTTGAAGATGTTGAAGGGCATGGAGTTACGAAAGGAACCTTTAGAGAAAGTAAAGGCCAAATAGATATTCTGGATATGTTGCATATATGACAAGACTAATTGAAGCAAAACCATCTACATTTGAAGAAGTTGCTCATCAAGAAGTATGGAATAAAGCTATGCAGGGAGAATATCAATCCATCATGAAGAATGGGGTTTGGGAAATTGTTCCTAGACCTAGTGACAAATCGGTTGTCACCTCAAAATGGATCTACAAGATCAAACACGTTGTTGGTGGAAGCATAGATAAATATAAGGCTAGAGTTTTTGCAAGGGGTTTCTCTCAAAAGGAAGGCATAAATTATGAAGAAACCTTTTCACCCACTGCAAGGTATAATAACAATAGATCTTTGGTTCCATTGGCTACTACAATGGGATGGAACATCCATCAAATGGACATGAAGACAACATGTTATGAAATCAGCTCACAAAAGGATAGAAAAGATAGATAAACGCCTTAGAAATAAGCCTCTTCGAGAGGGAAACCTCCTTTAGATTACACAAGTGAACAATTCTTCGATGATACAAATGACAAGACCTCCTTTCTATATATAGGAGTCTAAGGGATCATATTATAATCAGAGCTGACATAACAATAATAATGTAAGGGCACAATAATAACAATAGTGAGCTTATATGGGGCGCAATAATAACAATATGGGGACTACATGGGCACAATAATATAATAAGGGGGTTGTACTAATAACAATAAGGGGTTACACTAGTAGTATAGGGACCTAACATTCCCCTCTCCTTCAAAAAGTGTTGTCCTCAACGCTTGAGTAGCTCTTGATGCTTCTGCATAAAATTCGTGTCCTCCCGTGTGGAATATTCCACGGGTAAGTTCTTCCACTTGATGAGATACTCTAAAATTGATCGATTTCGTAGCTGTCGGGTTCTTGTTTCTGTGACTACTCCAGGCTCCAATAAGATTTTTCCTTCCTCGTCAAGTTTTGGAAATATTGTTTGAACTGGCATCTTCTGCAACTTTTGAATGAGTGGCCGCACGTCTTCATCCTTCTTCCATTCATCCCTTTCTTCGTTTATCCAATCTGGTTGGATAATAGAAATGGCACATAGCAATGCTTCCACATCCTCATTCTTTCTTGAGAGTGCATCTGCCACAACATTTTGCTTCCCTTTCTTGTAGATGATTTCCAAGTCATAACCCAACATCTTTGTGACCCATTTTTGTTGCTCTTCAGAGGATAATATTTGTTCTAAAAAGTATTTAAGACTATCATGATCCGTTTTTACCTTGAAGTGTCTTCCCATTAGGTAGGGTCGCCATTTCTTAAGTGCATGTAGTATTGCTAACATTTCCTTCTCATAAATAGCTTTGTGTAAATACTTTCCTTTGATTGGATGACTTCCGAAAGAAATGGCTCTTTCATCTTGCATTAAAACAACACCAATTCCATTTCCTGAAGCATCACATTCCACAATAAAGGTTTTTGTGAAGTCCAGCGTAGCTAAGACCGGTGCTTGGCACATTGCCTCTTTAAGATGTTCGAAGGCCTTTGTTGCTTCTGGAGTACATGAAAATGCATATTTATTCAATAATATTGTTAGAGGTGCTGCTATTCTCCCATAATTCTTAACAAACTTGTGATAATACCTTGTCAACCCAAGAAATCCTCGCATATGATTTATGGATGTGGGGATTTTCCATTCCTTAATGGCTTTAATTTGGCTAGGGTCTACCTTAACACTTTCATGAGATACAATATGACCTAGATATTCCACCTCTTGTACTCCAAAGAAACATTTGGAGCTTTTTGCATATAATTGTTTCTCCTCCAATAGTTTGAGCACCCTATCAACATGTTGAACATGATCCTTCCAAGACTTGCTGTAGATTAGTATATCATCAAAAAATACTAACACAAATTTTCTAAGGAAGGGTTTGAAAATGAAATTCATCAAACCTTGAAATGTAGAAGGTGCAGTGGTAAGGCCAAAAGGCATGACAAAAAATTCATAATGACCCTCATGAATTCTAAATTCTATTTTTGGAATGTCTTCAGTCTTCATTCTGATTTGATGATATCCTGAATGAAGATCCAACTTGGTGAAGTAAACTAATCCATGCAATTCATCAATGACAAGAATGGGAAATTTATCTTTAATACTGAGCTTATTGAGCTCCCTATAATCCGGACACATGCGCCATGATCCATCTTCTTGTGCACCAATACTATCGGAACAGAGAAAGAACTTTGACTAGGTTGAATTATACCAAACTCCAGCATTTCTGCAACCATACGTTCAATTTCACTCTTTTGGGCATAGGGATATCTATATGGCCTGATGTTTAGAGGAACACTTCCTGGAATCAAATGGATAGCATGATCATGATCAAAAATAGGTGGGAGGCCTTTGGGAGTCTCAAATACCTTGGAATGATTGTCCAAGACTTTTTGGAGATCTAGAGAAATAGATGATTTCGATTTGGGAACCTCTAGCGAACATAATTTTGCAATTACACCTCATTGTTCCTTCTTTAGAAGCTTTGTCATATCGTTAGAGCTGATTATCTTTCTCGGTTTCCTTGCAATACCCCTTAATTCAATTTCCTTTCCTTCCGCACAAAATTTCATGAAAAGTTCTTGAAAATTAAAAGCTATTATACCCAAGGATTGTAGCCATTGGACTCCTAGTACAACATCAACACCATCCATTGGAATGGAAAGCATTGGGCTATTCAATACATATTCTCCCATGGATAGCTTGATATTATGGCACTTTCCAGAGCAATATATGGTTCCTCCACTTGCAACCATCACTTGACACTATGGTGTTGGATATAGGAAGCAATTCAATTCCTTGGCTATCTTACAATGAATAAAATGATGGGTACATCCCGAATCAATCAACACTATTACCTTTTTCTTCTTGATATGTCCTTCTATCTTGATAGTTTGAGGAGTGGTAATTCTAGCCAATGCATTACAAGATATGGTCGGATTCATTTCTTCTTTATCTAGGGTTCGTTCCTGGAGTATATCCTTTTCTTTTGACATTTATGGTTCCTTTTCTTCCTCCTCTTCACAATCTATGTAGAATAATTTCTTCTCAGCACACTTATGACCTTTAGTGTATTTGCTATCACAACCGTAACAAAGCCCTTTTTCTCTTTTTTCTTCCAATTGTTGTGGTGTCAACCTTGTAGGTTGTGGAAGGCTAGGGGAAACAACACTTCCATCTTTATAGTTGTAAGTGGTAGGCTTTCTGGTTGCCATAATTTTTCTTTCCATTTTTCTTGCTAACCTGAATGTATTCTCCAATGAATCAGGTTCCTAAAGGCGAACCTCATGTTGGATATTATCCTTTAAAGTCCCAATGAACACACCAGTCCTATGCTCCACTGGAATATCTTTTACCCTTATGTTCAATTTTTGGAAATCCTCAATGTGCTCCATCATTGAACCCTTTTGTTTGAGATTTATCAATTAGCTAAAAAATGTGTTGCTTTTTGTATCCTCATAATGTGCTATCATATCTTCCGTAAAAATTACCCAAGTGACAATTTTTTTACGAGATCAAAGCCATCGATACCATACAAACTGATTTGGTTCCAAATATAAAGTTGCAATATGTACCTTTTGTGTGTTTTGCACATTATGGAGATCGAAAAATTGCTCCATCTGTAGTATCCATGTTCCGGGATCCTTGCCATCAAACTTCCTCATATCGATTTTTGGAACATGGTGCATCTTCAATCCAACATTAGAGTCTATGAAATCATGATTAGCAATTCTTTTGTTCTCATCATGAGTTTCCTTTACTAGCCTTTCACCATTAGTAACCATTTCTTGTAGCAACTTATTCAAATTTATCTTCAATTCTTCCATCTTAGCATCCATGCCATTCATCTTAGCGTCCATGCCATTCATCTTAGCTTCCATGCCATCCATCTTAGCTTCCACGCCATCCATCTTAACTTGCATGCCATTCATATTAGCTTCCACGCCATTCATCTTGGCTTTAGTTACCTTTTGTGAGAGTGAAATTTGTTGTGCTTGGTCTTGTAATTTTGATATATCATGTTGCATTTCTTCCTCTTCTTCACGAGTCATGCTAGAGCTTTCAGGTTGCTTACTAGGTGTTTCCATTTCTTTATTCGAGGCATCAATTAATGCTAATAATTCTTCACTATCCCCTTTGAATTCCTTCAAACTAATTTTTCAAACCAATCTTGTGCAAAATTTTAAAAAACTACACACCTTGTTTTTTTCACTTTGTAAGAGCTCAATATTAAATCTGTTGTATCTCTGTAACTGCGGATCTCGAATATATGAAATTGCGCCTTGTTGTAGCCCTTTGAGTCCTCTTTCTAACCCCCAAGTTTGATCAGGATTGCATTCTCCAAGGAAGAGTTATGCCAAATCTACTACGGTGACCTCATTATAGACTAGTTCAGTAGAGCAAACTTGTACAAAGTGCCACGTGTCACTGTTTCGACCTTAGTATCTGAAACTGATATACAGAAAACTAAAGGTCGTCCTCTTTCTGAAACTTCTGATGAAATTTCAATCTGATGCTCAGAAAAAAAGTTATGATGATTTTTTGTAGGTCACCTATTTGGAATGTAATTCAGGAGTCTGCAAAAACCCTAACTTCCTCAGATCATATCTCCAAAAATATAGCGAGACAAGCTTTGAAATTCGGACCGAAGTTCAGAACAATTTCGGCTCAAATGGGTTTTTTTAAAGCTTTTGAAACGTCAAAAAAAAGTAATAGCGAAAATTCCACGATGGCTTGTTTGGAGCAGCGAAACCCTAGAATCCAAAGCTCTGATACCAAATGTTATGAAACCAGCTCACAAAAAGATAGAAAAGATAGATAAACGCCTTAGAAATAAGCCTCTTCGAGGGGGAAACCTAATTTACATTACACAAATGAACAAATTTTGGATGATATAATGATGATGATGATGATGATGGTTAACGTCCACTGAGACCAAATTGGTCTATCGGACCTACAATTTTCTTAATTTTTACTTGTCTGGCTCCTCGTCTTTCTTGGCGAGATTGGTGTTGTAGCTTTCTTTCTTTTCTCTACGGTCTTCCAACTTCCTTTGTCTTGCATCTCCTTCATCTCTTCTGCTTCTTGGGACATTGGTGTCTTAGCTTCGCGATCTATTGTGTTCGTTCTTTTGAAAATAGTTGGAGAAGAAGTTTGGTTTAGGAGATCTGCTTTGCTATTAAATGAAGATTTATTTTCCGCGGTATTCAAATCTTCATAACTGTTGATTTGTTGGGGCGGGCTTTCTCCTTGCTTGTTTTGAGAGTTGTTTCCTTCTTCCTTGATTTCTTGTGACTCATTTTCTCTAGAATATTATTCTTCTTTGATGACAGTGTATTGTTCTTTTTGTGCTCCTTCCCACCATGTAGATCTGTGTTGGTTTTTTCTAGCAAAATTTTTCTCAGAGGCTTTTGGGCAATTTTTGGCTAGATGCCACGTCTCAAAGCACGATCGACATCTGAAGAGGACACTTTCATAATCAAGCTTCTGGTTCCACACATAGTCTTTACATGTTAGGTTTATTTCAGCTGGGAATCCGGCGCTGAAATCCATTTCCACACAGATGCGTGCATAGGTGGTTCTGGCATATTCCTCTGTTTCTGGGCACCTGCAGTAAAATTTCCCAATTGCATTTCCGATGTCTTTTAGCGAGGAGAGATTCCAGAGATGCAAGGGTAGGCTTGGCAATCTCACCCAAACTGGTGCTGAGGTTATCACTGCTGTAGAGGGATCGAATGATGGGTTCCATGGCTTCATGAATAGGCCTGATTTTTCCCAAAACCAAGGGCCGAAATCTAGAATACATTGTCTGCTTTCAGGATTTTCGAAATCTACTATAAAGAAACCTCTAGCACAGGGGTAGATATTAATTTCATCAGAAATGATAGGCTTCCATACCTCCGAGATCCAATTGTGGAGTGCTATCAGCCGCGGCCAAAAACCATTGAACCGACAAATTAGGGCACTTTCGGAGAACTTCAAAGCTTCATCGAGTGAGTCCTGGACCACTTGGATAGTGGGAGCTGGGGCTTCACTCACGATATGGGCAGGAGATTGCCCTTCAGAGGCGGATGAGCCACCAGTTATTTTTGCGAAGCTCGGAGCCATATTTTACTTGCTCGTAGAACCCAGCCGCAGACAAATAAGACAGAAGATAAGATTAGATCTAGATCTGACCGCAGAAATTAGCCGCCTAGATCTAGCCTCAGATCTAAAACCTAGCCGTGAAATAAACTGTAAATGCGAGCAGGCCCCAGATCTATACCGCAGATCTGCACCAGATCTATACTGCAGATTCAATTCATGATCACCGTAGAACCGCAGACGAAACCGCAGACGAGATCTACGGGAGATAGATCGGTAGAACCGCAGACGAGAATGATCACCGATAGAACCGCAGACGGGAGATAGATCACCGTAGAACCGCAGACGGGAGATAGATCACCGCAGACGGGAGATAGATAGATCACCGTAGTACCGAAGAACCGCAGACGAGATCTATCTAGTTGCCGAAAAATAATTGCTGATATGAAAAGACAGTATATATGATTTCTAAACTGATCACCGAAGAACCGCAGACGAGATCTACGGGAGATAGATCGGTAGAACCGCAGACGAGAATGATCACCGATAGAATGATCACCGATAGATGACAAGATCTCCTTTCTATATATAGGAGTCTAAGGGGTCATAATATAATGAGAGCTGACATAACAATAAATTATAATGTAAGGGCACAATAATAACAATATGGGGACTACATGGACACAACAATTTAATAAGGGGGTTGTACTAATAACAATAAGGGGTTACACTAGCAGTATAGGGACCTAACACAACATACCCGAATGGGACCATCAATGAGCAAGTATACATTGAGCAATCGAAGGCTTTGAAGAGAATAGTAGGGACACTCATATTTATAGACTCAAGAAGGCCCTGTATGGTTTGAAGCAAGCACCTAGGACATGGTATGCAAGAATGGATGTGATCCGAATTTAAACAGGAATGCAACAAATTACAGATATAACCATAAATACAGAGATGCAACATAAATAACACTTCCTTTCATTAATATCAAATAATGAAATATGCTTACAAACAGAATGGAAATGAGACTAGCTCGGGCGATGGTAGCTTATCTCTGAGAAGAGATGTGGCAGCTACATGCCTCTGAACTGAGTTACAATGAGGCTCAAGGGACTTTTTATTATTGAACAATAAAAGAAAACCCTAAACAACCAAAACCCTAACCCGAGGAGATGTAACACCAAGAGTTTATGGGCCCCATTGGGGTTAGTTGGGCAACCAACTTCCCGGGGTCGTAACTTGGTCATATTATCTCTGTTTGATGCGCATGATACCTCGTTGGAAAGATCTCTCCGAGGACTACAACAAAAAATGCAATTTTAGTGAAATCACCCAAAGGAATATTGCCAAAAAAACGTCGTTTAGGGCCTCAAAATGGCTCTGGAAGTTCAGGACCCGAAAAACTGCCAAAAATAGTAAACTGTGCTACAAATAAGGAATCTAGAAAACTGAAGGAAACAATGGTGGGGCTCCAAGTGGAATAGGCGGGTGGCCACCAATATCCACCTGGATCAGGATGCAAACCTTCTAAGAATTGTTTCGTTGATCCAAATCTCTACATCAAGGTTGCGAATAATGAGTGAGTCATTTTTCTATTGTATGTGGATGATCTATTCATCACAGGTGTAGAGAGAAGAATACAAGAATGTAAGAAGATGTTGGCAGTCAAATTTGAGATGAAGGATCTAGGACTAATACACTATTACCTAGGTTTGGAAGTATGGAAAAATCCTAGGGAGATATATTTGGGGCAAGGAAAGTACATAATTAAGTTATTGTAGAAATTTGGGATGATGGATTCCAAGCCCATGACTACTCCTATGATCACCAATCTCAAGAAGTTGAGGAGCTTCGACTCAAGTCTCATGGATCCTACCTCCTATCATCAGTTGGTAGGTTCTTTGATGTATCTAGTAAATACTAGGTCAGATATATGCTTTGCTGTGAACATCCTCAGTTAGTTTCAGTTGGAGCCTCATCATGATCATTGGATAACTGCCAAGAATATATTGAGATATCTTCGTGGTATGATACATCACTACTTAAAGTACAATATAAAGGAAGTTAAATTGATTGGATTCACAAATTCAGATTGGGGTGGTAGTGAGATCGATGGAAGAAGCACTATCAGAGGATACTTTAGTTTGGGATCTGCCATGATCTTATGGATGAGTAGAAAGAAAGATCATGTTGCTTTGAGTAGTTTTGAAGCAGAGTACATGGTTGCACGTGAAGTAGGAAAGGAGGTTGTATGGTTGAAGAAGCTTCTGACAGATTTATTTGAGAAGCCTCTATATCCTACCATGATTAATTGTGATAATCAAAGTTGTATCAAGATGTTTGGGCATCTCATGTTTCATGCTAGGACAAAGCATATCAACAATAAGTTCCACTATATTAGGAACTTGGTGCAGGATGGGATTGTGAAGCTACATTATGTCCCAACAGATGATCAAGTAGATGATATACTAACAAAGTATCTTCTTGTTGTAGCGGCTACAACACCCCTCCAAAATTTTTCCTTAGCTTCATTTTGGAGCCTCCCTTCCAACCTTCACAACAACTTTCCTTGCTTCATCATGTTCACCATCTTAAGTGTTTTTCTTGCACAAAGGTAGCCTGTCGATCATAGCTTGATGCATTCCCCTCATAGGTTGTTCACTCGAACTTGGTCCATCCGCAGGCTGAGTAGCTTCCCCTAGAAAATTGCGCATTTCAGGAGGGAAACCAACCTTCCCTCTAGAAATTATACAATCTTGTCTAGTAGCCTGTTGGGCTCCAGGATTGCACAATCCTGCCAGTCAACACTCCCAGCAGGAATTGTGCAATTTCCCCCAGTAGGGCTACTTAGCCCAGAATTGGCAGAAATCTGGGAAACAATCAGCTGCTCTGCCTAGAAATTGCGCAAATCTCCTGAGCAGTTAGCCTAGCTCCTAGCCAGAAATGCGCATTTCCTTCAATCTGTCGAACAACCTCTTGCATGTGCAGCTGAGTTAACCGGTTCCCTTCGGGACTGAGAAAAACAGACTTGCATGCATGGGCTGCTTCTCCCAAGGAAGCATGCAAAGACATCCCTTGTTTCAGGGATCTATGTTTAGCAATTGGAGGTTACATGCAAGGATCATTTCAGAAACCTCCCACCAAGTGTCGCTTTCCCTAGATTTGTGGCATGCATGTCACAACCTCGATGTTATCAAAACTCATCAACTGGACGCTACAGAGCTCATTCCTCACATCAACCTTGTAGCTCTGACATCCCACATCACATCTAGGTGTAGTCGACACACTCAGCGCAACTGTTTTGGGGTAAGCTCGCTTCCCATGTCTTGTGTTGCATTTATGTCGCTTTTTGTGTTTTCGCTTGTATGAGTACTGTTTGCTTGATTTATTTGAATACTTGCTGTCGTTTACATGTATATTAACTTGTCCTAGCACCATTTCAGTTTTTGTCAACATCTCACTGCTGTCGCATGCATGAAACTGTTTTTCGCGAACAGTCGTTGATTCGGCGACTCGCCTCACCCACATGCATGTTGTTCCATTTTCTGAATCTGTCATTCACCATTTGCATGCATGATCATTCACTTATGCTTACACTCAGTATCAGCATGCATTCACACTCACATTCACTTTCAGTTGCCCGTCGGTGAGTCTGGCCAACCTTGGCCCGGACTCTACCTCACCAAGAGCCTCACCAAGACAACATTGCACAATCTTGAGAGGGAAGGCTCTGCCTTCCTCTCCAGAAATGTGCATTTATGCTCAGCAGTTGTTCCCTAGGCCTACTTTGTGCAATCCAAAGGGACAGTGACTGCTGGCCAAGAAAATTGCGCAGTGCAGTCACCGAGCTTGCAGCCATTGCCAGCTGAGATTGTGCATTGCGCAATTCCAGTAGTCAACAACCAGACTGGACTGTGCATTGCGTAGTTCCAGCAGTCATTCTATCTCCCAGCAGCCCAGACTGTGCCTTGTGCAGTCTTGGCAATCAATCTCCCGACCTCCCGACTGAAATTGCGCAACCTTCATGATCAGTCACGTAGGTATGTTGCAAGTTAGTTCTCAAGTTCATTTTGGTTTTCGACTAACATATTTCTTTCCATGAGTGTTGTCGTGTCTCCAGGTATTGAAGGTGCTCATCTGCCTCTAAGTAGTGCAGGTACAATGGTTTCCAAGAGATCGGAGTCGAAGACATCGTTCAAAGCACACCTGGAGATGCAGTCGATCAAATGTCTATGAGCTTGCCTACTCACGAATATATCAAGTTGTTCGTAGACAAGAACATCAAGACATCAAAACAATCATCATCATGAACAACAGTCGAAGGCAACATATCGAACGCAGCGAATGCAGCGGATGCAATGAATGTAAGAGGAAGGTTGTTGACAACACATAGGCGAAACAAAGTTGCAATATCAAACATATCCACTGATAATGAAAGCAACTTTGGAGACTTAGGCTATGAGGTGACGACGCGACATGAAGATTGCACGAAGACAGAGAATGGAATAGAGAAGGAGTTGCATATGCTGAAGCAACAACTCAGGAAGAACATGAAGCTGCACAAACATACGAATGAGTTGCAGCAAGAATCGAACAATAGTGGGCGCAACGTGCACTCACGGATGAAACTGCACCCCTACAAGTTAATGATCCACCCCAACAGCTGACACAGAGAAGACATGGTGAGCAGTGTTGTTGATCGCATGCAAGGGATTCAGTAGCATGCAGGTCATTTTGCGCACGCATACAATCCAACCCTTTCAACACACTCACCAAGGCGAAGACAAGAAGAAAGTCCAACTGGAGCTGAACATGTACTTCGGCAAGTTGATGCACATGACCACTAATACACACTTGAAGATCAACACAGACACTATGCATTAGTGTGTTTCTGTTTCAGCCGCGCCCAAGAAGACCATGCACATGTTAGCAAATGAGTTGGATGAAGGGGTTGAACCAATGCACTGGTTGCAACGGAGGCAATAGTTCGCTTCAACAAGATGTCACCATGAGGTGCATGCACACCATCACGAATGACCAAGCTTGGCGTCAGCTCACCACCTTCACCATAACAAGCATGTCAAAGAGTTGGTCTTATCACAACAGACCGAGTGTTAGTGATGTCTTGCAAGGCTTGCTCAAGCCATGTTGTCTCACATGAGTGCATGTGCATTGTAATGTTGAGTCATGTCAAGTGTAAGTCAAGTGTCAATAGTTGGATGTAACAATCATAGAGTAGGTGAAGAGTCATGAGGGTAGTTGAACTATCACAAAGGGGAATGTCAAGGGTCACCCCACCCTTTGCTATAAATAGTCCCTCATAACTCATTGTATAGGCTTTTGGTTAGCCAAGCTTCTGATAAGACTATCTTGGAAAGAGCTTGGACAATATTGTAACGCACCTTGGCTTCTCCACTGCACAGAGCTAGTTCATCTCTTTGGAGGAGCAAGCGGATGTGGCTGTAACGTTCCACTATTGGGGCTAGCAGGTTTACATGGATGTATTGTATGATTGGAACTTACACTTCTTTATATAATAAGATCCAACACGTTTTCACACATGTATTGTATTTGTTGTAAGACTGATCTTTAACACTTGTAATGCATGTTGCTTTAACCTATGCTCTACATCTGAACTGATTCATTTGTTGTAATGCATAATCTATTAATGGAAATGTGTTGTATATGTTTTTAATGTTGTCCTGTCTGTGTTGACTGCTCTGTCAGACATCAGACAAACCTTTCACTTGAACCTTGCTGTAACAACCGTTGTAATCGTTCGGATTGATCTGTGAGTGTTGTACGTGTTATCTTACCTTGTATGTTGTGACTACCGCATCTGAGTGGACTGCTCCGCTGGAAGTTGTGTATGTCCTATGTGTTGTGTGTTCCTAGTCGAGTTGGGATTGATCCCTTTCAACCTAGAACTCACCTTCACCCTCATCTCACCCACCTATGTTAGAACCTCTCATACACCTTCCTTGACTCACTGCATCGGTCACACCCTTGCTACTGACAGAGTTATCTTACTTGCCTCTGTGCGACATCGCGGTCAAGGCATTACCTTACGACTCACTGCTAGGACTCCTACACCAAACGGTCTGAGGTCTAATTGGGACTTCCTACCGGGGAGATCCCGTTACATGTTGGTGGGTCCAACACCGTCAAAATTTTGGTGCTAGAAGGAGGGTTAGATGACAAGTTGAGTCCTCACATCTATTTTGAATCTCTTCACATCTATCATGACTAACTACCGAGTTGCTCTTTTGGAATGCATGTCTTATGGAAACGATTTCATCATTCTGAAAAGGCTCTCGGATAACTTGTCTCATAAAACATTTGATGGTGGAGGCTACATAGCCTTGGTAAGGCACACGGTCGACATTGTAGGCTCATGCGAAAGACATGGATTCTTTGAGGAATACATGAGTTGCATGCTGTTCATCTCCACGCTTCGAGGGCACCCAATGCATTGGTGTGCCACGCTACCCAAAAAATATATTCATTCTCTTGCTCATCTGGTCACAGAGATAGACTGTGCTTTCAATCACTATGACTATAAAGCACTCAACAAAGAAATTCTGAAATTACGAAAAGCACCCGATGAATCCGTTGAACAGTTTCACACATGCTTTTGTAATCTTGCATACCGATTCCCGAAAGATGATATTGATTGGGAATTTCTTGATGGAAGATTTGAGTATCTTCTTCACATATCCGAACCCCGCTCAGCACACTTCGGTGATGGAGTTGTGCAATCATAGGCAGGCACAGTCGTTGTCACAAGTGACTGTCCGCCTTCACCTCATCAAATAGCTCCACCAGTGCGGAGTGATGTGGGAGATCATGCACATGCCTCAGTTGAATTGTAACGCTCTCCCACCCTACATGATCTTGAGATTTGCACACATTTGGCTATCAAGCATGTTGGTTGTCATGTGGACTCTTTCCCTCGACCTTTCTCATCGCGTTCTGTTGAGCCTCCGGATTATACCGTCTTGTGTTCTCCCATTCCAGACTCCTCACCTGTTGTGAACGAGGATTGAGTTGTCAACGGAGTTGGTGTTATGCAGCCAACCTGCGCCATCATTCACGATGAGTGTGTGCGGGAATCTAAAGAAGAATCAGCAGTAAAGGATGACCCCCTTCCAGCTGTGCCTCATCTGCTTCATCCTGACATCCCTTGTGATTCTTCCAGTCCTGATTTCCTCGGTGAAAACTCATTTCCAGATGCTTCTACTTCCGATCATTCACAGGACATGTTGAATGTCAATCTGCCATTACAATGCGGAGAGGACACATCTCCTTCAGAAAATTCGTTCAATCTGTCATTTATCTTTCTTGGAAACATAGAGGGTGAGCATCTTTTCTTCTCATCTACCCCTCTGCCCGATTCATCAAATCATGAGGATGCTGACGAACATCTCGAATTTTCTGATCTTGGTTGTCGTTCATGATGTTGATTCAACCATTGTTAATCTATCCAAGACACTGGTCTACAATGATTTATCTGTCAACGAAGTCGAAACCCCCCAGGTTGTCGAGGCACTTCAGCCCGGGCCCCCGAGCTGATGGTTATGTCAAGCCCTTGCTATCCCGAGGTTGGTTTCACTTCCAGTCAGGAAATTGTTGAAACACTCAAGGCTCCTCATCACTCTCTGCTTTGCATAGAAGATCAACCAAACACCCAGGTTTCGCTTCCTTCACTCGGACTACACGATCCCATTGTTCATGCATTGGATGAATCTTACATAGAAAGCACACATGCATAACACAAGTGGTCTACCTTTCTCACGTTTGCTTACATGTCATAGTCAAGAGAATGCATACACTCAACATTTGCACATGGTGTAGCACAACATCATGGCAACACCACATAATGCATGTCATGCACTTTCACTCATCTTTGTTCTGTGGTCACTTATAAGCTCAAAGTGTGTTTGCCTTCACTGTTATATCTTTCTTGTTTGCTGGTTCACACAACTGTCTTGTTCGCAAACCATTCCTTCACCAACATGGGTCAACCAATGCGCCGATGGCTGCATTGGAAGTATCACTTCACGTGAGATGACCCATGCACTGTTAGCTTAAGAGTAGGAGTAGTGTTTTCTTTTGAGTTGTTTGCTTGCATGCTTGTTTGCTTACTTGATTTGTTTGTTTGTTTGTCTTCTTGCTTGTTTGCTTACTTGATTTGTTTGTTTGTTTGTCTTCTTGCTTGTTTGCTTACTTGCTTTTCTTTCACTTTTGCTTTTGCTTTTGCTCTGCTTTGTTGTTTGTTAGTTCGCTTGTTTCGTTTCATAGGATAGTTTCGCATGAAACCGTGTATGACTCTTGAAGCAAGCTGGGTAAAGTACAAGATGCCTTGTGCTGCTATCACTACTTGGTTATATGTCATACTGCATCTGTATGAAGAACTTGTTGCTTTCATTCCATGATACATCGATGGAAAATACGTATTGTTCGAAGTGAACGTCGGTGAAAACACAACGCTTGCGTGCTAACTAGTGTCACCTACCATAGTCGGTTGTTTTTGGGTTAACCCTTGTCAGCTCAGTCAAGTAGAGTAAGATGAGGGGGAAAACCTTAACAAGCACGTCAGAGGTATAATAAACTACTTCTCTGTAGGAACAACCTCTTCTGCTCTCAATAAGCTGGGATCCCTCTTTCGCCTATGAAATGAATAAGTGTTATGCACGGTTAAAAAATGAAAAAATGAAAGTAAAAAATATTCAAAATGAAAAATAAGTAAGGCGAAAGAAGAGAAAGGCTTCCCACGCAGGGAGGTGATGAAAGTAACTTCGTTGGGGTATTGACTAGGCTCGCTGGCAGCAGAGCCATGCTTGTGTTCCTATGTGACTCTGTCGGGGTACTGTCTAAGCTTGATGGAAGTGGAGCAACATTAGAGATGAAACTAAGACTCTGACAACTATACTGCTTGTGCATGAATATACCCCTCAACCCCAATCGAAAAAACTGTGTTGCCTTGGCTTTGAATGTGTGTCAATCAACCAAGAGCTTGGCATATGCTACATCTTACAATCAAGCTAGTGTGGAAACCAAGAGGATATGAGAACTGAACAATACCTCCGGAGGTGTTAGACTTGCTTTTCACGAACAAGGTCCATTCAGAGAGCTGGAGTTCTACCAGTGTATCGCCAAGTGTTGTAATGGCTACAATACCCCTCAAAAAAATTTTCTTAGCTTCATTTTGGAGCCTCCCTTCCAACCTTCACAGCATCTTGCCTTACTTCGCCAAGTTCACCAGCTTTAGTGTTTTTCTTGCACAAAGGCAGCCTGTCGATCACAGCTTGATGCATTCCCCTCACAGGCTGTTCACCTGGACTTGGTCCAGCTGCAGGGTGAGTAACTTCCCCTAGAAAATTGCGCATTTATGGAGGGAAACTAGCCTTCCCTCCAAAAATTGCGTAATCTTGTCTGGCAGCCTACTGGGCTCCAGGATTGCGCAATCATGCCAGTCAACACTCCCAGCAGGAATTGCGCAATTTTCCTCAGCAGGGCTTCTTAGCCCAGAATTTGCGCAAATCTAGGCAGCAGTCAGCTGCTCTGCCCAGAAATTGCGCAAATCTCCTGGGTAGTCAACCCAGCTCCCAACCAGAAATGCACATTTCCTTCAAGCAATCGAACAACCTCTTGCATGTGCAACTAAGTTGACAGGTTCCGTCTGGGACCGAGTAAAACAGACTTGCATGCATGGGCTACTTCTCCCAAGGCAACATGCAAAGACATCCCTTGTTTCAGGGATCTATTTTTAGCAGTTGGAGGTTACATGCAAGGATCATTTTAGAAACCTCCCACCAAGTGTCGCTTTCCCTAGATTTTTGGCATGCGCGTCACAACCTCGATGTTATAAAAACTCATCAACCGGACGCTGCAAAGCTCATTCCTCACATCAACCTTGCAGCTCTGACATCCCACATCACATCTAGGTGCAGTCGGCACACTCAGCTCAACTGTTTTGGGGTAAGCCCGCTTCCCATGCCTTGTGTTGCATTTCTGTTGCTTTTTGTGTTTTCGCTTGTATAAGTACTATTTGCTTGATTTCTTTGAACACATGATGTCATTTACATGTATATTAGCTTGTCCTAGCACTGTTTCAATTTTTGTCAACATCTCACTGCTGTTGCATGCATGAAACTATTTTTCGCGAACAGTCGCCGATTTGGTGACTTGCCTCACCCACATACATGTTGTTCCATTTTCTAAATCTGTCATTCACCATTTGCATGCATGATCATTCACTTATGCTTACACTCAATATCAGCATGCATTCGCACTCACATTCACTTTTAGTTTCCCGTCGGCGAGTCTTGCCAACCTTAGCTCGGATTATGCCTCACCAAAAGCCTCACCAAGACAACATTACACAATCCTGAGAGGGAAGGCTCTGCCTTCCTCTCCAGAAATGCGCATTTCTGCTCAACAGTTGTTCCCTAGGCCTACTTTGCATAATCCTGAGGGACAATGACTGCTGGCTAGGAAAATTGTGCAATGCAGTCACTGAGCCTGCAACCATTGCCAGCTGAGATTGCACATTGCACAATTCCAACAGTCAACAGCTAAATTGGACTGTGCATTGCACATTTCTAGTAGTCAGTAAGTCTCCCAACAACCCAGACTGTGCCTTGTTCAGTCTTGGCAGTCGGTCTCTCGACCTCTCGGCCGAAATTGCGTAGCCTTCATGATCAGTCACGGAGGTATGTTGCAAGTCAGTTCTCATGTTCATTTTGGTTTTCGATTGACAGATTGATTGCCATGAGTGTTTCCATGTCTCTAGGTATTGGAGGTTTTCATGTGCCTCTCAATAGTGCAGGTACAATGGTTTCCAAGAGAGCGGTGTCAAAGACATCATTCAAAGCACACCTGGAGATGTAGTCGATCAAATGTCTATGAGCTTGCCTACTCGTGAAGATATCAAGTTGTTCATAGACAAGAACATCAAGATATCATAGCAAGTAGCATCATGAACAATAACTGAAGGCGGCATACCAAATGTAGCGAATACAATGAATGCAACAAACGCAATGAATGTAGCGGATGCAATGAATGCAAGGGGAAGGTTGTTGACAACACAAAGGCGGAATAAAGTTGCAAGATTAAGTAGATCCACTGATAATGAAAGCAACTTTGGAGACTCAGGCTATGAGGTGACGACCCGACATGAAGATCGCACGAAGACAGAGAACAGAACAGAGAAGGAGTTGCATGTGCTGAAGTAGCAACTCAGGAAGAACATGAAGTTTCAAAAACAAACGAATGAGTTGCAGCAGGAACCGAACAGTAGTGGGCGCAACGTGCACTCACGAATGAAACTGCGCCTGTACAAGTTAATGATCCATCCTAGCAGCTGGCACAGAGCAGACACGGCGAGCAGTGTTGTTGATCACATGCAAAGGATTCAACAACATGCAATCATTGTGCACATGCATACAATCCAACCCATTCAACACACTCACCAAGACGAAGACAAGAAGCAAGTCCAACTAGAGTTGAACATGTACTTCGACAAGTTGATGCGCATGACCACCAACACACACTTGAAGATCAACACAGACACTATGCATCAGTGTGTTGCCGGTTCAGCCACACCCAAGAAGACCATGCGCATGTTAGCAGATGAGTTGGATGAAGGGGCTGAACCAATGCACTGGTTGCAATGGAGGCAAGAGTTTGCTTCAGCAAGATGTCACCATGAGGTGCATGCACACCATCATAGACGACCAAGCTTGGCATCAACTCACCACCTTCACCATCACAAGAATGTCAAAGAGTTGGTCTCATCACAGCGGACTGAGTGTTAGTGATGTCTTGCAAGGCTTGCTCAAGCCATGTTGTCTCACATGAGTACATGTGCATTGTAATGTTGAGTCATGTCAAGTGTAAGTCAAGTGTCAATAGTTGGATGTAACAATCATAGAGTAGGTGAAGAGTCATGAGGGTAGTTGAATTGTCACAAAGGGGAATGTCAAGGGTCACCCCACCCTTTGCTATAAATAGTCCCTCATAACTCATTGTATAGGCTTTTGGTCAGCCAAGCTTCTGATAAGACTATCTTGGAAAGATCTTGGACAGTATTGTAATGCGCCTTGGCTTCTCCACTGCACAGAGCTAGTTCATCTCTTTGGAGGAGTAGGCGGATGTGGCTGTAACGTTCCACTGTTGGGGCTAACAATTTTACATGGATGTATTGTATGATTGGAACTTACACTTATTTATATAATAAGAGCCAACGTGTTTTCACACATGTATTGTATCTGTTGTAAGATTGATCTTTAACACTTGTAATGCATGTTGCTTTAACCTGTGCTCTACATCTGAACTGATTCATTTGTTGTAATGCATAATTTATTAATGGGAATGTGTTTTATATGGTGTCCCTTCCGTGTCGACTGCTCTGCTGGACATCAGACAAACCTTTCAC
The DNA here is from genome assembly GCA_031772625.1 of Pinus tabuliformis. Lineage (NCBI taxonomy): Eukaryota > Viridiplantae > Streptophyta > Pinopsida > Pinales > Pinaceae > Pinus > Pinus tabuliformis. The sequence continues at coordinate 1,708,557,809 of CM062819.1, forward strand.
ATGAACCTTGCTGTAACAACTGTTGCACTCATTCGGACTGATCCGTGAGTGCTGTACGTGTTATCTTACCTTTTATGTTGTGACTACCGCATCTAAGTGTACTACTCCGCCAAAACCTATGTATGCCCTATGTGTTGTGTGTTCCTAGCCGAGTTGGGACTGATCCCTTTCAACTTGGAACTCACCTTCACCCTCATCTCACCCACCTGTGTTAGAACCTCTCATACATCTTCCTTGACTCACTGCAGCGGTCACACCCTTGCTACTGACAGAGTTATCTTACTTGCCTATGTACGACATCGCAGTCAAGGCATTACCTTACGACCCACTTCTGGGACTCCTACTACAAACGTTCTGAGGTCTAATTGGGACTTCTTACCGGGGAGATCCCCTTGCATGTTGGTGGGTCCAACATCGTCAACACTTCCTAATAAGAAATTTGAGTATCTTAGAAACATGCTTGGTTTATTTGATATTTTTGATTTTAGGATGACAAAAGTTTGGAAGAGATTTGTTGAGGCCTTGTGTGTGAGACACATTGCCTGGGAGGACATCTGGTCGGCACTATGTGTTGATGTCTAGTTCCCGAAGTAGGGAGGGTGGCATTGGTCATGGAGCTTTGACCTCGGATACACACCTAGATCCCTGGGTTGATGGTTAGCAAGTAATCCTGATGGTACCTAGAGAGGTTGAAAGCTTTATTCCATCTTAGTCCCACTTGGATAGATTTCCCTGATCAGGAATCTAGTTCGTGGAATTGTGGTGCCTAAACTGTTGAGAGACCTTGGATAGAGTTCCTTGGTCAGGAATCTAGTCCATGGAATTGTGGTGCCTAAACTCTTCATACTTCATATAGTTTGAAATCTTTTGTATGAATACCTCCCTAGTTAAGAGGGAGTGTTGAAAAATGTAACTAGGTTCGGTCTTCATAAAATGTATTTGTAAAAAGAATTTTTATTATTGTTACAATGACTTATTAAAGCATGGGTTTCATGCTTGGGTCATCATTTTATTAGTCAAAGTCCCCATTGAGGACTCCTAGGATTAATAAAGACTAAATAGAGTCATTGTATATTTTATGAGACCCTTCTTGGGCTTTTGAATGATGTAAAAAGAATTATTTTTGAGTCAAAAATAAATTATGTAACCTCCACACCAAGTCGGCCTCAAGAAGATCATGTCGGCTTCAAGGAAGGAAAATCGGCCTTAAGGAAGGCTATATATATATGAGGTAGTTTGACTTTATTTGGGCATCTCACTCTTTGAAGCATAGTTCGATCTTTGGAAGCTAGAAGCTGGAAGCTGGGAAGAATGTGAAGTTGAAGGAAGGGTCCAAAAGGAGTGCGATTTTGGTCTAGGTGAAGGAGAATAAGGAAATCAAAATTTTGGTGCCTCTCTCTCTCTCTCTCTCTCTCGTATGGGCAGGTTTAGGAGATCGAAGTTGTTGTTGATGCCGGAAGCTGCCAAGTCGAAGTTCTAGGGTTGAAGTGCTGCTACTACTAGGTTGAAGGTTGGATCGAAGAAGGAGAGGTCGGTTTGGTATGGAGAAGGTCTTTGTCTAAGTATAAGAGACTCAAGGAAAACTATTGAAGGAAGAGATTTTTTACTAGGTTTCCCCCTAGATAGGGGTTTTGCTTTGGCAGAGTGCCTACATCTTGTGTCTTGTGATTTTGTGATCTTCATGCACATATAATTTGGTAATTTCTTAATGAAAGATAATATAACAAATAATTAAAAGAAGCCAACATAATTCACAAGTAATTATCAAGAAAGAGAAACCTAACCCTAATACTACTAGCATTGATTTCTCAACACTAAATAAATGGAAAAGGTCTGGGAAATTCACTTGCAACACATACAATGGGGAAAGTGTCGTTGACTATGTTATTTGTTCACAAAGCTTAATAGAAAGGATAGATGAAGTTAATATTAGAGAGCATACATGGGACTTAAAATCATACCATAACCCAATTTATATAAAGCTATGTTGGTTAGAAGAAATGCAACATAACAGGAAAACACAATGTTCTCGATAATCGATTTCAAGGGGCAAAATTCTTCTAACACAAGAGAATTGCAATATATTCAAAACAATGCTGGAGAAATCAATTGAAAAGGGGAAGAGTGGTTCCCAAAGCCTCAACAGTTATGAGTTAACAAATAAAATTCAAGGTGCACTTGAGAAGTGCAAGAGAGCAAAAAATAGGAAATAAAAAAAAATTGTTTTTGTGTAAATGCTTGGTTTGATGAGGAATGCAAAATGGCAAGGAAAACATTGAAAAAGGCAGGCGAGGAGAAGATGAATGTAAAGTTATATAAGCAGATTTCAAAAAGGAAAAAAGATGAGTTCATGCAAACAAGGCGAGAAGAGTTAATATATCAAGGCAAGAATAACCCAATGTTTTTTTGGCATGAACTTCAACCAAGAAAGAAGCAAACATAAAATAATATTACAACCAATCAGTGGTTTGACTATGCAAGACAACTCTATGAGAAAGAATCAAAGGATGAGCCTCCTCCTAGGATCAACACAACTACAAAGCTTTTCACATTATAGGAAGCGAAGACAAGAATTAAGAAATTTAGACTTCTGTGATCCATAACATTGTTTAGAAGATCTTCGGCAAAATCACATAATCAATCTTTTGTCGACGCGTTTCGAACCAACTAGTGTGGTTCATCGTCAGGACAAGTTGAAAAACAGATCCAGCTTAGCCTGTTTAAATAGGTAGAGCAGAGACACCAACGGTTACCTGACTAAGGGAGCAAGGTCAAATTCAGTTATATTAGGTATAAAATGAATAAATAAATAAATTATAATATAATAATAAATAAATAAATTTATATAAACTTATATATAAATATATAAAATTAGTTATATTAGGTGTAAGATAAAAAATAAAAATATGAAGAATTATAAAATAATAATAAATTATTTATTTATTAAATAAATATATAATAATAAATTATTTAAATAAATAAATAAATAAATATAAATTTATAAATTATTTATTTAATAAAAATAAATGGTATCATTAGTAGGTAATTTTTTTTAATTTTTTTTTATATATTAGGTGTAAGATAAATAAATATATAAATAAAGAATTATAGATTAATAATAAATTATTTATTTATAAAATTATAAATAAATTATAATATAATAATAATTAAATAAATATATATAAATTTATATATAAATATATAAAATTAGCAGTTGCTGGGTCCCAGCCTTATCTTCCTAGCCTCCCCATTCCCCTTTTGTTAGGTCTTGGGGTTTCTGTCTTCCCCCTCCCTTATTAATTTTTCTTTTGGCGGGTTTGTCCTATTATTATGGAGTGTCTGAGTCTTTATTAGTTATGAAGTAAATTTGGACTAATTACTGTATTAACCTAAACCTGTATATGATACTAGTGTGCATATTATAATTAGATTTAATTTTTCATAGTTCATTATGTATACAATTATAATTATTTCTATTTGAGTTTCCCTTTAACTATTCTCTTAATAAACACCCCCCCTTTTAAGCCTTATAAATATTATTATATTTACTAATCATATAGTTAACTTTAATAATATTTTGAGTGGAATAAATAAATATGAAATAATATTGATTATTAACAAATATAAATTTGGCCATTAGGCTTATAGAAATATTATGATTTACCCTAAATTATGGTATTTACCTTATAAGTAATAATTGATTTAGTTAACTTTAATTGTTTTATTGGAATAAATAAATATTGAATTAATAATTTGACCATTAGGTTTAAAGGATGAATTATGACTTAAAAATTTGTGTGGAATTATAAATGATTATTAGATTTAGATTATTTAATATACATATACTATTTTTCTTATCATTTTAATTTCGAATGACCATTATACCAATGGACCATTAAATAATTATTTAAAAATTACCTATGGTAACTATATTCTAAGATCAATAAAGAATTATTACCATATTGGAATAATAAATATAGATTATTATTATTAAAATATTAGATATGGGTATAATTTTCGTAAATAATAATATATCTATTTATTTTTAATATTAACAAATGAATTCCTTTTTTACCTATTTCTAGGAATATTAATTAAATTATTTAGTGATTTGACCAAGATTATTAAGTCAAAATTAGCCGTTGGAATCTCTGCACACTCTATTTAATCAAGCTAAGCTGGATTGGTCTTCAACTTGTCCTGACGATGAACCACACTGGTTGGTTCGAAACGCGTCGACACAAGATTGATTATGTGATTTTGCCGAAGATTTTCTAAACAATGCTATGGATCACAGAAGTCTGAATTCCTATATAAAATTAGTTTATGAAGAAATATAAAATAAAAATAAATTATTTATTTATTCTATAAATATATAAATGAAGCAATATAAAATAATAATAAATAAATTATTTATCTATTAAATAAATAATTAAATGAAAAAATATAAATAATTTATTTAATAAAAATAAATGGAATCATTAGTAGGTAAAAATTATTTTTTATATATAAATTTAGTTATATTAGGTGTAAGGTAAAGAAATAAATATATAAATATATAAATAAAGGATTATAGAATAATAATAAAAACATAAATATATAAATGAAGAATTATAAAGTATTTTTAGAGGTAATGAGGGACCATTCCTTATAATAAACAAATAAGATGGAAGAGAATAAAAGTAATAATAGAATTAAGTTGTTAATAATAATAATCATACTAATAATAATAATAATAATAATAATAATAATAGTTATAGAAAATAAAAATAATAAAGTAAAAACGATTACCAAATAAATTACTAAACAATAGTATTTAGTAATAGTTTATAAACAAATAAAATAATTAATAATTAAGTTATTAAATAAATAAATAATAAGAATAATCGTACTAATAATAATAATAAAATCAATTAAATAAATAAATAAACAAACATTATAACCCCTAGAATCTAGTTACATTAGGTAAATATCATAATTTAGGGTTGTTAAAGTCCATGATTATGGTATATCATAATAAATCCTTTAAACCTATGGTCAAATAATCAATATTAATTCAAAATTTTTAAAGTTTAACTAAGTCAATAGGTAAATATAATATTACTTATAAGGTATAATTTAGGGTTTATAAAGTCCATGTTTTAAAAAATGGTATATCATAATTTATCCATAATGGTCAAATATTTTATATTTAATAATAATCCATATTTATTCAAAATTTATTTATTCCAATAAAATTATTAAGGTTAACTATATCATTAGGTAAATATATTATTATTCATAAGGTTTTATTAGTTAAAGGGAAACTCAATTCTAATAATATGCCCAATAGAATCATAAACATGTTAAGGTTAATACACCAGATAGCCCGAAACTAAAACACTCCATAATAATAGGACAAAACTGCCAAAGGAAAAATTCAAGGAGGGGGAAGACAGAAACCCTAAGACCTAACACAGAGGGGAATGAGGAGGCTAGGAAGACAAGGCTGGGACCCAGCAACGGCTAATCTTCCAGCCATCATCCCTATTAAGATTGTTCGGCCTTTTCTCAATCTCCAGGGCCTCTCTAAATTTGCGATGGTGAAACTGCGCAATTTTGGCAATGACTTGAGCCTCCTCTATACATATATGATGCAAAGTTTTCCCCGCATGCTCAGCCAGGGCCGAGGACTTGGTCCTACCATGTCTTAAGTCAGCCGAATGCTCGCTAATCCGTTGATTGATAGAACGACCAGTCTCACCAATATAAGGGGGCCCACAGGAACAGGCGATGACATAGACGCCCTTCATGTTATTAGGGTCAATAGGGTCTTTCACAGACCCGAGGGAGCCACAGATAGTATTGAGGGGTCTAAAAGTTGCGGGCACATCATACTTCCTTAGAATCCTCGCAATCCTGTCCGTGGTCCCTTGGATGTAAGGAAGGTTCACACCCAAGGAATGATCTTTAGGAACCCTTCGGATTGAAGGCTCCTTCTTGGCCCTGAGGAAGGCCTTTTGACCGAGGTGCCTATTGTAACCATTCTTCTCAAAGACTTCTAGGAGGTGAGCCTTCTCCTTTTCCAGGCTCTCCTCATCCGAAATTCTCACAGCACGGGTGGCAAGAGTGCTAAGAACCCCTAACTTCTGAGCGGGGAAATGATGCGAAGAAGCATGCAAGTATTGCTCAGTATGCGTCTTCTTTCTAAACACCTGATGAGAAAAGGAACCATCCACCTTCTTAGAGATGAGAACATCCAAGAACGGAAGACAACCATTAACTTCTTTTTCCATCGTGAATTTAATGGCGGCGGATTGGTTATTGAGGTGACAGAAGAAACGATCAAGCTCATCATGACCATGAGACCAGACCACACCAGTGTCATCGACGAATCTTTTCCAAAGCTTTGGTAAGAGACGAGAGGAGGCCAAAGCCTTAGACTCAAACTCTTCCATGAAGAGATTAGCAACAACAGGGGACAAGGGGGAGCCCATGGCAACCCCGCAAGTCTGCTCATAGAATTCTCCTTCGAAGCTGAAAAAGGTAGAGGTAAGGCAAAGCTCAACTAACTTAGCCGTATCAGGGTCAGTTAGCTTATTAATTACCATCATGGCCTCATTGATAGGAATGCAAGTATAAAGAGAGACCACGTCGAAACTTACCAGAATGTCTTCGGGCTCAAGTTTAATTCTCTTAAGATCCGCAATAAAGGAAGCCGAGTCTTTGACAAAGGACTCAGTTTGCCCAACCAAGGGTCTCAACTTTGCGGCGAGGAACTTGGCCAGGAGGTAAGTCGGACCACCGATGGTATTGACAATGGGTCTCAGGGGGACCCCCTCCTTATGGATTTTAGGAAGCCCATAAATCCTAGGAGTGATGGGGTTACCCTCAATAAGTTTCTGGGCTAGAGGAATCGTGGAATTGCACGACTTGATCGCAAGAGCGACCGCTCTGGAAACCTTTTTGAGGGGATTCTTCGAAAGCTTCTTATAACTCCCACTATTACAGAGATGGTCAAGCATCTTGTCTCTATAATCCTTTCTATCCATGATAACGGCAGCCCCACCTTTATCAGCCTTTAAGACCACGACGTCACGATTACCGTTCAAGCTCTTCAGAGCTTCAAACTCAGCCTTGCTGATATTGCTACGGGGAGGCTTAGCCCTCCTAAGGGCAACGACACAATCCTGCCTAATCGTGTCTTTAACCTTATCAGGAAGGTTCTTAATGCCATATTCTACATCGCAAATGATGTCTTGAATCGGGATTTTTCTAGGAGCTAAGGCAAAATTTAGACCTTTCCCTAAGAGATTAAAAACCGCAGGCGGAAAGGAAAAACTAGACAGATTTACCACCTTATTATCTTGAGGGAGGGAACTCGAATTACCCACCGACGCACCCTTAATACCAGACTTACACTTAAGGTAATCCACCCCATTTAATACTTTATTATAACGACTACTATTATTATTACATACTTTAATAAAATCACAATTAGGATTATCATTACTTTTACATAAAACAGCTTTATTACTACAATCGTAATTCATATTGTCCATATTATTATCGCTATTCAAATTAGCATTATCGTCACTGTTACATAAACCAGCTTTATTACTACAATCGTTATCCATATTATTATCGCTATTCAAATTAGCATTATCGTTATTGATATATAAGACGGCTTTATTACTCTCAACGCAATTGTTTGAAATCATATTATTCATACTCTTCTCGTTAATCAAATTAGCATTAACGTTAAAAGAGTTACCCATGGTCTCGTTCTCCTCAGAAGATGTACCTTGACTCAATGATTCCAGCTCAACCACGGCTGAATCACACCGCTGGGAAGACGAACGTTGACTCAATGATTCCAGCTCAACCACGGCCGAATCACACCGCACATCAGAACGGCTTGACCATTCTTCACCAATCCGCTCATCTCTGCGCAGATCTAAAACCGCTGACTCACCCATAGTAATGCCAGCTGAAACAGAACCTCCGCGCAGTCCACCATTCATTGAGACAACCGCAACACCATCTGACTGCTGCGCACGGATTGGAGAGCGAACGCAAGAACCCACCGCTTGGTTGATCAGACATACGGGCCCTCGGTTACCCCAGACTTCTTCATTGATCGAAACCTTGCTGCTACTCACACCACCGCTTCCTCTCACCAAACTGGAACCAGCGGCTGGCGGTTTAAGATCATCGGAAGAAGATCCGCTTAAAACCCAAGCCCTCAGGGAGGAGACCTGGTTGGAGGAGACCCGACTGTCTGAACCCTGAACATCGACTAGACCTGATTCCGGAATCGAACAGCGCGAAAGTTTATTATACTTCGCGGACTGCCTGAGCTTAAGGAGCTCTTCCAATCTCAGGGACTTCAATGCCGAACAGGCATCAATCCTGGACCAGAGAGAAGCAGGAAACATATTCGCCAGCTCCAAATGAGCCGCCAGAAGAAGTCTAGATCGATGATCCAGATCCCTCCTTACTCTGCTAATCTCAGATCTGACCAACCCTAAGCTAGCCTTCAGAAAAACGCTATGATTCTTTGGAACATTGAGATTATGCTTAATCCGGGCAAAGTTAGGAATAACCGAGGAGTCTCTGCAACGTTTAAGAAATACCAGATCAGATTTCAACTTAGTAACCTGCATGCGTGACCGCTCGAATAGATGAACCTTCTTAGCAGCGGCTTCTCCGTGCAGGGAAATTATTAAGGAATTTAGACTTCTGTGATCCATAACATTGTTTAGAAGATCTTCGGCAAATCACATAATCAATCTTTTGTCGACGCGTTTCGAACCAACTAGTGTGGTTCATCGTCAGGACAAGTTGAAAAACAGATCCAGCTTAGCCTGTTTAAATAGGTAGAGCAGAGACACCAACGGTTACCTGACTAAGGGAGCAAGGTCAAATTCAGTTATATTAGGTATAAAATGAATAAATAAATAAATTATAATATAATAATAAATAAATAAATTTATATAAATTTATATATAAATATATAAAATTAGTTATATTAGGTGTAAGATAAAAAATAAAAATATGAAGAATTATAAAATAATAATAAATTATTTATTTATTTTTTTTTTTTGTAAGCTCCGGTAGGACCCACTCATTTTTCCACTTTTTACAACCTCTCAGGATTCGAACTTGGGTGGGGGGTGTGAAAGCCATCCGCCCCAGCCATTACATCATGCACGTCATGTGCATAAATTATTTATTTATTAAATAAATATATAAATATATAATAATAAATTATTTAAATAAATAAATAAATAAATATAAATTTATAAATTATTTATTTAATAAAAATAAATGGTATCATTAGTAGGTAAATTTTTTCATTTAATTATTTATTTAATAGATAAATAATTTATTTATTATTATTTTATATTGCTTTATTTATATATTTATTGAATAAATAAATAATTTATTTTTATTTTATATTTCTTCATAAACTAATTTTATATATTTATATATAAATTTATATATATTTATTTAATTATTATTATATTATAATTTATTTATAATTTTATAAATAAATAATTTATTATTAATCTATAATTCTTTATTTATATATTTATTTATCTTATACCTAAAAAAAAAAATAAAAATTTACCTACTAATGATACCATTTATTTTTATTAAATAAATAATTTATAAATTTATATTTATTTATTTAAATAATTTATTATTATATATTTATATATTTATTTAATAAATAAATAATTTATTATTATTTTATAATTCTTCATATTTTTATTTTTTATCTTACACCTAATATAACTAATTTTATATATTTATATATAAATTTATTTATTTATTATTATATTATAATTTATTTATTTATTCATTTTATACCTAATATAACTGAATTTGACCTTGCTCCCTTAGTCAGGTAACCGTTGGTGTCTCTGCTCTACCTATTTAAACAGGCTAAGCTGGATCTGTTTTTCAACTTGTCCTGACGATGAACCAAACTAGTTGGTTCGAAACGCGTCGACAAAAGATTGATTATGTGATTTTGCCGAAGATCTTCTAAACAAGAATTAAGAAGTTGAAAACAAGAAAGGTAAAGGACTTGGTTGAACTTCAAGAAAAATATCTAAAGTGGGGAATGAACATTCTTGCACCGCACATCATGGAAATATTCAACGACGTCATTCGACAAGGATTCCCAAGAGATTGGACAACTATTCTAGCAATTCCCCTTTTTAAAAGTGGAGACATTAATAATCCTTCCAACTATAGAACCATTATGGTCAATCCTTTGTTTGCAAATCTTTTCAGCGACATGGTAGAAAATAGAATCAGTAAGTGGGAAGAAGTAAAAGAAAAGAGCGCAAAAGGGAAAACATGTTTTAGGCTGAAACATTCTACAGTAGACCATGGTATCACATTGAGACACATTATTGAAAAGGTTTGGGGGACAAAAAAGAAGTATTTTGCTGTTTTGTTGACTTCGAAAAAGCATTTGACATAGACCCTAGAGATAAGCTGTGGAGTAGAATGGATGAACTTGAAATTCCTTTACATTATAGAGCTGTTGTCCATAGGATTTATGAAGAAGTGAAAGTCAAAATTAGAACTTCAGCAGGCATTTCAGAAAGCTTTAGAAGTGACATCAGAGTCAAGCAAGGTTGCCCTTTATCCCCTACTCTTTTTGGTTTATATATTGATAAATTGGAAGAGTGGCTAAATCTGCAAGGTGGGGATGGTGTTCGGTTGGGGGAGTTTGTGATAAAGCTTCTTTTATATGCTAATGACCTTGTATTGATTGCTAAATCGGCCTAGGGATTGCAGATGCACCTATATGCCCTTGAGCATTTTTGTAAAGCAGTGGGGATGCAAGTCAATACTAGCAAGAGAAAAATAATGATTTTCTCAAATAAAAGAAAGTGGAGCCAGCATACGTTCTTCTTTGAAGGTGACATTCTTGAAGAAGTAAATGGATACAAGTACCTCAGGATTGATTTCAACAACAAGCTTAACTGGGAGGACTGCACAAAGAAGAGCATTTTAGGAGGGTGGAATGCATTATATGCTCTTCAAAACAGATGTAGAGAGGCAAAGTTATGGGATTGGAAAATGATTGAAGTTTTTTGGGCTTCTAGTTTGTCTAGTGATATTATATGGGTGTGAATTATGGGCTAGCAGCATCCTTGTCTCAAAATGGAATCAAATTGAGAAAATCCAAAAATGCTTGATCATGAGCAAGTTCAAAATAAAAAGTGCGGTTCCTTATAAGATACCATTGAGTGAAATAGGAGCAACTCCCATTGAAGCAATTACTATGGTGCGTCTCATAAGGTACCTAAAAAGAATTGATAAAATGGGAGTAGGTAGATGACCTAAAGTTATCTTCAATGAAGGCATGAGTGAAAGAAAGAAATCATGAATGCAAAAAAACAACAAATGGATGCAAAAATCGGATATTTACCTCAATTATTGTCCCACACATAACAAGGAGTTAAAAAATTTTGTTATGGAGAAATTCCACAAGTGTAAATGGGGAAAAGAGTTGGGTAGAAAGAAGAAGTACTATGTTCAGGAATTCAACCCCACTTGTGATATCCAAAAAAAAGAGTACATTGAAGCTAGCATTCCATGGAGAGCAAAGATTCTTATTGCTCAATTAAGAACTAACTCGCATCAACTTTGGTGCGAAACAGGTTGGTAGAAAAGACCTAAAGAAGCTTGGGAAGAATGAGTGTGTACTTTTTGCACTTCTGGGGCAGTGGAATCGAAAAAACATTTCATTTTGGAATGTGATGCTTTCAAAGACATCAGAGAGAGTTACGACAGTATGTTAACATTGGTTCCTTGGCATTATATTTTTAGTGAGGGGATTGTTAAAAGGTTGGGTCAACTCATCATTAATTTGAGTAAGAAAAGGATTGAATTGCAAAAGGCGAAAAACATGGAGGCGGGTGGTCCCATAGACTATTTTTAGTGTCGTGGACATTAAAATTTCATTCATTCATTCATTATTAACTATGATGTTATGATGGAGAAAAGGAGGATTTCATTACGAGGTTGCATACTTGTTGGGTATCTCAAAGTTATATTATATTATGATTTTTTAAAAGAAATTAATTTTATATTTGCAATGTTAATGGGTGTAGCTTAATTTGGTTTGTATGGGGTATAGTTTTTCTAACATTTCTTGGGGAGTGGGTTGAGGATTGGAGCCATTTGTGGGGTTTTCATTGTCATAAGGGGCATACAAGTTAGATGAATCTCGCACATTCTCCGATGGCATCTCATTGTTGGGTTGATCATTCTTCCATCTAATATTGGAGTTGGCTTCAACTTTGACTCAACCTATGATCCGGATTTAAACAGGAACGCAACAAATTACAGAGATAACCATATACACAGAGATGCAATGGAAACAATACTTCATTTCATTAATGTAAAATACTGAAATATGCTTACAAACAGAAATGGAAATAAACCAGCTAGGGCGATGGTAGCTTATCTTTGAGAAGAGGTGTGGTGGCTACATGCCTCTCAACTGTGTTACAATGAGGCTCGAAGGCCTATTTATTGTTGATAAACAATGGAAAACCCTTAACATCCCAAAACCTAACCCTAGAAGATGAAACACCAAATTGTGGGCCTCGTTTTGGGCAAGTTGGTACATCAACTTCTCGGGGTTGTAACTTTGGCACCCGATCTTCGTTTGACGCGTACAATAGCTCGTTAGAAATATCTATCCGAGCACTACAACTTTGGGACCCAAATTTCCCAAAAAACATCATTTAGGGCCTCAAAACACCTGCGGAAGTTCAGGACCTGAAAAACTGCTAAAAATAGTAAATTGTGCTGCAATTATGGAAACTGGAATAGTGGAAGAGATAGTTGTGGGGGTCCAAGGGGGATAGGTGGGTGGCCACCAACATCCACCTGGATCATTCCTCCCCCCTTAGGAAGCAATGGTCCCCATTGCATTGAGTTCCTCCATCTGCTGAGCTTGGTCCCTGGTGAGTTGTTCTACAATCTCTAATGTGTCCAGTAATGGTGGGAAGCATGGTCGAGGGTGTTCCACATTGAGTACTAGGTGCAAGTGAAGGAATGGATGAATGCTATGCTCCAAAGCATTTTTTCCCACAACCTTGGTAATGTTGTAAGGACCATGTCGGAGTGGTCTAAGCTTTTGATGGGCTCTTGTCAGGCGTTCTTTCTGCAGATGCAACCAGAATTTGTAGCCCACTTGAAACTTGTGTGGTACCCCTATGGGTGAGGAGAAGTTGTTCCTATGTTTTGTCATGAGTGTACCCCTTTGATGTTACTGCTGCGTGGAGGAACCCTTCGTGGGGTCATGGATGTGGTGACGATCTTCCCCTTACTTTGGGAGTGAACCAGACAGAAAATAAATTTCCTAGTCTGTGAGATGAGCTTGCTGCCTTTCTTAGCAGCGATCAAAGAGGTGGCGGTAGGTGGGGCTACCTCCGGTATCCTGTATAATGAATTACCCAAAGAAATAATAACAGCGCGAGGCCTTGACTCATACACAACATGTTGCCTCCACAAGTATGGCTGGCCTAATAATACATCACAAACATCCAGAGGTGTAACATCACACAATACCTCATTTGTGAAGGGCTTGATGCTGTAGGGAAGGCGACACTGCTGGCGAACTCGAAGATCTCGTCCTTGGTGAAGCCACCCGATATTGTACGGCTGTGGGTGTGGTGTAGTCGGTAGGCCCAACCGCTTCACGACCTTTGCTGAAATGAGGTTCTTTTGGCTGCCACTGTCGACAATGAATTGTAGCAGTGAACCCTTCACCCACATCTGTGAGTGGAAAAGACGCTCCCCCTCCTCTAGATCTTCGAGCTCATCCTTCTGGATCTTGGCGGTGGTAACAGTGACGGGCATCAATGATCTGCTTCACTTTGCCATTCCCCTTGTTGGGTTCTAACTCAGGGTCAGAACATGCATCTGATTTTGAAGCCTTCAACTCGGCCACCAACATTTGCTTGGTCCGACACTCACTTGTTTTGTGAGTGGGGCTCTTATGGAACTAACAACACTTTCCTGTGTCCTTCTTCGAATTCATGGTGTTGTTCTTTTCTTGCAGCTTTGACGGGTTGTCTTGGGTCACCCCGCCTTGGCTTTGTCCTTTGGTCTTCGGATTTGCAGATCCAAAGTCTCGCTTCTTCTGTTTGAACTTCTGCTCGATTTTGATAGCGTATCAGTACGCCATGCCGAGCGAGGAGATGTTCAGGAACTCCATCTCTTCCTGGATGTATCTATGTAGGCAGCTGCGGTATTTGAGTACCAAATGCAGCTCAGAATCCTTGATACCCAACTGTGTGCGAAGGGTATGAAAAATGTTTGTGAACTCCGGCACATCTTGGTCCCTTCCCTGCCGCAACGTGGTCCACTTTATGTATTTGTCCTCATAGCTTTTGATAGGGTAGTACTGCTCCTTGATGGCATCCCAAAATGAATTCCAAGTGGGTGCGGTTGAAAATTGTGAGCCCATGCTTTCATCCTTCTGCTCGTAGTAGGTTTCCCACTAGTCCTTGACGTCAGGGCTGCTTTGAGAAGAGCGAAAACAATCTTTTCCCGACTTGAAAATTCATGAATAGAAAAATACCCTTCTGGCAGATTTAACCATTTATCTACGACATCTGTGTCTATCTAACCCTCGAAGATGGGGATTTCAAAATTAACTTGTACCTTAAAGGGTGTGGCATTTCCAGAGTAGCTGTTGGAAGCCGATGCGTCGCCTCTGGGTATCTGTGCAAAGTTGTCCATCATTGCATTCCTTTGTCGCTTGAGGGCTTCTTCAAGCACGATTTTGATAGGATCTCCTGTTCCCATGTCTTTCTTTATTCGCCATGGGAGGCTGTCGAGAGTTGCAAGGCTGGTCTTGTAAAGGTTCGACTAGTTTAATCCCTAACTCCTTATATCCCGACCTCGTTGGGGACATGCAAAGAAAAACAGAGAAAAAACAGACCGCTCTGATACCACTGATCCAGATTTAAACAAGAACGCAACAAATTACAGAGATAACCATATACACAGAGATGCAGCGGAAATAATACTTCATTTTATTAATGTAAAATACTGAAATATGCTTACAAACAGAAATGGAAATAAACCAGCTAGGGCGATGGTAGATTATCTCTGAGAAGAGATGTGGCGGCTGCATGCCTCTCAACTGTGTTACAATGAGGCTCGAAGGCCTATTTATTGTTAAGAAACAATGGAAAACCCTTAACATCCCAAAACCTAACCCTAGAAGATGAAACACCAAATTGTGGGCCCCGTTTTGGGTAAGTTGGTACATCAACTTCCCGGGGTCGTAACTTTGGAACCTGATCTTCATTTGACGCGTGCAATAGCTCGTTAGAAATATCTATCCGAGAACTACAACTTTGGGAAGAGAAACATTGGTCTATGGACCCATCTTGCTCCCAGATTTCCCAAAAAATGTCGTTTAGGGCCTCAAAAAGCTCCGGAAGTTCAGGACTCGAAAAACTGCTAAAAATAGTAAATTGTGCTACAATTACGGAAACTGAAAAACTGAAAGAGACAATTGTGGGGGTCCAAGGGGGATAGGTGGGTGGCCACCAACATCCACTTGGATCAACCTAGTAATGAAAAAAAATTCCACGACAGTGTTAACACCTAAATCTAGTAATAGTTTTACGTATCCAACATGCTAGGATGGGAGATAATTATTTGAATTGTTTAAAGACAAATATACGAGGGTGGGAGAACAAGAAATATCTAAGGCATTGAACCCACAACAACTAGGGACATGTATATATCTATTTTATTGGGTATACACTATTTAGTTTAGTTCGGAGATCTGGCCACCAATCTTTCACGGAGCAAGCAGCCATAAATAGGGAATTTCTACCCGCCCAAATTGAAACTATAGTACTGGACCAATCGTCCTAGTTGTGAGTGTGCATAATATATAGAAGGAGATTATTAGTGTGCAACAAAATCCCAACAAAGTGATATGCTACTTTAGTTGTAAGAGATGACAACCTCCAATCAAACAAGGGTTGTGAGGAACGAAGTGGTGATTATATATCAATGATGTTAGTATCAAAGTGAAAGAAAATGTAATTAAATCAAAATGGCAGCTCGTGCCACAAAGCTACATGTTTGATATGGGCGACAAACATTTTGTAAATCCCAATATAGTCTTGGAGATATAGTCCCTTTTTAAGGTTATTAAATTGAGCATCATCTATAATTTATGAATTTGTTACATTAACATAAATCGATTTATAACATTGTAATTTTATCGCTATAAATTTAACCTTCCCCTTTGTTGTTGTCTAAGTCTTATGCATAACAATTACATATGTATCATAAGCACATCTATCAAGTATAAACATGAATTAAATCTCTAGAGGTGCAAACCTTTCTTAAAGAAAAAGATTTTGAGAAAGAAATAATGCACTTCCATGGATTTTAACCTTATCGACTCTTGATTGATTTGTGCTTAATATGGATCTAAATTGGTTTAATCATGATACCCTTTGTTATTTTATTTTCATTCACGTGATTGGTAATACATCCGTGTGTGTGGATTTAGACCAGTTTAATGATGTTGTACTTTTAGTATTTAATCTTCATTTATATGATTTTTATACTTTAGGTTCAAACCATGATAGATGTAGAACCTCCAGTATCTATGCTAGGGAAGATGTTTAACATCTTGAAATTGGTTTCCCCTCATCATCAAAGGGACTTAACACATGTTCAACAAGTCAAATTGATTTAAGTGGATGTTAATAAGATCTGTTATCCTTTATATACATGCTTACAAAACATATAATATATATAATAGGATGTTTTATCTTTTATATGCACACACAAAACATGTAACAAGCACACACACACACATGTTTGTATATATGTATGTATGTATCTTATCTACATGTGTGTGTGTGTGTGTGTGTCAATTGTATTTAGTTTAGGTGGTTAGGAGGAGTGATTGTTATGCTCCCCATCCAAGTTCAATTCTTGCAAGCGACATGTTGAGCTCTTAATTAATATATAATTGTAATGGCTTCAAGCCTTGTTATTGATCAACCTTGTGCCCAAGAGATGACATGATTTACTCTGGGTATCATCCTCAAAATAAGGGGAAGCTCTACCACTTTTAATGAATTGGAGTACTAGGGTTGCACTAAACTTAACTATTTTTTAGGGAAATTTTACTCCTCTTCTGATAGTTGTGTTGCAGGCTATAAACCAACTCACTCCTTATACCTCACGATCAAAGCTTATTTGAACTCGAAAGGTTAGCTCCTTGGTTTTTTTTTATCAAAACAATCCATGGGATTTCTTTGATGAGGCCCACTAAGGGAATGAATGTGCACATGGTTTGGGATTTGTGGTATATCTTTCTAAACACATTCACTGATCTGAGTGGAAAGTGGTACGATAAATATTGGATATTTACTATTCATGGTATTCACCCTAGAAATTCCCCATGGCATTCATCTTGGTATATATCTTCTTCATCAAGGAAATTGAATCATTAGGAGCCACATTCAGCAGAAACTTCTAATGACAAAACTTTGATGCAATGGGGACCATTGCTTCATAAGGTGGAGGACTGATCTGAGTGGAAAGTGGTACGAGTAATCTTGGTCTTTGCCATTCATGGTATTCACTCTGGAAATTCCCCATGGCATTCATCATGGTATTTCTCCATGGTATCCACCCATGGTATTTAATGTAACTCAAAATAAAAAGAGACCATAAATACCATAAATATTGGGCCTTCACCTTTCTAAAGGACAAATTTTTCCTTTAAGATGTAAATTAAAAAAAAAATCTCATACATTTAATAAAGAATTAGTTCTCTATATTTTACTCTTCGACTTCTTACTATTTAAATAACAATGACGTTTTATGATATTCATATTTCTTATTTTATGTATTGGGATGATATTTAGCCTCATTCCTCTTATCGTCTAAATCATATACTTTTCATTAAAAAAAAATGTTGAGACTCGATTGAATGATAGAGCTAATCTTTTATATTTACTTTATCTCTTAAAATTTATGAATTACAAAAAATATTGATTTAGCTCTAGTGATTAGGGACTGGTCTCTCATTATTAATTGGATAAAGAATTTATTGGATAAATAATTTAGGCCAGATTCAAAACATTAATGTCATGGCTCTTTCACGACTAGTTAAAGACATTTCATTGATCCTCTTACAAGTAAATATCTAGTATATATGGAACATAATACGAGGCCAACTTCTCTATCTATGGAAGGTTTGTCATTATTAGTTAAAATATATCATTTGATTTTTCATAAGGGATGTTGTAGCTAAATCTTGCTAAGGAGGAAAATACTCTCAATTGGAATTCAGGAACATATTTTATGATTTTTATTTATTAAAATTTTTGGAATTTGAGGAAATTTGGCTTATGAGCCATTTTGGCACTCTCGGTTCTTGTCTATAAAGGTTCTTTATTTTAAATTTAAAGGAAAAAGGCTCAAGGCTTAATTGATGCCATATGTATGGCTATAGATTAAAATTACAGGTTATCGAGAGGAAGAGCTCTCACCGAGGCCAAGGTAGTGAATAAAGCATCTCAAGGCATCAAGGTCTATCATTCAACAATCATATTCCACCAAAGGCAACCCACACACTTCACTAACGATTGGCACGGCAAGTCAATGGATGCTCTCAACCTTGGGAAAAATGAACATGTAAAAAGGTATTCACCTAGTCAACATGGGATAATCTCTGCACCTGTTATTATAAAAAGTAAGGGGTCAACATTGTCTTGTCAACTCTTCCAAGTCACAAATTGAATGTTAAAGCTAACCAAATCTCATGCTCATACAAGGCATTAACGAGGAGACCCTATGTACTGTATAATTGAATGTAAAAGTTAACCAAATCTCGTGGTCATACAAGGCATTAACGAGAAGACCCCATGTACTGTACAAAGCGATGGAAGGTAATTTGATGGTAATTTGATGGTAAGTGTACATAAATGTTGAATTAGTACATTTTTTCTCCAAAGTTTGAATGGGCTTAATAGTTAAGAGCATGTGTTTCCTCCTAAAAGGTTATAGGTTCAAAACTAGAGGAGTAGAGTATGTATGTCTTGCTAGACTTAGCAGTCAAATCGCTGTACGGACTTTCAAATTAGATAATAATAATAATATATCTCATATTGATGCGATTAAAATAAATGGAACCAAATTAGATAATAATAATAATATATCTCATATACATAATAATAATAATAATATATTTCATATTGGTGCGATTAAAATAAGTAAGACCCAACTAGATAATAATAATATATCTCATATATTATAATAATAATAATAATATATTTCATATCGGTGCGATTAAAACAAGTGGGACGAGATGGTCATGAAGGATACTTACGCTGATCGTTTGGATGCAATTAGAACATTATGTGATCGACTATAGTTTGGGTGGACAGAAGTAATTCGCACATTGCTGCCAATAATCCGATCGGATCACTACCACGTGTGTAGCTTCCCATCTCTCCTACCACGAAACATGATAGAAAGGAATCGACATTTGCTATTTTCAAAAACCTATCCGCTTGGATTTCATGCCTTCTTTCTCGTTACAAGAATTGTCTAACGATTTCCATCACCTTGCATCGTTGCATATTTTGAATTTGTCTGGGTGCTGGGAGTTACAAGGAAAATGCATGGACAGCGTGGTAGAGAACACGTTGCATGAGGCTACATCAATTTTTTTCCCAGCAAGAAAAAAGCCGGATAATATATTATCTCATAAATTATATGACAGTTACATATAAATCAACATTCAACAAAATTTATATGATTAAAGGTTTTTTAATCATAATATTAGGAGGAAGAGGTGTGATCTAAATCACCACCAAAAACCCAGGAAAGATGATTATTTCAACTGAGAGACATTATATATAAAATTTTAGAAACACCTGTAAAAAAACCATATTATCATAACATACAGTCTAGTCCATAAGTCTCGTTCTCTCAATGGGCAGGAAAAGAAAACTAGATAATAGACATATACACAAAATTTTACAAAAAGAGTGAGAATAGAAAACTAGAGATTTAATTAGGAAATAGGAAATCGCCCATATCAAAGATGCACTGTTCCCAAGTGATCTCCAAGTACCATTTGCCAATCGACCCCTTTCTTGGATAGTTTGTCAGCTTCTTTGTTCAGATTCCTTCCAATATGCTGGATTGTGGAGCCACCATAGAACCGCTATAGAATTTCAATCCTTTCCAGCTATCCTGGTAGCATGAGATTATTGATGAAAGCTTTTCCATGACCTGATCAATAATAATCTTCAAATTTCCGTAAAAATGCAAAATAGGGTTGCCAAAGAATGCTCGTTCTTTCCGAGCCAAAAGCGCAAGTTGCTGGGCAAAAGGGCTCGAGACTTGCAGCGCGAAGAGAGCACGGAGCCAGTGATATAGCAGTTGGGCTTGCTGTTGGAGGTGGGAACACAGTCTCAGCCGCAGGCTCAGGCTCAGGATCATTTGGTTGGAGTAAACTGCCCCCTGAAAATACTAGTATTTCTCACGATGGAGATTAAGTTGGTATGACGGTAGATAACTCTTCTGGAAGATTGGTTGCTTTGAGTGCAGATTTGACATGGGGAGCTGCTCTTCCCCCAGGTATTATTGTAAATCTTGTTGGAGATTTAAGGGATAGAACAAGGTCCTCCTCGAGTTCAAGGATTGGACCGAATGTTTACATGTCGCCTGCAGCAAGAGCATCATTAGTAAACAATGGGGCGGTGACACCTGTTGAGTAATGACAACAAGTGGAGACATTTGCTGTGTTAAGAGGAGAAGATTTCCCGTCCTCATGAGCTTCTTTGACCCCCTTACCTATGCCACAGTAGAAACAGAAAGAAACACAACGAAAACAAAGGAAAAACCAAGACGATTTGAAAGAGAAAAATTTAAGCTTCAAACAACTTTCCCAACAACATCAGCCCAGTTATAACTATGTTTTTCCATGGATCTCTAGTAATTGGGTAGATAAAAATCCCATTAGTACCTTAGTACCTTATACTGTGGAAGTAGTTATTTTTCTTTCTCTTTTGAAACTAAAGGGACAATGATTTGATCTATAGATGTAGGCAGGCCTTATTTCATGGGCTCTAATAGAATGTTTCTTAGCCAATGGATTTTGGATTTTAATAGATTGTTGTATCTTCTCCTTCTTTGCTACATCTATGGTATTTTCAAAATCATAGGTGACAAATTGGGCTGTTATATTACTAGTTCACAAGGCAAGGACAATAACTTCTCTTGTGTCAAAATTTGTGTTGAAATGGATTTTGCAAAATAACTCTCAAATACGATTCAAATTGACTTTGAAGGATGGTCCCATCTTCAGGCTCACAATTATGAGAAAGTTTCTTTTAATTGCAACTTTTGCCATGAGTATGGGTACTTTGCAAAAGGTTGTCCAAAAGATCTAACTTCTCAGTATCCTTCTATCCCTCCACCATCTTCTCAAAGTAATGATAAGCAAGGAGCATTCAAACCTGTTTTAAGGAAGCACAAGAACCATCCATCTAAGAGACTTCATTCCAACAAGCCTAAATCTCATCAATGTCCTCCCTCCAGTAATAGATATAAATCTTTGAAGTCCTTGGAGGCAGAAGTCATTGTTGAAGAAGATCAAGTAGATCCAAATCAAGTTCCATCAAAGAACACCACTTCACCTAGTGAGGAAGAGACTACTTCTAAGGATATTGAAAAAATCTCTCCTTTAGATAAGAAGGAAGAAGAGGTCAGTTTAGAGGAAGAGAAGGAGGTCAATCTTTCCTCTTCATATGCTTCCTCATTCCAACAACCTTAAATCTCATCAGCATCCTCCCTCCAGTAATAGATATATAGTTTTGAAGTCCTTGGAGATAGAAGTCATCGTTGAAGAAGATCAGGTAGATCCAAATCAAGTGCCATCAATAAACACCACTTCACCTAGTGAGGAAGAGACTACTTCTAAGGATATTGACAAAAGCCCTCCTTTAGATAAGAAGGAAGAAGAGGCTAGTTCAGAGGAAGAGAAGGAGGTCCTCTCCTCTTCATCGCTTCCTATTCAAATGTTCTAAAAAACAATCAATGATATTCCCCTCCATTAACAAGACGTAGAAAATATCAAAGTAAGAAATCCCCAAAATATGGTGTCCATCGTTCTTTAGCCTCCTGTGATTTTAGTGGGGGATTGATTTCGATTAAAACTTATAAATGTTTTGTTTCGGTACCATCTTGTGTAAGCAATTTGTAAGAATCTACTCTCGTTCTCAAGAAGCAGTAGGCTTTAAGCCTTGGAAGGTCTAGTATTAGATCTCCCCCTCTTCTTCTTTTATTTGGATGAGGATGGTGTTTTTTACTCCTCTTTTTAGAATCATTGGAGATTTGTTCTCTGTCGTATTCATTATGATGTACTCCAATTACTTGTTCTATTGACAAATTGAGTAAACCAACTCCACATACATTTTTAATATTTTTTCAATCCTTACATTTGGTTGACCTACACCACATCAATGTTATGTTACATTGCATATTATATCCCATACTAAGTTGTATAAAACAATTTTTAGTGCAAGGAATGTAAACTCATTCCCCAATGTCCAATTATATTTTATTGGCTAAGGAGATAACCCAATTCCTTAGAATTTCTCATTTTCAACCCTTAACTGATGATGAGTTGTTAGAGGTTAACGTTTCTAGAAACAAGGCCTTAAAAAGTATCGATTTCCTTGTGCAATATAAAACTATATCTCAAAATGTTGGTTTTTAAGGTGCATACTTCATTTTAACGAAGCATTGAAAGATATCTTCAGCTAGATGGACATTGGGGGTGTGACAACATGAAAGTTGGTACTTTGTCTCAAGGTATGAAAGGCCCTAGAGAATATGTCATTTTTAAAAATATTTATAAACATAAAATGGAAGTCTAACCTATTTGATGCATGCTAACCCTCATCCATGCCATTTAGATGAGTAAATAAGTATGTAGAGTTAGAGGTTATTAAGCACTGTAAGCTTGGATTTGATAGTGGTGTGAATTTTGTTGATGAAAAATAGAAGTTAATGTAATACCCTCTTGATGCTTACAATGCAATGTTTGGCAATTTCTACGTACATATAAGGAAGGCCATCTTAATAAGAAAGACATATAAATGTTACTTGGTTAAGGATGGTAAATTGTTTATCATCTGTGCACATTGGGGAAAGTCTTTGATCTCTCTAATGAGTGCCCATCAAACTCAAAGATCGATCATCTCAAGTAAGAAATATGTAGCTCTCTTCTCAAGACAAAACCATAAATACACAAAATCAATGAGTGTGAAGATATCGTTGAAATATGTATGAAAGAATAAAGCAATAGCTAGAAAAGATTTTACAAGCATGCAAAGAAGTGTTATATGAGCCAAAAGGTATGCCACCTAAGGGGAAGTGGAGTACAATATACAACTAGCAATTTCCCCTAAAGGTGCAAAGATACACCGAAGGAATAGAAGATTTTGGAAGATCATCTTGAAAAACTAAATCACTAAATATAATAGAATAAATATTAGATAAAAGATTATTTGATTTTTTTTTGAGAAAACTCTATGAGAAACCTTATATTTCAGTGGTTGCTTACTTATTGATGGAAAATTTGTGGTTACAACATTTGATTATGCCCAGAGTAACATGATTGATGGAAAATTAGGTAGGTAAATAGGTAAATGACCACACAATTTATACAATTCCTTATTTAATTCTTGGAGTATTGAAAAATTCCTGGTTTATTATACTGCTATGTTGGGCAGGGAAAATTGTGAAGACAAAATGGATTAGTTTTTACACTATAGCTTTCACCAGTCCAGTCAATACAACTTAGAGGACAACTTCAAAGAGCTAGAAAAAAAATTGACCAAGCAGAAATTGTTGGGAATTGCCAACTTGTTAGTTTGGCAAAGTCTCTGCCCAACCCAACCCAACAGAGAGACACTTCCATATAATTAGTAAATGTACAACAATTTTAACAATAATACATTAAACTAACTTTTTAGATAAAAATATACTAAATGAATATGCTTCTCAAACACTCATATTAGAATTTCATATTTAAATATAAATATTTACAATAAATTATATTTATTATATTTGTTGCTATTGGAATAATAATATTTACTTTAAGTAATATAATTATGGTTTAAATTCTAATTACATGGATGGGCTAAGCATTGATTCAGATACATTACTTTTTTTTCTTAATATTTAATATAATTAAATATTAGAATTTTTATATTTATTCCAATATTTACTAATATAATTATGGTTTAAATTCTAGTTATATGGGTGGGCTAAGAATTGATTATACATTACTTTTTCTTTCTTAATATTTAATATAATTAAATATTAGAATTTTTATATTTAATTAGAATTTTCTCCTTGTTACAAAATCTATGACCTTCATCATATGAATATAAATGTTTGACATTGAATTAAACATCATGGCCATGTGATGCAGGAGGAGAGGAGGAGTTGTATCTGTTGTCAGTGGCTCATCCAGGTAAGCAATTTTAGAGTC
This sequence comes from Pinus tabuliformis, assembly GCA_031772625.1. Taxonomy (NCBI): domain Eukaryota; kingdom Viridiplantae; phylum Streptophyta; class Pinopsida; order Pinales; family Pinaceae; genus Pinus; species Pinus tabuliformis. The sequence continues at coordinate 1,708,582,395 of CM062819.1, forward strand.
GGACTGATTGACATGTCAAAGGGGAAGTCGGGTGTCAACTGCACACTTGAATCAAGGTGTATCAGTTGTCATCATCTCTTTCGGGTAAACAATTTCCGAGCTGGATTAATTAACACATCGAAGGGGAAATCGTGTGTCAATTGCACACTTGAATTGAGGTGTATATGTTGTCAGCAACTCATCTAGGTCTGAGACATAAAGTATTAAAAAAATCGAAGTTGTATGTTCTTTTTCCTGGATTTAGCCACTACATTTGTGAATTTTCTGGCTTCTATGTACTTAGGCAATGTTGCATTCGTGAGTCGATCCCTTTTTGTGATTTTATTCTATTTTTGTTGACTTGCGAGTAGTTTAGGCATGGAGTAAATCCCTTTTTGTGATTTTATTCTATTTTTGTTGACTTGCGAGTAGTTTAGGCATGGATTACTCGCTCTATAACTTTTGGTAGTTTTTTCGGAATCTTGGCTTGGCAACTATCTAAATAACATTTTGTTGTTTCCATGCAAAACTATTTGTAATCAATTTAATAAGAAAACACCTTGCTTATAAAAATTGATGTCTCCTTCTTAATAGAATGGTGATATTTTTTCCGTGATCTTGTTGTTTATCTTTTTGTTGTTTCATTCTATCTTGTATGATTATTAATTTTCAGATCTTAGTGGAACATAAACAATACTTCCCAATCTAGTTGGTGTGTGCATATTGGATATGAAAATCAAATTGATTATAAACAATACTTCCCAATCTAGTTGGTGTGTGCATATTGGATATAAAAATCAAATTGATTATTAAGAAATTTTGAAGAACTCTAATTGTACATATGTATATAAATGCATGCATAATAATGTATAAAAAAGATTAAGATAATGTAATCCCTCATCTTCTTCCTTAAATGGTTAATGTATATGTATATATAATACTTAAATTTATGAGTCAATATGTTTTGCATTTGAGTGAATAAAAGTATTAAACACAAAAAGAGAAAGGTTAATAAAATAAAATTAGATATATACATTAATTAATAGAAATATCCCAATAATTGCCAAAAATAAGAAAAGTTGAGCAAACATATACTTTTTAAACCAAACATTAAATGGGTATAAGAAACCAAATTGAGGACTTTCTTATCCCAAAAATTCAAGTGGAAAATGTGGTTACATGACTGCAAAGTGTTAAGGAAAAAATTCTTACATATTTAATTTTTGTTGTATAATAGAGATTAAATCAATATTTTATCCTAAAGACAAAGGTTAATAAAACAAGGCTGCATAGCTAGCATTCCCTGCCATTTAGTTTAACTATTAAATATTGACTGGTGAAATTTTGTTTGTGATATATTGTACTACATACATACACTTTAATATGATTGGTTTTTGGAAAAAATCACTAGCTACATTCTTGCAAGTTACAACCAGTAAACAAATTGTACCAAACAATTTTGATTGGACATCCAGAGAAACCCATTCAGGACTGGCATCATCATAAGAACATAATAGCATACAAGACGAGTCATAAATGCCCAAACCTGTCGGAAAATTCTATCACTAAGAATGCACAATATCACTTTAAAGTAACAAACGATTAAGATTGGAGAGAAGATTCAATTCTTCACGTAATACTTGTGTGCCTATGCTTCCAGTGCTAGGCATGAATGAAAGAAACAAACCTAAATGCCCAAACCTGTCGGAAAATTCTATCACTAAGAATGCACAATATCACTTTAAAGTAACAAACGATTAAGATTGGAGAGAAGATTCAATTCTTCACGTAATACTTGTGTGCCTATGCTTCCAGTGCTAGGCATGAATGAAAGAAACAAACCTAACAATCTCTAAATATTCCCTTCCACATCGTATTGTGGAAAATAATTCATCTTTTATATTTTAAAAAGATTTATGGTTATATTTTTTTTTGACTTAACAATACATTATTACCACACGTGAAGTTAACCAATAAAAAAATTCCAGGTTTTGTGTTTTTCACTTAACAATACATTATTACCACACGTGAAGTTAACCAATAATTGATACAAGAGGGACATTTAGCAACTTAGAATAATATATTTAGCAATTTTAAAATTGTTTACACCAATATCCCAAGAAAAACGAGGGTTGCTTCGACTTTTGGGATTGACAATTTGGAAAATCCACAATCTTCATTTTTACGTCTACGTTTCCAATCTAGAACAAAATTAAAATTCTAATTATATAAAGACATTCTACATTCATTTCCAATGAGATGGTCATCTCCTACCATCTTGACATAGTTACATCTCATATTTATAGCTTTCATATTTTTTCTCTTCTTTTTAGTTTTAGTACTGAAGATGAGTCTTGTTCTAGACTCGAAATGTAGATGTAAAAATGAAGACTGTGGATTTTCCGAACTCTCAATCTCAAAAATTGCACCACAGAAATCTCCAACTATTATGGTTGCTTCGACTACTACAATATATTATGTCTAAAAATTGAGAACACAATAATTGTTTCGACATTGAGGCCAACCTTGGAGACAAGCCCTGCAAACAAGGTGGAAAAACCAATGTTTTTTAGGCTTGTTTAAACTACACAAAAATAATTCTATTAAACATGATTTTATTTTTTTACATTTAACTTCTTTTATTTTTAAAATTATATATATATATATATATATATGGGGTTTAAGTACTCTAATTTACTTTAAATTATATACCTTTTCTAAAAATATTATAAAATTATATATAAAATTTAGATTTAAAAACTTCTAAACATTAAAATGAAAATAAAGACATAAAACTTAAACCTGTTCAAACTAGAGTCTTTAAAAATTTCAAGATAAAAAAGAGATTTTATTGAAATTTTATTAACATGTCCACGAGACTAAAATGATTCCAAAAACAACTCTGCATAATCTTTTAAACATTAAAATATGCTTAAAAACGATAACATTTGAAACTTAAACCTGGCAAAATTGGAATCATGTTGAAACTTCTCCAAAATTATTGTTAAAATATTGTGATGAGAAAAAGGAGTCACAATCAGTTGACCCCCTCTTGTCCATAATCAAATAGATTACTAAAATGCATTGGACGGATTTTTCAGCTATGTTTGGTGGTTTGGAGTGGAGAGATATGTAATACTCAGTTTCGGTTATGCTAATGAAAGATCACAACTTTTGCTATCTTTCTATGACTAAGAATTGCAACTGCTGCAAGTGACTGTAATTTTTCTGGGTTTTCCTTGGCAGTCTATCTAATTCTATTGCGGAAGACACAAATTGATTTTAGCAACAGGGTCAACCCTCCTTTCAAATAGTTTATAGTGCCGCGAGCCACACCTTGACTGAGCTACACAGTTTGAGGACGAACCAGAAAACTTGAAAATTGAAAATAATAGTTTATAGCATGCAAAGTCTTAAAACATATGTATTTAATTTGCCAAAATGAAATTTAGAAATTACAATTTATTAAACCTAAGTGCATGAGTGGAATTTGAGATATTTTAAAATAAATAATCGATCATTCAAATTTTTGAGTGACATGCACGGGTTTTCTGAATATTTACACAATCTGCAATGTGTTTCTACATGAGTCTATTTGAGTATTTTTAGATCTACAACCAATTAATATCTCTTCAAAATATTTTTAATTGGTTTTTCTAAGGTTTGTAATTTAGACATCGACACTGGTCTAAATCTAGTTGGTTGATCAAAATTTCAGAGAGTTGAGTTTTGAGGCATGGCCTGATCTAAACCTAGTTGTTTTTAGAGCTTTTTCAGGGAGTGGAATTCTGAAGCAAGGCCTCAATTCTTTTGGCATATATCTAGCCATGGAAATGGCTAGTTTGAAATTAAGTCCAATATTCTCGGGGCCTCATTTCATGCCAACAAAGAACAACCCTTCATTACAAAAGGTTTTGTTGCCAGTAAATATCAGTCATGAGGGAAACTTTTCCATCTTCTCATGAGAAAAGCTTAGGGATGTTGGGCATGCACGGGACTATTTATACCAATCATGCAAAAGAAAAAATGGCAATGATTTTAAATATAACTTAGTAATTTGGTTTTAGATAATTTAAGGTGTTGAGCATTGCAAAGAATGAATGTCTAATTTAAGGTGTTGAGAAGTCACTAGGAAGTCCAACCGTTTCTTTCAACTAATTTAGTGACTCTAGTCATGGCAACTGCTTTTCACTTCAATAGATCATGGCAGCTTCCTTTAAATGAGATTTGCCTCTATTTGTTATGAAACCAGCTCACAAAAAGATAGAAAAGATAGATCAACGAGTTAGAAATCAGCCTCTTCGAGGGGGCAACCTCCTTTACATTACACAAATGAACAATTCTTGGATGATGCAAATGACAAGACCTCCTTTCTATATATAGGAGTCCAAGGGGTCATAATGTAATTAGAGCCGACATAACAATAATAATGTAAGGGCACAATAATAACAATAGTGGGCTTCTATGTAGCACAATAATAACAATATGGGGACTACATGGGCACAACAATATAATAAGGGGGTTGTACTAATAATAATAAGGGGTTACACTAGTAGTATAGGGACCTAACATGCTCCTCTCCTTCAAAAATTGTTGTCCTCAACGCTTGAGTAGTTGTTGATGCTTCTGTATAAAATTCTTGTCCTCGCATGTGGAATCTTCAGCGGGTAAGTTCTTCCACTTGATGAGATACTCTGAAATTGATTGATTTCGTAGCTGTCGGGTTCTTGTTTCTGTGACTGCTCCAGGTTCCAATATGATTTTTCCTTCCTCGTCAAGTTCTAGCAATATTGTTTGAACTGAGATCTTCTGCAACTTTTGAATGAATGGCCACACTTCTTCATCCTTCTTCCATTCATCCCTTGCTTCGTTTATCCAATCTGGTTGGATAATAGAAATAGCACAAAACAATGCTTCCACATCCTCATCCTTTCTTGAGAGTGCATCTGCAACAACATTTTGCTTCCATTTTTGTAGATGATTTCAAAGTCATAACCCAACATATTTGTGACCCATTTTTTCTGTTCTTCTAAAGATAATCTTTGTTCTAAAAAGTATTTAAGACTATCATGATCCATTTTTACCTTGAAGTGTCTTCCCATTAGGTAAGGTCGCCATTTCTTAAGTGCATGTAGTATTGCCAACATTTCCTTCTCATAAATAGCTTGCTTGAGATGTAGCCGTAAAAATACCCAATCGCCTACATCAAAACTTCTTTCATTGCAATGTTGATCTGCTTGTTGTTTCATTTGATTCTGCACCAAAGTGGCATTATCCTTTAAAAGTTGGAGAACTTGTTGTTGATGCTCGATGTGATATTTCACTGCTTGAATCTTTTTATTCTTTATATGTCCTTCTATCTTGAGAGTTTGAGGAGTGGTAATTTCTTCCAATGCATTACAAGAAATGGTCGGATTCATTTCTTGATGCTCGATGTGATCTTTCACTTCTTGAACATTTTTCTTCTTGATATGTCCTTCTATCTTGATAGTTTGAGGAGTGGTAATTCCAGACAATGCATTACAATATATGGTCGTATTCATTTCTTCTTTCTCGATGTGATCTTTCACTTCTTGAACCTTTTTCTTCTTGATATGTCCTTCTTTCTTGAGAGTTTGAGGAGTGGTAATTCTTGCCAATGCTTTACAAGATATGGTCGGATTCATTTCTTCTTTCTCTGGGGTTGGTTCCTGGTGCATATCCTCTTCTTTTGATGTTTCTTGATCCTTTTCTTCCTCCTCTTCATAATCTATGTAAAATAATTTCTTCTCAGCACACTTATGACCTTTAGTGTATTTGCTATCACAATTGTAACAAAGCCCTTTTTCTCTTTTTTCTTCCAATTGTTGTGGTGTAAACCTTGTAGGTTGTGGAAGGATAGGAGAAAAAACACTTCCATAATTATAGTCGTGAGTGGTGGGATTCCTTGTTTCCATAATTTCACTTTCAATTTTTCTTGCCCACCTGAATACCTTCTCCAATGAATCTGGTTCCCAAATACAAACCTCATGTTGAATGTTATCCTTTAAAGTCCCTATGAAGACATCAATCCTTTGCTTTTCTGGAATATCATTTACCCTTATATTCAAATTTTTAAAGTCCTCAATGTGCTCTGCCATTGAACCCTTTTGTTTGAGATTTATCAATTGGCTAAAGAAGGTGTTTCTCTTTGTATCCTCATAATGTGCTATCATTTCCTCTGTGAAAATTGAGCACGCGACAAGTGGTTTATGAGAACAAAGCCCTTCATACCATAAAAAATGATTCGGTTATAAATATAAAGATGCAATATGTACCTTTTGTAACAGTTGCACCTCATGTAGATCAAAATATTTCTCCATCTGTAGTATCCAATTTAACGGATCCTTGCCATCAAACTTCCTCATATTGCCTTTTCTTGATTTTAGGAGCTCGATCTTGAAACAACTGTAACTCTGTAATTTCAGATCTCTAAGTTTTGAAATTGCGTCCTGCAGTAGCCCTATGAGTCCTCTTTCTAACCCCGCAAGTCTGATCAAGATTGGATTTTGCAAGGAAGAGTTATGTCAAATCTCCCACGATGACCTGATTATAGATTGGTTCAGTAGAGCAAACTTGTACGAAGTGCCACGTGTCACTGTTTCAACCTTAGGACCTGAAAGCGATATACAGAAAACTAAAGTCTGTTCTCTTTTTGTAACTTCTTACGAAATTTCAATATGATGCTCAAAGAGAAAGTTATAACGATTTTCCCAAGGTCACCTATTTGGGATTTAATTTGGGAGCTTGCAGAAACCCTAAATGTCTTAGCCTGTATCTCCGCAAATATAACAAAACAAGATCTGAAATTCGAGTCTGAGCTTCACCAAGTTTTTGGCTCAATGGGTTTTAATTTCAGAGTCTGAAACTTTGTAGAAAACAATTATAGTGAAAATTCCACGATGACCTATTTGAGATAGAATTTTGGAGCTTGCAAAAACCCTAACTTCCTCAGATCATATCTTTGAAAATATAGCGATACAAGATCTAAAATTCGGACCCAAGGTTTAGCGAGATTTCGTCTCAAATTGGTTTTTTTTTTAGTTTCTGAATCATCACCGAAAAAATGTTATAGTGAAAATTCCATGATGACCTATTTAGAGCAACGAAACCCTAGAATCCAAAGCTCTGATATCAAATGTTATGAAACCAACTCACAAAAAGATAGAAAAGATAGATCAACGCCTTAGAAATCAGCCTCTTCGAGGGGGAAACCTCCTTTACATTACACAAATGAGCAATTCTTGGATGATACAAATGACAATACCCCCTTTCTATATATAGGAGTCTAAGGGGTCATAATGTAATCAGAGCCGACATAATAATAATAATGTAAGGGCACAATAATAACAATAACGGAGTTCTATGGGGCACAATAATAACAATATGGGGACTACATGGGCACAACAATATAATAAGGGAGTTTTACTAATAACAATAAGAGGTTACACTATTAGTGTAGGGACCTAACACTATTTCAAAATGTTCTCACCTCATTTTTCAATAAAGAATTACTTCATTCTAATATCACCTTACATAAGTTAACAACCCTAAATAGGGTTACATCATATAACACATGACAAAGATGTACATAATAACAATTATTGATATTATGAGTAATCCCATTACAATTTGCAGTCTCGTGTTTGGAATAACATAGGAAAAAAATGCAAATTTAATTTAATAGTCAACATGTCATTCACCAATTGACGTGTTCCAATTCAAACATCATGGAGTACATGAAAGAAAAATCTAGGATTTACTGAATTGAAATGTGTTAGAAGTAAGAAAGAAAAGAATTAAACATAAGATGTTCTTTATTACAACAATATTATTCCAATAGATAAAAGCCTGATTTTTTTCTTTTTTAATTTACAGAGTGTAACAAAAAATAGGAAAATCTAGACAACTATTGTTTATAGACACCAAATTGAAATGGAAATTTTCAAAACATATATGTAATTAAGACGTTAAAAATGTTGTTATAGTAATATCAGTATCCAAAAACAGTAAATCCTTTTGATTGACATAGTATTAAAAAAAACACTTCTATTTTTTTATCAAGTTTGGAACAGAAAAATTGGAACTGTTCACTATCATGTTCATTTTCATTTTAACATTGGGCTCTTAAGTTCTGTGATATCACAGACTCTTTTTATGAACACTGGCCAACCCTGCAAGAGGAAAAATAATACAAAATGATTATCATGGTTGTATAAATAGAAAACTAAATAATTTTATATGACTAAAAACTGAAAGTCAAAGAATGAAGACGTTACCTAGGGAGACAAGACAAACTTGCTAGTCGAGACTATGGATGAGTTTCTTTTGCTTGTTGCTGTTGTCAGCATCTAAAATCTCATTGTCGCCATTTAGAGTGAAAATACCCTGAACTTGGACATTGCGTAGCATATAAATTATTTTTGTTTTTTTCTGCAAATATTCTTGCTAAGAAATTTGAGCTAATGCTCGCAGTAGCTGCTTTAAAACTAGTTTGTTTCTAAGGCAACATCGCAATGTGTTTTCAGGAGTTCTTATAATGCAGTTGATACAATGGAGAAAGAGAAAATGAGTATTTTGTTTGCATTTAGTGCAAAATATTGACATATCTTCTAGCATTATAGTTGATGAGATTGGGCAACTGCAGAGTGCATAGACAAGTTCAAACAGTGTGGAATATGCATTTGCAACCAGAAGTGTTCCTTGCACCAGCTAGAAAAGAAAATTAGTCAACAAATGTATGATGAAAAATAAGTAATTGTGTAATTAAAAATAAGCAGATTATTGGATATGTACATACTTGGATTTCTATGTCAATTAGTTTTTTGAGATCCTGTTCTATTTCAGTATTCAAATTTGTGATGAATGTGGCTTGTGTTGTACGGAATATTTTTCCTTGAGTTCTTTTCTTTTTGTTATGTTTTTGAAGAGCATAATTGGCATTTCTCCATTTTGCAATTTCTGCTCAATTTCATTGTAGATAGGCACAAAGTTTTCAAATAGTTGCAACTATGACATAAAGGAAAAAAAAACAAATCTTGTTATTGGATATAATAGACAATGAATAGAAATTCATAAAGCTTATGGGAAAAAGTTGTAAGGTAGAGCAAGTTATCGATGCCATATCATATTTAGAACTTCCATATTTAATTCACAATGTATATTGCATGCCAACTTTTTGAGTTGTTATTACAAGTGCTACAACTGTTCCTATTGGGAATGTTTCTATGCTTTCTCCCAATTATTTTATTGTTGCATTGGGAACAAATTTGTATTATGTACAAATTAGGCTAATGTTTTCTACAGTGCTTGTGTTGTCTAACAACAGAATGCGATCATGGTTGCCACGATCGTAATTTATTTTTTGTAGAATCTAGAAATTTGTCACTGCAATTCCTTTTCCTGGCAAGATCTTTTGATTGTGTTTTTTGATGAGGTCATTTGGAACAACCAATGTGACTGTCATCAATCCCTGTTGATCAGTGAGATCTGCACACAATATTTGACGAGTTTTTTGTGCTTTGTCCAGAAATGTGTTGTAGACAACCATTACATCAGCATGGAATAATTTTCGAGTTTTGCAAATGTTCATTTCTTCAATTGATATTGGAATTTGTCGATGATGCATTTGAACTGTGCACATATCAAGCAAATTAGAGTCAATTACAAAGAAAGAATGTTGATGTGTATATTACAATGTGACAAATGCAAATAAGTGATGAACATGTATTGACTTTCCTTGTTGCTTCTTTTGTTAGTTGTTTTTCTTGTTTCAATGCTGTGTTAATTTGCTGCTCAAGGCTGCAAGGTATTTGTTTCATTACAAATGATAATGAGCGGAAAATGAAACTAGTGATATTGGAGACATGAAAACCAATTTCATATATATTTGGTGAATGGATATTTTCAATAATATATGTAAATACTTTCCTTCTGAGTTTTTGGTCATTGTAGCTTTGATCCATTTTAGCTCTATAACATAAAGGAAATTGCATTAAAATCTTCTTTGGATATGGATACAATAGATGCTTGCAAAAGAACATTAATGAATAGTTAAGTTTCAATGACAATAAACTTGGAAAATATAATTCCTAATTGTTTTAGTTTTGATTCTTTCTATGTAAAGGAGTCCGTTCCAATTCCTTAGGAGTTGTTTAGATCTAGATGTTTCCTAGATTGGTGTGTGGCTGAGATATTCTCTCAACCAAGTGAATATAGAATTAGTGTGCATCATCAAAATTTATCTTGCTTACTAATAAATGTATGTGACACAAATACACCATCATCATGAGTCTATTCCACAAACTCACACTCAGTTGTCCATCATCATTTAATCTCTATTGCTGCTTCTTTACCTCCTCCTTTGAAAATGTTCATATCATCCACAACATTGTCTTTAGCATTTTCAATAATATTGTCCAATAGTTATCTTGGATTTCCATATTCACATAGGTGTGATTTGCTAGAGTAGCCAATTCTAACAAAATCACCACCCATTGAGCTGGCTAAAATAAATAATAAAAAACTTGAACAATCCAAAAATAATTCCATACACATACTAGCCACTTACTTTATAAAATCCTTCATGAAATTGCAGAAAATCGGACAAGGGGTAATTCTGGTTGAACCACAAGGTGTCTTGTAGGAGAAACCCATAGATTCACCGTGCAAGAGCCTCGGAAAAACATGTGGTGACCTTGCTCATTGCCCCACTATGTGCTGAAGCCAAAATTCTCACTTCTTTCACCATTTTCCGCGTGATGGCTAAATTACTGCGTTGCACTACTTCTGCGCAGACCCGTACGAATCCGGCTGAGTCATACCATGTACTTCAGAAAAAAACAACTAAATCCCCATCCTGGAATTCAAGCGTCACATCATCCACACATGAAACAAGAGCAGGATTATTGTTGCTAATAGACGCAACGATACCCGTGTGTGGTTCCTCACCATTCACATCAAATACAGTAAAATTCATGCAAGGAAGAGTCATAGGTGACTCTGACCTTGGTCTTGGGGCAGGGCGTAGATTCTTGATCTGCAACAGGATCTCCTCTGAACTAGCATTCCACCAGGCCTAACCTCCCAATCAATGGAATCTGCCACATCTTTGGCTGCACTCCCACTCATCAGCATTGGAGCCTTTGGAACGACCTTCTTCTTCATCCTCATTCGCATCATTGCATCAATCAATTCGACTTAAAAACAAATAAAAACTATAATGAATGTCTCTTAGAAATCCTCTGGATCTCTACAAGCCCAACCACTAGTAAATGAATACCCAGATCCCCTGCCTGCAACTCAAACCCCCCCTCTAGGCATTTTTGGGGAGTTAATTCTGGCCCAAAAACAAAAACCATAGCTTCAATTTTCGCCAAATAATGTAGTTGACCAAGGCAAATACAAGCCCATTGATTTAATTGCAATGAGGCAGAGCATGTGATTACAAAATAAACTAAGCTATGATTTTCCCTAACAACTCTGAACCAGAGCGATAAGGCATATTTGTTTCTTAGAAAAGCAATAAACTGGGGATTTATGTGGGCTAAAAACTGAGTGTTCTCCCCCTCTTTTATTCATCAACTACAACTACTAACAATAGTTTTCTATGAGTGCCTTTAATGCGAAGGGGAGAAAAGCAATGGAAAGGGTGGAAAAACAGGCCATCTACTGCACCCTGGCTAGAACAATATTCTATAAAGCAGAGGCTAGCAAAGAGGCTTCTACGCTCCTCTTAGTCGACTTTGCGGTCTCTGCAAACAAAGATCTATTTTTTCTGCAACTCCTCCTCGGATCCAGCGACATAGATGTGGCATGCAGACCACTTAAGATCAACCAATTTAAGATTAGCCATAGGTTTCGACAAATGATGGAAAACCATACACATTCACAAAACTCTTAACCATAGTCTACATGTCTTAACCATACCTATCTTGAGACAACACTACATGTATTTATATGTAACATTATTTGATGTGAATATAGAATTAGTGTGCATCATCAAAATTTATCTTGGTATCAAAGCTCGTTTGGGCGTGGCCCTTGGCCCCTCATAGGCCAAGGGAAATAAGAGTATATGTATTTGTATTTGTATTGGGTGTCTTGCCTTTATATTTTTCCATAGGATTAAGTGATTGTGTTGCTGCAACTTTGGAAGGGCCATCAACCCACCTGTTGAAGAAGTTGACCGGAGAGGCATGTGATTGTGCCACTAACCTACCGCACCTTCAAGTTGAGCGGCATAGGGGACAACTGGTTGTGAAAGGAGATGTGTTGTTCGACAATTGGAATGCATTGCAGAAGCATTCTGGGTTGTTTCGTTGTGGGAAGAGTTGTCGTCGATATGAGGGCGTATAAGTATGTCAAGGAGATATGGAAGAAGAAGTAGTCAGATATAATGAGGTTCTTGCAGTGAGTGAGATGTTGGGAATATCGTCAGTTTCTTGATATAGTGAGGGTGACAAAGCCCAACAGGCCTGACAAAGCTATACGTCTCGGTTACAAGGCAAAGCAAGGTTATGTTATTTATCGGATAAGAGTGAAGCATGAAGGTAGGAAGAGACCTGTTCCTAAGGGCATTGTTTATGGTAATCCCAAGAATCGGGGTATTACCCAACTCAAGTTCTAGCGCAGCTTGAGGTCTGTGGTGGGTGAAGCTATGGTCAAAGTTGATGGGTTGTGCGTGAAAAGGAGTGTGATCACAACTGCCTCACAAGTGTTGGATCGAGTCAGCTGGTTATGAAGATGTGAGATGATAGTCGAACTTAATCAAAAGATGATGTTTCATGTGTAGGTTTTAACCCTGTATAGAAATTACCTGCATACGAATTCTAAAACATAGAAAATAAACAATGTGAGAGCATAACACTTAAAACACATATACACAAAGATTTTCCCCTGGATCCCAAAACCGGGACTACCAGCTTGATTTTTCATTATATTCCTTTCAATGTTACAATACATATTTATACATGCCGAAGCATCCAATACCATGGACCGAAAACCATAGGTAGGTTCGCCCAACTTAATATATGGTCCAATTTTTTTTTTCTTGGGGCGCTGCCTCGAACCCTGTAGAGAGGGGATACTTGCCCCCCCTCAAACCCCCCAAACAAGGGGGGTTGCCGCCCCCCCTATGACCCCCCTACTGCACAATCGGCACAATGAAGGGGGGGCTTCGGCCCCCCTCTAACACTACGTAAGTTAGTCATGGAAAGAATATAACACAACCCAACATTCTCCCACTTGTTTTCTTCCACAAGGGGCCACAAGAGAGTTAAGTCATTTTTCCAGCCCTGAAACGCCCATTGTTTCCCTACACCAGGAGTACTTCTCAGAGCTCACAAATTTTGTCAATGCATTTGCAGTATTCTTCAAAGTGTCCACCTTTACCAGCAACACCTTTTTGTCTTTTATCATATCCCTCACAAAGTGATACTGAACATCAATGTGCTTTGTCTTTGAATGATAAGCAGGGTTCTTTGCCAAGAAAATTGCACTTTGGCTATCACAGTCTATCCTTATAGCTCCCTGTACTAACCCCATACTTGAACACAATCTCTGCAACCAAACTACTTCCTTACTTGCATGAGTGGCTGCCATGTATTCTGCCTCTGTAGTTGATAGTGCCACTACAGATTGTTTCTTACTCATCCAACTGACTGCGCCTCCAAATAGGTTAAACACATACCCACTTGTAAATCTTCTCTGATCCAAATCTCCAGCCCAGTCTACATCAACAAAGCCACAAATATCCAACACTCTGTCCAATCCTGGTCTTCCTCGGTAGCACAAACCATAATCACTATTCCCACACAAATACCTGAAAACCCGCTTCATCGTTGTCAAATATTCCTTCCCTGGTTTTGACATAAACCTGCTCAATACTCCCACTGCATGTGCAATGTCTGGTCTGGTACGGACCATTGCATACATCAGGCTACTGACTGCACTTGCATATGGAACACAGGACATATCCTCTTCCTCTTCTTGTGTCTTGGGACACTGTTCAGCAAATAACTTTACACCTATAGGAATAGGAACCTTCACCGGTTTACTATCTTGTATATTAAATCTCTGCAGTATTGTCTCGACATACTTCCTCCGGTTTAACCAGAGCTTCCTCTTTGCCTGATCTCTTTTAATTTCCATGCCCAAAATATAGTTTGTAGCACCAAGATCTTTCATGCCGAATTTGGAGGACAATTGGGTCTTCAAATCCTGGATAATTTCTTTGTCATTTCCAACCAGCAACATATCATCCACATACAAGACCAGATAAATAACACGGTCACCAATTAATTTAGAATACACACAGTGATCTGCTTTTCTTCTAGTGAAGCCAAGTCCCCGTATAAATGTATCAAATTTCTAATACCACATCCTTGGTGACTGTTTTAACCCATACAGAGACTTCTTTAACTTGCATACCAGTTCTTTCTTACCCTTCACAGCAAAGCCTTCAGGTTGCTTCATGTAGATCTCCTCTTCCAGATCCCCGTGAAGAAATGTTGTCTTCACATGCATCTGTTCTACCTCAAAATCAAAAGCAACAACAATAGATAAAAGTAATCTAATAGAAGTTACCTTGGCAACATGAGAAAAAATATCACCAAAATCAATTCCCTGCACCTAGGAATAACCTTTTGCTACCAACCGAGCTTTGTATTTCTCCACCTTTCCTTCTGCATTTGTCTTCTTCTTGAACACCCGTTTTCTACCAATGGGTTTCCTTCCAGCCGGTAACTCCACCAGATCCCAAGCCCCATTTTTGTGCAAAGATGCCATTTCATCAACCATGACCTCTTTCTAGAGTTTTCCATCCTCTGAATATACTGCTTCCTTCACAGTTCTGGGATCATCATCAGTAATAGATAAAGTAAAATTTGAACAGAAAGCAGATGGACTATACCTTTCTGGCTACCTTCTTTCTCGAACTGATCTTCTTACACCCGGAGTTTGTGGCTCTTCATCTTCTGATTCCTCCTCTGCTGTAGAGTCTGATTCTTCCTCCTTTAGCTCAAACTCTATCTTCTCAGGTTCCTTTGGTTGGACTTCATGTTTAATAACATCTTTCACCTCTCTGAACACCACATCTTAGCTGTACACAACCTTCCTTTTTGCTGGGTTCCAAAGCTTATAACCCTTTAAACCATCCTTATACCCAATAAAGATGCACTTTTCATATTTACTATCCAACTTGGTTCGTTTCTCCTTTGGAACATGTACATATGCATCACATCCAAATACCCTCAGATGTGAAAGAGAGGGTTTCTTACCAGTCCATACCTCTTGTGGAGTCTTATCCTCCAATGCTGATGAAGGTGATCTGTTGACTAGGTAACATGCTGTCTCCACCGCCTCTGCCCAGAATTCCTGTCCTAACCCGGCACCACTGAGCATGCTTCTTGCCCTTTCCATCAACGTCTTGTTCATTCTTTCTGCAACTCCATTTTGCTGAGGTGTATATGGAGTAGTCTTCTGCCGTGCTATACCACACTTCTTACAGAATTCTTCAAATTCCTTACTGCAAAACTCTCCACCGTTATCTGTCCTCAACACCTTTATCTTCTTCTCTGTTTGGTTTTCCACCAGAGCCTTAAATTCTTTAAACCTGTCAAAGACTTCAGATTTCTTCTTAAGGAAATATATCCATGTATTCCTTGAGAAGTCATCTATAAATGATACATAGTACATAGACTTACCTAGTGATGGAACCTTCACAGGTCCAAACACATCACTGTGCACAAGCTCTAATATCTGTTTCGCCCTCTTACCACCAGAGGGGAAACTCACATGATTCTGCTTCCCGTATACACAGTTTTCACAGAAATCAAAATCCAGAGAGCTATTACTCATACCTTCTACCATACCTTTACCATGAAGTATTCAAAGGCCCTTCTCTACAATATGTCCAAGCCTTTGATGCCACAGCATGGTCTTCTCTCTAGAGACCACTATATTTTCAGCTCCACTTTCAAGAACCACAGAATTGTTGCACCCATCAACAATAGTTATACCTTGCAGCTTGTACAGAGGTCCAATCCGAACTCCCCGCATCAATACTAGTGCTCCCCGAACCATCTTGCAGGTATCTTTCTAGAACACTGTCTTTACACCTGCATCATCCAACTTGCTTACCGAAATCATATTTCTAGCCAATGTAGGAATATGTAGAACACCCGGAAGTGTTCTAACCCTTACACCTTGCAACTTCAACTTTACTTTTCCGTGACCAACGGTTCTAGCCTTCCTATCATCCCCAAGAAGACATCACCACCATTGTATTTCTCATACTCACAGAACCACTCTCTATGGGGAGTGAAGTGAAAGGATGCACCTGAGTCAATCAACCATGCCTCATGATCTACATGTGTACTTGAAGAAGCCAAGTACACATCCCCACCTTCATTTGAGGTGGTTTTCGCCTCTGCAGAAGCAACATCATCAGGTCCCTTTCCTTTATCAGGAGATTTAGATTTATAGTCCCTTTTGAAGTGCCCTTCCTTTCCGCATTTCTAGCACACCACCTTTACAGGTTTTCCTGGAGATTTAGATCTCCCTCTAGTTTTAGATCTCCCACTCGATGACTTATTTTGTTTCTGTTCTGGGACCGTCCTCGTACAGACAAGGCATCACCATTCTGGCTCTCCATATTTTTCCATCTCATCTCCTCCGTCAGAAAGGCTGAGACTATTTCATCAAACTGCAAGGCAGTTGCATTGCTACCTATTGCAATAACCAGACTATCCCACGAATCTCGTAGAGAACACAACAAACTGATGCACTTATCTTCATCTGAAATTTTAATATCAACAGATGCTAACTGACTTACCACAGTATTAAATGCGTTCAGATGCTCTGTCACCGAGTCTCCATCTTTCATCCTCAGGTTATACAACTTTTTTCACAAGAACAGTTTATTCACCAGAGACTTAGATTGGTACAAAGTTCCTAACTTGTCCCACAAAGCCTTCGCCGTAGCTTCCCCTGATACATTTAGCAATACTGAATCTGAGACACACAATCATATTGTGCTTTTTTCCTTCCGATCCAACTTCTTCCATTCTTCATCGGACACTCGTTGATTTAGTACCCGGATCTACTGCGATCCACTGATCTTTATCCACCAACAGATCCTCCATATTGAGTTTCCACAACTCAAAAATTTGACCATTAAATTTCTCGATCTCTATCTTTCCATTGCTCGCCATCTTCTTTTACCACCAGAATTGATCTCACAGATCTTGCACTAAACAGGGTCTACCACAGGCTCGAGCGAAAGCCCTCAGCAACAAAGGCATCCCCTTGAAACCAAAATAGCTCTGATAACAAATGTAGGTTTTAACCATGTACAGAAATTACCTGCATACGAATTCTAAAACACATAAAATAAACAATGCGAAAGCATAACACATAAAACACATATACACAGAGATTTTCCCCTGGATCCCAAAACCGGGACTACCAACTTTATTTTTCATTATATTCCTTTCAATGTTACAATACATATTTATACATGCCAAAGCATCCAATACCATGGACTGAAAACCATCGTGTCCAAAACCATGGACCGAAAACCATAGGTAGGTTCGCCCAACCTAATATAGGGTCCAATTTTTTTTTTCCTGGGGCATACCTCGGACCCCGTAGAGGGGGGCTACCCGCCCCCCCTCAAACTCCCCAAATAAGGGGGGCTGCCCCCCCCCCCCCTCTTCAAACTCCCCAAATAGGGGGGGCTGCCGCCCCCCCTCAAACTCCCCAAACAGGGGGGGGGCTGCCGCCCCCCATCAAACTCCCCAAACAGGGGGGGCTGCCGCCCCCCCTCAAACTCCCCAAACAGGGGGGGCTACCACCCCCCCTTCAAACTCCCCAAACAGGGGGGGTTGCAGCCCCCCCCTTTGACCCCTCCGCTGCGCAATCGGCGCAACGAAGGGGGACTCCACCCCCCCTCTAACACTACGTAGGTTAGTCATGGAAAGAATATAACACAACCCAACATCATGAAGGCTGTGAGCAAAAGGAGCAACAATGGTGGCTTTTAGTTGAGCCTTAATCTTGTGCTAGGGAATCCCACAAATCCTGCTTTCTCAAAACAGGGGCTTATCCTTCGCAAATTGCTTTTCACTATTGTTTCATCAAAGGTAACTTTGTCCATACAAAATCATTAAATGGCCCAGTTATTAGCTCTTGGCATTTATACCTTCTGATATGATGTGACCACAACCCGCATCACTAACTTCGATCTGAAATCCACATGGATATGGGTGTGTCACGTTTTTGTTGCACCGGATGCTTTGGATCCAGATATGTTGCGACATGTTTTCCCATAATGTGTGGGGTCCATGTTGAGATTGCAACAAGATGATGGAGCTTAGTGAAAAGAGTCACCTTCACTAAGTGGGCCCGCAGGCAAATTATGGCGCAAGTTCTATTTTTGATCCCAGCAGGGATGATCACAGTGTGGGTGACCACAGTATGAGTGATCACAGTGTGGGTGACCACAGTGTGAGTGATCACAGTATGAGTGATCAAAGTCTATTTTTAGACTGGTTGTCAAAAATAGAAAAGTCAAATATTATTGTCTCATAATAATATTTGGACTATAAACTTGATCTTATTCTCTTGGAGCACTTCAGGATGAGCTACGGATGTGGTACATGCAGATTCCAGAGGGAAATACGTGGTTACCTATGGGATGACTAATATTTGCATGCAGGACTTCAGTTAGAACTCAAGTGAGTTGAGTTTAGTGGACTGGAGGTGCAGTTGATGGAGTTGTGTTTAGTTTAGCTTTGTTAAACTGGTTGTATTTAGTATAATTGGCAAATAGACTAGAGATGAGTTGGGTGAATTAGTTATTAATTAATTCACAAGTTATTAACTCATAATTCAACTATAGAATACATCAGTTAACTCAGTTGCATGTCAGTGCATGTTCAGTTCAGCAGGGACAGGTGTTAGAGGATCAGATTGCTATCAGTTGTGACTATAGTTGTGCATGATGATTTTCACAATCAGAGGGATTAAGTATGCCAATGAATTGGCCAATATCAAGAATTGTAGCCTGTGCTCATGTCCAACACAGTGTGAGTGATTCTTTGCAGGTGAAATACGAGTTTGGTAAACCATTCTCATCAGTTCTTGAGCAGGTATTGAGCTGGAGAGGCAGGCAAGCAGTGGAATAGATTTGGAGATCAGATCTGAGCTGTATTGTGTGTAACAGGTGGAGCTGGTACTGGATTTCTTGTGATAAGCATTGTACTTTGTAATGTTACATGGTCTCAATCATTAATATACAGATAGTGTGGGGTTTTTAGTGAGATGCTTTCCCTGGGTTACATACTGTGTTAATGTGTGAATGCTCTTGATGTTTTATTGTTATTGATGTTGCTATATTGATGATCAAAGTAGAGGAGCTTATGTATTGTGTATGTATTCTGCAATAGTACATGATCAGGATAATCTCCATTGAATATGTGTTAAATTATTCAAAATTTCTACATGGTATCAGAGCTAGATGATTTGTAGAAAATTTTTCTACATGGTATCGGAACTGTTGATCATCAGATCTACTATTCAGGAAGTGTTTACATTCTATTTCTTCAGGCAGAGTCTGTAATCGGGCCAAGTAGCCTCTGGATTCATCCTTCCTTTGGAAGGTGAGATATCCGGTGAATTTCCATACAGTCAATCTCTGTACGAGAAATATTGTGTTCTCACAAATCTTAGATCCAAGGCAGTTGAGTTGGAGCTGGTGGAAATCGAATTTGCAGCAGTGTTGTTGAAATGTCTTTCAATGGATTGCAAATGTTATTCCAAAGCAAGAGCGACCTGGCGCTCAAGGATAAACTCAGAAACAATAAAGGTGAGAATGGATCTTCATCAAAGGTATCTAATGAAGAGAATTGTGCTTTGGCTGCCAAAGCAAAGAAGGGGAAGAGTAAGAAAACTTCTCAGTCTAGTGCGAAAGGCAAGAAGCAGGATATGTCCAAGGTGAAGTGTTTTCACTGTCACCAGCACGGACACTATGCCACTAATTGTCTGCAGAAGAAGAAGAATAAGCAGGCTGCTGGATCTTCAGCAGGAGAGGCTCTAGCCTCACAGTTTGAGCTTGATTTTTCATTGATCGCATGCTTGGTTTCAAGTGTGATGGGATCAGTGTGGTTCTTGGACAGTGGTGCGTCTTTTCACATGACGGGAGATAGAGATTTGTTCTCTGATCTGGAGGACAAATATCTTGGAGTGCACATCGAGATGGGCGATGATGGTAGATACAATGCGACCGGTATCGATACCATTTCCTTTGAGAGGGAGTCTGGTAAACCCTTCGTATTGAAGGAAGTCATGCATGTTCCAGGATTGATGAAGAATCTTATCTCAGTGGCGATGTTAGAAGACAAGGGGTGTGATGTTGTTTTCAGCGAGGGAAAGGCTTTCATGCGCAGCAAGACAACTGGTGAGACCCGGAAGATAGGGGTTCGAGTGAGGAACCTTTATAAGTTGCATGTAGATGGATGCGCAGCAATGGCGGGCAAGGCAGAAGGATTGGTGAGCCGGGATGATGGCGAGTTGTGGCACAGGAGATTGGGTCACCTTCACCATGGAGCCTTGAAGATACTGCAGCAGATCACTACAGGGCTTCCTAAAGGCACACTTGCGCAGTCAGATCAGTGCAAGGGGTGTACTTTGGGGAAGTTTGTGAAAGCCACATTTCACGAGAAGGATAGTCGCGCCACGACGATCCTTGAGAGAATTCACACAGACGTGTGTGGACCTTTCTCAGTTGCTTCGACAGCAAAACACAGGTATTATGTGATTTTTGTTGATGATTTCTCTCGTAAGTGCTGGATCTTCTTCATGCAGAAGAAGAGCGAGACATATTCAAAGTTCTGTGAATTCAAAGCACTGGTCGAGAAGGAGTCGGGGAAGAAGGTGAAGGCTCTTAGGAGCGATACTGGTGGTGAATACATCTCGGATGAGTTCAAGGATTTCTGCAAGGCAGAAGGGATTCGAAGAGAGCTCATAGCTCCCCATAACCCACAGCAGAACGGGGTAGCTGAGCGGAAGAACAGAACGATTGTGGGTGCTACATGGGCAATGTTGCATGATCAGGGCCTACCCCTTCACTTGTGGGCGGAAGCATGCAATACAGCAATTTATGTGCAGAACCATTGTCCTCATAGGATACTTGGCATGAGTACACCCAAGGAGGCTTATTCTGGTAAGAAACCTGATCTTTCTCATTTGAGGATTTTTGGTGCTAACGTTTACATGCATGTGACGAAGGATGCCAGGAAGAAGTTGGAGCCGACCGCAGAGGTTGGGATATTTGTGGGGTACACTGATATGCCCCACAACTATCATGTGTATTTGCCAGATAGTGGTAAAACTGTCATGCGACGGGATATAAAATTTCAGGAGGAGAAAGCCATGAAGTGTTCGCTTGAGAGGGAGCTACACTTGCATGCAGATGAGGAGCTATTAGTTCCTAAGGATGAGATTCAGGACGTGGATCAGCCACAGGACGAGGTTCATGGAGTGGAAGAGACCACTCATGCAGCGCCAACCATCAGAGGGCGAAAGCGCTTGACAGAAGCTGAGCGACTGGCTCAAGATGCAGAGGAAGTTGTAGGACCACCTACAGTCCAACGCAGGCAGAGACAGTCACCTGATCGGTACACTGGATACATGGCTCTTATGAGCAAGTGTGTTGTGACTGAGCCATCCTCTTTCGAGGAAGCTGTGGAGGATCCCGCATGGGTAGACGCCATGGTGGAAGAGTATGATTCTATTGTCAGAAACAGTGCATGGGAGATTGTTCCTAGACCGAAAGGGAAATCAGTGGTGGGTTCGAGATGGATCTACAAAGTTAAGTAGGCAGCTGACGGGAGTGTGGAGAAGTACAAGGCAAGATTTGTTGCCTGAGGCTTTTCACAGATAGAGGAGATTGATTATGAGGAGACCTTTGCACCTGTTGCAAGGTATTCTTCCATACGGATGATTCTTGCTCTCTCAGCGCAGATGGGATGGCACATTCATCAGATGGATGTGAAGACTGCGTTCCTCAATGGAGTCATTGAGGAGGAGGTGTACATTGAGCAACCCGAAGGCTTTGAGGTCTTCAGCAGCGAGTCACATGTGTGCAGGCTCAAGAGAGCGCTGTATGGGTTGAAGCAAGCACCACGTGCTTGGTACACACAGATAGACAACTATTTCACAGGACTTGGATTCTCCAAGAGCGAGGCGGATCCTAACCTATACTAGATTGTGTTGGAGGGTAAGTTGCTTATCATTGTACTGTATGTTGATGATTTGATTCTAACGGGTGATGAGCTGTTGATACTGTCATACAAGAAGGATCTTGCTACAGAGTTTGAGATGAAGGATTTGGGCCTCCTTCACTATTTCCTAGGATTGGAAATATGGCAGTGCAGTGGTGGACTGTTTGTTTCTCAGGGCAAGTATGCTCGGGAGATACTGGAGAAGTTCAACATGCATGGCTGCAAGCCTGTTGATACTCCTCTTCCTAGAGGTTGGAGGAAGGAGGATGCTACTTCGGCAGAAGAAGTGGATGCCACTGTTTATCGACAGTTGGTGGGGTTGCTGATGTATTTGGTCAATACACGACCTGATATATGCTATGCAGTTAACCAGCTTTCACAAGCTATGGTTAAGCCTACCAAGCTCTTCTGGAAGGCGGGCAAGCATGTATTGCGCTACTTGAGAGGCACATCGGGATATGGTTTATGGTACAGACAGGAGGATGAGGTGAAGCTATGTGGCTTCACGGATGCAGATTGGGCAGGGAGCCCAACGGACAGAAAGAGCACATCAGGAGGGGTCTTCAGTATTGGATCGACAACAGTTTCTTGGTACAGTAGGAAGCAGAGATCCGTGGCACTCAGTTCAGCGGAGGCCGAGTATATGGCAGCAAGTTTGGCTGCATGCGAGGCTATATGGATGAGGAAGATCCTGGTTGGTTTGTTCGGTTCTCATTTGGATCCTACTGTGATTTACTGTGATAACCAGAGTTGCATTAAACTCTCGGCTAATCCTGTATTTCATGATAGATCTAAGCATATTGACATCAGGTACCATCATATCAGAGATTGTGTGCAGCGGAGGATCATGTTGCTTTCATACATTCCAACGGAGGATCAGGATGCTGATATTCTGACGAAGGCTCTCACCAGGAGCAAATTCGAGTACCACCGAGGCAGGATAGGGGTTGCTGATAATCCATATCTTGTCGAGAGGGAGTGTTGAGATTGCAACAAGATGATGGAGCTTAGTGAAAAGAGTCACCTTCACTAAGTGGGCCCGCAGGCAAATTATGGCGCAAGTTCTATTTTTGATCCCAGCAGGGATGATCACAGTGTGGGTGACCACAGTATGAGTGATCACAGTGTGGGTGACCACAGTGTGAGTGATCACAGTATGAGTGATCAAATTCTATTTTTAGACTGGCTGTCAAAAATAGAAAAGTCAAATATTATTGTCTCATAATATATTTGGACTATAAACTTGATCTTATTCTTTTGGAGCACTTCAGGATGAGTTACGGATGTGGTACATGCAGATCCCAGAGGGAAATACGTGGTTACCTATGGGATGACTAATATTTGCATGCAGGACTTCAGTTAGAACTCAAGTGAGTTGAGTTTAGTGGACTGGAGGTGCAGTTGATGGAGTTGTGTTCAGTTTAGCTTTGTTAAACTGGTTGTATTTAGTCTAACTGGAAAATAGACTAGAGATGAGTTGGGTGAATTAGTTATTAATTAATTCACAAGTTATTAACTCATAATGCAACTATAGAATACATCAGTTAACTCAGTTGCATGTCAGTGCATGTTCAGTTCAGCAGGGACAGGTGTTAGAGGATCAGATTGCTATCAGTTGTGACTATAGTTGTGCATGATGATTTGCACAATCAGAGGGATTGAGTATGCCAATGAATTGGCCAATATCAAGAATTGTAGCCTGTGCTCATGTCCAACACAGTGTGAGTGATTCTTTGCAAGTGAAATACGAGTTTGGTAAACCATTCTCATCAGTTCTTGAGCAGGTATTGAGCTGGAGAGGCAGGCAAGCAGTGGAATAGATTTGGAGATCAGATCTGAGCTGTATTGTGTGTAACAGGTGGAGCTGGTACTGGATTGCTTGTGATAAGCATTGTACTTTGTAATGTTACATGGTCTCAATCATTAATATACATATAGTGTGGGGTTTTTAGCGAGATGCTTTCCCGGGTTACATACTGTGTTAATGTGTGAATGCTCTTGATGTTTTATTGTTATTGATGCTGCTATATTGATGATCAACGTAGAGGAGCTTATGTATTGTGTATGTATTCCGCAATAGTACATGATCAGGATAATCTCCATTGAATATGTGTTAAATTATTCAAAATTTCTACAGTCCACACTTCGTGACGCTTGGAAATCTTCTCTTATCAGAACTTTAATTTGGGATATGGATTGTTTTGGGTATTTCATACTCGTAGTAGTCTGGATGTGTTGAAGACCAAATATACATTTTTTATTGTGAGATAAAAGGAGCAACGTCTAGCAAATGGTCAAGGTTTCGTCTCGTTGAGAAACTGGTTATGATCGAGATGGAGGGTTGGAGCGTTGAAGACCTGTTTGAGGAGCATAAATGTATGACATTGAAGCCCATAAGAAAAGCTGCAACATCAGCAATTTTTTTTGTTTTATGAGAGGTAAAGAAACGCGAGGAATAATCATTCCACATGGGTGAATATGGAACCAAAACTTCCACTATGTCAAAAATTAGTATATGCTTTGATGAAATGAATTGTCTTCTTGAATTCTTTGGGTTCTGCAACTGAAACATGTTGAGCGTGATCAACTTAACATGTAAATGCAATTTCTTAGAATTGACCACTCTAACATCTGCAAATTGAAGTCAAAAATATTCAAGATGAAGACACTAAGTTTGTATATGATTTCAGAAGAATTTTGCCAAAGTGTGATGGTGGTAGTGGATATTAGTTGGTTGAAGCAACAATAGATGGACAAACAAGGTAAAGGATTGTGTGTTGAAATAAATCAGACTCAATACTATGTTGTAATATGAATCACACATGTATTAGTAAGCAAGTGTAATGTTTTGTAGTGGTCCTTGGAAAGTATGTACCTGGTAACTCCAAGAGTTGGAGTGTGTAATGTAAGCCTCACGAGGCATGTGTACCCCCATAAAGTTCGTGGTAATGTTAAAACCACTTTGTCATTGCAGGTTTGTGGTTACCCAGAAATGACTATGTAAGTGTAGGTTTGTGGCAAGCCAGAAACCACTTGTGACAGTGTATGTAAGTGCAGGTTTGTGGAAAGTCGGAAACCACTTTGTAGTGTCGGTTTGTGATAAGCCGAAAATCATGTGTGAGAGTGAAGTGGATATATATTCCTGTGGGCATGGTTTAGGGTCAGCCGAAAAAACACTGGGCATGGTTTAGGGTAAGCTGATAAAACCCAAAGCATGGTTATGGGTAATTCGAGAAAACCCATGATGATGATGATGGAGGGGGATTTGCAGGTATAGGTACATGTATGAAAATATTGGTTGAATTAACCATGTACACGAAGGACATCCTAGTTGACTGGCAGTTGCAGCGGTTGGTACCCATGCATTCCGATAGATGGTTGTTCCTTTATATGGATGTCAACATATATTTTTTATCATGTTTGTAAACACCAAGACCACAACTAGACTTTGCAGATTGAGATCGAGACAAGTAGTCATTAAGGGGGCGACTTGGAAAATATAATTCCTACTTGTCTCAGTTGTGATTCTTTCTATGTAAAGGAGTATGTTCCTATTCCTTAGGAGTTGTTTAGATCTAGATGTTTCCTAGATTGGTGTGTGGTTGAGATATTCTCTCAACCAAGTGATTGTGTGTCCAAGATAATCTACCTATCTTGAGACAACACTACATGTATTTATATGTAACATTATTTGATGTGAATATAGAATTAGTGTGCAACATCAAAATTTATCTAATACAAGGGAAAACAAATTGCTATTAATTGTAGATATGGAAATAGTTCGATATGTTTTGTGATTCATCTGGATTTGCATGGTCCATTATGAGATAGATTGTGTCATGATTTGACCAATATGTATATAGCTTGTAAATCTTGTAGTTGTTTGTTATGTTAGACATACATGATAAATGAGTGATGTGTGCACATACGTATTTGTATCTAGGAGGAAATGGAGGTTGTGGCTATGCATATGGTATTTTAGTGTATTTGTTCTAGTGTTACCTTGACACATGTTAACATTGAAATCTCCTACGATGGCTATTGGTTTAGCAATAGATATATTGAAAAACGTTTTTTCAAAAATATCTAGTATATTGGGTAATGTGGCATAGGGCGCTGCATAAACATTAACAACTATAATTTGAATTTCATGTAGAATGATATTTGCCATAAATGCTTCTACATTGTGTTCTTGAAACTACATATGTTCAACAATTATTATGTTTTCTTTGAAACATATGAGCAATTCGTATTTGTAATGGCTTGATATGAAATTAAAAGTTTTGAACTTTTGTTGCAATATTTATTGTTTCAAATGTGTCTCCTGTAAACACAAAATATTAGCGTCCATGAGATCATAGTCATTGGGCACATCATTGATATAGGTTTCTAGGTTGCGAGTGTTTAGAGAGAGAACTAATGTGCAAGAATGTCTATGAAAAGATTGATAATTGTAATCTAGTTCCCATTTTGCAAATTGTCATAGATGGTCATTTCAGCTATTATTTTCTGCTTGACTTTGAAATTTTCTTTCTTTAGTGGTTTTAAATGGAACAAGTATTGCATGTTCCTAACACAAGACAAATTTGTATAGACTAATCCATGAGTTCATATTCCAATAGGATCAAATGCAAGGTTGTCTAGCGTGAGGCCTTGTGATCTATGGATTGTGCAAACACATGCCAATTGAACATGAAACTTTTACGTATTTTGATATAGCCTATTTTTGCTTGTGTCATTATTGGTTTTGCTATTCACAATATGGGGATCCAATCTTTGAAAACACCTTCACGATATAAGTGAGCCAACTTTTTTGCTTGACAATGTCCTATGTTTGCATTGAAGAACTTGATCCACAAGACATCAATTTCATTTGTTTTTGTATAGGCTTTAATGATTTTGTCTGCTCCATTAACAAGGCCACCTCGTGAATCGTAATTTCTAACATAGATCTCAACTAACATATTTAATTTTATGACTATCTGTGAAGGCAACATTGCCCTATGTAAATGTGAAGGGAAATCACCATGGTTTTCTTCTCCTTGATCGATTGCATCGATAACATTCTCGTCTCCAGGAACAATTGACAACATTTTATTGTTGTGCAAAGTGACATCTTTATTTTTGTAAAGATAGGGGAAAGCGGGGTCGATAGGTGAAGGTTTAACACAATTTCTATTCAAATATGCCAAATCATCTTTTGTTTGAGTGTTTGTTCACATTCTATTCAATATTGAGTTGAATTTCTCGTCTGTCTGGCACATTGTAATATGAAATTCATAACAATTTACATTTTCTTACCAAAATTCATATGATATTGGTTGTTTTTTGAGAATAGGTAGTTCATATATCAGGGAGTCTTGTACAGGTTGTGCTTGAGAGAGATCACCACAAAATATGATATCAACATTTCCAAACTATTTTGCTTAGACATGTTTTATGTTTCTCAATTGATCATCAATGCAAAACAAGAACTGACTTCCAAGTAGGGAAATCTCATCAATGAAAACTAGTCTCAATTCTTGGTAAAGTTTTCCGAGTGCATCTAATGTTTCATTGCTAAGCGGTGTGGGGGCAGACTTGTTAAAAGGCATAAGCAGTGCAGAGTGGATTGTTGTACCACCTGCATTATATGCAACTTTGCCTGTGTATGCTAGTATCAAACCCTTTGGTTTCAAAGGATCAGTTGAATGATGTGCATCATAAAGCCGCATGAGCATTTGGAAGATTACTTTTGCTGTGAATGTTTTTCCAGTTCCAACTTCTCCAGCCAAGAATAAATACAGTGGTTTATACATGTCCATACGCTTCTTCATCGCAATTTCTTTGATAATTTCTTGTTGTTCTCTATTGAGCATTCTTCTTAATCTGCGATATTCTACATTTTCAAGCAGAATTGGATGCTCTGATAAGTGGAATCCGATATTTAGTTGTCTTTTTCTTTCATGGTAATGAGAATGTTGTAAATCTATTTCCAAGTTATATTTTTCTCTAATTTTTTCAGTGGTTCTTTGCTTCTTCATTGTATCAGTGGGATCTATGGTGTTATTTTGGATGTCTTGAATGGAATTTTCTAAATCACCCCATAATGGGTTGATATTATAAGTGAAATTTGACTTATTTGTTTTTATTGTGTTTTCATGTAACATATAAGCAACTTCCCATGATATCAAGTTTTGTTTCAATGTACTTTCACTTTTTTCAAATGGGACACAGAGCAAAAGCTTTTCTCTGCAATAGTTTTCATAATCAATGTGTTTTTTGTATTTGACGAATCATATGACCTTTAGTTTTTTCCTTTTTGAAATGGGTGTGCCATTTTTATTGTACAATGAAGCAAATTCAGCAAGGCATATATGTTTAATAACATTAGCTCGATTGATATAATAATCAATAATGGAACTACACATGACATTTTTGGAGTTGTCATCTTCCTATTTTAGTAGGAATGATGGTTTGAGGATAAATGTGCGTTCATCCATTGGTGCTGTGTTTATGAATATGCATTCTCATGAGCTATGATTCAATGGAAGAGAAAGTGTTATATGGATTGCTTGTTAAGATGAGGTCTGTTGGAGATTAAGAAAAGCATTGCCCAATGAGTGTATCATTTCAATAGGATTTAGCTTGCTCTTTTCATGTTCTCTTCTTATCCTTTTAAATGCATTTGTCATTGATTTGTCAACTTTTGTCATGTAATAAGTGAAATATGATGCAGCCGCATATGCATTAAGGACAAATTGGGCATCAATATTTGCATTCCTTAGCTCTGACATATTCTTTGAAAATCTATTGCTCCAAATGTGTGAGGGTTTTCGTTCCAATAAAATCCTTGGTTGCTTCAATGTACTTTGCATTGCCAAGATGTAATCAGTTTTAGTTAAATGCAATTCATCCAAAAACTCGTCAAATGTGTTGTTGCTGTCATATTATTTCTTTTCCAAGATGTTATATATGAATTTTTCTTTTTCGTTTAATGTGTCATCTACTAGCCCAATTGGTTCAAGAACTATTATGCCTCTCATGGGTGGCATTGGGAAATTGTATCTACAATGTGAGTTTTTTCTCTTTTTACAAATTTTTGTATGGTGGTGTTCATGTATTTTTGCAAGCTATGGATCAAGGTGATATGTGCTACAAGTCAAGTAATTTTCAACGAAGTTTTCAATGTCAGAGTTACTATTGACTCCATATATTGGTGCATTTTTTACCCATAACAATCCATGTTCATGTTCGCTTCCTCTATTTTGGAATTCAGTTACAAAGTAGTAATCAACTATCTCTCCGAAGAATGTTTTTTCTCCAGATATCATTTTATTTAATTAATTAATTCTATGCCTATAATAATGAGTACAAGTTACTGAATTCTTTCTTATGAGATAGCCAATCTCATAGTCTTCTATTGTTTCAATATGTTGTCTTTTTTTCCTTTTGCTATGTAATTTGGTCAACGTATTGACCAATGGATTCCATCGATGTTCAACACTTGTAAGTGTGACGAAGAACGTCGGTGACCCTTGTTGACGTATCATGGCAAATATATTTTTCTTCATTTGTTGTAGGAAATCAGGAGAAATTGTTATGTGTTTGAAATCCATGTAACCAATGTCACTTTTAAGAATATGTCGAAGTTTGGTTTGTATTTAATGTCTTTTTCTAGCAACTTTCTTCCTTTTAATTTCCCTTTTCTAATTCTTATTGAAATGCATGCAAGGAATTTTTCAATTATTATTCACAATGTTTTGAAAAACAAATTTGTTGTGTGGTAAGAGAAGTCACCACTATGGTGCATTATCTCCCATTATGCAATTTTTTGGTAGCAAAATCTTTTTACAATGTCACCATCACATGGGTCTCCAAAAAAAAGGGTTGGAAAGTTCATTTCCTCTGCATATTTGTCTCTAAAAATTCCAAGGGGACATTTCCCTTCAGCTAGAGCAAGTTCAATCAACTTGTCTTGCAAATCATGGATGCATTGGGATCCTATGTATCCATGCACCAATGTTTTAGTTGGCATTTGATTCTCTGAATCACTGCTTGGTTGATTTTTGTCTTCAATGTCAACATTTTCAATTGGAGTATTTAGAGCAGTAGATTGTAGGAAGTTATCCCAATTTCTATTTATGTGTATGTTTTCAACTCTATAAAGGTGTCGAGAACATAGTTCTTTCAATGCTTTCATGACATTGTGCACACAGACTTTTCCTGTTTGAAATGCATTTTTATATTCCAGTCGTCTTTTCAATGCAACCTCAATTGTTGTTGTGTTTTCTGTAGATTGTGGCAGTGCAGTTTGAACAATGTCTGTTTGGACAAGAACATTGATGATCGATCCTGTTAAACCCATTTGCAATCGTTTGTGGCTCCATTGTCTTATTTATGAAAATGATTTTTTTAATGCTACAAGACATTCTTCAAGTTTTGAGAGTATGGGTACAACAATCAATGGTTTGTTTCGCCTAATGTTCTCACATACAACAATTTGTGGCAATTTTCGATTTTGAAGTGCTCTTTTTCAAACCTTGCATATTAGTTTCCTCGACATATTTCTATGGTTTTTAGATAAATTTACATATATTTGTTCCAAGTCTTGTCCAATCCTCTCCATATTCTTGTGAAATTGCAATTGTTTACATATTGGACATTTCTGCTCAGGTGTGTCCTCTATCTTAGCTAGGTAAACTATTATAGGATTTTTCTTGGATAAACAATGATGTTTATTCTGTGATTTTTTCTTGCATAAATTATTATAGTTTTTTGTTTGTAATCGTAATAGTTGTTTTAATCTATGTACATTGACCCTATTGTTTCTATCTTTTCTCATTGGCGTAATACCATATTGCAATTTGTCTTGATGTGTATGTGCGTTTTTTGACATAGGTCCATGTTGCGTGTGCAATGACATTGTTTCTATTGGAAGAATTTGACAATGTACATTGCTTTTGTTGCTATGTCCATCTATTGACAAAGGCGCATAATGGGTGTGAAATGCATCTATTTCAAACGACACTATATTGTATGTTTGACTTGAAAAGTTGTTGCATTGGTAGTAATTGACAATGCTCCTAGTTACAGAGGACCATTCCTGTATGTTTACTTCGAATAATATCACTGCCCATTGCAAAAAAAATGGCTCACCTTCTACTCCACCTTTTTCATATGGCATTGCCATTTTGATAAGGCATGTCTTCCAATTTGTAACTTTTTTTTTTAGTTTTTATGACATCATTTGATAGATATTTTTGTAGACAATGCAATGCATTGTTTGCATTGCACATGATCGAATTGCATAATGATTTCACAATGTAAAGTCTTAAGGATTCTACGTCAAAATTAGGTGCTACCAAATAACAAAGTGCAAAGAACATGCTATCTCCACAAATGGATATAGTATTTGTTCCTTTATGTAATATATGGCCTTGCATTTTATCATTCAATATTTTCCAATAGCTTTGTAGATCTTTGCAGGGAGGAGAAAGGTATTCATTGCATGTTACAATTGATCGAGCTATTTTTTGTACAATAATGGTTCATAGTGCTCGTTAAGGGGGTTATGATCATGGAACAATATATGTAATGGATTTGTTGTTTTGTTTGAATTGAATAGAAAATAATCTCTTTTTTCTGTGAATGACCAAATTCCTATTGCTAAATTCAACCATTTGGCTAGCTAGCGTATGCAAAATGTGTCTCCCCATAGTCCTCGTTAATTCTCAATAGGACAATTTGAAGCGGGAAGAAGCATTCTTCGCAAATATGTTTCGACGTCACAAATTCCATGAAGCTGATACATGAAATCAGATGCTAGCTCGTAATTGAATGATTCTAGTGCTTCTACATGACCTTGTGCGAGGCACATCAAGATGTGGTCTATTGTGCCATTTTGCAATTCAGTGGATGTATAACGAAAATGCAAAAGGACTTCAATTGCATTGAAAAGACAATCTTCTGGAGTGTATGAAAATGTTTGAAGTCTAAAAAGATTGTTAGTGTTCAAGACATCATCAATAGTGGCATCATTGTCGCATTGTTTTTTTGAATTGTGACTACCAACATCAATTATTTCATACATGTTTATATAGTTGAAGGTTTTTGTTAAAATTGGCTAGCTAAATGCAATTGTCTTGTTGTTGCAAGATTGGGAAATTTGGAACAGGATAGGGAAGTTGTATTTGCAATGAAACAAAATCCAGGAGCAAAGTGCAATACAACGTGCAACTAACTTGACGTTCTCACTCCCACATATTTGCAAGGAAACTCTGCAAAACAAGACAATGAAGTTGCCATGTAAGTTTCTAAATGTGGAACCAATATCTTATGACATATAATGAAAGCGTGAGGGAAACTCAAGAAAGGATAATGATGGCCAATGTATGCACTAACCCTAACATGGTTTCTCATTCTCATTTGCAATCCTTTATTGCATCTAAAAAAATACATTATTGGGTACCAAAGGACCTTGAATTTTTTCTTTGGCCATTATTGCAATGGCAACGGATGGTGAAAGTCAATAAAGGATGAACCATAGATTCCAAATGTTATGCAAATCATTTTCATACATTACAAGATTGTTAGGAAATTCAAGTTTATTTATGGAATAACTCTTTGTTGTTCTCTTGATCATTGTTGGTTGTATTTTCCTGTTGCTTGTACTATTATTGATATGTGTTCATAGTAAAGCAGAGTCATAGGAAATCACAAAAGCCATGGACTTTAGCAAACTATCAAGAAGAGAAACAATGTTGTCGACAAGAACTACAAGTTAAGTGACATGGTTCTAATTCGCCTATAACAAGACTTTATAATAGCGTAATTACACATAATGTGTAGGCCATGAATATAATTTTCAAGTGTTGTCTATGCTATATGAAATTAATGTTAAAGTTTTTTTAAAAGGAATTTAGTTTAAGTATTGATATTAGTTAACATTTAGAATGTTTTTTTATTGCAAGTGCAACATTCAAAGAAAAAAAATATGGAGAATGTTTCTATTCAAGAATTTGAATGCAACCAATGCATAACTAGATTTGAAAAATTATAAAAAAGAATATGATCACCATTCAAAGAAAATGAGAGAAATTCACATACTTGTTCTTGTATATGCTAAAGAAACGCTATTGAATCTAAACATAAGTAGTTGACCCAATACCGGCTCCCATACACAGCTCTGAAGCTCCTATCAAGCCAAGATTGACCCCCAAACTCAACAAATGCAATGTAGTTTTCTATCTGGAAGTCAACAATTAAGCTATTAGTTTGATAGTGAACATGTGACATCATATGTATAAATTGAAATAATCTTTATTAAAATAATTAAACACAATGTGCACACAATAAATGTAGTTTAATAATGTCGTTCGTGCTACATGAAACTAATGAGTTATTCTTTATATGAAATTATAGAATTGTTTATTAATTTATTTACAATGGTACGAGCCAAGAAAAATGTAAAATGTGCCAAATTGCAGAATATGAGGGGATGTTTACATGATGCATAGGAAAATCAAGTTTCAAGAAAAATGCATGGAAAAAAAAGAGGAAAAATGCCAATGTCTGCAATCTTGTTAACATGAGGAATGATCTAGCATGATTTGAATTGGAAGACTGAAAACATTGTTGACACAAAGAGACATTAGAAGTAGAATTGAGAATCAAAGAAATGTTTTCTTATTTTGATTGATGAGATTCCTATTGATGAATTCAACCATTTTCCCAATCAACATATGCAAAACATGTGTCCCCATAGTCCTTGTTTGTTCTCAATAGGACTATTTGAAGCAACAACATTTCCTAATTTAGTGGATGTATAACGAAAATGCAAAATTACTTAAGTTATTCAAAGTCTCAGACAAACATTCACAAAGTTTTGGTAAAGCCAATGTTCAATGTTCACACTATGAACAAACAAGGTGTGAATTTGAATTCCAACTTTGACGATGCGACACTATATTCAATTAAGGTTGTGCCAATAGTCTAAAGTGGGCAGAATTGTCTTGCCTTTTGTTGCATTTTATGCAAACTAAGTTTGACCCTGTGTGGAAGGTTGAATACATGTTCAAACTTGTATTCATAGATGTGGGCTTTGTCTGATTTTTCGGAGATGTGATGAAACATAACATCACTTTTAAGTGAAATGTGGCAAGAACCAACTGTGACCATTTCATTTTTCCCCGATTTTAGAAGCATGGTCTCTCAATTCTATTTCGCTTTTCGTTTTAAATAATACATAATATTTTAGTATTTCTATATAGTTGGCTATTTTTGTTTTCATTATATATTTGAAAAATATTTTGAATTTTGATTAGTATGAGTGACTTTTCATTTAACTATTTTTATGAAAATTTGAAATATTGAATAATAGAAGCATTTTCGGAAGAAATCACATCAGAAGAAAAAGGTCGACGCGTTTCAAACCAACCAGTGTGGTTCATCATCAGGACAAGATGAAGAATCAGATCATAGCTCTAGGTTAAATAGGGAGATGGGCCTTCTAATAGCTAAAAGGAAACAACTATAGAAACGACTATATTTGACTGGGCGAGAAAACAGAGAAAAAATGGAAATTTGTATTATTATTATTATTTATTTATTTATTTTTATTTTATTTTATTTATATAAGTAAACTAAGAATTAAATAATAGATATTATTTTAAGGGAATTCAAACTAATGGTCAAAGGGTAAAATAATAATTAAATAGATAGAATCTATCTAACTAAAAACTAAAATAGTAGTAACATAAACATTTTTTATTTATCTTTATTTATTTAATAAATAGACATTCTTTAGTATTTATATTTTAAAATTATTTATTTATTTAATAAATGAATAAATGTATATCTAACTATACCATAAAAATAATATATATATATATATATATATATATATATATATATATATACGCAATACGAGATAAACAGCTTAATCTAAGGGGAAGAAGACCTGAAAAAAAGAGAAAGGGGAATGGGAAGAGAGAAGATAGAAAAGGAATCAGACAAGAAAGAGAAAGAAACTAGGAGGAAAGGGCAGGAACCCAACAACTACTAATCTTCCATCCATCATCCCTATTAAGATTACTAGGCCTCTTCTCAATTTCTATGGCTTCCCTAAATTTACGGTGATGGAAATGAGAAACCTTCGCAATGACCTTAGCCTCCTCAATGCAAATATGATGTTTTGTCTTTTTTGCATGCTCTGCCAATGCTAAAGAGCTATTGATATTAATATTAATATTATTTTTAATAAGATTATTGAATTTATCAATAAGATTGTATTATATTAGTATTATTAATTGATTATATATAATAACTTTAAGCTATTAATATTGATATTGATATAAATATTATTTTATTTAAATTTAATTAAAATAATATTGATATTGATATTAATATTATTTGATTTAAATTTACATTTTAATTAAATTAAATTATTGTATCACATTTTATATATAGATACGACGTGATTTGTTAACCTTTCGAAAGTTAAAAAAGTGATCTATTGCCTTGAAATTACATATCAATATCAAGATTGAGTCAAAGGTTTAAACGTGAAAGAATTGTAATCTGTGCATAGTTTGACGTGAAAGAATTGCATTCTCCTGATAATATTCCTTCCCGTATTCAACGTTACGAATTTATGTTGTTTAATAATTTGATATTATAATTATTTATTTTTATTATTATTCTTTTGAAGTTATGTTTTTTATATTAAATAAAATAAGGATTATATAAATATTTTTTTGTTATTGGTTTGTTTGAAGACCAACCAAAGTATTAATATAAATTTAGATTTGTGATGTTTTTAAGATTTTATTTAATTGGAGTATTTTGTAAATAGAAAGTTATGAAAATAAATTGGTTACATATATATTACATTAAAAGATAAAAAAGATTAATAGTGTTATAAGCAAAAAAAAACTATTAGAATTATAATCGAAAGTTTGTTTTGGGTTGAAATCTAAGTGAGGAGGATGGCCGCAGGAGCTAGGGTTTGGTCGCAGGAGCTAGAGTCTAGGCCGTGGCCAACAGGGCCAAGGGCCTAAGGCACTGCAGACAAGGGCTTAGAGACGGTGACGGAGACAGGCGTGTACGGTGAAGGACAGCGGAAGACTTCGGGGGAGCAAGTGGCAGCTTGAGGCATTTGATGAGGACATCTGGCTAGTCATAGAAGGGTTGCTTTGGAACGTGGGCGCAAATGCTTTTCCCTGTTTATGGCAGCAGGAAAATGTTTCTGTTTCCGGTTGTTAATGCGCTGTCGCCATCTCCGGTTTACTCGAGGTCTTACCCTGATATCGTAGGCGGGAACGGACCGTTTGCGGTTTTTTGTGATAACCTGCTGCAAATTATTAATCATGGTCAAACCTAGAGAAGCCGTTGATCTTGATCCTGAGCTGGAAGACATTCTGTCGGTATGGGGGAAGGAGTTAACTGCTCAGAACATTGAACGGTTTTTTGGGTCAGCTGGTCGCCATGGGAACGTGAAATATGCTTCGGAAGGGCCGTGGAGGAACAGGTCAACAAATGGTCTGTTGGAGGAAAGTTTGGGGTTGGTCGTGCTGAACAATCAGGACGTTATTGGACCTTAGGAGCCGAGCTTTCAGGAGGAGGGTTTCCCTCAGGCTGAAGAACTCCACTCCTTTCACGTAAGTAATGATAAACCCCTTTCACCTGCTCGTTTTTTCTCCGGAGGCCTTGAAGATGTTGTTCTTAATTATGGGTCGAAACACGGGATCTGGAATAGTCCGGGAGGAGGTCTCAAAACTGATTTAGGGGCGGTTGAAGTAGAAAGGTTGTCGGCTGTTACCAGATCCATCCTTGCCAGAGGTCTGGTAAACCCTAGTTTGGCTGTTGGGTCGGTTGGCATTGGATCTGGTGTGGTTTCGAGCCTAAGGAAGGAAGCCACTAAAACTGAAATTGGAAGGCAGACAATGGATTTGGGTCTCGCAGAAGGACTAGAAAAAGGATTTGGAAGCAGGGTTTTAGCAGACATCACAATCACAGGAAACACTACCTTAGACAAGGACGCTCTCGAGCAACATGTTGAGATTGCAACAAGATGATGGAGCTTAGTGAAAAGAGTCGCCTTCACTAAGTGGGCCCGCAGGCAAATTATGGCGCAAGTTCTATTTTTGATCACAGTGTGGATGATCACAGTGTGGGTGATCACAGTGTGAGTGATCACAATGTGGGTGACCAAAGTGTGGGTGACCACAGTGTGGGTGATCAAAGTCTATTTTTAGACTGGCTGTCAAAAATAGAAAAGTCAAATATTATTGTCTCATAATAATATTTGGACTATAAACTTGATCTTATTCTCTTGGAGCACTTCAGTTTGAGCTACAGATGTGGCCCATGCAGCTGTCAGAAGGAAGTACGCTTTTCTTATGAGTCAGTTGAGTTGTTGCATGCATGACTTCAGTTAGAACTCAATCAGTTGAGTTTGGTGGAGTTGATTGTGGAGTTGATGGAGTTGTGTTCAGTTTGACTTGGTTAAACTAGTTGTAGTTAGTCTAACTGCAAATAGACTAATGATGAGTTGTTAAACTAATTATTAACTCATAATACAACTATAGAATACATCAGTTAACTCAGTTGCATGTCAGTGCATGTTCAGTTCAGCAGGGACAGGTGTTAGAGAATCAGATTGCTATCAGTTGTGACTATAGTTGTGCATCAGATCTTGCACAATCAAAGGGATTGAGTATGCCAATGAGTTTGCTCATGTATTTGCCCAGTTTGTAGCTTCTTCTCACGTCTTACACATTGTGAGTGATTCTTTGGAGGTGAAATATGAGTTTGGTAGACCATTCTCATTCATTCTTGAGCAGGTATTGAGCAGTGGAGGTAGGCAAGCAGTGGAATAGATTTGGAGATCAGATCTTAGCTGTATTGTGTGTAACAGGTGGAGCTGGTATTGGATTGGTTGTGATAAGCATTGTACTTTGTAATGTTACATGGTCTCAATCATTAATATACATATAGTGTGGGGTTTTTAGCGAGATGCTTTCCCCGGGTTACATACTGTGTTAATGTGTGAATGCTCTTGATGTTTTATTGTTATTGATGCTGCTATATTGATGATCAACGTAGAGGAGCTTATGTATTGTGTATGCATTTCGCAATAGTACATGATCAGGATAATCTCTGTTGAATATGTGTTAAATTATTCAAAATTTCTACATGGTATCAGAGCTGTTGATCATCAGATCTACTATTCAGGAAGTGTTTACATTCTATTTCTTCAGGCAGAGTCTGTAATCGGGCCAAGTAGCGTCTGGATTCATCCTTCCTTTGGAAGGTGAGATATCCGGTGAATGCCCATACAGTCAATCTCTATACGAGAAATATTGT
This sequence comes from Pinus tabuliformis, assembly GCA_031772625.1. NCBI lineage: Eukaryota > Viridiplantae > Streptophyta > Pinopsida > Pinales > Pinaceae > Pinus > Pinus tabuliformis. Next base: position 1,708,621,022 of record CM062819.1, read on the forward strand.
GTTCTCACGAATCTTAGATCCGAGGCGGTTGAGTTGGTTGCTGGTGGAATTCGAATTTGCAACAGTGTTTTCTTGGTGACAATGCAGCAATGTCTTTCAACGGATTGCGATTGGAGTATGCTCTTGAGGGCAGCTCAAACTATATTGCATGGAAGGACAGGATGGAGGCAGTATCGGATGATAACGGGCTGAAGGAGTTCATAGATACGGATATCCCAAAGCCTACTGATGCTGCTGAGGCGGAAGTTTGGCAAAAGAAGACCGCAAAATGTCGAAGGATTCTGTTGGAGGGCATGAAGGATCACATTGTGTCCAGCCTCCATGGAAAGGCTACTCCATATTTGATGTGGAAATCATTAACAGAATTATTCCAAAGCAAGAGCGATCAGAGGAAGCTGGCGCTCAAAGATAAACTCAGAAACATCAAATGCGAGAAGGGTGACAGTATTCCCAAGTATCTCACGAAGTTCACTCAGTGTCGAGATGAGCTGGGAAGTGTGGGGGTTACTGTCGATGATGAGGACTTGGTGAGCTTGGCTCTCCTTGGTCTTCCGAAGAGTTGGAATTCCTATCAGGACTCTGTTAATGGTCGGGAGAAATTGCCAGGATGGGAAAGACTATGGTCAGATCTTGTGCAGGAGGAGATCAGGCGGAGTACCAGGGACGGATCTTCGTTAAAGGGAACTGATGAAGAGAATTGTGCTTTGGCTGCCAAAGCAAAGAAAGGGAAGAGCAAGAAAGCTTCTCAGTCTGGTGCGAAAGGCAAGAAGCAGGATATGTCCAAGGTGAAGTCTTTTCACTGTCACCAGCACGGACACTATGCCACTAATTGTCCGCAGAAGAAGAAGAACAAGCAGGCTGCTGGATCTTCAGCAGGAGAGGCTCTAGCCTCACAGTTTGAGCTTGATTTTTCATTGATCGCATGCTTGGTTTCAAGTGTGATGGGATCAGTGTGGTTCTTGGACAGTGGTGCGTCTTTTCACATGACGGGAGATAGAGATATGTTCTCTGATATGGAGGACAAAGATCTTGGAGTGCGCATCGAGATGGGCGATGATGGTAGATACAGTGCGACCGGTATCGGTACCATTTCCTTTGAGAGGGAGTCTGGTAAACCCTTCGTATTGAAGGAAGTCATGCATGTTCCAGGATTGACGAAGAATCTCATCTCAGTGGCGATGTTATAAGAAAAGGGGTATGATGTTGTTTTCAGCGAGGGAAAGGCTTTCCTGCGTAGCAAGACAACTGGTGAGACCCGAAAGATAGGGGTTTGAGTGAGGAACCTTTATCAGTTGCATGTAGATGGATGCGCAGCAATGGCGGGCAAGGCAGAAGGATTGGTGAGCCGGGATGATGGCGAGTTGTGGCACAGGAGATTGGGTCACCTTCATCATGGAGCCTTGAAGATACTGCAGCAGATCACTACAGGGCTTCCTAAAGGCACACTTGCGCAGTCAGATCAGTGCAAGGGGTGTACTTTGGGGAAGTTTGTGAAAGCCACCTTTCACGAGAAGGATAGTCGCGCCACGACGATCCTTGAGAGAATTCACACAGACGTGTGTGGACCTTTCTCAATTGCTTCGACAACAAAACACAGGTATTATGTGATTTTTGTTGATGATTTCTCTCGTAAGTGCTGGATCTTCTTCATACAGAAGAAGAGCGAGACATATTCAAAGTTCTGTGGATTCAAAGCACTGGTCGAGAAGGAGTCGGGGAAGAAGGTGAAGGCTCTTAGGAGCGATAATGGTGGTGAATACATCTCGGACGAGTTCAAGGATTTCTGCAAGGCAGAAGGGATTTGTAGAGAGCTCATAGCTCCCCATAACCCACAGCAGAACGGGGTAGCTGAGCGGAAGAACAGAACGATTGTGGGTGCTGCACGGGTAATGTTGCATGATCAGGGCCTACCCCTTCACTTGTGGGCGGAAGCATGCAATACAATAGTTTATGTGCAGAACCATTGTCCTCATAGGATACTTGGCATGAGTACACCTGAGGAGACTTATTCTGGTAAGAAGCCTGATCTTTCTCATTTGAGGATTTTTGGTGCTAACGTTTACATGCATGTGACGAAGGATGCCAGGAAGAAGTTGGAGCCGACCGCAGAGGTTGGGATATTTGTGGGGTACACTGATACGCCCCACAACTATCGTGTGTATTTGTAGACAGTGGTAAAACTGTTGTGCGACGGGATATAAAATTTTAGGAGGAGAAAGCCATGAAGTGTTCGCTTGAGAGGGAGCTACACTTGCATGCAGATGAGGAGCTATTAGTTCCTAAGGATGAGCTTCAGGACGTGGATCAGCCACAGGACGAGGTTCATGGAGTGGAAGAGACCACTCATGCAGCGCCAACCATCAGAGGGTGAAAGCGCTTGACAGAAGCTGAGCGACTGGCTCAAGATGCAGAGAAAGTTGTAGGACCACCTACAGCCCAACGCAGGCAGAGACAGTCACCTGATCGGTACACTGGATACATGTCTCTGATGAGCAAGTGTGTTGTGACTGAGCCATCCTCTTTCGAGGAAGCTGTGGAGGATCCCGCATGGGTAGACGCCATGGTGGAAGAGTATGATTCTATTGTCAGAAACAGTGCATGGGAGATTGTTCCTAGACCGGAAGGGAAATCAGTGGTGGGTTCGAGATGGATCTACAAGGTCAAGCAGGCAGCTGACGGGAGTGTGGAGAAGTACAAGGCAAGATTTGTTGCCCGAGGCTTTTCACAGATAGAGGGGATAAATTATGAGGAGACCTTTGCACTTGTCGCAAGGTATTCTTCCATACGGACGATTCTTGCTCTCTCAGCGCAGATGGGATGGCACATTCATCAGATGGATGTGAAGACTACGTTCCTCAATGGAGTCATTGAGGAGGAGGTGTACATTGAGCAGCCCGAAGGCTTTGAGGTCTTCAGCAGCGAGTCGCATGTGTGCAGGCTCAAGAGAGCGCTGTATGGGTTGAAGCAAGCACCACGTGCTTGGTACACACGGATAGACAACTATTTCACAGGACTTGGGTTCTCCAAGAGCGAGGAAGATCCTAACCTATACCAGATTGTGGTGGAGGGTAAGTTGCTTATCATTGTACTGTATGTTGATGATTTGATTCTAACGGGTGATGAGTTGTTGATACTGTCATGCAAGAAGGATCTTGCTACAGAGTTTGAGATGAAGGACTTGGGCCTCCTTCACTATTTCCTAGGATTGGAAATATGGCAGCGCAGTGGTGGACTGTTTGTTTCTCAGGGTAAGTATGCTCGGGAGATACTGGAGAAGTTCAACATGCATGGCTGCAAGCCTGTTGATACTCCTCTTCCTGGAGGTTGGAGGAAGGAGGATGCCACTTCGGGAGAAGAAGTGGATGCCACTGTTTATCGACAGGTTGTGGGGTTGCTGATGTATTTGGTCAATACACGACCTGATATATGCTATGCAGTTAACCAACTTTCACAAGCTATGGTTAAGCCTACCAAGCTCTTCTGGAAGGCGGGCAGGCATGTATTGCGCTACTTGAGAGGCACATTGGGATATGGTTTGTGGTACAGACAGGAGGATGAGGTGAAGCTATGTGGCTTCACGGATGCAGATTGGGCAGGGAGCCCAACGGAAAAAAATAGCACATCAGGAGGGGTCTTCAGTATTGGATCGACAGCAGTTTCTTGGTATAGCAGGAAGCAGAGATCCGTGGCACTCAGTTCAGCGGAGGCCGAGTATATGGCAGCAAGTTTGGCTGCATGCGAGGCTATATGGATGAGGAAGATCCTGGTTGGTTTGTTCGGTTCTCATTTGGATCCTACTGTGATTTACTGTGATAACCAGAGTTGCATTAAACTCTCGGCTAATCCTGTATTTCATGATAGATCTAAGCATATTGACTTCAAGTACCATCATATGAGAGATTGTGTGTAGCGGAGGATCATGTTGCTTTCATACATTCCAATGGAGGATCAGGATGCTGATATTTTGACGAAGGCTCTCACCAGGAGCAAATTCGAGTACCACCGAGGCAAGATAGGGGTTGTTGATAATCCATATCTTGTCGAGAGGGAGTGTTGAGATTGCAACAAGATGATGGAGCTTAGTGAAAAGAGTCGCCTTCACTAAGTGGGCCGGCAGACAAATGATGGCGCAAGTTCTATTTTTGATCACAGTGTGGATGATCACAGTGTGGGTGATCACAGTGTGAGTGATCACAATGTGGGTGACCAAAGTGTGGGTGACCACAGTGTGGGTGATCAAAGTCTATTTTTAGACTGGCTGTCAAAAATAGAAAAGTCAAATATTATTGTCTCATAATAATATTTCGACTATAAACTTGATCTTATTCTCTTGGAGCACTTCAGTTTGAGCTACAGATGTGGCCCATGCAGCTGTCAGAAGGAAGTACGCTTTTCTTATGAGTCAGTTGAGTTGTTTCATGCATGACTTCAGTTAGAACTCAATCAGTTGAGTTTGGTGGAGTTGATTGTGGAGTTGATGGAGTTGTGTTTAGTTTGACTTGGTTAAACTAGTTGTAGTTAGTCTAATTGCAAATAGACTAATGATCAGTTGTTAAACTAATTATTAACTCATAATACAACTATAGAATACATCAGTTAACTCAGTTGCATGTCAGTGCATGTTCAGTTCAACAGGGACAGGTGTTAGAGAATCAGATGGCTATCAGTTGTGACTATAGTTGTGCATCAGATCTTGCACAATCAAAGGGATTGAGTATGCCAATGAGTTTGCTCATGTATTTGCCCAGTTTGTAGCTTCTGCTCACGTCTTACACATTGTGAGTGATTCTTTGGAGGTGAAATACGAGTTTGATAGACCATTCTCATTCATTCTTGAGCAGGTATTGAGCAGTGGAGGCAGACAAGCAATGGAATAGATTTGGAGATCAGATCTTACCTGTAATGTGTGTAACAGGTGGAGCTGGTACTGGATTGCTTGTGATAAGCATTGTACTTTGTAATGTTACATGGTCTTAATCATTAATATACAGATAGTGTGGGGTTTTTAGCGAGATGCTTTCCCCGGGTTACATACTGTGTTAATGTGTGAATGCTCTTGATGCTTTATTGTTATTGATGCTGCTATATTGATGATCAACGTAGAGGAGCTTATGTATTGTGTATGCATTCCGCAATAGTACATGATCAGGATAATCTCTGTTGAATATGTGTTAAATTATTCAAAATTTCTACACAGCAAGAAGAAGCGGCAAATGGTGCTACAGATACCCAAGCTAGGGAGGAGGTCTCTGGCAAGAAACAGACCGGGGAGAAAAGAAAGAAGCAGAAATTCATTAAGAAAAAAGAGTTTGAAGCGAACCTAGTTCTGGGAATGGATGTTCAAATAGAGGAGGCTATTGAGGTGGCCGAATGTACTCTGGTGGGGCGAGCGAGGGGTAAGAAATATTCAGCCCAATTCATCCAAAATTGGGCGGCTCAGCAATGGCAGTCAGCCCCAGACAAAAGTTTCAAGGTTTCAGTCTTGGAAAAAGGGTGGTTTATGGTGAAATTTGAGAAAAAGGAAGTGGCGGACTGGGTAATGGGGAAAAATTGGGCTTTCGGCAACCACCCTGTTCTATTCAAGCGATGGACTCCTTTGTTCGATGCGCAGCGAGAAAAGGTTGAAGTTTTTCCGGTTTGGGTGCGTGTACCTGGTCAATAGGGAACCTCCTTGGCTCTTATCTAGAAACAGATATGTCTTTCCTTCAAACTCAGAATAAGGCCATGGCTCGGATTTTGGTCAGCTTAAACCCCAGAGAAGGCCTTGCGGAAAACATAAAAATTCAATATAAAGACTTCGTTTTTGAACAACCTTTGGATTATGAACATCTGCCCTTCAGATGTCATAGATGTCATGTTTATGGCCATCTAGCTAGGGACTGTCCGCTGGGCACTCTTCGCAGAAGGAAGCAGAAGAAAGTCGAGGCGGAGGTGTTGGCAGCAGAAATGGAAAGGGCCTCTGGGCCAGATGCGGTCCAAGAGGAGGAAGCCATGGATGTGGATAGAAATAAGGAGGATAAGTCTATGGAGCAAGCTATACAGGAGATTCCAGGTCGGGAGGTCGTGGCTGAAAAGCTTCTCGGGACCGGGAGCTTGGTCCAAGAACCCATCGAAGAACCGGCAGCAACCCTCATTGAAGACTCAAAGGGTATGCGCCTGGACTCAAGTAATTCATCTTTGTCTCCATCCTATGAAATTAAAGATGCTTGCTTGAATTCTAGTTCTCATATCAGTAATTGTCTTTTACCTGCTGAACAAGTTCAAGTTGATAACATCACCTCTGCTATTCCCAATTTAGATCTGAACTGTGAAGGGGTTTCGAATGAAATCCGTAAAGTGAAATTCGTTCCTCCCTCATCCGCATGTCATTATAATCTTCGCTCCCTCGATAAAAAACCTGTTGCCCTAGAGACGGTTGGTGGTTTAGGTATGGACTCATCTCAGAGCTCAAAGAGGAAATCTCGGGGTAGGAAGTCTTACCTGTCAAAAGCTCAGGTGAAAGCAAAGTTTGATGTGGCAGATGGCAAACAAATGTCTATTCCTGGGGCGCTTAGAGCAGTGAATCCCTGTGAGAAAGTGATAAAATGATCTTCCTATCCTGGAATTGCAGGGGTTTAGCTAGTAAACCCAAAAAACTGGCTCTTAAGGAGATGGTTCAACGTTCTAACCCTGATGTCCTCTTATTGCAAGAGACTTTAGGTATGAGTCTGGAAGTTGAGATTGCTCTAAGTTCTCTTCTCCCAGGTTGGCACTTTCAAGTTTTGGATTCTGTTGGCCACTCGGGAGGCTTGGCCATAGGCTTTAGGGAAGGAAGATTGAAAATTGTAAATCAGTGGGGGATGGTACATGCGTTGGGGATGGAAGTTCAATCCCCTGATTTTGGCTTCCCTCTGATGATTTTAAACATATATGGGCCGTGTCAGGGGAGAGTCTCCTTTTGGAATGACCTCCTGTCAAAATCGGTGTTGAGAAGCAAAAACCTGGTGATAGGTGGAGATCTAAATTTTTCTATGGGGAATGCCGAGACTTGGGGGCCTTCTGCCAGAGAAGACCCGTTATCAGATTTTTTCATGAACTCCCTCAGCTCTCATAATCTGATAGATGTTAACCTAATTAAATTAAAGCCCACTTGGAGGAACCGTCAAACAGGTGAAGCCAGAATCGCTAAAAGACTGGATCGCTTTCTCCTCTGTGAAGATTTGACTTCCAGAATTCCGGTTTTTCGGCAATGGGTGGGAGAGGGAGGAAATTTGGACCACTTTCCAATTTTTCTTGAGCTCTCCAAGCCTCCCCTTAAGCCGGCAGCTCCATTCAAATTCAATGCATCTTGGCTGCAGGAGGAATCCTTTAATAAGCTCTTTAGAGAGACTTGGAGAACTCCGTGTAGGAGCTCTATGGAGGATAAGAGCTTCCTCTTCATGGAAAATTTAAAAAGACTGAAGAAAGCAACTGTGGAATGGGCGAAGATTAGGAAGCAGAAACAGAATGAGGATCTAAACCAAATAGACATGGAACTTCGGGAATTGGAAAGTCCTGAGTCGGATGGTTATGCATCTCAGGAGTCAAAGGATAGAATTTTGCTGTTAGAAAGACATAGAAATCAAATACTATTGGCTAGAGAGGAGGAATGGAGGTTGAAAAGTAGGGCGATTTGGCTAAAGGCCGGAGACGAAAACACAAGATTCTTCCATAATTATGCAAAAGGGAGAAAGAACTCGAATACCATATGGAAGCTAAAGAACGAAGAGGGCAGAGAGGCCAATACCTTTGAATCTCTCTCGAGCTTGGGGAGAAGCCACTTTCAGAAACTGTTCACTGATCAAGGGGAGATAACATTAGCAGAAGTTATCAGAATAGCTCAATGTTTTCCCCGGTATGTGGAGGAGGAAGAAGCGGAGAATTTGATGGGAGAAGTCACAAAGGAGGAAGTCGAAAGTATTATAAAATCTATGGCCAAAGACAAAAGCCCAGGCCCGGATGGGTGGACTATAGAACTCTTTCAACACTTTTTTGACCAGATTGGAACAGAATTAACAGAGGTGGTTGAAGAATCCAGGAGGAAAGGTGCGGTCTATCCCCCTTTCAATTCAACCTTTATAGCCCTTATTCCTAAAAAAGAAGATCCGAGATCCTTTGAAGATTTCAGGCCTATTTCTCTATGTAACAGTATCTATAAAATCATTGCTAAAGTGATAGTTGTCCGATTAAAGCCGATTCTGTCAAGATGCATTTCAAATGAACAGTTTGGATTTTTGGATGGTCGCCAGATTCATGAAGCCATTGGGGTGGCTCAAGAAACAATCCACAACGTTAAGCAGATGAAAAGGAAAGGAGCGGTGGTAAAAATTGATCTATCAAAGGCCTATGACAGAATCAGCTGGACCTATATCAGGATGTTGCTAACTCACCTAGGCTTCAAAATTGACTTCATCAACTAGATCATGGGATGCATCACCAGTGTCAGTTTTGCGGTTCTAATTAATGGAGCAGCCTCTCCTTTTTTCAAAGGGCAAAGAGGGTTAAGACAAGGATGCCCTTTGTCTCCTTTGCTTTTTCTTCTGGTTGCAGAAGGGTTGAGCAAACTAATACTGAAGGCCAAAAGGGAAGGCACTGTGAAAGGTTTGGAAGTTGCAGTTAATATGTTCATTTCTCACCTTCTCTTTGTTGATGACATCTTACTTTTCAGCAATGGGAATATGACTGAAATCAAGGAACTCAAGAAGATTCTTGAGCTTTTCATGAAAGCTACAGGGATGCAAGTGAATTATAGGAAATATCAGCTAATCCTGGAAGGTTTTAACATGCAGGAGAAAAGCCAAATTACTTCAATTCTTCCTTTTGATGTGTATAAACTGGAGGATCCTTTCAAGTATCTGGGGTTCTGGCTGAAACCGAATGCTTATAAGAAACAGGACTGGAATTGGCTGCTAGCTAAAATAGAAGCTAGAATAATGCATTGGAGCTTCAAGTGGCTCTCTAGAGCAGGTATATTGACTTTAATCAAATCAGTGCTCTTAGCAATACCGGTTTTCTGGGCTGCTTTGACATGGGTACCTAAAGGAATTCTGGAGAAGATAAGAAGGATATGCAGCAGATTTCTCTGGGCAGGATCAAAGGAGGATTCAATGCTTCCTTGGGTTGCCTGGGAGAAAGTGGCAAGACCTAAAGAATGGGGAGGGTGGGGAATAAAAGACCTCACTGCTTTCGGCCCCTCTCTGGCAGCCAAATCAGGGTGGAGAATCATTAAAATGGAAAATCTTTGGACGAAAGTGGTGAAACGGAAATACATAGACCCTGTCCCATTAGAAGAATGGATAAGGAATCCCAACAAGAAAGGAGGGAATGTTTCGGTGGTTTGGAAGGCTACTATAGAGGCATTCAAGGTTATCGAACAAGGTTTGGTATGGCAGATTGGAAACGGGGAAAACCTTCGGATAGGAAAGGATCCCTGGGTGGGGTGCAATGAAAACTTTGCTCTATCCCCAGGTCTTATCAGGCACCTAGAATCCAAAGGAATTCTCTTCCTTAGTCAGGTAGAGAAAATTGGTCATTCAACAATTTGGGGACAAGCATGGAAATCGGGAGAAGAGTTGGATCTCCGGCCCCACTGGTGGAATGATTGGAAGGCCTACACTCAAGAACTCTCCAGATCAAACGTGAGGCTGAAAGACAGGCCAGATCTATTGGTGTGGGCCCACGCTGATTCTGGATCTTATTCTCCAAAATTCGGGTATAAGTTCCTTATGTCGAAGAAAGGTTGGGGAGATCCGGAATGGTGGGCCAAGCCCTTATGGAAGCTGAAATGCCCAGCAAAAGCCAGACTTTTCTTCTGGTGCATTCTCAAGAGAAAAGTCCCTACATGGGACATTCTTCAATCCAGATATAAGCAAGGGCCGGGGAGATGTTCTTTATGCAAAAATGATTCTGAAACAATAAGGCATCTATTTATAGATTTTCCTATTGTCAAAAAAGTGTGGGTGGAGGTTGGGAAGCTCATCCAAAAACAGGTAGTCTGGGAAGGGGAAAACATCACTGATGTTTGGGATAAATGGTGGCGGCTATATCCAGAGGGGAATCTGCGGAACTTACCTCCCATTATTTCATGGGGCATCTGGATTGCCAGGAACAGGTGCATTTTCTTGGATAAGGAAACCCCTGTTGAGACAATTGCTTTACAGTGTACCTCTATTTACTCAAACATTCCCGAATTAGAGGAGGAAAGGATCCCCAGACAGATTAGAGAAGAACAAATCAAGGAAGGAGTTCCATGGGCTTATTTTGATGGGGCTTCTCAGAACAATAAAGCAGGAGCAGGATTGATCATTCACCTAAATGAAAACCAGATTCTAAAAGCATCAGTGGGATTAGGCACTGGATCAAATAACTTTGCAGAATTGTCTGCCTTAAAGTTGCTTTTATGCTGGCTTATCCACAGGAACATCTTCACAGTTCAGATTTTTGGGGATTCATTAAATGTTATAAAATGGGTTAATGGTCAAAGTAGATGTCAAAATTATATTTTGAGACCTTTATTAGAAGAGATTCAGAATTTAAAGCTTACTTTTAATGTTTTCTCCCTATGCCATATCTACAGGGAATGCAATGATACAGCAGACAAGCTTTCTAAAGAGGGTTTGCAACAAGATTTGGGCAGCTGGAGAATAGCAGAGGAGGACCATGGACAGATCCGTGTGTCGGATCAGCCTCCTCACACATAGTCTTTTTATTTTTTTGAGTCTCAGCAGGCTGTTCATAGCCGTTTTTTTGGGTTTGTTTATAGTTGTTATGGTCTTTTTTTGTAAAACTGTTTTTCTAGTTTTTGTATGACTTTCATATCTATTTTCTGTTTGGGTTGTTTTCCTCGATGAGGAGACCCGGGAAATAGATGCATGGTTTGGATCTCTTCATGGATAATCAATATATGGAACTATATTTTGTGACTGTTTCTGGAGATGGGAGCTGTTTTCCTCTTCATGAGGAGGCTCACGGTCTCAGGGATTACTATTTCTCATAGTTTTGGACAGGAAGGGCAGCCCCTTCTTGCAGAGCTCTATGATACACAATCATACAACAAACTGAATGCTCCCGCATATACTATGTAACTTTTTATCTTGTTTATAAAAAGTTCGTTTTTTTCTTTGGGAAAAAAAAAAAAAAACTATTAAGTCTAATAATTATTGGGTAGACTCTCCTCAAGTCATAATAATTATTAGCTAGTTCATATCTCTTCAAGTCATAATAATTATTGGCTAGAATCTCTGGGCATCCTAGTTCATTTCTCCTTAAGTCATAATAATTATTGGGTAGAATTTCCAGGGATCCTAGTTCATTTCCTAAGAGAAGGAGATGTTGAGGGATCTCTTAGCTACAATGATCAACTTGCAGTGATCATTGTATATAATTTTTTTTTATAGATATCTAGTAAATTAATAAAGTATATTATTATTATTATTTATGAATGACGTGGTGTGTTTTTCCTTAAATAATAAATGAGGGTGATGAGTTAATGTACATTAAATTTAAAGATAAAGAAAAATTAATATAAAATTAAATTTAAATTATGAAAAGCAATTAATTATAAATATTCATAGGTTCAAATCTAGAATTTGGTAGAGTACTTACATCTCCATAGGCTTTAGTAGTCAAATCATTGTGCTTAACTGTTTTTCCCCATAAACAAGGGAATCTCATACAACAATTTGGTATCTGGCTTAGTTATGTCTTGAACTTAAATTATTATTATTATTATTATTAAAAAAAATTATAAAAATAAACATAAAAAATTGTTAAAAAAACTGAAAACTTAATTTCCTACTTGCTAATTAGACTTGCTTATGTGAGAAACTCTTTGGACTATTATTCATCAACTATACTTGTTATAGAAATGGTTATCATCAACTATACGAGGATGGAATCATACAAGATCCTAGAATAACAAATTTAATTGGGGTTCAAGAAGGACATCTAAGAACGTTGTCGAAGCATATTCGTTTCGTTTAAGACCTTGATTAGCTAAAGTGAAAATATTTAATTCATATTAATTACCAGAGACTCTTTATTGCTAATCAAAGTATTAAACAACAAAGCCTTCACATCAATCAATCATATTCATTTGCACAATTTGCAAACATATCTTGTCAAAGTGAAGTTGAATTCAAAAGCTAATCATTGATCTAAAATGGTAACCAACCTTGAACTTGTTACCCTAATAAAAAAATGAGGTTGTGGGTACACTCCAAATTTCTTAGATCAAGGCCCAAGAGGCACATTACCCAAGAAAATAGCTTGCTACATCATGTGAATAAGGACCTGTTGTGGGTAGCCCATTCCCCTTCTTAGCTTCATGCGTGGTTAATTTATGTGGTGGAGGCATTGTTATGAAACCAGCTCAAGAAAAGATAGAAAAGATAGATCAACGCCTTAGAATTCAGCCTCTTCGAGGGGGCAACCTCCTTTACATTACATAAATGAACAATTCTTGGATGATACAAATGACAAAACCTCCTTTCTATATATAGGAGTCTAAGGAGTCACAATATAACCCAGCCGACCTAACAATAATAATATAAAGCCACAAAAATAACAATAGAGGGATTCTATGGGGCACAGTAATAACAATATGGGGGCAATAGGGGCACAACAATATTAATAAGGGGTATAACTACAATAGTAATGGGGTAATCACTAGTATTATAGGGACCCAACATGCCCCTCTCCTTCAAAAAAGTGTTGTCCTCAACGCTTGAGTAGTTCTGGATACTTCTGTATAAAATTCTCATCCTCCCATGTGGAATCTTCAGCGGATAAGTTCTTCCACTTGATAAGATACTCTGAAATTGATCGATTTCGTAGCTGTCGAGTTCTTGTTTCTGTGACTGCTTCCGGTTCCAATATAATTTTTCCTTCCTCGTCAAGTTCTGGCAATATTGTTTGAACTGGGAGCTTGTCGCCTATAACCTTCTTTAAACATGAAACATGGAAAACTGGGTGCAATCGAGAAGCTGCAGGAAGCTCCAATTTGTATGCCATAGTACCAATCTTTTGCAACACCTTGTACGGACCATAATACTTTGGTGATAATTTATTATCCTTCTTAGCTTGCTTGAGGGACATTTGCTTATATGGTTGTAGCCGTAGGAATACCCAATCACCTACATCAAAACTTCTTTCACTGCGATGTTGATCTGCCTGTTGTTTCATTCTATTCTGTGCCAACACGAGGTTATCCTTTAAGAGTTGGAGGACTTGTTGTTGATGTTCGATGTGATGTTCCACTGCCTGAACCTTAGAATTTTCTCTTAAATATGATGTGATGGATGGTGGTTGATACCCATAAAGTGCCATAAATGGGGTCATTTTTGTTGCTGTATGGAAGGAAGTGTTATACCACCATTCAGCCAGAGGCAACCATTTGACCCATTGTGTCTGTTTATCAGATACAAAGCAACGAAGATATCCTTCCAAACATTTGTTTACTATCTCAGTTTGCCCATCAGATTGAGGATGATAAGATGAGCTATGAGCTAACTGAGTACCAAGACAAGAAAATAATTCTGTCAAAAATTTCCAGTGAAAATGGGATCTCTGTCACTTACAATAATCTTTGGGTTTCCATGTAGCTTTTGAATTGTTTCCATAAATGCAGTAGAAACTGTACTGGCTTTAAATGGATGTGATAATGCACAAAAGTGTGCATACTTGGTAAGTCTGTCAACTACCACCATGATGACACTCTTTCCCTCAGACTTGGGTAAACCTGTGATAAAATCCATTGAAACCTCCTCCCAACGTTGGCTTGGAATGGATAAAGGTTGTAATAGACCCGGTGTCTTAATTGTTTCAACTTTATTTTGTTGGCAAACCAAACATTCCGCCACAAACTTTTGAATATCTGATTTAAGGCCATCCCAAAAAAATTCCTTCTTAACCCTGTGGTAAGTTTTTAAAAATCCTGAGTGCCCTCCTAAGGGAGAAGTGTGCAATTCCATAAGAATCTTTTGTTTTAGCTGGGAATTCTTACAGAGGTATAAGCGATCTTTGTACCATAACGAATCATTTTGCCAGCTAAATGTATCAGACGTACTGGAATCTTGTTGTAACTTTCGAATAAGTGCCCACACTTCTTCGTCATTCTTCCATTCCTCCCTTGCTTCGTTTATCCAATCTGGTTGGATAATAGAAATGGCGCACAACAATGCTTCCACATCCTCATCCTTTCTTGAGAGTGCATCTGCCACCACATTTTGCTTCCCTTTTTTGTAGATGATTTCAAAGTCATAACCCAACATCTTTGTGACCCACTTTTGTTGCTCTTCAGAGGATAATCTTTGTTCTAAAAAGTATTTAAGGCTATCATGATCCGTTTTTACCTTGAAGTGTCTTCCCATTAGGTAGGGTCGCCATTTCTTAAGTGCATGGAGTATTGCCAACATTTCCTTCTCATAAATAGCTTTGCTTAAAAACTTTCCCTTGATTGGACGACTTTCAAAAGCAATGGGTCTTTCATCTTGCATTAGAACAGCACCAATTCCATTTCCTGAAGCATCACATTCCACAATAAAGGTTTTTGTGAAGTCCGGTGTAGCTAAGACCGGTGCTTGGCACATTGCCTCTTTAAGATGTTCAAAGGCCTTTGTTGCTTCCGGAGTCCATGAAAATGCATCTTTCTTCAATAATGTTGTTAGAGGTGCTGCTATTCTCCCATAATTCTTAACAAACTTGCGATAATACCCTGTCAACCCAAGAAATCCTCGCAGATGCTTTATGGATGTGGGGATTTTCCATTCCTTAATGGCTTTAATTTTGCTAGGGTCTACCTTAACTCCTTCATGAGATACAATATGACCCAAATATTCCACCTCTTGGACTCCAAAGAAACATTTGGATCTTTTTGCATATAATTGTTTCTCCTCCAATAGTTGTAGCACCCTGTCAACATGTTCAACATGATCCTTCCAAGACTTGTTGTAGATTAGTATATCATCAAAAAATACTAACACAAATTTTCTAAGGAATGGTTTGAAAATTGAATTCATCAAACCTTGAAATGTTGAAGGTGCATTGGTAAGGCCAAAAGGCATGACCAAAAATTCATAATGACCCTCATGAGTTCTAAATGCTGTTTTCGGAATGTCTTCAATCTTCATTCTGATTTGATGATATCCTGAACGAAGATCCAACTTGGTGAAGTAAATTGATCCATGCAATTCATCCAGTAATTCATCAATGACAGGAATGGGGAACTTATCTTTAATAGTGAGCTTGTTGAGCTCCCTATAATCCGGACACATGCGCCATGATCCATCCTTCTTGTGCACCAATACTACTGGAGCAGAGAAAGAACTTTGACTCGGTTGAATTATACCAGCCTCTAGCATTTCTGCAACCATACGTTCAATTTCACTCTTTTGGACATAGGGATATCTGTACGGCCTGATGTTTGGAGGAACACTTCCTGGAATCAGATGAATAGCATGATCATGATCACGCATAGGTGGGAGACCTTTGGGAGTCTCAAATACCTTGGAATGATTGTCCAGGACTTTTTGGAGATCTGGAGAAATAGATGATTCCAATGTGGAAACATCTAGCGAACATAATTGTGCAATTACACCTCTTTGCTCCTTTTTTAGAAGCTTTGTCATACCATTAGAGCTGATTATCTTTCCTGGTTTCCCTGCAATACCCCTTAATTCAACTTCCTTTCCTTCAGTAGAAAATTTGATGAAAAGTTCTTGAAAATTAAAAGCTATTGTACCCAAGGATTGTAGCCATTGGACTCCTAGTACAACATCAGCACCTCCCATTGGAATGGAAAGCATTGGGCTAGTCAATACATATTCTCCCATGGATAGCTTGATATTATGGCACTTTCCAGAGCAATTTATTGTTCCTCCATTTGCAATCATCACTTGACACTCTGGTGCTGGATATAGGAAGCAATTCAATTCTTTTGCTACCTTACAATGAATAAAATTGTGGGTGCTTCCTGAATCAATCAACACTATTACCTTTTTCTTCTTGATTTGTCCTTCTATCTTGATGGTTTGAGGAGTGGTAATTCCCGCCAATGCATTACAAGATATGGTCGGATTTATTTGTTCTTCATCTAGGCTTTGTTCCTGGAGTATATCCTCTTCTTTTGACCTTTCTTGCTCCTTTTCTTCTTCCTCTTCACAATCTATGTAGAATAATTTCTTCTCAGCACACTTATGACCTTTAGTGTATTTGCTATCACAACTGTAACAAAGCCCTTTTGCTCTTTTTTCTTCCAATTGTTGTGGTGTCAACCTTATAGGTTGTGGAAGACTAGGGGCAACAACACTTCCATCTTTATAGTTGTAAGTGGTATGCTTCCTGGTTGCCATAATTTTGCTTTCCATTTTTCTTGCTAACCTGAATGCCTTCTCTAATGAATCAGGTTCCCAAAGGCGAACATCATGTTGGATATTATCCTTTAAAGACCCTATGAACACATCAATCCTATGCTCCTCTGGAATATCTTTTACCCTTATGTTCAATTTTTGGAACTCCTCAATGTGCTCCATTATTGAACCCTTTTGTTTGAGACTTATCAATTGGCTAAAAAAAGTGTTGCTTTTTGTATCCTCATAATGTGCTATCAATTCTTCCGTAAAAATTGCCCAAGTGATAAATTGTTTACGAGAGCAAAGCCATTGATACCATACAAACTGATTTGGTTCCAAATATAAAGTTTCCATACGTACTTTTTGTGTGTTTTGCACATTATTGAGATCGAAGAATTGCTCCATCTGTAATATCCATGTGGCGGGATCCTTGCCATCAAACTTCCTCATATCGATTTTTGGAATATGGTGAGTCTTCGATCCAACATTAGAGTCTATGAAATCATGATTAACATTTCTTTTGTTCTCATCATGAGTTTCCTTTAGTACCATTTCACCATTAGTGACCATTTCTTGTAGCAACTTATTCATATTTATCTTCAATTCTTCCATCTTATCATCCATGCCATCAATTTTAGCATCCATGCCATTCACCTTAGCTTCCATGCCATCCATCGTAGCTTCTACGCCTTTATTTAAAAAATCGATCTCAGCTTCTACACCTTTCTTTAAACCATCCATCTTAGCTTCTACATCTTTCCTTAAACCATCCATCTTAGATTTTGTTGCTTTTTGTGAAAGTGACACTTGTTGCACTTGTTCTTGTAATTTTGATCTATCATATAGCATTTCTTCTTCTTCTTCATGAGTCATGCTAGAGCTTTCAGGTTCCTTACTAGGTGTTTGCATTTTCTTTCCTCGGGGCATTAGTTACTGATAATAATGCTCTACTAGCCCTTTGAATTCCTTCAAAGTAAGTTTTCAAACCACTCTTAAGCAAAAATTTTAAAAAATCTACACACCTTTTTTCACTTTGTAGGAGCTCGATATTACCTCTGATGTCTCTCTGTAATTTCCAATCATCTAGTTCTAAATTTGTGACCTGCAGTAGCCCTCTATGTCCTCTTTCCAATGCCACAAGTCTGACCCAAATTGGATTCTCCAAGGAATAGTTATGCGAAATATCCCATAGTGACTTGATTATAGACTAGTTCAGTAGAGCGAACTTGTACGATGTGCCAGGAGTCACTGTTTCGACCTTTGGATCTGAAAAATGCCTACAAGAAACTACAATCCGTCCTCTTTCTGTACCTTCTTATGAAATTTTAATCCGATCCCTAGAGAGAAAGTTATGACGATTTTCCCCAGGTCACCTGTTTGGAATGTAATTCAGGAGTCTGCAAAAAGACCAACTTCCTCAGATCATATCTCCGCAAATATAGTGCGAAAAGATCTGAAATTCAGACCCGAGGTTCAGCGTGATTTCTTCTGAAATGGTTTTTTTTTTGCAACTTCTGAAACGTCGCAGAAAAAAAGTTATAGCGAAAATGCCACGATGACCTGTTTGGAGCAGTGAAACCCTAGAATCCAAAGTCTGATACCAAATGTTATGAAACCAGCTCAAGAAAAGATAGAAAAGATAGATCAATGCCTTAGAATTCAGCCTCTTCGAGGGGTCAACCTCCTTTACATTACATAAATGAACAATTCTTGGATGATACAAATGACAAAACCTCCTTTCTATATATAGGAGTCTAAGGAGTCACAATATAACCCAGCCGACCTAACAATAATAATATAAAGCCACAAAAATAACAATAGAGGGATTCTATGGGGCACAGTAATAACAATATGGGGGCAATAGGGGCACAACAATATTAATAAGGGGTATAACTACAATAGTAATGGGGTAATCACTAGTATTATAGGGACCCAACAGGCATTCTGAAGCTATTTAGGATTATGGATGCTTTCTTCTGTGTATGGTTCTATCTAGATTTGGTAGAGCTCTAGCCATGGTGGTGTATCATGGCAATAGATAGATGATGATGAGCTCAAAATTTGTCAAAATTTCAAAGTGTCAGAGTTTTGATAAGTTCATCTTCAGATTGAAGAGTTCACCATTCTAAATCCAATGGTGTGAACGGCACTAAAATCCGAGCGCGTATGCAAAAGCTAGAGCCGGTCAAAGTTCAGGGTTGACATGATGACATGGCAAGGTCTTCAGCGAATGAGGAGGTGCCAAGTGGCAGTCTGCCATTGGGCCTTGCATATCGGAAACCGCAGTTGAAAGACAGATCACATTAGAGAATCAACCCCCGGTAAGGGAAGGGATGCGATGCGATATCGGCCAAAGTTGCGATTACGATGGATCATAATCGCATATCGGGGAAAGGATCGGGTATAGAATCAAACCCGATAGGATTTCCGATGCGATGCGATCACATATCGCAATTGGGAAGAAGGTAGAGTCTCGCAGATTTTCCCACGAATAATGTCGATTGCGATGAGTTGCGAAAAGTGATAAGACCCCAGATGCGATGTTTTATGCATTATAGTTAAATATTCTAGCGGGTCTGCAGAGAACTTGGTATAAGGGTCTGTATGCCAATGGACTTCAGTTGATTGTGATATATGACAGGGTATGAAACTGTCGCCTTAACCACTGGACCTCCACTCTCCATGTGATCACTCAGTCTTTTACCACGAGAATGACGGGAATGATGGTGGAACCACTGATTAAGGCAGAACTGCTAGTTTAGACTGTAGATAATGAATTTAATTCGCAATAAGCCAGTTTTGGAGGAGAAACTTATGGGGAGACTGGCAGAAGTCACAACTAAGGCAATTTTCGACCAGATTGGAGGCAAAAAGAGGCTACATAGCCATTTTTGGGCATTTTGAACTCATTGGAATGAGTTTCAGAGTCAAATGAGCACTTTTGGATAGGCTTTTTGTAAAGTAAAGCCTATGGGTGCCCTGATCAACTAGAGTGTTGATTCAGTTTATGTAGGAGTTCCGAGATAGAGATGACCTTGTAGGGGTATTCCAACCTCCATATGTGTTCCTGCAGCAACCATTACTGCTGTAACTGTTTTTCTTCTTTGCTCTATATGTGTATGGAGAAAGAGACGCGTTTAAGTACTTCTAGTGGATTGTTGTAGTTGTTTATGCTCTTGGAAGTTGGAGTATGGGGTCTTGGTTTGAGAGCCCTTAGCTTGCTGATTGTTTCATGACTAACTGTAGGTTGTCATATGTTTAGAGTGAGAATTCTTTGCAGAAGAATGTTTCCTTGAAGGGGAAACAAGCCACTCTTTTTGTCAGCACATTTATGTACTCTTTATCTGAAGAATTTTGAGCATAACGATAAGGGGTCATGCTTTTATAGCTGATCCAAGGAGATGTAGCCCAGGAGGGGTGAACTCCTTTATCAATGGCTAGTGTATTATTGTTTGATGCATGCTTCCATTTAGTGTTTTGGTTTCATGTTTTAAGTTTTCTTCATGAAACTATCTTAAGCAAAAACACATAAAATTCATGCTTTTACTTGTTATTTTGGAGTACAACCTCAAGCACATTTTTATATTCTGATGAGGGGAATTAGCATAGAATTACTAATTTGCCCCAATTCAGATCAGGTTGGTATCAGAGCTATGGTTTTGCTTTGTGCAAGGAGGAATTGACTGTTGTTTGCAAGTAAATGTGTTTTGAAGCTCATTGAGGAGAAGGTTTTGGAAAGGAGAGCAAGATTGTTTCAATCTCTACCACCAAGTTCTACCTCAAATTGCAGTAGAAGCTTCAAACAAAGCATGTCCCAAGGAGGAGAGCCTACAAGAATGTTAGAGGATGTGAAGGCTTTTAGAAAGGATTTCTTAGACATGGTAGAAATGGTGAAAGTCCTCTATGAAGAGAGGAATACCAATTTGCAAGGTGAAGGATTTAGACCTCCAAGAGGAGAATGTTCTCCAAGGGAAGAAGGTAACAAGAATGGTGATAAACCACCATCTTCTCCACAATCTTCGTGTTTTTCTACAACTATTATGCAATATGCTAGTGTAGAAAGTCCTTCAGAGAAGGTAGATGGAAAAGTTTGTACCTTCTGCCCACATGATGTGGAAGATGAGTTTCTATCAACACCCAAATATGAGGAGCTAAAAGAAGAGATCCGAAGAGTCCAAGAGGACACATCTCGAATTGCAACGAAATTCAAAAACGTCTTCATATGCCAATCAAAGGATGCAACAAATGGTGAGAATTTACATGCTTCTTCCTTATGCGAAAGTGTTGATGTAAATCCATTGGCAGCCTTTGAAAAACACAGTAAAGGCATTGGATCCAAACTCTTGACCAAGATGGCTTACAAGTGAGGAGGCTTTGGCATAAACCAACAGGGCATCAAAAATCCAATTGGACCTAAGGAGAGGCCTAAATACGAAGGCTTAGGCTATGTTGCAAAAGAAGAATGGTCTTCTAGCGATGGTTCATGGGTCACATGTTCCTTTTTCCGTAAGGGAGGACATGAGGAAGCAACATGTTGGAGTTTGCACCTAGAACTGGTTCTCGCGTGGTTCCTCAAGCCTAAGGAGGATTTGAAGGGGAAAACGTCTCCAAAGAGAGATGAAAGCGTCGAAGAAGGAGGAAATCTCAGTTCTTCAAGCCACACGAGTTCCTCACGCAAGCAACATAAGCCAAAGGAAAACATAAAGAGGTATAACCGTTCTGTTCATTCGAATGCTGTTAATTCGAATGCTTTTCATGATGGAAAACAAACACGGATTTGAATAACATGTTAAGGAAAATGTTTCCATGTACCTTTTTCCTTTCATCTAACCATTGTGTAGATAAGTGCGATAAAAGGAGAGCAATCCTTGAGAAGATGTTTATGTCTATTGGAATTGAGACCGAAAGGAGAAAATATCATCCAAAGATAAAGGCAAGTGAGTCGAGAGGAGCTCAAAAGAACTTCTGTACTCACTGCAATATCAGTGGGCATTGGGTCGAGAAGTGTTGGAAATTGTTTCCACAACTTCATCCTAGTAAGGGCAAGCAGATCATGCAAGCACCAGAAGAGGAAGTGACAACAAAAAAAGTGGCGCAAGATGCGACCATCCCTGAAACAACTTCAGAAGAAGAGAAAGTTCAAATAAAGGGTTCATTCACCTAGTTGGGTAAGAAATGGGCGGACTATTTGTCCAGCTGAAGTCTGTAAGTTTCTGTTTTGCACTAGTTGCATATCCCCATAGTTGGGTAATTTGTAAAAGTGATGTTCATAAATAAATCACTTATATGCAACAATGTTTTTCTTTAAGCATTACAATGCTAGTTTGGCTTGTTGATAGTCAATTTGAATGGAAAATTTGAGAGTTAAGTTCATTCCATTTTGTAAAATGCTTCCTTGAACACATTTTGTAAAAATCATTTTAATACTATTGTACGAGTAGTTGTAGCAATTTAGTATGTTCCAAATGTGTGTAGCAATCAAGTTATAAAAGTATTCACTATGCGAAGCTTGTTTGGGTTCATTTGGAAAAGTCTTTTAGGATATTATCCTTGATAAGGATTTTGCAGATAATCTTCTTGGAATTCTTCTTAGGAAGATGTTGCTATGGATGGCCATAGTGACATGGACAGGTCGAGAAGAACATCAAACTTTAATTCTTTGATCACATAGCGAAACATGTAATTTGCAAGATATTGTACTACAAATTTGTAGGGGATGCAGGTGTAGGCTCATTGCTTATGGCTTCGAAAAAGAAAGGTGAAGGAGAAGGAAGGATGACATGAAGGATACTTGCGGTGTAGGCAAGTACAGAGCAGTTGCAGATTATTTAATGCTTTTGGAGACCAAAAGTTTTTTAGTGGGGGAGAATGATTAGGAGCTCAAAATTTGTCAAAAAATCAAAGTGTCAGAATTTTGATAAGTCTAGCTTCAGATTGAAGAGCTCATCATTTTGAATCCAACAGTGCGAACGACACTCAAATCTAAGCTTGTATGCAAAAGTTAAAGCCGATGAAAGTTTAGGGTTGACTTGATGACATGGCAAGGTCTTCAATGAATGAGGAGGCGCCATGTGGCAGCCCACCATTGGCCCTCACATATCAAAAAATGCAGTTGAAAGGAAGATCGCATTACAAAATCGACCCCCGAAAAGTGAAGGGATGCAATGCGACATCGGACGAAGTTACGATTGCGATGGATTGCAATCACATATCGGCGAAAGGATCAGGTATAGAATCAAGCCCGACATGATTTGCGATGCGATGCGATCACATATCGGAATCGGGAAGATGGAAGAGTCCTGTAGATGATCACGCCGATAACTGCGATTGTGATGAGTTGCGAAAAGCGATAAGACCTTAGATGCGATGTTTTATGCATTATAGTTAAATATTCCAGAGGATCCACAGAGTGCATGGTATAAGGGTCTGTACGCCGATGGAATTCAGCTGATTGCGATATCCGATAGGGTGCGGAACCGTTGCCTTAACCGTCGGACCTCCACTCCGCATGTGATCACTCAGTGTTTAACCACGAAAATGACGAGAATGATGGCGGAATCACTGATTGTGCGGAACTGCTAGTTTAGATTGCAAATAATGAATTTAACTAGCAATAAGCGAGATTTGGAGGAGAAAATTGTGGGGAGACTGGTAGAAGTCATAACTAAGGAAATTTTCAACGAAATTGGAGGCAAAAAGAGGCTACATAGCCATTTTTGGGCATTTTGAACTCATTGGAACATGTTTGAGAGTTAAAGGAGCACTTCTAGATAAGCTTTTTGTAAAGTGAAGCCTATGGGTGCCCTGGTCAACTAGAGTGTTTATTCAATTTATGGAGGATTTCCAAGATGGAGATGACCTTGTAGGGGTATTCCAGCCTCCATATGTGTTCCTGCCATTACAACAATGTTGTAGCTTTTTTTCTTCTTTGCTCTATATGTGTATGGAGAAAGAGACTTGTTTAAGTACTTCAAGTGGATTGTTTTACTTGTTTATGCTCTTGGAAGTTGGAGTATGGGGTCTTGATTTGAGAGCCCTTAACTTGTTGATTGTTTCATGACTAACTGTAGGTTGTCATGTGTTTAGAGTGAAAATTCTTTGCATAAGAATGTTTCCTTGAAGGGGAAACAATCCACTCTTTTTGTCAGCACATTTATGTACTCTTTATCTGATGAATTTTGAGCATAAGGAGAAGGGTTCATGCCTTTAGAGTTGATCCAAGGAGATGGATCCTAGGAGGGGTGAAATCCTTTATCAATGGATGGTGTATTATTGTTTGATGCATGCTTCCATTTAGTGTTTTGGTTTCATGTTTTAAGTTTTTTTTTCATGAAACTATCTTAATAAAAAACACATAAAATTCATGCTTTTACTTGCTATTTTGGAGTACAACCTCAAACACATTTTTATATTATGATGAGGGGAATTAGCATAGCATTACTAATCTACAGCAATTTAGATCAATAGAGGAAGTGGGTATTTGTTGGTTTGTGGGTTGTCTTTCCTTCATTCAAGTTTATGACTTGTAATCGAGGTAAGGCCCATTTAGAGGGTTTTGGGAGATCAATTACTTAGGTCTTCTTTGTACTTTTGGCTCCTTTTCATGGCTTTAAGTGAATTGAATTAATTCTGTTTCATCCCATAGATACACTCATGCAATTCCGGTCTTGGGTGAAAGGTACTCTAGTTTCAATATGAGTATTGTTTAGTTTCACTTTGCAACTAATTAGTCCTCTATTTTTCACAATGTAAAGATGGATATAGTCACAAAGAAACAAATCAATGAAACAACAGAGCCTTGATGGCCACTATCGCTAAGCTAATAGAGTTAGAAGAAGTCAATGCAACTCATAACTTCAATATAATGAGTCTCTTGCACTTGCAAAAGTAATGGACTCACTCTTTGGAAATGGAAATGCAATCATCTTTATACCTTATTCCTTGCTCAACATATGGATGCTTTGTCTCTGGCTTCAAATAACTTCGCTTCATGGCACTCTCAGCACATAGGGCAAGCTGAAGAACGAACTGCTCAACAAAGCAAGGAATTAATGGAGATTGAGGAGCCAAACCCCCTCACTATGAGGTCTTGAAGTTCCAAATATCTAGGAGTCATGATATCTGGAAAGTTGACTTGTTGACTATAAAAGAAATCTGGATGTTTAACCCTTGCTAGGATTCGGTTATGACGTGACAACTGATGTGTCCAACTTGCGGACGTGGTATTATATGATGGTGACATGTGGGACAAAGTTTCCATATGTTCAACCCTGTGTTAGCTATATACTTGTTGATGTGGCATGAAGTAGCTAACTTGTTGAGGGTCATAAATTTTTAATTTTAATAAATGTGATATATTATAGGTGAGATTATAATTATTTTTAGTTATTCCTATTTGACCTTTGAAATTCCCTTGCCTTTCCATTTTTTAACATGCTACATCTTCCTCAAATTGAAAGTCCTTTCAAATTTATGGCTTACTAAAATGTGTGGCTTCCTTAAAACTTCTACTTCTTCAAATTTTATGTATCCTTAAAATTGCAACTCGATGTTGATCTTCTAAAAAAAATTTCAAGTCTTTTTAAAACTAAAACTATATAAAAAATCTATATTTCTTCAAAATTGTAGCTTCAGGAAAAAAAGAAGAAGCTAAACTTAATTCCATGCAAACAACTCCCTTTACATCAAAATAAGTCTCTTCAAATCTACCTATTAAACTAAATCTTTTCAATTGTATGAAAACTAAATCTCTTTTATATATATATATATATATATATATATATATATATATATATATATATTCAAATTTATATAAACCAAATCCCTTCAAATTTACAAACCTTCCTATTTACAAATATATCATAATTTCTCAACTTTTACCACATTAATACATGATTTTATATATTTTTAATATTTTTTTTAACCGTTATATATTTTAATACATTCTTATAAAAAATAAACATGAATATGATATTTAACGATCTAATAAAATTAACACAACATAAAAAAAATTCAACATCATAAAAATATTAACCTAACCTAAAAAATCCAACAATGTAAATTTCCACTTCAAAAACATAAATACTAATTAAAACTTCAAAACACATGGCTTTGCTTAAGAGAATTTGTTTATTAATGCGAAAACTTTGAGAATATGCTTTCACGTAAAGAGTCCATATAACATTATGGAAATAGTGTAAAAGAAAAAACAACTAATAACATCATGGAAATAGTATAAAGAAGAAACAACTCATAGTTAAATTTAATGTCATAAATAATGGTTTAAAAACTTACATAATTGTTTGAATAACTATATTAGCAATTGTCCCAAAAGGTACAAAGAGAGGCCGATAGGATTATTAAATTAGAATTGTTGAATTTCTCTTAAAGAGATGTTGGTTCAAGCCTAGAAGGAGCAAAAGAGATTTGATGTTTGGAGTTCTATTTTTTTTTGGACACCATATTCCTTTAAATACAACTTAATTTTTTAGAAAAGTTCAAGCCCAATGCAGTTTGCCATGCAGACATACACTTAAATCGCTACTGGGCTTATGATATTTACTAATTCAAAGTAAAGTGGTATACAAGAGAATGTACCAAGCTAAACCACAAGTTACACATCTTCAGACTTGAAAAAGTACATAACAATGGTTTGGCAAATCAATAGCGATATCATAATTGCTTTTCCTTCCACATACATACAATTGCTCCAAAGGGGAGTGCAAAAGAAATCTCCTATAAAAATTGACCTATATATCTAAAAACAAGATCTTAGCCATGAGGAAAAAGAATAGAAAGGTCTGAGGACCATAAAGGCACAACCATGAGGATATCATAGCCTACTGGTGCTGTCTGATGAATGAATCGTGAAGGGGGAAAGCTATGGTCCGTGACAACTGCTTTCTTTCACACAACTACCGAAGGGAGAAGAGAAGCAAACAGGACATCTAGAATAAGGCTGCAAAGAAGAACTCAGATCAGCTCTGTGTATTAAGACAACAACAAAATCTTACCACCAAAACCTGCTAATAGAGACTTTTGATATCTCAAATCCCGATAGCAGACTAAACATGGGTCCTCGTCCAGGAATAACTGAGATCAGTTGTGTACTTAATGGAAATTGGTAAGGGCCCCAGGCCTGTTGGTTTCCCTATTGATTTCTACCAAAAACTGTGGCACATTATTAGTAGGGACCTTTTAGCAGCTGCTGACTAAACATGGGTCCTCGTCCAGGAAGAACTGAGATCAGTTGTGTACTCAATGGAAATTGGTAAGGGCCCCAGGCCTGTTGGTTTCCCTATTGATTTCTACCAAAAACTGTGGCACATTATTAGCAGGGACATTTGCCGCACAATTTCCACATTCGACACATTCCTTAACAGATTTACCTAGAACCAATTGAGCTAAAAAGCCTCCTACAAATGCATCCCCTGCCAAAACAACATTGAAAGGGAAGAGAATTCAGTATTTTCTTGTCTACACCTATGTTTTGTAAACATTTAAGCATTAGACAAAAGATTATATCCAAACCTACTCCATTTGGATGAACAATATTTTCCTTCGGAATCAAAATCACTGGAAACAACGTAACCTGAAATGATAACAAATATGATGATGTCAGCATTTATAAAAAAAAAAAAAGAGAGAGGACACTAAGATAACGTGAACCATTTGTTTCTTGAAAGAAGAGAAAAGCACTTGATGCAAAATTTGTCTACTCGATAATTCTCATTAAAAGTGCCATGAAACCGAACATTAACAAATTAACAGCTAATGCGCTCATTACAGACCAGCGGAGATATGTGGCAATTTAATTTTTAAACACCAGAAAGTCCCTTGGCAAATTACATGTGCATAGCTTCCTCCCTATCACGACTTGTGCCTCTCCTAATAAAAATCAATTATAACAAAATATGATACAAGAAGCGAAACAAGAGATTGGTATAAATTATGGTAAGAAATAAATTCCTTCCAATGATAAGAAAGAGTAGTGAGATATAAGATATACATGAAGCCAAATAGTAAGATATAAATTCCTTACAATGATAAAAAAAGTACACATCATTGGCACAATGGAACGACAGAGAGAAGAAAGAGCAGAAGACTGTTCTATGATTTACCAATGGGCAATGACAATTTTTATCACTCCTAATAAAAAAACAATAAACAGACACGACTGGTACATGAGAATAATAGAGTACAATTTTAATCTTGGTAAGATATAAATTACTTCCAATTATAAGAAAGAGTACATTCTTGGATATGATAGAACAGCAAAGAAAAAACAGACGAAGAATGGTACATTGCTAACAAGACAAAAATCCCTCACAAGGAGAAGAAAAAGTACATTATGTAATGTGCATAACTTCCTCTGTATCAAAACTTGTATCTCTCCTAATGAAATAAATACAACCAAAATTACATGCATGAAACAAAACAAAAGGGACTGGTCAGTCTAGAAAATGCAAAAGATTTAGTAAACATATACTCCATTCATGTTCAGAAGTATATTGGTCAGAAATTAAGATCACATAATTTACCTCCCACCCTTGCGCCTTTGCAAAAGTCCTTGCTTCAGTCTCATCTCCAAAAACATAATCCATGTACCTGAGGTAAAATTGCCAGATATCATGAAACATTTCAAACAGTATAATAAATATAAGTTATAACAGAGGGAATTCGGATATCATAGTAGAAAGAAGCCAAATCAACTTGGTATGAAAATAGAAATGTTTTAAGTTCTATCTGCGTAATCATCTGCTATCTAGATATCAGACTAAAACAATGCAAGGACGTAGGTCTTACGGAAAAGCTTTCTTCCATGCCTCAGTAAAACATTCACAGATATAAGGAGATGCAAGATTCATCATAAATATCTGCACGATATGAAATACAAGACCATTTGGCATGGACATTGTTAGTTTGCCAAATAACCAATAACACAATAACCCCTCTGCTTCCAGATACTAAAGTGATTACAATACACTTTACCTTCCCTTTCTGAGCTGCATGTTCAGCCACAAGTTGAATCGACTCAGGCGAGACTGCAAGGAAAAAGCCAGCAATATAAAAGAACTTGGCCTTCTCAACTGTACAACAAACAATAATTTCCTTTTAAACTTAGAGCTAAGTAAAGCCTAAGCATTGAGAAAATAACTTAAAAGAGAGCAAAAACTTCAGTACATTATCTAAAGCCCAGTTTTCGGGTGATTTCAAGTGTTCTGATTTGTAGATTGAACTCATATTATCCTTAATCATAAGGGAAGGAAATCTAGAACCATACACCAGAATGTATTTGGTTGAATATAGAAGGAATGTCCAAGAGTCCAAGACCACTGAAACTTTTAGCCTCTTCAAGTACAACAATGAGAAATTGAGAAATAATTACCAGGTGCAGATCCAGTAGTGGTTGCAAAACCTGGAAAGGTATATATTTTCGATCTTTTGTCTTTTGTTTATATTCCTGAGACCAGTACCATAGACCACTGAAACATTTAGCCTCTTCCAGTACAATATTCAAGAAAAATCTTCTCTTAATCTCAATGTCAGCTATAAACACAAAAGACAAAAGATCAAAAATAATTACCTTTCCAGCTTTTGCAACGACTACTTGATCTGCACCTTGTGTAATAACAGCTATCCTCTTGTGAGTTCCAGTTGCCTTTGGCAGTGCTGACATCTTTAGGGCTATTTCTTCAACATTGTCAGTCTAGAAAATGCAAAAGATTTAGTAAACATCTACTCCATTCAAGTTCAGAAGTATATTGGTCAGAAATTAAGATCACATAATTTACCTCCCACCCTTGCGCCTTTGCAAAAGTCCTTGCTTCAGTCTCATCTCCAAAAACATAATCCATATACCTGAGGTAAAATTGCCAAATATCATGAAACATTTCAAACAGTATAATAAATATAAGTTATAACAGAGGGAATTCGGATATCATAGAAGAAAGAAGCCAAATCAACTTGGTATGAAAATAGAAATGTTTTAAGTTCTATTTGCGTAATCATATGCTATCTAGATATCAGACTAAAACAATGCAAAGAAGTAGGTCTTACTGAAAAACTTTCTTCCATGCCTCAGTAAAACATTCACAGATATAAGGAGATGCAAGATTCATCATAAATATCTGCACGACATGAAATACAAGACCATTTGGCATGGACATTGTTAGTTTGCCAAATAACCAATAACACAATAACCCCTCTGATTCCAGATACTAAAGTGATTACAATACACTTTACCTTCCCTTTCTGAGCTGCATGTTCAGCCACAAGTTGAATCGACTCAGGCGAGACTGCAAGGAAAAAGCCAGCAATATAAAAGAACTTGGCCTTCTCAACTGTACAACAAACAATAATTTCCTTTTAAACTTAGAGCTAAGTAAAGCCTAAGCATTGAGAAAATAACTTAAAAGAGAGCAAAAGCTTCAGTACATTACCTAAAGCCCAGTTTTCGGGTGATTTCAAGTGTTCTGATTTGTAGATTGAACTCATATTATCCTTAATCATAAGGGAAGGAAATCTAGAACCATAGACCAGAATGTATTTGGTTGAATATAGAAGGAATGTCCAAGAGTCCAAGACCACTGAAACTTTTAGCCTCTTCCAGTACAATAATGAGAAATTGAGAAATAATTACCAGGTGCAGATCCAGTAGTGGTTGCAAAAGCTGGAAAGGTATATATTTTCGATCTTTTGTCTTTTGTTTATATTCCTGAGACCAGTACCATAGACCACTGAAACTTTTAGCCTCTTCCAGTACAATATTCAAGAAAAATCTTCTCTTAATCTCAATGTCAGCTATAAACAAAAGACAAAAGATCAAAAATAATTACCTTTCCAGCTTTTGCAACGACTACTTGATCTGCACCTTGTGTAATAACAGCTATCATCTTGTGAGTTCCAGTTGCCTTTGGCAGTGCTGACATCTTTAGGGCTATTTCTTCAACATTGTCAGTCTAGAAAATGCAAAAGATTTAGTAAACATCTACTCCATTCAAGTTCAGAAGTATATTGGTCAGAAATTAAGATCACATAATTTACCTCCCACCCTTGCGCCTTTGCAAAAGTCCTTGCTTCAGTCTCATCTCCAAAAACATAATCCATATACCTGAGGTAAAATTGCCAAATATCATGAAACATTTCAAATAGTATAATAAATATAAGTTATAACAGAGGGAATTCGGATATCATAGAAGAAAGAAGCGAAATCAACTTGGTATGAAAATAGAAATGTTTTAAGTTCTATCTGCGTAATCATCTGCTATCTAGATATCAGACTAAAACAATAACCTCATCATTACGAACCACGATCGCACCAAAAGGCCCACCATGGCCACAATTAACTGCATTGTGTGCTTCTTCAACAGCCTTGGTCAAGAATTTCATATCTCTGTCTTGAACAGCTGAGCAACAACAACGAAAAACAGGAAATTCAGGAAGCAGATACGAGACTCATTTGAAGAGCTGCTAAAAAATTTGTCCACTTGAAAAGCTGCTAAATAATTTTCCCCATCCATGCCTCGTGCCTTTTTCTATTGTGGATTAGATTTCAAATCACAGAATTCATCTTTGAAAAACAAAAAATTGTCTAAAAATCCGTAAAAGAACATCACTCTGCAAATTATATGCAGATTTCTGCACTGATCTTCATGATCCCAAATAGAACAAATCCATTGAAAAGTAGCATAAAATATTGTTATCAAGCATAACCTAGCAAAATCTGACCTTCATGATGACCTGTATATGCCGATGCTGCAGAAATGGTCCCATCCTTGGATTCTACAACTGCATCAGAAAACATGTGATAAATTGTCATAACAAGGTCCTCCTATTTCCTCATTTCTTGTATTGAAACACACTATTTTCAGTTTAAAGAATGGGTATTTGCATATTATATGTGTTTTGGTTTGTACGTATATCTCGTCTAATAAGGCACTGATGGGTGTGTGCACACATGCCCATCACATAAACAAGCTCGAAAACCAGAAACGAAAAATTATGTCGGAATAAATTAACTTTCAGCGAAATAAGAAGGCAAGAACCAGAATGCTTGCTTACCATTGGCTTCTTCCATATCAATGATCCAGGTGACCAAGAAATCCAATTGAACTATAGATTCCAGACAAAATAAAAACTGGGTCGCTAGATTATCAATGCAGGAAGCCCAAAAAGCTATACTGCAACAACGCTTTAGTCTTCCACATTTACCCAAATTTGCACACTCACAGACACCCAAAACAGTTTGATGCCCCCACAACTTGCACTCGCATTCATTATAGACATATTAGCCGTCTTCTCTACCTACCCCAATTGGCAAAATTGCGTTCAGAAACACTAAGGATAATGCATAGTAAAAAATAGGATTGTAATGGGTCCATCGGATCCCAGTTTCAGATACGACCCACTGAAAATAAAATGGAAAAGCTCCCGAAAACAAGTGTCCCACTAATAAAACTTATATGAAATATGAGAATGGGATCAGAGAATCTTACCTCCCAAAATCAACAGAGGGACCTGAAACACGAATTGAATTGATGGTCTAATACGGATTGAGTCTGTCATGCATAAAAAGTTCGCATGGAATTAAAGCGACTCGCAAGGAGGATAGTAGAAGATGAGAAGAAGATTGGAACTTTTTTCCTTGTACGATACGTCTTGTCCTGTCCTCACCTCTCAGCTGCTCCTATATAGTGGGTATGGAACCCCAACGACCATCACCGACCAAGGGTGACCACCTCTTTTTCCCTTAGTAGTAAACAACGGGTGCGCCCAATTCCAATCGCAATTCCAAGGCCTGCACCGCTTCTGCTGCATGAAGCCCATGGAGATCTAACTTCCAAATGTCCTTATGTTTTTCATTTCTAATTTGAAGAATATCTGCAGCTGCCTTAGCATTTAGTTTATCTGCAGCCAAATGTTCCTCTTTTGATTTTAGAGAAATATTCCTAGCAGTGCTGTGATCACCTCGCAAATAAGCTCTTTCAGCTTCCCTTGAATGTCGATTTGCAGCCCTGCTTGAAAACAAGCGATGATAATATATGTTCATGCCTTCCCAATTATCAGTAATGATCACCTTAAAAAAATTCAATGGACTTCATGGAAATAGGCTGGAAAAATATACCTGAGCATCCACAATGCTTCCTTTGGATGTTTCTTATCTACATCATCTTCCTCCCATTCTGGATGAGGAGGAGTAGTTGGCATGTGTCCTCTTGAAACTGTCACATGTAAATTTTCAAAACCCAAGGACTCAGGCAATAGAGGGCCACTTCCTTCAGAACTCTGATCAGGTAGAGAATGCTCAACAGCTTCAGATGCATCAGAGGGATCTGAATTCTCCGGCAACGTCATCACAGCCATAGACTCCAGGGAAGCAAAGGCTTGTTCAAGCTCATAATTAAAAGCCACTAAAACATCCTCTATCAGGCTCTCATCAACCCAACCACACAAGGCCTTCAGTTTCTCTACTGCAACCTTTTTCTGATTTGCATCATCTATCACGCCCTGCAGCATAACAGTGCTAGCCAGGGTTGTATTAGGATAAGGATCAATAAATTTCTCTGGCCTAACAACAACTTTTTCTATTAATTGAGAAAATTTCAAGCCCAATGCAGTTTGCCATGCAGACATACACTTAAATCG
The DNA here is from genome assembly GCA_031772625.1 of Pinus tabuliformis. NCBI lineage: Eukaryota > Viridiplantae > Streptophyta > Pinopsida > Pinales > Pinaceae > Pinus > Pinus tabuliformis. The sequence continues at coordinate 1,708,654,036 of CM062819.1, forward strand.
CTACTGGGCTTATGATATTTACTAATTCAAAGTAAACTGGTATACAAGAGAATGTACCAAGCTAAACCACAGGTTACACATCTTCAGACTTGAAAAAGTACATAACAATGGTTTGGCAAATCAATAGCGATATCATAATTGCTTTTCCTTCCACATACATACAATTGCTCCAAAGGGGAGTGCAAAAGAAATCTCCTATAAAAATTGACCTATATATCTAAAGACAAGATCTTAGCCATGAGGAAAAAGAATAGAAAGGTCTGAGGACCATAAAGGCACAGCCATGAGGATATCATAGCCTACTGGTGCTGTCTGATGAATGAATCGTGAAGGGGGAAAGCTCTGGTCTGTGACAACTGCTTTCTTTCACACAACTACCGAAGGGAGAAGAGAAGCAAACAAGACATCTAGAATAAGGCTGGAAAGAAGAACTCAGATCAGCTCTGTGTATTAAGACAGCAACAAAATCTTACCACCAAAACCTGCTAACAGAGCCTTTTGATATCTCAAATCCCGATAGCAGACTAAACATGGGTCCTCGTCCAGGAAGAACTGAGATCAGTTGTGTACTCAATGGAAATTGGTAAGGGCCCCAGGCCTGTTGGTTTCCCTATTGATTTCTACCAAAAACTGTGGCACATTATTAGTAGGGACCTTTTAGCAGCTGCTGACTAAACATGGGTCCTCGTCCAGGAAGAACTGAGGTCAGTTGTGTACTCAATGGAAATTGGTAAGGGCCCCAGGCCTGTTGGTTTCCCTATTGATTTCTACCAAAAACTGTGGCACATTATTAGCAGGGACATTTGCCGCACAATTTCCACATTCCTTAACAGATTTACCTAGCACCAATTGAGCTAAAAAGCCTCCTACAAATGCATCCCCTGCCAAAACAACAATGAAAGGGAAGAGAATTCAGTATTTTCTTGTCTACACCTATGTTTTGTAAACATTTAAGCATTAGACAAAAGAATATATCCAAACCTGCTCCATTTGGATGAACAATATTTTCCTTCGGAATCAAAATCACTGGAAACAACGTAACCTGAAATGATAACAAATATGATGATCTCAGCATTTATAAAAAAAAAAAAAGAGGACACTAAGATAACGTGAACCATTTGTTTCTTGAAAGAAGAGAAAAGCACTTGATGCAAAATTTGTCTACTCGATAATTCTCATTAAAAGTGCCATGAAACCAAACATTAACAAATTAACAGCTAATACGCTCATTACAGACCAGCGGAGATATGTGGCAATTTAATTTTTAAACACCAGAAAGTCCCTTGGCAAATTACATGTGCATAGCTTCCTCCCTATCACGACTTGTGCCTCTCCTAATAAAAATCAATTATAACAAAATATGATACAAGAAGCGAAACAAGAGATTGGTATAAATTATGGTAAGAAATAAATTCCTTCCAATGATAAGAAAGAGTAGTGAGATATAAGATATACATGAAGCCAAATAGTAAGATATAAATTCCTTACAATGATAAAAAAAGTACACATCATTGGCACAATGGAACAACAGAGAGAAGAAAGAGCAGAAGACTGTTCTATGATTTACCAATGGGCAATGACAATTTTTATCACTCCTAATAAAAAAACAATAAACAGACGCGACTGGTACATGAGAATAATAGAGTACAATTTTAATCTTGGTAAGATATAAATTACTTCCAATTATAAGAAAGAGTACATTCTTGGATATGATAGAACAACAAAGAAAAAACAGACGAAGAATGGTACATTGCTAACAAGACAAAAATCCCTCACAAGGAGAAGAAAAAGTACATTATGTAATGTGCATAACTTCCTCTGTATCAAAACTTGTATCTCTCCTAATGAAATAAATACAACCAAAATTACATGCATGAAACAAAACAAAAGGGACTGGTCAGTCTAGAAAATGCAAAAGATTTAGTAAACATCTACTCCATTCATGTTCAGAAGTATATTGGTCAGAAATTAAGATCACATAATTTACCTCCCACCCTTGCGCCTTTGCAAAAGTCCTTGCTTCAGTCTCATCTCCAAAAACATAATCCATGTACCTGAGGTAAAATTGCCAGATATCATGAAACATTTCAAACAGTATAATAAATATAAGTTATAACAGAGGGAATTCAGATATCATAGAAGAAAGAAGCCAAATCAACTTGGTATGAAAATAGAAATGTTTTAAGTTCTATCTGCGTAATCATCTGCTATCTAGATATCAGACTAAAACAATGCAAGGACGTAGGTCTTACGGAAAAGCTTTCTTCCATGCCTCAGTAAAACATTCACAGATATAAGGAGATGCAAGATTCATCATAAATATCTGCACGACATGAAATACAAGACCATTTGGCATGGACATTGTTAGTTTGCCAAATAACCAATAACACAATAACCCCTCTGCTTCCAGATACTAAAGTGATTATAATACACTTTACCTTCCCTTTCTGAGCTGCATGTTCAGCCACAAGTTGAATCGACTCAGGCGAGACTGCAAGGAAAAAGCCAGCAATATAAAAGAACTTGGCCTTCTCAACTGTACAACAAACAATAATTTCCTTTTAAACTTAGAGCTAAGTAAAGCCTAAGCATTGAGAAAATAACTTAAAAGAGAGCAAAAACTTCAGTACATTACCTAAAGCCCAGTTTTCGGGTGATTTTAAGTGTTCTGATTTGTAGATTGAACTCATATTATCCTTAATCATAAGGGAAGGAAATCTAGAACCATAGACCAGAATTTATTTGGTTGAATATAGAAGGAATGTCCAAGAGTCCAAGACCACTGAAACTTTTAGCCTCTTCAAGTACAATAATGAGAAATTGAGAAATAATTACCAGGTGCAGATCCAGTAGTGGTTGCAAAAGCTGGAAAGGTATATATTTTCGATCTTTTGTCTTTTGTTTATATTCCTGAGACCAGTACCATAGACCACTGAAACATTTAGCCTCTTCCAGTACAATATTCAAGAAAAATCTTCTCTTAATCTCAATGTCAGCTATAAACACAAAAGACAAAAGATCAAAAATAATTACCTTTCCAGCTTTTGCAACGACTACTTGATCTGCACCTTGTGTAATAACAACTATCCTCTTGTGAGTTCCAGTTGCCTTTGGCAGTGCTGACATCTTTAGGGCTATTTCTTCAACATTGTCAGTCTAGAAAATGCAAAAGATTTAGTAAACATCTACTCCATTCAAGTTCAGAAGTATATTGGTCAGAAATTAAGATCACATAATTTACCTCCCACCCTTGCGCCTTTGCAAAAGTCCTTGCTTCAGTCTCATCTCCAAAAACATAATCCATATACCTGAGGTAAAATTGCCAAATATCATGAAACATTTCAAACAGTATAATAAATATAAGTTATAACAGAGGGAATTCGGATATCATAGAAGAAAGAAGCCAAATCAACTTGGTATGAAAATAGAAATGTTTTAAGTTCTATCTGCGTAATCATCTGCTATCTAGATATCAGACTAAAACAATGCAAAGAAGTAGGTCTTACGGAAAAACTTTCTTCCATGCCTCAGTAAAACATTCACAGATATAAGGAGATGCAAGATTCATCATAAATATCTGCACGACATGAAATACAAGACCATTTGGCATGGACATTGTTAGTTTGCCAAATAACCAATAACACAATAACCCCTCTGATTCCAGATACTAAAGTGATTACAATACACTTTACCTTCCCTTTCTGAGCTGCATGTTCAGCCACAAGTTGAATCGACTCAGGCGAGACTGCAAGGAAAAAGCCAGCAATATAAAAGAACTTGGCCTTCTCAACTGTACAACAAACAATAATTTCCTTTTAAACTTAGAGCTAAGTAAAGCATAAGCATTGAGAAAATAACTTAAAAGAGAGCAAAAGCTTCAGTACATTACCTAAAGCCCAGTTTTCGGGTGATTTCAAGTGTTCTGATTTGTAGATTGAACTCATATTATCCTTAATCATAAGGGAAGGAAATCTAGAACCATAGACCAGAATGTATTTGGTTGAATATAGAAGGAATGTCCAAGAGTCCAAGACCACTGAAACTTTTAGCCTCTTCCAGTACAATAATGAGAAATTGAGAAACCTCTTCATGAAGACTGAGACTGCGGGGATGTCCTAGAAGAGGAGACGCTGCCCCAATATTTTTCCGAAACCTCTGCATGTGCAGTGGGATCCATGTTCTTGAGAACCATGTTGTGACAACTCGCAATAACCTCATCATTACGAACCACGATCGCACCAAAAGGCCCACCATGGCCACAATTAACTGCATTGTGTGCTTCTTCAACAGCCTTGGTCAAGAATTTCATATCTCTGTCTTGAACAGCTGAGCAACAACAACGAAAAACAGGAAATTCATGAAGCAGATACAAGACTCATTTGAGGAGCTGCTAAAAAAATTGTCCACTTGAAAGCTGCTAAACAATTTTCCCCATCCATGCCTCATGGCTTTTTCTATTGTGGATTAGATTTCAAATCGCAGAATTCATCTTTGAAAAACAAAAGTTTGTCCAAAAATCCGTAAAAGAACATCACTCTGCATATTATATGCAGATTTCTGCATCGATCTTCATGATCCCAAATAGAACAAATCCATTGAAAAGTAGCATAAAATATTGTTATCAAGCATAACCTAGCAAAATCTAACCTTCATGATGACCTGTATATGCCGATGCTGCAGAGATGGTCCCATCCTTGGATTCTACAACTGCATCAGAAAACATGTGATAAATTGTCATAACAAGGTCCTCCTATTTCCTCATTTCTTGTATTGAAACACACTGTTTTCAGTTTAAAGAATGGGTATTTGCATATTATATGTGTTTGGGGTTTGTATGTATATCTCGTCTAATAAGGCACTGATGGGTGTGTGCACACATGCCCATCACATAAACAAGCTCGAAAACCAGAAACGAAAAATTATGTCGGAATAAATTAACTTTCAGCTAAATAAAATGGCAAGAACCAGAATGCTTGCTTACCATTGGCTTCTTCCATATCAATGATCCAGGTGACCAAGAAATCAAATTGAACTATAGATTCCAGAAAAAATAAAAACTGGGTCGCTAGATTATCAATGCAGGAAGCCCAAAAAGCTATATTGCAACAACGCTTTAGTCTTCCACATTTACCCAAATTTGCACACTCACAGACACCCAAAACAGTTTGATGCCCCCACAACTTGCACTCGCATTCCTTATAGATGTATTAGCCGTCTTCTCTACCTACCCCAATTGGCAAAATAGCGTTCAGAAACACAGAGGATAATGCATAGTAAAAAATAGGATTGTAAATGGGTCCATGGGATCCCAGATTCAGATACGACCCACTGAAAATAAAATGGAAAAGCTCCTGAAAACAAGTGTCCCACTAATAAAACTTATATGAAATATGAGAATGGGATCAGAGAATCTTACCTCCCAAAATCAATAGAGGGACCTGAAACACGAATTGAATTGATGGTCTAATACGGACTGAGTCTGTCATGTATAAAAAGTTCGCGTGGAATGAAAGCGACTCGTAAGGAGGACAGTACAAGATGAGAAGAAGATTGGAACTTTTTTCCTTCTACGATATGTCTTGTCCTGTCCTCGCCTCTCAGCTGCTCCTATATAGTGGGTATGGAACCCCAACGACCATCACCGACCAAGGGTGACCACCTCTTTTTCCCTTAGTAAACAACGGGTGCGCCCAATTCCAATCGCAATTCCAAGGCCTGCACCGCTTCTGCTGCATGAAGCCCATGGAGATCTAACTTCCAAATGTCCTTATGTTTTTCATTTCTAATTTGAAGAATTTCTGCAGCTGCCTTAGCATTTAGTTTATCTGCAGCCAAATGTTCCTCTGTCACGCCCTGCAGCATAACAGTGCTAGCCAGGGTTGTATTAGGATAAGGATCAATAAATTTCTCTGGCCTAACATCAACCTTTTCTATTAATTGAGAAAATCCTTTCCAGGGTTTGCCTCTAGAATTTGGAGACATAAAGGAAATATTTTAGTGCCGCACCAGAGCCAAGACATCATTCTATCTTTCAGATAATTCTTGTCCATAACAGAACCCTGACTTGGCTTTCTCTGCAGATGATTAGAAGAGGACGAGTTTGGAGGAAAAGGTGGGAAAGGGTCCATGTCAGCCTTAGGAACCCCACCTCGCTGTTGGGCATCAAAGGAAGCCCATCCTGGAACCTTAAACCTTTGCCGCGGTGGTCGGATGGACCTCTTGGGAGCACCACTGGTGCCCATCATGGAGCACTTACCTGCCGAGAAAAGTATTGTTGGGTTTGTATAAGGAGATCATGGGATCAAAACCCTTTGGGTTTCCGTTCAAAGCAAGATTAAAAAGGGGGGTCTACCATTTAGTCCTTCGGCTAAAGATAAAGGGAAACAGATCATTCATTAATGAGGATCTTATGCACAGAATTTCAATGCCGTGGCTGGCTAAAGAACTCTCAAAGCCACCCGTCTGTACTTCCAGAGCTCCCGATACCACGCACAGGATTTCAGAAAAACAGAGTCGCTACATTGCTGTTGTCGATTTTGCTTTTGTCTGAAGGATTTGATGTACAAAGATCAAGAAAATGCGTTGAACTTGCATTGAGAATTGGACTGAGGATCCATTAACAAAGCGCGTGAGCTTTGAGAAATTTTGACCCCCTCAAGAATTGCAGGCTGAGAACAGACCTCTAAACCCTATCGAATGCAGAGGGAGGAGTGAGTTTGTGCAGACAGGTGCATGCACCTGGACTTGGGATTGTGCTGCACCCAAGTGGTGTACTGGAACTCAGGAGTAAAATGGGTAACAACTGACTGTAAAATCGGCTGCAGAAACCACTCCGCCAGGTGTCAGCCTGATAATCATGCTTGAACAAATACGAAGCAAATTGCCCATTCCGCCAGGTGTCAGCATGAGGAACAAAGGGACGACGAAAGTCTCTTTCAAAGGGAAGGCCTATCGGCCTAACTAATAATTATGTATTTTAAACACACAATTGAATATAACAAGGGTTATAACTATATTATGTATTTTAAACACACAATTGAATATATATATAGTAGTTATTACTTACTTCTTAGTTTAAATATAGTTTAATTAAATGAAAAAAATTACAAACACAAAAATTTCATTACAAAAATAAAATGACTAATAAAATATTATATCGTGAAATGTCATCACCAAAAATTAAGAAATATAATATTTGTGTGTGTTTTATTTTTATTAATATATAAAATTGATTATAATTAAATTTATTAAAATATGTTTTTAATATAATAATAACGGCCCAAGACCCAGAGGCATCTGGCAGAAGTGAAAGCCTGCTCTCTTACGGACCACCAGCGGGTTATTACAGGTGGCGTGGTTTTCCTTGATAACAGTGATGAGTCAAACCGACATTCGCGGATAGCAGCCAGAGATGGCTGTCCTCACTGTTGGTTTGACACCTGAGTTTGATAGGTTTTGCCACCTTCGGAAAAAAAAAAAAAAAAAAAAAAAAAAAAAAAGTCATTTTCAAAAAATAAAATTAACAAAAAATTAGTAATTAAGATAGAGAATTTAGATACCCCACTTTCAAATAATATTTTATAAAGTGATATTATTAAAAATTATTTTATATAAGTCAATAAATTTGTAAAAAATATTTTATATTAAATTATTCCCTTTATAGCTAGTTTTTAACCAATATCTCTCTACCACCAATTTTTAAATAATTTTTTTTAACTAATTTATCAACGGCTAATTTTTAGTAATTAATTTACCAACCTCTAATTTGTATTGGCTAATTCTGGGCAATGATGCATCCATACTATTTATTCCTACAAATGGTTTGATTTCTCACTTTGTCCTGAGGATGAACCACATTAGTTGGTTCAAAATGTGGACCAAATCCTAACAATTTGATTAATCTGGAAGACTTATATCTAGATATAAAAGTTACTAAATAACCAATAATAAAACCTCAACCAATCACTTTACAAATAAATAAATTCAAACAATAATAAAAAATAACAAAAAATAAATTTATAATGTTTAACTATAAATAAGTGCCATAAATTTTTGATCAATACATTACACCATGCTTATACACCATGCTTATAGCAAATAACAAAAAATTATAAATTGTTATTTCTAATGAAACATTTACAAACTCATTGTTATATTACAATCAAATATCTTAAATAAAGAATATATATAGCCTTATTATTTTCCGTTCAAAATAATCATCATGTTAGTTTTAGATAAAAAATAAAGATGGATAAGAAAAACATTGTGCATATATTGATAATTTTTTTTTTTCAAAAAATAATTAATAATTTATATATTTCTATATTAAATTAATTAAAAAAATAATTTTATTATTTATTATATGTGCCAGCCTTTGGTTTTTTCATTTACTTGATATTAATTTTTTTTTTTTTTTGTTTTTTTTTAATTTGATGTTTAAATAGAAAAAGTAAAATATTAATTAAGTTACATGGAAATATAGTAGTTTAATAGTTTGTTCTATGGAAATAAATTTTATTTTAAACATAGTAATTAAAGTTAATGGATAACTTTTGATTGCTTAGCACATTTAATTCTTGCTCTTAATTATACATTAAGTAAATCCATCTTTTATCTATAGTTTTTGCTTAGAAGAAAAATTGTCTTATAAAAGCATTATGTTATGAACCATTTTGAAGGTCATTATTAATTTTAGAATAATTATTTAGTATAAAAAATATTTTAATTCATCTTAATTGAAAAACATAAAATCATATTTTGGGCAAAATTAATTAGAAAACAACAAGCTAATTGTTGAAAACTAACTAGAAAATAAAATCATAAAAATTTCAAAAAATCAAATATTCAAACTACTGGTATAATTTACACATTATATTCCAAGAGATAAAGATTAAAGAGTTTTCCACTTTCCAAATATAATTTAATTTTCATAAAAAGTTAAAAAATCAAATGTTTAAATTACTCATATAATTTGCAAATACTCGATCCATTTTAAATTCCAATCTACCCCGCGTCCAGAAGAATCAAACTCCTTTTTTTTTCATTTTTAACTTTTACGTAATTCATTGAAAATAACATTGAGCATGTATTATATATAATGATTAAATACTTTGTATCTTGATTTTTTAAAATTTATAAAAATAATTTTCAAATTTTCAAATTTAAATTATATTTTTAAATTTAATCATTTTAAATTAAATCTAAATATAAAACAATTATAGCTTAAATATATATTAACCGTATAATATATTTTATAAAACTAGAATATATATATAATCCATTCATCAAATTGCAACATTATTATATTTAAATTAAATCGCTAGTACTAGTTACTCTATAGTATTTGCTAATTTAAAATTTAATTATCATTATATTTATATTAATAAAAAAAATTAGAAAACAAATTTATAATATAGATACAAATTATTTAAATATTTGTTAATATTATTTGATTTTTATTTTTATTTATTTTTAACAAAGTCGTCTACTTGTGTATTATAAAACTTGCGATTCGAAAACTATTACAATAAGAGGAAGATTCCAAGAGCTGAGATTCAAAATTGGGCTCGCAGACCCATAGTTCTCGAAGCTCTTCTTAACTACACTTAATACTGAATTTAAACGGCTATAATGCCTTACAAAGGATCCTCCTATCCATTTATAACTACACTGCATGAGTTAGGGGGAATGTTGGGTAACCGAGTCATCCTGGAGAGGTTCCCTCTTGCTCACTCTTGTTGAAGCTTCTCCTTGCTGGCTTTCAGTTAAGGTGCGGAGGTGGTCAATGACTGCCTCCATGTGGATGCAGCGATCCTTAAGGTCTTCGATTTCTTTTTTCCTCTTCTCCAGCTTCTTTCTCTTCGAGTTTCTGTCCGCGTGAAAGTCCTCAGTGAGTTCTTTCACCTGCTTCTTCAGAGCATTGATCATAATGACATGTGCCTTGCACATATGGCAATCTCTGTTGTTAAATATGTTATCCATCGGGTTCCTTGGCTGCTGCTGGTTAGCTTGCTGATTGTTCTGGTCAGCCATCTTGCTGGGAGCGGTGAAGGCTTTGTCAGATGCTGAGGAGTTATGAGGCTTGCCGCTTGTGTAGCCGGATTGCTTTGGTGAGGCAGAGTTGAGGTGAGTGCCCTGTTGATGATTGAGAGCAGTGCTGGGAGCACAGAACCAACTGTTAGTATTGAAAAGAACACAGATAAATGGAAGATTGTTTACCCAGCTCAGATGGAGATCTGGTAAGTCCGCCCTCGTGGAGTTTGCTTGCGCTCGATGCCTGGTGCCACTGTGCGCAAAGGAAAGCCAGCTATTGCCGTTCACTAAGAGAATCTCAGAGTGTATTTGGTCTCCGGTGCTAGCCTTGTTACTGCAGAAAAGACCACCTTGGCACTGCCTCCGATCCAGAAGGGCTCTCCTGCGCGCGCTATGGTTTTGATGAGTAGTGAGGGCCTTTGGGTTCTTGATGAGTTTAAAAAGGATGCAACGGGCGATCTCCCACTCATGAATGGAGGCGGAGTGACTGATCATATCTGTCCTCGAGTGATCTGAGGTGCTCTGTGACCGTCCTTGTATTCTGTAACAAGTATGGGCATGATCACGCCTTCCTTTGATTCCGGGAGAGTGTCGAAGAGAAATGCTGTTGTTTTCTTGCATGTTCAGGTCCTGAGGCCGATTCCCTGTCCTGTACCCTCCTTTTTGGCAGTCGAGATCGATTTGTAGAGCAGAAGATCTATTTTTCGCTGGCCTGTTGTCTCGAGTTAGATGCCTGAGGTGACTAACAGTCAGATGCATTGGGATTAAGATATATCTATGGGATATCATGATCATATATTTCCTCATTCTCCCTCACCTGGCCCGTGGGTCTTTTGATGGCCTTGTTGGCCAGCTCGTCAGCTGTCTTATTATGTATTCTGAGGACGTGTTTATAAGTCACGTTGTTCATGCCCCTGGCCTGTTCAAAGATTCTGTCTTTTGTTCTGTTCAGGGCACATTGGTTGAAGTTGTTCCCCTTGTTTAAGGCTGCTATTAGGATTGCTGAGTCTCCCATCACTAGAAGGTCATGAATTCCCCTCCTCCGCGCTATGGAGATCCCCAAAAGGAGGCTATATGCTTCTGCTTTGTTGTTTGACAAAGTCCCCAAGCTCCATTCATATGTAACCATCGTTTTTCCTTGGGGGTCCTTTAAAACTCCCCCTGCTCCAGCTATGCCTGGATTGTTCTTTGAGGCCCCGTCGAAGTGTAGTGTGTGCCTTTTTTGCCTTTGGATCCAGTTGTTAACTTCCTCTTTTGACCCTCTGATCTTCCATTCACTCTGTCCAGATCCCTTGATTGTCTTGAATTTTGGATTTGGCTTGCAGTTGAATCTTTGAACCCATGCTTTCACTTGCTCAGTTGAGTATTCCGGGTCAGCTTGTTGAATCCCGTTGGCTTCAATAGTCTCAGCTATAAGCGCAACAGTTTTGGCCAGGATATTTGAGATCCTAGGTTTTTTGTCTTTGAAGATGCTTGCGTTTCTGGCGAGCCATATCTGCCAGCAGAGGTTGGAGGGAATGCTGGACCAGAGTCTCTTGGCGAGGGTTGTGTCTTTGGTTGGAAAGGGAGAGAGTTTCCCCCAGCCTTTCTGAAGGAGAGAGACCTGGTTGGGAACCTCCCCTGTCTCTAGAGGGCTGGTTATGAGCTTCCAGCATGTCGATGCTATTGGGCATTCTATGAAGAGGTGATTGAGGCTTTCTTCCTCTTTCCTGCACATAACACAGATGGAAGGCCCCTAGATCCCCTTTTTTCTCAAATTCTTAGCTGTTAGGAGCTTGCCATGAAGCAAGGTCCAATTGAAGAGTTTTATCTTCGGGATACTTTCGATTTTCCAAGCGTTCTTGTGATATTGCCAATTATTCAATGCAGCTTGTTTTTGGAGCGCTTTGTAACCTTCCCTAACCGAGTAGGTGCCTCCATTTGGATCCCATATGAAACTGTCCTCTTTCCCCTTGCTTGTGGGAGCTGCTCCTGCTAATGAGAGTTTAAGGTTGTTCCATTGCTCCTTTAGTCCATCAGGAAGATGCCTGATTTTCCAGCCTTTCCAGCTGTCATGGTCCCAATTTGAAATGTCAAAGAGAGTTGTGAGATTTTTATCAGACATCCACTGCTGCAGCGGCCTCAGATGGGGAAGCTTTTCCTTGGCTTCCTGTCCCATTATTTTGTCTTTCCATATGCTGGTTTGCTTCCCATTGCCTAGGGCTTTGGAGATATGAGATTTGAGGAGAGTTAAAGATTTTTTGATCAGCTTCCAGACCGGGGTGCATTGTCTTTCTGTGATTGTGTCGGAGAGGATATTGCTGTTGCTTCCACTTAGGTATTTTTTTTTCAAGACCTCTGCCCACCAGGAGTCTTTCTCAGTTAGAATTCTCCATATTAACTTGAATCCCATTGCCAAGTTTGCCAATCTGGGCACTTTAATTCCTAGCCCGCCTTTTTCTATGGGGAGGATGACCTTTTCCCATTTTACAAGACTGAATTTCTTCGTTTCTTGCTTTCCACCCTTCCAGAGAAAGCTTCTAAGGATGAGCTCCATGTGTTTATGGATACTTGAGGGGGCGAGCGTTATGGCGAATTGATAAATAGGGAGGGCAGATAAGATGGACGTGATAAGGATTGTTCTTCCTGCTAGATTGAGCCAGTGCATCCCCCAACTTTGAAGTTTGCCTCTAAGCTTCTCGATCAAATTAACCCATACTTCGTGTTTGATTGATTCTTTGGCCAGCGGGAGTCCTAGATACATGAAGTGAGACCAACTAGATTGGCCTGGAATTTCCAGAATCATAGCAATCCTTTGAGTTATATGTCTTGGAACATTCCAGGTATATATTTTGCATTTGTTGTTGTTTAGTTTTCCCCCCGATGCTTGAAGGAAGAGATCAAGGATGGCCTTGAATCTCCTTGCCATAAGGCTTGAAGCTCCACCTATTAGCAGAGTGTCGTCTGCAAATAGGGAGTGATTGATCCCTTTAGCTCCTCTGATTATATCCACTCCAGTGATTTCCTTCAGCCTTCTCTTGTTTTCTAAATGCAAGCTTAGAGTTTCCGCCATTATAATATAGAGAAAGGGGGATAGGGGGCAACCTTGCCTCAATCCACGGGTGCTTATGAAGGCTCTGCAAGGCCTCCCATTGATGAGCGGAGCTGTCCAATTCTGAGAGACACATTCCATGACCTTATTGATGAAATTCCTTGAAACCCCAAACTTTGCAAGCACAGTCTCCAGGAAGGCGTGATTTACCCTGTCAAAGGCACTAGCCATGTCCAACTTGATTATCATTCCTTTCTCGTTTCTAGCTATACTGCTGTGAATTGCTTCTTGAATCATAATTACATTATCGGTTATGTGCCTCTTGGGAAGGAACCCACCTTGATTGTCAGAAATGATAGAAGGGAGAATTTGTTTCAGCCTATTAGCTAGGATTTTTGAGATAATTTTATAAGACACATTGCAAAGGGAGATGGGTCTGAACCTATCAAAAGATTGGGGGCTTGGATCCTTTGGGATGAGGGCTAGGAACGAAGATTTAACACTACTTCCCAATTTGCTTTTGAGGTGGAAGTTTCTCACCATTCTGAGGAAATCTTTTTTGATAATATCCCAATGGGTTTTGTAGAAGCTTACCGTGAAGCCGTCCGGGCCTGGAGCTTTGTCCAGGGGCATGCTGTTGATGGACCACTCCACCTCTTCTATAGTGATTTCTTTATCCAGATTGCTGTTTTGAACTTCAGTAACCTTTCTTTCAATAATGTTGATGAAGTCCGGGTTTTCTTTGTACTGAGGGTCAGCTGAGAGCAGGGATTGAAAGTGATTTGTCGCGGCCTCCTTGATTTCCTCACTCTCTGTTAAATCTTTCTCATTAAACCTTATCTTACCTATATTATTTCCAGCTCTCCTTAACTTGAGGCAGTTGTGAAAGAAAGAGGTATTTTTGTCCCCCGACTTGATCCAGAGACATCTAGACTTTTGCCTGAGCTCTTCCTCCTCTTTTCGATGCTGGTTGTATAAAGCTTTGTGCATCTCCGCTTCTACCTTTTGATCTTCTTCTGTTTCTTGAACTGTCTCCCTTTCCTGATTCCATTCCTCCAAGCTTCTTTGCAACTCGGTTTTTGTCCTCCTCTCCTCGTTTGCGTGGTTTTTTGCCCAATTTTTTATGGCGATCCTTAGGTGTTTGATCTTTGATTCCCAGACATAATGCGGTGAGCCTGTTATCTCTATCCTCCATGTCTCCTTGATCAGAGATTTGAAGTCCTCGATGGCATCCCAGGTCTTGTTATATTTGAATGGGAGGGGGCCCAAATTCTCCTCTTTTTCCAAGTGCAGCGCTACAGGTCTATGATCAGAAGTGAAGCCCAGTAGGATTGAACTGTGGACCCTGTGAAAGCTGATTGCTGCACTCTCCTGAACAAGAATTCGGTCAAGTCTTTCTTTGATATTGTTTCTGCCTATCCTTTTGTTAGACCATGTGAAGCGACCATTTTGAGGGGGGATGTCTATAAATTTGTGAGCTTGTATGATGTCCTCCAATTTGTCTCTAAATGGATCTGTGAAGTACTTCCCTCCAAGCTTTTCTTCTGCGTTCCTGATTAGATTCAAATCTCCTCCAAGAAAGATCTTCCTTCCTTGTAAGGCCTCTATATCTGCTTTCAATGATTCCCAACAAGTGGCTTTGTCCCTAAAGTGGGGTGGTGCATATACATTGTAGATTGTGTATTCCTCCCTCAGATCTAGACTTTGCATGTCGATTCTAATCCACCACCTGTTTGGATTGCTGTTTATGAGATTCCATTTGCTTTTCTTCCATAATACACCTATGCCTCCTGATGCTCCTATTGCACTCACGGCTGTTCCTGAATACCTTCTAAACTTTGAGGTGCTGATTTGGAATTCTTGTTCACTAATTTTGGTCTCCTGGAGTAGGAGGAAGTCTGGTTGTTCTGAGTTCATGAGATCACGGACTGCGTTTAATTTTAGGGAGGAGCCCATCCCCCTACAGTTCCAAGAGACCAAAATCATCATTTACCTATTTTGTTGTGAGGCCCGATTTTCTCCTTCGTTTTTTCGCCGCTTCCCTTGTTCTTGTCAAGATATGTGTCTATTGGTTGCTGTGTTCCTGTGGTCATCTCTTTTGCTGCATTCTCATCTCTTATTTCCTTATTCGATTTCCTTCCCACTTTCCTTGGTGGATCCGTGGCTGTAATATTTTCCTTTGTTTTGTTCCTTGTTAGGATCCTTTCCACTGTGCGAGGGGGGGAAGCCTGGAGGGGGGAGGAGGGGGGGGTTCTGTTGCCCTTGGGGGATGGAGGGGGGATGAGGGTTCTTCTGAGGCTAGGGTTTCGAAAGGGTTGGAGGATGAGGGAATGGAATGATCCATGCTTGATGGGACGGCGGAGATGGGAGGGATATCAGTGTGGGGCACCTCTGGTTCAGGGGGAGGGTTTGATTTCTTTTTTTTTTTTACTACTTCCCATGTTTCCTCTGGGGGTTCAGAGCTGGCATTGACTTCTGTTCTAGCTTTAGAGCACCTATTAGCAAAATGACCATATTCGTGACATACCTTGCATTTGAAGGGAAGTTGCTCGTAATCCACTTGCTGTATGTGTGTCCACTGATCAACTCTGAGCTTGACAGCTTCTGGTAATCCTTTGCCCAAATCCACTTCCACGCAGATCCTCGCACAGGCGTGCATATTCTCTTTTGGCTCCGCTCTGTCCACATATTTCCCTATTCCGTTTCCGATTGCTCTAACTGATTCATCAGCCCAGCAGTGAAGCGGCAGATGCGGAAGGCGAACCCAAACCGGGACTGCATTGGGGACATCCATTTCTGGGTCGAAGTCCGGGGTCCAGCGGTTGAGGTAAAGGCCTCTGGTGTCCATGAAGTATGGTCCATTCCTAAAGATTAGGTTGCGGTCCTCCACAGTTTCGAAGAGGAAGGTGAAGAAGCCTCTTCCACAGAATCTTATCGCAATTTTCCCCTGAACCATAGCGTTCCAATTTCTTTCCACCCATCGTTGGACAGTTCGGGAGGACGGCCATAACCCCGTGAACTGCCCAACTAGTCCTCGTTCTGCCAAGGCAACAGCGGATCTCCTTGGGAGGGTTGGGGGGAGAGGGATCTCCGGTATTTCATCAAGCTTCTTGATAAATTTTGAAGCCGTGGGTCGGATCCCTTCTGGATTGTTCTCTGGGATAAGTGATGCAAAAGATTTCTCCATGTCGGCCTGACCTGTATCAGGAGATCCCATCATGCCGGAGGCGATTCGCAGGAGAAGGGAAGAGGCAAGAGGCCCAGCAGAGGGAGCAGCAGGCTGCCCTCGGCCTCAGCACGAGCAGCAGCGGGAGACGGGGCGGAAGGCCCAGGGAGGGAGGAGCAAGCGGAGCAGGAGGCTCGCAGCGGGAGCTGCGACCCAGCAGCGGAGCTGCCGAGCGCAGTCAAGGGCTCGGGGGTTTCACCATCGCCAGAGAGAAATCGCGCTCTTCCAAGGTCATATTATTTGATTTTTATTGATAGTTATAAAAATATTTAAAAATATGATATTTTTATTTGTATTCTTTTAATCTTTTTAAAAATTTGAGAGGCACTTCTTTGTGATGAAGTGTGTGTCAAATGTTTAGAAACATTAAAAACTAAATAGAAAATAAATATCATATTGGGCATTGGAGTATGTTCTAAAATCGTTTTTGCTTGGTTAATAGCTCTACAAATGGATAAGGTTTTTTTTTTTTTTAGAAAAAAAAAGCAGTGTATCATTTATATTAAGATAATATAAAAGCCTTCATGAGATACATAAAGGTGGCATGTGAAGCCATGATCCAAGATGTTTGGTCTAAAGATTCTCCAAAAAACAGGCTGACATGGGACATATGCTATCATATATAAAGCAGAATTTAGGGAATATATATGCGAAGTGTCTATTTAAGAGAAGCATCACCAAATTTCAAAAAGAAAAACTATATAGATGTATCTATACAGCCAGCTAAATTGAAATTGAATCAAATATAGCAATGATGCGATGGAGGATGTTAGAATAGACAAACGGATAAGGTTATTATAGGTGGAGGGGTTTTCCTTGAATAACAGTGATGTGTCAGCCTTCATTCGCCATTAACAATAAAAAATGACTCTCCTCAATTCTAATTTGACAATTAAATTATGATAAATTTTCCCACCACATAAAAAAAATCACCAAAAATATATAATAATCCTTCAAAACACGTCATTATACCTCATTATATATAAAACATATAAACCACTCCCCGTAAACTTTAATAATCCCTTAACAATGGACTTAATTTAATGGAAAAACTTGTTTGTCTTAATTTATTGATGTAAAAATATAATTTTAATTATCCGAAAACGGCGACGACAAAATCAACCTTGACCCGACTCTACAATTGGTTAATCCTTGGGATTGGAGTTAGTTTTCCGGAATAAATTTGAGAATTTGTTTCTGCTCTTCTTCTTATTTTCCCGAAAGAATGGCAGCAGAAAGAGCGTTTGTGTTCGGGAGCGTGGCCAAGGATTATGTGAACGCGAGGCCTCGGTATCCGCCTCGGCTTTTCTCGTTGCTCTCCTCTCTCACGCCCAAACACCAACTTGCGTGGGACGTCGGCACAGGGAATGGACAAGCTGCTCTTCAAGTCAGTCTCTGCCTTCACATGCATAACGAAACCCAGATGATCATCGCGGCTGTTTATAATTAATTTTTTTTTTGGCTGCAGATTAGCGAATATTACGAGCGGGTAATAGCCACAGACATAAGCAAGGAGCAGCTGCAGCAGGCGGAGAGGAGGCCCAACATAAGGTACGTCCTCACGCCGCCCCTGCTGACGGACGACGCACTTGATTCGATTGTCGGCCCTGAAAGTTCGGTGGATCTCGTGACGGTGGCCGCCGCGGTCCACTGGTTCGATCTGAACGCATTTTACGCGCAAGTAAAGCGCGTTCTGAGGAAGCCCGGGGGAGTGATTGCGGTGTGGGTGTACACAAAACCGTCCGTCAATCCGGCGGTGGACGAAGTGTTCGAGCGGTTCTTTGAGCGTATTCTGCCCTTCTTCGACCCGTGCGGGAGATGGGTATCCGAAGAGTACAGGACTCTGCCCTTTCCTTTCCCTTCTCATCCTGCCGCGGGAGGAGAATCGGTCATTGAATTGGAGATCGAAGAGACGAGGACCCTGCAAGAGTACCTGAGTTTCTTCAGAACATGGTCGGCTGTGGTGAATGAGGAAGGTCTGCTAAGCGACGACTTCGTTCGGCAGTTCGAGGCGGCATGGGGGAGACCCTCCTCATCACGCCCGGACTGTTAAACTTCCGCTTTTCTTAAAGGTCGGCATGCTCTGAATTGATGTTTTTGGCTGGGTTTGTATCTGATTCACCTTTTTCCAAAGGTCGATCGGCATGGTTTGAATTAATGTTTCTGGCTGAGTTCGTTTTCTCAGTCGTTTTCTCTACATATTCCAACTTAAAGAGAGTCGTGATGTTTCTGGCATACTTGGTTTCTGCTTCAGTGTCTCCACGATCCAAGTTAAAGAGATTAGCGAAATTTTAATGTACAAGACTTTCAGCTTGCGACATCTCTATATCTCTCTTGCAACCATGTGAATCCTAATTTTCGTAAAATTTATCAAGTAATTTATTTAATGTCTTTTAATATGTTTTATTGTCAAATTAAGGATAGATTTGGATTGATTACATTCAAATATTTGTCGTGAATTATGTTCATGTATATAAAATTTGTATTTTATTAGGATTAGAATGTAATTTATTGCGAGAATGTATTGTTACGCCGTGAGGGGTTTTCCTTTGAAATGAACCCCAAAACCCCGTAACTATAAGAGAATGTATTCTTACGCCGTGAGGTGTTTTTTTGAAATGAACCCCAAAATGCCTCCGTGTGTTAATAGTAGTCATCGTAGTCATTAGATGTAATGTTAAACGATTGAAGAGAAATCAACGGTATGCTAATTAATAATTAAGCCGATAGGCCTTCCTAAGCTTTTCGTCTACAATGCTGCAATCTGTTGTGCACGACCTAGCCATTGGTTCTTTCAGTATACCCTGTTTACAGCGTCCCTGGGGAGGGCGCTTTAGGTCCATTGGTTCGGCTCCTGGAACCGGGAGCTCGTTGTGTAAAGAAAAGGCTGCGGCGGCCATTGGAGTGCTGACGAGCAATGCAGAAAATGCTTGGGGAATTGCGGCTAATGGTGGGGTTTCAGTGCTGATTCATATTTGCAAATCGGGAACCCCGGTTGCACAGGCCATGGCTGTAGGGGCGCTGAGGAATGTGGCCGCTGGCGGAAGAAGAGGCGATTACTGTTTTGCTCAATCTGGTATGCCGTCTGCGCAAGAAAATGCAATAGAGTGCCTGCATGCAATGGCTTCCCAAGATGAGAAAATGCGTCAGTTGATTGCCAAAGAAGGCGGAATTCAAACCTTGTTACGTCTTTTAGAAGAACCCACTACGCCCAAATCGCAGGAGCTCGTCATCAGAGCGATAAATAGTCTTTCTGCTTCTGTCAGCACTGCTAAAGCCTTGGTTTCTTCTTCAGGGTTTCTGAAGCAGTTGGCTTCTATTCTGAAAAATGGGCATTCGACTGTCCAGCAACTGGCTGCTTCCTCTATCTGCAATCTTTCATTCAGCAATGAAACCAAGAAGGCATTGGGTGAAGCAGGGTGTATTCCCCCTCTGGTGAAGATGTTGGAAGCCAAGCCAAGCACATCTCAGGAGGCGGCTGCTCAGGCACTTTCTGCATTGCTTGTTGTGCAGACCAACAGGAAGGAATTCATCAAGGATGACAAGAGCGTGGCCCGTCTGGTGCAATTGCTGGATCCCAGAAACCAAACTCTGGCTAAAAAGTTCCCCCTTTCTGCATTGTTGGCTCTCTCAACCAGCAAAACTTGCAGGAAGAAGATTGCCACAGCTGGAGCATGTCAACATCTGCGGAAGAAGATTGCCACAGCTGGAGCATGTCAACATCTGCAAAAGCTCGCAGAGATGGAGGTTGCAGGTGCCAAGAAGATTCTTCAAAGACTCGCAGGAAGCCGGCTCCGCAACATCTTCAGCAGGAGATGGAGAGAATAACTGATCCAACAGGTACAGAAAACCCAACATCTACACCTAAACCACAAACCCTATTGCTGTCAATTATAAACTTTAATGCTCTCTTATTTCAATATCTGCTCTGGCTCTCCCTTCTCCTAAATCCAGTCCCTCTCCTTATCACCATAATTGGTGCTAACATCATCAGCTGCCATTGCATAAAAATTTATAGTATCCAGCATGCGGGTTTTGCTCCTTGCCCTCTACAGTTACCATGTTTTATATCTCTAAATTCTAATTATTCGACTTTTAGGCCTTGTTTCATAGTCACCACTGGGTCATGAAATTACCCTAAAATCAGATGCAGAAGAGTGTTAATTATTAATTTGGTTTGTTTAGGTCCGTGCCATTTATTTCAGAAGGCAAGGATTGTCCCAGTGTTTTCGGGCTTATATAATTTATTTACTGAGAATTTGTCTTGTGATCAAGAACTCTTGATCCAGGTGTCAGCCATTCTGTTGTTTGTGCATATTCTGGTATGGGTTGACACGGTTGGGAAAGGAATGCAATCCTCTGAACTCATATCATATATATTGCCAAAATATTATACCTAATTCAGTAGCTAACACATTTTTTCCCAACGTGATAAGCTACTGGGTAGCTAATTCAGTAGCTAACACATTTTTTCCCAACGTGATAAGCATTATGCTTCAGTGTGTTTAGTAGCTCTAGCATATCTGTGCAATCACTTCAAAGATCAAATAATCTGTACAAGGTTTTCGGACAAATTTTGTTCATAGTATCAGCTGTGGCTACAAGGGGTGTACTGTGTCTCGGATTCCTCTTTTACCGATATTGAAATAAACAATACGATGTAATAATTTAATCTGATTTGTCAAGCGCAAATGCCGTGCCTGTGTTTCTTTGTATTGTTCCTGTCCATGGTTTTTGGACCAATTTTGTTCATAGTATCAGTGGTACTGGTGACTACATAAGCTTTATTGTCTCAGATGCTTCTTTACCTATACTGAAATAAATTATATAATGTATTAATTTAATCTGATTCCTCAAAGCACCAATGCAGTGACTATGCTGTTTCTTTCATGGTTCTATTTCCAAACACACAGCGAGAATAGACTCTCTATTGTTCATCATCCACCGTGTATACACCAAGAATCAGGATTCACTAACAGGTTAAGGTATAAATTAAGAGTATTGTGGCATTTTCATTCAGTCTGTTATATCATCCCAGCTTTTTATCTTTCATTAAATTAAGGAAATTTTATATAGATCAGAAAACACAGTCGAACATCTTTTCAGTTGAATAGAAACCTAAATAATTACATACACCGGTACGTAAATAACAAAATATGAAGAGTAGGTTTGATCCTATGCATGCAATGGCATAAATATCTATCTTTACTTATATCTATTTACACTGGAACAACCTTTTCTCATAATCAAAGTGTTTAATAACTCTGGTTTCAAATTTACAGAATGATTTTCTGTTTCTGTTTTTATTATCAAGTTGATTTTATAATTTGCAGTTCACTTTAAACTAACCGTAATATACTTATTTTCAATATATTTTACCAATATTTTTCAAAATATTTTACCAGTATTTATCAATGTAAAAACTAGATGAAAAACTTAAACATTAGAGTTTCTGTCTCTGTTATTTAGATGTTATTTTAAGAAAAGTATCGAGTATTACCTGAGCTCCAACAGCAGTAGCTTCTAACTGCACTGAAATTCCCATGTCGTAAGATAATTCTGAATCAGGATTAAATGCAAATTTTCTCCCATTTTTGGAGTTTTCTATGACATGTTTCAAAACTGAAGCATACATTATATGCTCTGAAAAACAGTCCTCCTCTGTAGTATCCCAGGGCTTTTCATGGCTCTGCATTGTCAAATGAAGCATCTTCAAAACGGTGTCAGAATTCTCAATACAAGCTGCACCACGGCTTGAGCAGAACATGTAAGTGCCAACAGGTCTATATGGGCTTCTCTGTGTGATCCTGTCCGACCACTTTTGAGAATCAAACACATAGCTTGGAGTATACTGCAGGACATTATTAAGAAGAATCCGGCAAGCGTCTTGAATAAAAGAATATGGAACTTTGCCATGCCAATAGGGAAAAATAGCAGTCAAAGGTGCAGAAATTGCCTCAATCGGTGCAAGGAGCATCCGAGGAACAATGTCATGCTTGGAAACCACATGAAAAAAGTTGCCTCCCCAATTCTCACGGCCAACTGCTTCAACAAGTCTTTCATCTCCGACCAGAGGGCAACCAAATGTGATACAAAAGGAAGAGATTTGCCTTATCCTCTTTTCCAGGAACCACAGTGTAGCCAAGGTTGCAAGTTGCAACTACCCCTCCCAAGGAATGACCCACAAATATAATGGATTTGAGTTTTCTTTGTCTGGAGTCAGTAGAAGCCTGTAACTGATCGATCTGGAATACATCAACACAATGTTACTTTTCCCTTTGAATTTCAATAATTTCATCTATAATAACAGAAGTAAACCCTCTTGTTGTGAAATCGAGTTTACTTTTGACAGGTGCATTTAGATAAATCACTTTACCTTTGCTTGGAAATTTGTTTTCTCCATAATATCCAGGAACAACTTAAGAGCTCCCTGATGGACTTGGGCTGTTTATCATCGTAACCCTTGAGGCAATCTGAGAATACCTGGTTGTTTGTTTCTATAGTCCCCTCTCCATCGATGAAACTTTCAATTCTGAGAAATGATGGGAAGGCAACATATGTAACGCCTCCATGCTCCTTCAGACTAAAACTCTCTGAATTATTTGCACGACCTGACTCTTCCCAAGCATTCAACGGTATTTCGCATGAAGCCAGAAAAGCTGCAGTCTCCTGACCAACAGTCAACCTGCAACAACAAATGAGTAAATTAGCACCGTAAGGGAAACCGAGTATGGATCCCTCAAAATTTGGAATTCTGTGCATACAATTTTGCACATTTTTATGAATCAGGAGATAGGGATGCCTTCATTATCTGAGATGAAGATCAAAAAATGTGACAATGAAAAACACTATATAAGATTACATATACAACCTGGGCTTCTAAACAGGATAACTGAGGTGTCTATCACACTGAAACCACTTAGCTTGCCAATTACTGCAGATCAAGAACCAGATTATTGCATCTGCCATTACTGGACAGGAATAACTCACAATACTAATACCAAAGCTGTCCTCCCCTGCCTACACCTCAGGAAGATTAATACCCATACTATTCAAGGGGAAAGCCTCCTAAAGCTTAGCGGGGAAATGATGGACCTAGAGCCTGCAATAGATGAATGGGTAATTTTACAATGAAAAAACACTATATAAGATTAAATATACAAACTGAGCTTCTAAACAGGATAACTGAGGTGTCTATCACACTGAAATCACTTAGCTTGCCAAAAACTACAGATCAACAACCAGATTATTGCATCTGCCATGACTGGACAGGATCAAACTCCCATTACTATACCACAGCTGTCTTCCCCTGCCTACACCTCAGGAAGATTAATACCCGTACTGTTCAAGGGGGAAAGCCTCCTAAAGTTGGCTGGTAAATGATGGGCCTAGAGCCTGCAATAGATGGATGGGTAATTTAAAATGAAAAAACACTATATAAGATTACATATACAAACTGGGCTTCTAAACAGGATCACTGAGGTGTCTATCAAACTGAAACCACTTAGCTTGCCAAAAACTGCAGATCAACAACCAGATTATTGCATCTGCCATTACTGGACAAGATCAAACTCCCATTACTAATACCACAAGTGTTCTCCCCTGCCTACACCTCAGGAAGATTAATACCCATACTGTTCAAGGGGGAAAGCCTCCTAATTATAAAATCAACCTAATAATTTGTAGACGATGTTTTTGATATAGGGCAAGAGAAACACAGAGCTATAACTCTCTGTTTTTTAGGTACCTATGTTTGATTCTAGACTTGGGAAACACAGAGCACTGTCTGTTTATTAGGCACTTGTGTTTTTCATTGTCACTAGGGAAGCCTGCTCTGCCTACCTACGTGTGTCAGAGAGGTTTTAGCTTTTTCGGTCTATGTTCAGAGCATTTTTAATGTGGCATTGTTAAATCTATTTTGAGGTGTAATAATGGTATTTCACAGAGATGAGAAACTTTTTCAATTTACTCTCCAAGCCAGCGAAGCTCAGAGCTTTAATGAAAATTGATGCTTAATATCATCATCCACCTTCTTGTTACCTCTTTGTTACAATGTATGATGTTTCATATTGGCCTGGTGAATATAAAACGATGGTTTTATTAGGAAAATACAATTCATTGAGAAGAAGGTGATTAAGGAATTTAGACTTCTGTGATCCATAACATTGTCAAGATAATCTTCGGCAAAATCACATAATCAATCTTTTGTCGACGCGTTTCGAACCAACCAGTGTGGTTCAACGTCAGGACAAAAATCTCAACATAGAAATATTCCAAGATTACTTATAACATCAAATGTATGAATAATAATAAGAAGAATAAGAAAAAGATAACTCGTAACATTACATGAACAATAACCATAAAATATTACACTAAATAATGTGATGGAATATAATAAGAAAAAGATGATGTTTTTGGTTTTTATTGAGAAGAATCTGTTGGTCTCTTACTTCTTGCTTTTTGGTGACATGGAGTTAATTTCAACTACTACCACTATAACCTAACAACTACTATTATTATGATCTTTAAATCCTACTTGCAAGCACAAATGAAAACTTCTTACGTCACATAAATATCAATTACAATATGATTTGAACAGAGATTACATTGTAAGGTTTACATAGCAATACACCAAAACAGTGAAAAACAACATTAAAGTGAAAAACAACATTAATGCTAATAGACAATTTTTCTCCTTTTTCCATCCATGTTGATGTTTGTACCCAATTGAAAAAGAGAAATATTTGTTATTTTTCTCATATTTGTTATCCTGTGGGCAGAGAGTGAGTCTTTTCTTAAAAAACAAACTCCCAAATTAAGTGAAATGTATATGTGGGATTCTGAAGCAGGAAAGGAGATGGGCCAGGATGGATATGGACAAAATATTTGTGAACTGGACAAAGGATGAGACAAAAACTTTAATCATAGATGACACATGCATTTGTTTCTGGTTGGATAGGGGACAGCCTTACCTTTCAGCATCTCAAATGTGTAAAGTCGTGCATTTTTCAAAAGCCATAGACGCCGCATATAACGCTACTACTACGCAGCACCCACCACCACCACAATACCTGGGTGGTGCGTTCGCTTTATCCACGAAAATGACCGACTACTAACTAAAGACGACACTACACAGAAGATTCCATTGGCCTGTGTTCGAAACGCCTTAACAGTTATATCCACATTAAGTTAACAGTTATATCCATCGAATAAATCATGTAAGGCTGATTAAATTTACATATTTGCGGTTATTTAATTGGATGGAATGATTGTTATCTTTCCATGTGGATTTAAATCTTTACCAAAGACATGTTGAGCTTTGAAGCATCTTTGTTTTATTATAAAGTTGACTTAAATGTGGGCCAGAGCCAATTTATCTATTCATCAGAGTTTTATTTGATACAATGATTAACAATATTTTGGATTTTCTTGATTGTGGTTATTTAATTTGGTGGAATGATTGTTATCATTGTTATCTTTTCCATCTAGGTTTAAGTCTCCACCAATGACAGGTTGAGTTTTGATATTTTGATGATTTTTGTTATAATGTGTTCAAGTATAATTGTAGGCTGACCGGTGGTTGGGTGAAATGATTGTTATCTTTCTCATCCAGGTTCAAATCTTCAGCTTTGATATCTTGATGAATATTATTGTAATGGCTTACAGCCCCAGAGAAACACTCTTGAGTATAACTATGAGCTGGCTGGTGGTTCAGATCTATGTAAATACCATGTTGAGCTTTGATATATTAATAAATATTGTTATAATAACTTAAGATGTAAGAAAAACACTGTGAACTACTTAATATCAGCAATCTCACTCTTTCCTTAAACTATAAAAGAGGTTCATTTTTTTTGAAGAGGTTAATATCAACAATCTCACTTTTTCCTTCAACTATAAAAGATGTTCAATTTGTTTCAAGAGGTTCATTGCTTTTTTGTTTGATAAAAAAGAAATGTTTCACATTGCTGTCATAACAATGTTTCAATGCCCTAATACTGTTTCTGCTTGTCTAAGGCCCAAGACCCAGAGACATCTGGCAGGTGTGAAACTCTGCCCCCTTACTGACCACCAGCAGGTTATTCCAGTTGGGGCGTGGTTTTCCTTGAATAAGAGCGATGCATTAACTGTTAACAGCCAAAGATAGTTGTCCTCACTGCTGGTTTGACAACTGAATTATGATAGGTTTTTCCACCTTGTTAAAAGAAAACGCAATATTTCATAATTTTATTCGATGAAAGTTGATCGTAAATCATGAGCAAAGTAATGAAGTTCCAAGGTTGGTCGTAAATCATGAGCAAAGTAATGAAGTTCCAGGGGATTCGAAGATCGTTCACTGCATTAAAATGCGAGAGTTACATGGTCCAGCTAGCCAGCCAGCGTTACCAAAGGATAATGGAATATTTCATCAAATTGATCAAGAAAAAGCACGGAAAGGATATTAGTAAGGATAACAGAAATGAAATAAGACATTCAATGTGTTCCTTGTAATATAGATATAAACAAAACATCTAAAGAAAAGTAATTGCACAATGATCCACTCCAAGAAAACAAGGTTTTCCACAAACCAATTAACTCTTCTAGAAAAATTCAACAATTCCAATTTAATAATCCTATCGGCCTCTCTTTGTACCTTTTGGGACAATTGCTAGTAACTAATACGTTAATAAATCGGTTTTAGTTAATAAATTGGTTTCTGTTACGTACCAAACTTTACCCTAACGACCTCACTAAACCCGTCCTGCCCGCGGATATCCGCGTTTGATGCAGAGGAGGGCGGGGGTGTTGAGGATGGCGCAGCGGAGTTGCTGCAGAGGAGGGTGGCAGACCTGCAGAGAAGGGAGAAGGGTTTCGACGAGGGCCGCAGAGGACGAGGAGACTTTCTTCGCTGCATGAGGGCCGCGTAGGCCGTTTTTCCTGCAGATCGTTTTGCCCTCGCCCTCTGCCTATTATGGTGGTAGTTATGAGGTTTTATATATATTTGGGTCACTGTTGCTGTTCGTGAAAACCTGCAGGTGTATGGAGGATTGATTCTACTCTGTGTAAGGAGAAATCCCTACAAGATTTTTCAGGTATGCATTATTATTATCTCATGTGAGAGGTTCCTCTGGATATTTTGCTCATGTGCATAATCGATTTTTTAAACTACTGTTATCTGAAATCCCTGTTACTTCACTGTCTCATGTGAGAGATACCTCTGGATATCTTGCTCATAGATAGAATGGGTGTGTAAAACTGTTGCTATATGTGCAATACGTGTTAAGTTTTGTCTCATGAACTTTGGTTCATTACTGTGCATAGATCAATGGTTGCATATTACATTTACTATTTGCTTAACGACTGTGTATGTTTCATTTTTTGCATCAAAAGTAGCAAATCACCTCCCAAGTCCATAATCTGAGACAATGCCCCTTTTAGAGCTGCAAACCAACCTCAAGAAGCATTCCTGTTCTCAAATGTGGTCTTCTTCGGTGCTGAGACTCGAGAGTCTGTAGGAATTTTCTTCCTTGTTCATGGGCCTTCTATGTATCTGTTGTTTCTATAATTTTGGTTCGTTTCCTTTTGGTTGTCTTCTAATCTAACCGGGTCTTATTTTCGTCCTCTCAACTTTTTGGATCCCACAGCAGGCCATCTATGGAAGATCTATTATGGCTCTGAATGTCCTTCCACTTGCTATACCTTTTTTGTGCAGCCTGTCATTAGACGGCCTGCATCTTGGCAGAGTTTGCATTTGAAGATTGTACTTCCATAGTCATCTCGCTGGGTTCATTGAGATCCTTTCAAATCTAGGTCAACCCTATGAGGCATACCTTTGTTGACAGTTCTACGCATGTTTAGGTGCAATTGAAGATTTTACTCTCCTCGTTGGTCTATAATACCTGAGATAAACATTGGTAAAAAATTACTTGAATCTTGCAAGGGGTACCAACCAATAGTAAAGGGTACATGCGTGAGGCATTGAACCATTAAGCATAATTTCATTGTAAGTATCTCTCATACGTTCATAGTTGAATTAGGTGCTAACCAACCGAATCCAAAAAATTGAAATCCTCTTGAGCCACTTGTAACATCTATTTCCTGCAAGTTTTATCCGTTTTATACTTCCACTGAGTGTACTTTCATTACAGAAACCCTTTTTGTCATTTCCACTGAGTGTGAATTGTTTAAAAACTCAGAATTGTTTAGATACTTTTTGGGTCATGAAATCGGTTTCAGCAATAATCTGAGCCAGACCAAACAGTTCCTTCTTTTATATGCATTATGTATATTAGATCCCCTGCCTTAACACTCTAATCTGTAGGTACTTGTTGACACAGACCATCCTATGGTCAAATCATGTTAAAACATGGACAGTGAAGAAAGTCAAGATATGTATTTCCAGTTCAACAAAATGGGGGAGATTTCAAGCTCACACAAGCTTTTTGTCTCTGACCCTCAGGAGCATAGCCCCACTTTAATGACGACTGATATGACATTTTCTAAAAGGGCAACAACATAATTGTATTCTGCATTTATTATTATATAGCTCAGGAATCTTGCTTTTCATTTATCCAGGCTATTAAAAGTCTTGATTGGCCCTAGATTGTATGCCTGTGGGCCAGAAAGCTGCATGAATTTGTACTATGTTTTCATTCTGAATAGTTTCCAGGTTTCCAAGAGTGCCTTTTTTGGAAAAGTTTTCCCAGCATCAGATGGATATTACACATGAATGCTCAGTAGAGTCCCCACCTTGTTAGAGAATGTCCACTCTGCCATGAATTGTACATTAGCCACAGAGCAGATACAGAGTCTTATAATTTTGATTCAAAATTAATTCCCAATTGAATTGATTCAGTTATATATATGCTTTCTTGATTATTTAAACTTTATTCCTGTTTGATTGGCAATTTATCTTTACTGCTGTTAGAGGATGTTGTCTATTCTGCTAAAACAAAACCACCAACCAGACATTGCTTTTTTCTCCTTGTTTGAATCGATTTTTGTATCCACTTTCCATTGTCGAGGATTTGGCAAAGGGATCTTATGCTTTCTTGATTATTTAAACTTTATTCCTGTTTGATTGGCAATTTAACTTTACTACTGTTAGAGGATGCTGTCTATTCTGCTAAAACAAAACCACCAACCAGACATTGCTTTTTGCTCCTTGTTTGAATCGATTTTTGTATCCACTTTTCACTGTCGAGGATTTGGCAAAGGGATCTTGATGCTCTGTGGTCTTCTTCATTTCATTTTTTCCCAAATTCGGCTGTGGTTGGTTTTCTTCTCCTGGTTCCTGATCTCAATTGTGGTCTTCTCCTGTGCTGAGACTTGTTTTCAATGATTTGTTCAGATGGTTTCTCTAAATTCAAACTTCTGTCAGTGATTCGTTCTGTTGCCACGATAGTCAGAAATAATGATGAATAATGCAATAATTGGTTTGTATCTTATTGTCAAGTTCAAAGATTAGAAAAGGAAAACTAAAACAAGGGAGCCTATGCTGAACAACAAATAAATTTCATATTGTTTATGCTTCTAAGGGTCCTATTTGAAGCAAATGGCACTGGAAAATATTGTCTACTATACATCTGCATGAGTTTCTACAACAACTTAGATTTGCACATTGATTTATCATGATTCGGTGGCTTGCTTCTATCCCAAATGTTACATTGGAATTTCATGATGTCATCCTTGATTGGCTGGAGAATTGGCATTGCCAAAGCACATTCAGTGGACACCACATTGAGTTGGGATATGTTCGAGGGTAATGTCGGTTGATGGTTGATTGAAATGCATAAATTAGAAGTATATTCGCTTAGCCTGATAAGGATTTTTAGAAGAATAAAGTAGAAATGTGTTCTCATTAATCTTTTTCATAGCTACTTAAGATTTTTTAAAAGCATAATCCTTCATTTAGTATCATGATAAGATCCTCTTCTAAGGTTAGTTGTGAACTGGTGAGAGTTTACCACAACTAGCCTAGGGTTGATTTTCATGCATTCTTGTCTGGTTTCTACTTGAGAATCCTTCATGCAACACATCCCCACTCCCATGCAAGGGCAAAAATTGGGTAGTTTCTGTCCCCAACAAAAAGAAAATTGGGTAGCTTCTTTCCCCAACAAAAAGAATTGATGCTTTACGTTCTCTAAAAAGGTTGGGAGTTATCAGTACTAGTTGGGAAAATTTGGGGACGTGGCCTTTCACACTTAATGGGGTTAACATTGTATCTTAACACTCTAATATGTAGGTTTTTAAATTGTATTTTAAATCTCTGGTCTATACTTTGTACTGAAGGGGAATAATTCTAACTTAACCAATGTAGTATTTCATCCATGGACCATGATAGAAAATCCTTTGCCATCAATTGTACATTAGCCACAACAGATACATAGTCTTATAATTTTGATTCAAAATTAATTCCCAATTGAATTGATTCAGTTATATATATGCTTTCTTGATTATTTAAACTTTATTCCTGTTTGATTGGCAATTTAACTTTACTGCTGTTAGAGGATGCTGTCTATTCTGCTAAAACAAAACCACCAACCAGACATTGCTTTTTGCTCCTTGTTTGAATCGATTTTTGTATCCACTTTCCACTGTCGAGGATTTGGCAAAGGGATCTTGATGTTCTGTGGTCTTCTTCATTTCATTTTTTCACAAATTCGGCTGTGGTTGGTTTTCTTCTCCTGGTTCTTGATCTCAATTGTGGTCTTCTCCTGTGCTGAGACTCGAGAGTCTGTAGGAGTTTTCTTCCTTCTTCATGGGCCTTCTCTGTAGCTGTTGTTTCTATAATTTTGGTTCCTTTCCTTTTGGTTGTCTTCTAAACTAACCGGGTCTTATTTTCGTCCTCTCAACTTTTTGGATCCCACAACAGGCCATCTATGGAAGATCTATTATGGCTTTGAATGTCCTTCCACTTGTTGTACCTTTCTTGTGCAGGTAGTCATTAGATGGCCTGCATCTTGGCAGAGTCTGCATTTGAAGATTGTACTTCCATAGTCATCTGGCTGGGTTCATTGAGATCCTTTCAAATTTAGGTCAACCCTATGAGGCATACCTTTGTTGACAGTTCTACGCATGTTCAGGTGCAATTGAAGATTTAGAGATCTATTATGGCTCTGAATGTCCTTCCACTTGCTTTTTTCTCCTTGTTTGAATTGATTTTTGTATCCACTTTCCATTGTCGAGGATTTGGAAAAGGGATCTTATGCTTTCTTGATTATTTAAACTTTATTCCTGTTTGATTGGCAATTTAGTTGTTAGAGGACGCTGTCTACTCTGCTAAAACAAAACCACCAACCAGACATTGCTTTTGCTCCTTGTTTGAATCGATTTTTGTATCCACTTTTCACTGTCGAGGATTTGGCAAAGGGATCTTGATGTTCTGTGGTCTTCTTCATTTCATTTTTTCACAAATTCGGCTGTGGTTGGTTTTCTTCTCCTGGTTCCTGATCTCAATTGTGGTCTTCTCCTGTGCTGAGACTCGAGAGTCTGTAGGAGTTTTCTTCCTTCCTCATGGGCCTTCTCTGTAGCTGTTGTTTCTATAATTTTGGTTCCTTTCCTTTTGGTTGTCTTCTAAACTAACCGGGTCTTATTTTCGTCCTCTCAACTTTTTGGATCCCACAGCAGGCCATCTATGGAAGATCTATTATGGCTCTGAATGTCCTTCCACTTGCTGTACCTTTCTTGTGCAGCCAGTCATTAGATGACTCACATCTTGGCAGAGTCTGCATTTGAAGATTGTACTTCCATAGTCATTTGGCTGGGTTCATTGAGATCCTTTCAAATTTAGGTCAACCCTATGAGGCATTCCTTTGTTGACAGTTCTACGCATGTTCAGGTGCAATTGAAGATTTTACTCTCCTCGTTGGTCTTATGAAATTTTATAAATTGACCTAAGAAATATCTGAACTCTTCCATAAGAACTACTCTTTTACATTACCCCATAAAGAAAGGAGAAACAGAACGTCAAGGTCTCACATTCACAACAATTTCAAGAGTACCTTCTCTACAAGATCTCTGGATTAGCTCCGCATTCAGTTTCGATCGTTACAGTAAAATGAAGGACAACAAAAACATTGCTCGCAGAAAACACGTAGAAGAAATTCTTTGTTCAATTCCGCCTCCAGATAATCTGCTCCAACCCATATTTTAACATCACGAAAAGGTTTCCTCCATTTATTTAGCTCATTCTATTTCATAACATACTTTTCATATATTTCAACAACAACAAAATTTAATCAACATTAATAATTAAGAAAATATTAGAATGTCTTTATATTTTCTATACATCTCATTCTAACATTTTCTTTGTTTTGCAATAGGACATATGGACTCAAAAATAGCATACCTAAGCAACTAGAAGTAGAATGGAAAGCAAAAAATATGCGTCTCCAACTACGCATAAATCTCCAATGGTGTTCAGTATGCCATTATTCACCATGCATCTTCCACTAAGCAAATATTAGAATGTCTTTATATTATCTATACATCTCATTCTAACATTTTCTTTGTTTTGCAACAGGACATATAGACTCAGAAATAACATACCTAAGCAACTACAAGTAGAATGGCAAGCAAAAAATATGCGTCTCCAACTACGCATAAATCTCCAATGGTATTCAGTATGCCATTATTCACCATGCATCTTCCACTAACAATATATAAATCCCGATGGCAAAGGTAATTTCATTTCCATTCGTTCCAAATTCATTTTAACACAACTCACCTGCAAAGTATTACTAATAAATTTCCACCACTGATTTACATATTACTAATTCTAACAAAATAAATATTTTGCAGGTCCATTACTGCTTCTTCAGGTCTTCGATGCCTCCGACATGTTTTGATACAACTTCAAATATGGAATGACAAGCACAATGCTCTTTAGAATATTATATTGCTTCTCGAACCTCTTTTGTTACAATTCACTATTTGTATTTTCCATTTGAAACTTAAAAAAGGAAGTTTCAAGATCAAATACCATTTTGATAGTTTATGTCTTCACAACCAATTCATTGTCAATGGGTTTTAACATATTTTGTTAACAAAATCAATTGATTTTAATGAATATAATACATGTTTTCAATATATCTTCATATTAATTTAATTTCCTGTTTGAATAATGATTTCTTAAATAACCCTATCTAAATCAATATGGATACCCGGTTGCACGTGAATTCATTTGTTTACCTTCACATTCAACTACGCAATTTTTACCAAATACAAACAAAGGTCTCTAAACAAGTTCAACGGATATTTATGCCTACTTGCATTCCATTTCGTAACCACTTTAACCCCCAAAAACGATTTTCGGCATGGCTTCCTCAAATTAAAACTCAGAATCATCGACCCTTGCTTTCAAAAAAGCCCACAAAAGCCCATTCACATTTCAATATTCTTCCACACACTATGCCTTACGGTGTTTCCTTTGCAACATTAGGTGCAAATGCTAGTATTAATATTATTAATTGATTGTGTGGTAAGAAGTCATTGAGATTAATAATATTATTATTTAATGCCAAGATTTTTTGGCGAAAATCATATTATAGTAAAGGGGTCGACAAAATACTATAATGTGATTTCTCCTGAAAAATCTTTTCATTAAACTTATAGATTGCAGAAGCTTAAATTCAAGAATATTATTATTATTTTGTTTAGATTTAAATTTAAATTAGATTGATTTCAAATAATTTGGAAATTATTATATTACATTAAAGTTATATGTTTTTTGTAAGTCTGGTAGGATTTTTCAATTTTTGAGTTTACATGTTTATTATTCACCCCGCTACTGCTGAAGGGTA
This sequence comes from Pinus tabuliformis, assembly GCA_031772625.1. Lineage (NCBI taxonomy): Eukaryota > Viridiplantae > Streptophyta > Pinopsida > Pinales > Pinaceae > Pinus > Pinus tabuliformis. The sequence goes on from CM062819.1 coordinate 1,708,688,108, forward strand.
GCATAAAATTGGAACCTAAGATCTCCGGTTATGTAAGACTTCATTCCACGGCTATCCCATCTCCACCCATTTCCACTTAAACTACCTCAAGTGAACCACATTAAAATTATATTAATATTAATGTAATGTGATTAATATATATTAATATCTTAATAAATATATATATATATATATATATATAATTATTAATTACGATGTAAATATATTTGTTATGCGATTTGTTGACCTTTTAAAAGTGATATATTGCTTTGAAATTACATATCAATATCAAGATTGAGTCAAGGGTTTTAACGTGAAAGAATTGTCATCTGTGCACAATATAATTAGACGTGAAAGAATTGCATTCTCTGCCTAATATTCCTTCCCGTATCATTCATGGTTACGAATTTATGCTGTTTAAATACTTTGATATTATAAATTTTTTGGAGTTAGGTTGGTATATTATACAAAATGAAGACTATATAATTTAATTTTTTTCCCCGGTTAATATAAATTTAGAGTTTTGATGTTTTTAAGATTTCATTTAATTAGAATATTTTGCAGATAGAAAAATATGAAATTAAGTTGGTTATGTTGGATTTTGATATACATTATATTAAAAGATAAAATAAAATTAATAGTGTTATAAACAAAAAAAAATCATTAAATCATAACAATTACTGGGTAGAATCTTCAGGCATCCTAGTTTATTTTTTTTCAAGTCATGAAATTATTTCAGGTATTCTAGTTCATTTCTGAGGAGAAGGAGAAGGAAATGTTGATCAATCTCTTAGCTAGAATGATCAAATTGCAGTCATTATTGTATATATATATTTTTAGTTATTTATGTTGAATTTAAGGTATTTAGTAAATTAATAAAGTGGACTATTATTATTATTATCATTTATTAATAATGTGATGTGCTTTTCCTTAAATAATAAATAATGGTGATGAGTAAGTGTAAATTAAATTTAAAGATAAAAAAAAATTAAAAATTAATATAAAATTTAAATTTAAATTATGCAAAGCAATAAATTATAAATATTCATATATTCAAATCTAGAATTTGCTAGAGTACTTACATCTCCATAGGCTTTAGAAGTCAAATCACTGTGCTTTAGAAGTCAAATCATTGTGCTTAGACTCTTTTGTCCTACACAAGAAAATTCATACAACAATTTGGTATCTAGCTTGGTTATGATCTTAAAATTAAATTATTATTATTATTACTATAACAATAAAAATAAAATTGTTAAAAAAATTTGAAAACTTAATTTCCTACTTGCTAATTGGACTTGCTTTTGTGGGAAAGTCTTTGGAGTATTGTTCATCAACTATACTTGTTATAGAAATGGTTATGTATTTGTTTTTATTTTTATATTTGTTTTTTGGGAAAGAAATAACATTTATGAGGATGGAATAATCGAAGATCCAAGAAGAACCAATTTGACTAGGGTTCAGGAAGGACATCTAAGAACATTGTTGAAGTAGCATATTGGCTTTCGTTAGGACCTTTATTAGCCAAAGTGAAAATATTTAATTCATATTAGTTACTAAAGACTTTATTGTTAATCAAATTATTAAACAACAAATCCTTCACTTCGGTCAATCATATTCATATCCACAATTTGTAAACATATTTTGTCAAAATGAAGTTGAATTCAAAAGCTAATCATTGATCTAAAATAGCAACCAACCTTGAACCTGAGACCCTAATAAAAACATGAGGTTGTAGGCACATTCCAAATTTCTTAGATATGATTTCAAACATTAATCCAAGGCCCAAGAGGCACATTACCCAAGAAAATATCTAGCGACATCATATGAATAAGGACTTGGTGTGGGTAGCCCATTCCCCTTCTTAACTTCATGAATGGGTAATTTATGTGGTGGAGGCATCCTGAAGCTATTTAAGATTATGGATGTTTTCTTCTGTGTATGGTTCTATCTAGATTTGACATATCTCTAAGCACGGTGGTGTATCATTGAAATAGATAGAGGAAGTGGGCATTTGTTGGTTTGTGGGCTACCTTTCCTTCATTCAAGTGTAAGGCCAGAGGGTTTTGGGAAATCAATTACTTGGGTCTTTTTTGTACTTTGGCTCCTTTTAATGGATTTAAGTGATTTGAATTAATTTGATTTCATCTCATAGATACACTCATGTAATTCTGGTCTTAGGTTAAAGACACTCTAGTTTTAATACGAGTATTGTTTAGTTTCACTTTGCAACTAATTAGTCCCCTAGTTTTCTCAATGTAGAAATGGATATAGTCGTGAAGAAACAAATCAATGAAACAACACAGCCTTGATGGCCACTACTGCTAAGCTAATAGAGTTAGAAAAATTCAATGAAACTCATAGCGCCTATATGACGAGTCTCTTGCACTTGCAAAACCAATGGAATAACTCTCTTGAAATGGAATGCAATCATCTTCCTATCCTATTCCTTTCCTCAAGTTTTGCACTCAAAAAATAGATTTGCACGTCGAGAGATTTGATTCCTCTCGGTACTTGATAGATCCATAGTTAAGATGGATCTATGCCGGTTTCTAGTGGTTGTGAGGAATGATTGGGATCCTCTTAGGTTGGTTTAATTCCCGTAAGTGACATGATGAGATTTGATGTAATGACTTTAAACCTTTTTGTTTTTTTTTTTTTAATTTTGTCGGTCAAAAAGTCTGCATTATATCATAAGAGGAAACTTGAGTACAAAATTCTTCTCCCATGACATTGTCCTAATATGCCAACCAGGCTTTGGCACTTGAGAGCCAGGGAGAAGCTGATTACAATCACCATTTACATTTATTTCCGTTAGGCCTAAAGGCCATACCATACTAACATCAAAACTCGAATACATAACCAAGAAAAGACATCTCTCAAGGAGGTTGGTTTGGTGGAAAATCAGGGGTGGAACAAAGATGGAAACCCATTCATGCATATGGAAGTCAATGTGCTCGACTTGCGCCTCTAGGGAGCGAAGATGCTCATTGGTGTGGCAATGGTGGTGACGCATACTTTCCAAATTTTCCAAGATTTCAATTTGAACATGTTGCACATCATTGATGTAGGCCACTAGCTCATTCTGGTCCTCGTTGCACTGGTCCCTCATAATGCTAATATTCAATTGTATATGGTGTAGTTGATTAGTGATTGAGTCCAGGGTGGTTGGAGAAACAATTCGTCTTGGGGAGCGGGCCGGTGAACTGTTCACTGCTGCTACATAGTCCCGACTTGTATCTAAAGAGGAATGGTTGTAAGAATTATTAGCTTGATGACCTCTAGGGTGAGAAGCCCCTCCCCCATGCTACGGATGACCCCTATGATGTGGCATACTATCAAAACGAAAAATGAGTAACCTGAATCGTGTGCACAGGCCTGAGCCCCCAAGGCTGTTCGCTGAACTTGAAAAGGGAACTCAAAGGAAAGAAAAACCAAATAGGAATAGGCAGGGGAAAGGGAAAACCGATACCAGAAGTTGCGAAACCAAGGACACAAGCTATCAAGCGCCTGCTGTCTTTTATGCTGCCTCCCAACCTTTGCACACAGACCTTGCTCCAGAGGAGAGCAGTAAGAGTTGCTCGAAACTTTGACCCTGGGGAGCAGACAAAGACCAAGAGACTGAGCACCAGAATGTCAACACCCCCGGAGTTATTTTGAGGTTGCCCCTCTCCCAATTCCTGGCAGAAAGAGAGCCATGACTAAGCCAATCCTCTCCCCAAGACAAGAAACCAAAGAAGAGGAGACAAGCACTTCAGTCGCAGAGCTTATACTCGATTGTTAGCAACGTACTAGGATCCCACGGGCCGACCAAGAGAGGAGGTATGCCGCAGGCCAACTCAAACCATTCCTCCTCCCCCTTTCCAGCCCAGAGCTATGCATACTGTTGGGCACTCCAGATCTCGACCCTCCAATACACAATATGCCAAACCTTCATCACCCACTATAACTCACTGTGTGGAACCTCAAGGGATACATGGTTTATAATACCGACGCCCACGAATGGAGAGTCTGCATACCAGGCCTTGACACCTGTGCCTACCACCATAATGAAACTTAAACATTTGGCCTTGAGTGTGTGGATGTTAGGCGTGCATCATACACCAACCTATCCATTTGTGTATCCATTGATGCGTCACCCCCATCGGGGAGGCTTCAAACCTTTTTGTTGAAAATGAACATGTATTTATATATTTTGATGAAATAAATGTGTAATTATATATTTTATTATGCAAGAGCAGTAAATGGTAAAAAAATAGAAAATTTGATTTTGTGCTACCTAGTTGGATTGCTTTTATGGTAATCTTTAGAGTAGTATTCATGAATTACGCTTACTTGTTATAGGAATCCTAATGTTTATTTATTATTTTTTCAAAAAATAATATTTGTATTAAAAGTAAGTTACAACTTAGGGTGGAAGGTGGGGTTGGGATTGTGATGCAGGAAAGTATTCCCTTTGCGGACGGAGGAAACCCCTCTAGCCCTAGAGTGGGTCTAGTCACAAACAAGGACAGATCAACAATAACTTTCCCTAAACAGTCATAGTTGGAGGCCTACCTCAACCGGTGGTCGATGGAGTTCCGTTGCGCTGCTCCAGCTTCCCTTCCTTCTCCTAATGAGTAATCAACTTGAAACAATGCAAAGGAAATACAACAAAGCACGTAATCGGAACAACAATGATATATTTACTCACAAAGTCAAGAAGTCATGAGCTATCAAGTACATTACATACAAGACATAGGAAAACATCATTGATTGCATTAATAATGAAATAAGAGTAAGCTTACAACCAAAGTCTTGACGTCACAAGCCTTCTCAGAGGGATCCAACCAACATGTTCCTCAAGCATTCACTCTTTGAAGATGGATCTCCGAACACACAAGTCTCTCTCACTCACAAGTTTTACACAAGATTAAAGGCACTTCACAACCTTCCTCAAGCTATCAACAATACCACACTTGTCACACTCACACCAGCTATCTAGCAAACTCACAAATACTAACAACACTATCAGCAACCATTCCCAAGACTAAGAACTAGCAGCACATAGCAATGGTGAGAGTTTAAATAGGAGAAGGAGTCTCCATGAAAGGTGGAAGAATGAGCTTATCTCTAAGGAGGGTAGCACAAATGACGGAACAACCACGCCAGAGAAAGGAGGGTGACATAAACTAGGCCAACAACCAGGTCTGGAGTCATCTGGAAGGTCGACTGTTGGAACAAATTCGCCCAATCTGGATCATCGCGGGCACATAACTGGTCCTCCGTGCTGACATCGCTATTGAATAACATAGCTAGTCAGGTCATTGCCGAAGATTACAAGCGACAGTCACGCTGGCACATAAAATCAGGCCATCGCGCGAATTAGGTGTACTTCCGCGATGGCAGCGCTTCTGGGCTATTTTGGAGCACCCTTCAGCGCGTTTATTTAGCCAACAGACGCGATGAGGTAGAAACCTTTGGAAAAGTGGGTCATTTGGCAACATCAGAGAGCATTTTTCTAACATGAGCATGTATGAATTTGGACACATGACACAGTAGGAAGATTGGGATGAAGGCAGTGACAAATTACTGTGTAACAGATGCCCCCTAAAGTATGAAGCCCGAGAGAGAGGGAGGGGTGAAATTATTTACGAAATTGGCTGCGCTGTAACACCATCTGGAAGAACCTGCATGCAAGTACAACTGATATCTCTGATAATGAAGTACATGTAGTTTAGGTATGGGTGCAACCATCCAAAAGACATACGAACTAGGTCTGTGGTATGGACGCAACCATCCAGCTAATGAGACCATGATGATGATAAAGGTATGGTCGTAGCCATCCATGAAGACTCAGGTATGGTCGCAGCCATCCATCAATGAGTCATGTAATCATAAACCAATCCATGTAGCCCGAACATATGTAATCTGAGTTCGGGGTCTTGAACCCATCTAATCATAATACAGATTCTAACATGCGAATAGATGTGCTGAGGTTGAGCATGATAGAAAATCGCTTGATTACTGGTCGATGATGAAAACCGTTAACAAGCGCGAGAGAACCACCAATAATGCCAATGGTTCTCAAGGTATTGTCTCGCACAATCCACGAAGTGTGAAGAAGGAGCTGAAGTCGAACACTCGTGGAATCACCCAATCGATGACCAATGATGAAAGTCGACCGTCAGGTGCGAAGAACTTGCCATTGAGGCATGCAAGCTCTAAGGTACCAAAGGGGATCTCTAGATCAATCTCTTGGATAATGCGCTGATGTCGACAGGAGACGACTCGTCGCAGGAGGGCCATAATGTTTCCCCCATCAATGACACAAGATAAGGAACAAGTGGAAGACGACATGAATCGGATGGAATGAGGCTAGAATGATAACCCAAACCCGCGGAAGGACAAATGATGATGTATAGATGTTCCAACCCGACAAGAAGAAAAAGTGTCGATGTTCAAGAGTGACTAGCTGACATAGACAATCAATGATAAACCTGTTGTTGAGTCCAACCTAGTAATAGTTTAACGAGCCCTAGGGAGGAGAAGCTCGAGTCTCATCATGGTGACGAGTCCAATGTCGTCAGGGTTTAACGAGTCCGACATAGGTAAAACTCAGAGTCTTTTTCATGTTTAGAGAGTTTGAAAAAGACACGGAAAAGAAAACTCCAGGGGGGTCCTTTTTCGTAAATTTGTGTCTCTCGAGCCTGAAAAGTATAAAACGATACTCGAAAGAACCCCCTGATCATTACGATCGAGGAGTAATTTTCGTAACTAGTGACTTCGACTCGAAAAAGTAGAAAAGCGGTTAGAAGCACGTCGTTTCGTAACCGATAACGAGCTTGAAACGACAAAAGTCCGACAATCTTTTTGTGTTTAAACGGTCAGAAAAGAGCTTAAAGGCGATCGCCTCTCGTTTCTTTTAACGAGTCAAGAGGAAAACTCAGCTATCTTTTCATTTTTCAAGTCGAAAAAGAGCTTAAAGACGACTTTATGGATCAAGTGTATATGAGACTGTCATAACTCCGCTACTTGTAGCTCTGCACAAAAAAACGTCACGCGTAAACCCATTCGAGATAAAATGAACAATATACATAACAACATAGGTAAAAACCATATTTTGACTATCCATGTGGCAAAACAATGAGAAAAAACCCACATTTGTAAAATATAATTTTTAATTTCCAAAAATTACTATAAAAAGGGGTTAATCCAACCATTTTTACCATAGTTACTATTCATTTCACTGTGGAGCACTTTGGAGCACCGAATTTGGCAAGCTAAATTCGGCTTTGATCGTCCATCATTCACCTCGAAACTTGTTCCAGGTAAGTAATCCTTGTCCTACGCTTCAATTCCATACCTTTTTCATGCATTTTGAATGTTGCATGTGTTAATTTGGGCAGGTTTTTGAACCAAGCTCCGTCGCTCGGTCATCGCGGCTATGGCCTTCGGGTCCACGATGACTGAAAAAATTGACACATAGCGCGCTCTGGTCATTGTGGAAAAGTGGTGTACTTCCACGATGACCGCGGAAAAAATGAACTAGAGACCTCGCGTCATCGCATCTGTTTTTAAAACAGACGCGATGACGACGCGAACTTATGTTTTTTACAAATGACGTGTTGAAATTTGATAAACGAAGTGCTAATTCAAATTTTCTTCGTCATGTAGGTGACAATGGCATTTGTTTGGCAGGAGCGGACGCATGATGACAACGATATAGAAGCTTTCGCTGATGTGGGGTGCTAAAACGTATTACGAGCATGCGGATTGCTCAAATTCTTCCTAACTCCGCATCTGCGATCACAACCTGACTTGCTGGAGCTACTGATTCGGGCTTGGAATCCCACAGATGGGAAATTCATCATCCGAGGCCGGGATATCGAGTTTGATGCCACAGACATATATTTTTTGACCGGGCTGTCCCGTCGAGGTGAGAGGCCCATTTTGGAGGGGCAGCGACCCAGGGGCGACTCCTTAGAGATGCTGATGGCTCAAGTGTGCCCACGGGCACGCAAGACGAGGAGTGGGAACTTGGCGATCCCAACAGTGGACGATGTGGTCCTTCATGCTATGTTTTTCATGGTGACACAGGGAGCAGGCTCCCAAGCCCAACATGAGGCTTAGAAGACCCATCTCCGGCTGGCTCTCGAGTGTCTCAATCCCACCATGTTTAACTGGGCAAAGACAGTGGCGGCAAACATGAAGAGGCAACTCACCAACTGCTATCGAGGAGAGACAAAGCAGTTTGGTTATGGATCCATCTTAGTCCCGCTCATGCTGGAGCGGGTGCCGACACTACAGTTACAGGACATGGATTTGGATTTACCCAGGCCATGTGAGACAAGGGCCACACGATGGGCTCACGTCATGCCACGAGGAGGTGGCGGACGACCGGTGGCGTGGGGGACATTGTTCCGAGAGTGGCTGGAGCACCAGACGATCTTCGTGGAGGATTGGCCGTATGTCGGCATGGACTTCCGCGGAGATCCTGACATGCAGCTGCTCGCTGGAGAGCAGTGGGATGACGGTGGTAAGACACTTGATCACATTTTTTCATTTTTATTTTTATGATGCTTTTTTGATTTTTTCATGTATATGTCCTAATGACGAATGCTATGGTATGCAGATGTAGGACCAGTGAGACCCGTCGGGTTGGCTCCAGAGGCGCGGAGGGATGCGCAGGGCATTGCAGCACTAGCCTTGGCTCCTCCAGTTGATGATACGGTGGAGACAGTGACCCGAAACCTTGAGGGTCTCACAACAGGGATTCCAGATTATATGGGGATTGAGGAGGTCCCCAGAGCGTTCCAGATCCACACAGTAGGAGTGGAACCCAGGATGCACTACCTATTGAGGCGGGTGACACGAGCGATGGTATGCTATAGGGAGCATAACCCACTGCAGTAGACACCTAGGTTTTTTATTTCCTGCTAGTGATTTTTTGAGAGACATGTGTCTCAGATGTACAGAGAACACAGACTCTATTTGGACATGTACACTTATTTTTTGAGCGCCTCGGTGCGCCACACGAGATATATATATATATATATATATATTCCTATGGTCTATTATTGTGTTTTACATGCTTCTTGTATGCTGTTTTGATTACATGTTACGCAAATGTCTGTCTAATACATGATTAGCCAATGCATCAGTTAACGTGTTTAATCATCGTGGAATATGCTGATATGTAATGAAATCAAAATTCCTCTCTAACAATTTAACACGTAAATACAACCTTAAAATCCGATGGTCTCTGACGGAATATCGCCCATTGAGCTGGTGGACGACAAGCTGAGAGTCCAGGTTCACAACCAATGTATGAATATCGAGATTAATTGCCTCGGCCAGTAACTCAATCACAACACTATATTCAACGACATTGTTTGTGGTACAACCTAAACAAACACCTTGAAGGTCTATCAACTCACCATGAGGATCGTAGATCACCCACGCCGCAGAGGACAAGTTGCGGGTACTGCGGTAGGCACCATCGGCGAAACCAATGTAAGGTGCACCAGACATCTGCACAAGAAGCAAAAGACACAATAAGTGGCAATCACGCCTTCACACCAAGCCAAAAACATGAAAACACACACACAGCACACCTGCTAAAAACACACGTATGTACAAACCAAAGTGCAAGGAGTTCACGCATAGTAATTTTTCAAGTAAAGCCCATTCCGGGGCTTATCGAGAGGATTCCCTTCATAATCAATTAGCTCGTAGGCCCCTTTCTGCAAAACTCTATTTACAATATAAATCCCGTGCCACATGGGCTCGAGTTTGCCTGCCCCCAGCTTATCATTCGCTTGATCGTAGAGCAGGACTAAATCTCCCTCAACAAAAGAACGAGGATGGACAATATGATCGAAGTGAGTTTTCACTCTCTTCTTCTATGCTTTGATAGCTAGAGAGGCTAGCCGACGGGTCTCGTCCAACTGTTCTAGGTAAAGAAGGCGTTCTTCTACCGGAGTAGTGTTGGGGAGTAATTCGACGGCCAATTTCAAAGAAGGGATCTTGCACTCGATTGGAAGGGTAGCCTCCAGTCCGTAAACTAATTGAAATGGAGTGAAACCGGTGGCATCCTTCATAGAAGTTCGGTAGGCCCACAAGGCGGAGAACAACATCAAGTGCCAGTTAGACTTGTGCATGCCAACGATACGTTGAAGCATCGTAACTAGAACCTTGTTGACGACTTCTACTTGGCCATTGGCTTGAGGATAGTATGGAGTCGAACTATCATGCCGCAAGCCTAGCTGGGTTGTTAGCTCGGTCATCATGTGATTACGGAAATGCTTCCCGTGATCAGTGATGATAGCCTGAGGGACTCCGAACCATGAAATAACATGATTAAACAAAAATTGCGTTGTTGTGTGACCGTCTTCAGATAATGTGGGCATCGCCTCGGCCCATTTTGTGAAGTAATCAACGACAACGATGATATACCCATGCCCCTCGGCCGAGCAAGGGTTACAGGTCATATAATCAATGCCCCATTTTGCAAAAGGGCCGACGGTAACAACAGGGTGCAATGGAGCGGGAGGCGCACGCATCTTCCGCTGGTAGATCTGGCACTCGTGACAGGAGCGGATAGCAAGAATGCAATCCTTAAAGATGGAGGGCCAAAAATAACCGACGCGGAGGATCTTTTGAGCAGTAGCATATCCGGACATGTGACCACCACAAGCGCCAGAATGGCAATCATTCAAAACTCGCTCAGCTTCCTCAAATGTTAGGCATTGGCGGAGAACAGAGTCGGCGCCGAGACGGTACAGGGTGTCCCCTATAATACGATAGGGCTAACACTGATGATGAATCCGTTGCCGAGCATCCTTAGACACATCGGGACGAAAAGAGGACGTCTGCAAATATACAATGATATCCCCTTACTAGGGATCGAGGGTGCTAATTAGGAACAGAGTTTCATCTGAGATATGGTCCTCTGACCGAGAGGGCGCGGTAAGAGATGGAAAAGAGCAAAGTAACTCAGCAAAGACAAGGGATTTCTTAGACTTGGCGGTGGTGAATTCCAAGTCAAACTCTTGGAGGATAACGATCCATTTCGAGTACTTGCACCCCAGCAGCTGACGTGACAGGATGTACGTCATCGGGTTGCAATTAGAAACCACTATCATAGTGCGCGACAAGATATAATGGCGGAAACGTTGGCCAAGGCCAACTTCTCTACGTAAGTGTATCGAGTTTCCATATCTAGAAGATTGCGGCTGAGATAGTATATGACATGCTCAGTGTCATCATCGTCATCTTGAACGAGAACCATGCCAATAGTGGTATCGGCAGCGACCAAATACAGAGTGTAGTCGCGATGGTAATTCGGGGGACGCAACAATGGAGCAGAAACAAGGAGACCCTTGAGACGCTTGAATGACTCTTGAGCAGCGGTATCCCAATGAATAGGGGTATCTCGCTTTAATAACCACGTGAAGCCTTTAGCCACTTCGGCATAGTTCATAATGAATCATCATAAAAAATTCACTTTGCCCTGCAAACTCTGCAATTGCTGCAAGGAAGCAGGGGAAGGAAGATTCAGAATAGCCTTGACTTTAAGGGGATCCAAACGGATGCCCTCTCGGGAGACGATAAACCCGAGTAGTCTGCCTGACTCAACACAGAAGACACACTTATGAGGATTGAGCCTGATGCGGTAGTGTCGACAGCCGAGGTAACCACTAACCAATCTTTGGATTGCAAGTCCTAGCCTACTTGCAATCAGAGAGGGTTCTCTCTTAATGATTTAGCTTTGTTGATGATGATTTTAGGCTAGTTATTGAGTTCAAGGGGTTTTGTTTAAGTTTTGGTGGGAAGGATGATGCTTCTAAGTAGAGAGGTAGGTATAATATGAGAGTTTCAAACCATTGGGCATGGAGTCATGGAGTAGGACTGCTGGTGCGTTTTCTTTGTCACAAGAGGAATATGGAGCAGGATAGCTACACATGAAACAACTTTCAAGCTAAATGGAGATGGATTGAAGGCTAAGGAATGAGAGGCAATTAAGAATCTCTCTTTCAGCGTAACAGAGGGAAGGTGAATGAGCTCTATCTAGGAGCAGTAAATAATTCATAGATAACTGTCAAACATGGGTGAATTAGGGGAAATATGAGCCAAAGGGAATTCATATTCATTACCAATTCAGAGGAAAACATAAAGAAACAGCAGAAATTGAGCATAGAGTGCAGTTACCAAAGTCTAAGCTATTCATTTTTCCTGTTATTTTAGATGGTGACATATGTATGATATGAGCATATATCAATGTAAAACAGAGGTAGAAAACACTTATTGAGTCATGTTGCAGCACGAGAATTCCATATTCACTCTTCAACCACTAAACAAACAGTAAACAGTCCATCCTCCAAGCTTTTTAGCAGTCTTTGATCAAGGAAAACATCAAGTATACAGAGCGAGTCTCTAGTGGAGTGAATCAACCAACCAACCCCAAATACATTCTGTGGGGAGGTATATATACAAAAACAAGATACAAAAATATCTAGATGATGAGTTAATAGTTCATAACTTCTTCGCCAACTCTTAAGGGATAGTAGCTGAAAGAGTAAATGCTGTAGTAAACATGAATATAATAGTTGTTCATTCTGTCAGAGAAAATTGACTTTTGAGTCCATTTGAGTTGGCTGGGCTGCGCTTTTAAAATCAGCGGTCTATTGGGCTTGCCGTCCATGTCTTTGCTTTGTCACTGCTCCAACCTACTCTGCCTGTTCTTTAACCGCTCTGTCCGGTGCTTTCGTGCCTCATTTGGCTGACTCATAGCTAACCGAGATTTGAAATAATAAAAAGGGGCAAAAACTGAAATTACCTGGTCAAAATGGCCAGCATTGCCTGCCACCAATCCTCGGGAGATAACTGATGCTTTTGTATTTTGATGAGTGTTTCATTGGCCTCTGTATACCTATAATAGTTGGGTGGCATCTCAAACAAATGATTAATTTCATGTTCAATAAAAAATAAGTTTTCCAACTTATCATGGAGATTCTGCCCAGAAGGTGGCCCCGCCTCTGCTGTAGAGCCTGAGGATGCAGTAAGTTGATTTGTGACATAGTTGTTCAATCTGGTGGCATATTGCTCATGTGTTAACAACCTTCCAGTACTGGTCAGCAAGTTGGGCAAACCTTTGCTTTGTAATGCTGCAAGTTTCCACTTAAAATCATCTATGTCCCTTTGCACCTCTTGACACTTTCTTTCTAGTGTCTGTACAAAACCTCTCAGAGTCAGCACTTTCTTTGCTGTGAGTATGGCCTCCGTCCTATTCATAATTTGAATTGCCGCCAACTCTTCCTTAGTTTGATGGTTCAAAAAATTAATCATTCTGTTGGCCTGTTCAGGCATGGTTCCCAATGCTGCTCTGGCTCTCTGATTTTCAAACTGAGCTAGGCCAATTAGATCTATTTGTTCATGTATGGCCTGAATTGACCGCCACTGGTCAGTGATTGATTGATTAATCTTGGCCCACAGAATCCTCTTTATTTCAGCTAGTGTCTTGTCCAAAGTTAGCCCCTCCTCCAAGGCCTTTATTTTGTCCTTCAGGGCCTTAATTTCCCTTGTCTGCTCAGCCACTGTCATTTTGGACTTATCATATTTTCCTTCTAGATTGGCCAACTTTTCTTTGGCCTCTTTTATCTCTGTTGCTTGAAGCTCTAGCTCCTTGACAACTTTTTTCAATTCATCCATGCTCATGCTAGACTTAGGAGCTGTTGTTGTTGCCGCTGTAACATCTGTAGCTGTTGTAGCTGCTGGAATAATGGGAGGGGTCACTGCTGCTTGTGTAGGAGGAACAATAACAACAGTTGGAACTGTTTGAGGTGGCTGGGAGGTCGACTCTCCCTGCTTTTCTTGTAGTGCTTTCTCCAACTCTCCCTCCATCTCAATTATTCTCTGGTTCATTTGCATTAGCAGGTCCATTGTATCTTCAGCTTCTTTCTCTCGAACCAGTTCTCCTGTTTGTGGGTGCATATTCGAGGTGAGCCTCATTTGCTTTTTCGGAGTAGCAATATCATCCTCCTTTTTCTTCATTAGGGCCTTGATGGCTTTGGGGTTCTTAGGATCATGCCTTAGGTCCACAATAATGTCCTCCAATGTTTTAATTCTGTTGTCTTTGGCTGTGGAGGACATTCTTTCCAAATCAAGCTGAGTATTTGTATTCTTTAAAGATTCCTTCAACTCATGAGCCAGCGTGGCCTTTTCTGCCAAGGTGGCATAGACCATTTCCCTTGTTTGCTTATGTAACTCTATTTGATCCATGGGGTGAATGTCCTTGGCCAGGACCTCTAATCTTGTCTTGACATAGTTTGCAACTGATTGTGGCTGCTGAACCTTGGGCTTGAAGTGGGCGAGAATCATCCTTTCTTCTCTAATGTCATATGCTGCCATCAATATTTCCTGCTTGGCAGGTGTTGCCTTAAGAAATTGGTCATACAACTGTACTCTTAATAGCTCAGTTTGAGCCTTAATTTCTTTAAAGGTGGCTTTGATGCTAGTTGGCTTCTTACTTTGCTGTGTAGAGGAAGATACCTCCATGCCATGCTGTCTGTCTTGCTCTTGTTGGAAAGAGCTTGTAGCTGTTTGTTGACTTCCTTCTCTGTCTCTCCTTGGACTTCCAAGGATTTCCTCACTGACTTCCTCCTCAATTGGAGAGTCAACCTTTTGCCTCTTGGCTTCGGGTTGTTGTGTAGACCCACTAGCAGGTGTAGAGTCTTCTTGGTCTCGTTTTCTGCCTCTTTCCTCATGGGCAGGAGTCTGTAAAACAGACACTTGTGGTGCCTCTGTTTGCTGTGGAGGAGCCTGTCCTTGAGATTGTTCCATTGAAGTGGCAGGCTGTTCTGTGACCATTCCTTGTTCTGTATCCATTGGCTCTTTTCCTTTAGCTGTACCCGTTGCTGATGTAGATGTTCCTTGGGTAGCTTGTGAAGCTGCAACAGTGGATGTGCCTTCTCCGACTTGGTGCAGCAGCTTGAAAGTTACTTGGTCAGCAGAATCCAAGTCAAGAGTTTTTTCTAAATCTTTGACATTTCTTTGCATAATTTCTTCTTGGGTCAATTCCTCAACTAATGTGTCTTGCAGCCACTCATCTTGGTTGGTATATTGTTCAATTTGTGGGAATTTACAATGGTCATAGGCCATTAGCCTATATTTAACTCTTCTGGCACTGATAAAACCCTCCGGGTCATAAGGGACCCACCAGAAGCTCCTCTTTAACTTGTATTTGTCCCTCAGTATTTGATCGGCATCTTGCCAACCTTCTTTCTTGTTCATAATGAAGGGGCCTAGATGGTCTTTGAATTTCAGATGAGCTTTCTTCTTGGCACTATGAAAATGAGTAAGATCAACATTGATGAGCTGCCTATAGTACTCCAATGCAAACAGTCTCATTGGTACATATCTTGGGAACTTGTAAGGACAGAGCTCACAACCATAGATTCTAATGATAGTGTGATTTTGGTAGAGATACCAATCACCTGTTTTGTAACTCTTGGACAGCTGCAAGGTCTTCTGTATGTCATATGACAATCTAGGAGGAGGGGGCCTTTTTAGAAGACAAGAGACTGGGTATACAAACTGGTCAATGAACTCACAGTAGGAAAATGGAGAGTTTTGAACCTCATGGAAAACTGATGACCAAAAGATGACAGACCTTCTTTCCCCCTTAGAATCCAACTTTTTAATGGGGCATTAGAAGCATTCAGACTAGTAATACATGAACAAATGATAGATATATGATGAATATTTAAAGACTCCCTCCCTGTCCAGCTTCACTAGCTGATCATGTATTTTGTTGGCTATGAACTTGGCATAATTATACTTGACAGCAGGGGGCTGTCCTGGGCTGTATGCAGACAGCAGGACCAACACTCTTTCATCAATGTGCTCACTTGTTTTAAAACCCAGCACAGAGGAAATCATATCTGTAAGCAGCTTTCCCACCTCATTGAAATTGTCATATAAGAAAGGAGGTGGGCTTGTAGGCTGGCAGTCTGTTCTCATGAATGTCTTGGTAATTCTTGCAATTTCAGAGCTGGAAAGCTTGGCGCCTTCATCTAGCAAATAGTTCATGGAGAAAGGAAACAGTAGCTGAGTCTGTTTGAAGTCGAGCATCTGGTTGATGGAGTTAGGAGTAATATGAAAGAGTATGCTCCCAGATGGAGACTTGACAACTCTCTGATTTGGTTTATAGTTCTCAGCACACAAGTGGATGACCTCAGGAAAAATATTAATAGAGGGAAGGAAATAAGAAGGCAAATTGGATTCCCATATGCCATACATGTCACAGTTGTTTATAAAGCTGTTTCTTAGTTGGCAGAAGGTCTTCAAGTGATTTCTGTCCCCAACTAGATATTGAATGAGGCAATCCTTATCAGCCAGAGGCATGGCTTCAAGTTCTTTGTTTGGTGGATTCATAGGAGTGACACTGAGAGCTGTTGGAGTGGCCATTATAAACTTTTTGATGTTATATTTGGAATGAAGTTTTACAGCAGTAACAGATTGCTGACAACTGACTCTGAGGATTTGCAAAGGAGTTGCAAAATGAGTTCACGTGAGGGAAGGGCCTTCAATATCTGTAATTATGATGAAAAGGAAAACTTTGCAGAGTTCGGATAAGGCTTTAGTTTCTTTGGCAAATTCCTTGGATAGAAGACTATGAGGGCAAATTTTTACAAGGGAACGAGGAGTATTACAGTGAAATTGCAGAGGTTTATGAGTGGAATGTGGTAGAAAGGATAATGCTGAGCTTATTGCAGAGTTTTGATGGAAACCCGAGCTTTAAAACAACTTCCTGTGGTGATTTCGCGAATTGCTAGGGATTGGCAGGGTTTTCTTTTAACAGTGGGGAGTAGTGAGCGAATCTGGGTAGGTTTTTTAGGCGTACGAGTGATTTCAATTCAGCAATTTTCTGGTTTCAGCATGAAAAATGGAGAAAAATGGTAAGAACAGGGTGAAACGGGTGAAATTGGCAAATACCTGGTAAAAATGGCGCCGAGGGTTGTCGAGCTGGTGCAATGGTGAACAATGGTGGCGTATTTGTAGGCAGCGACAACGCAATTTGGTCGAATTTCGGATTTTGACACCAACGGGCGAAAAAATGGCACAACAGCTCTCACACACAACCAATGAAAATGAAACAAAACGGTCGAAAAGGCATGTTTTTATGAAAATTTTGGCATATTAGCGCTTTTGGCGCTTTTTCGCGAAGACGTCATCGGCGGGTCCCGCGTACGGACAGGTGACGTGGCAGAGGACACTCTGGCGGGGTGATGACGTGAGCAGGTGAGGTGGCAATGACACGGGGCACCGACGGGGATACGAAGACATGACGTCAGAAGCGACGTAGGGCTGACATAGGAGGGCGGAAGGTGGTATCTGGTTTTCCCCGCACCACCTTTCGGCACAGGCGGTATTTGGGGAGGGGCCTCCGAACACGCCGGGGAGGCGACACGTGGCGGGGGTACGGTAGGGAAACCGCCCATCCCCCGGACGTTAACCTTCGGCGGATCGGGGGCTCAAAACGACCGCCTACTGTTGATCTGGGGCGCTGGGCATCGGATGGCTGGCGGAACGATCGGGGTGTCGTGTAGTTAGGCGCGGGACCCGCCCAATTTATAAAATAATATTATGCCGCGGGGGGTCAAAAACTTTGGAAAATGTGGGTTGGTGGGTTATGTGCATCGGCAGCGTTTAATGTTAAAATAAACGTTTAAATGCCAAACATTAATAATGAGCGCTAAAAAGGGTTAGGTTTGTATACAAAAGGGGAAGACCATGGTTATTATTTTAACCAGAGGTTAAAACAACCTCGGGTTAGAACGCGGAAGGGTTAATAGTAGTCCCAGATGGACTATTATTTCCCTAAACTGTATATACAGAGC
Source organism: Pinus tabuliformis (assembly GCA_031772625.1). Taxonomy (NCBI): domain Eukaryota; kingdom Viridiplantae; phylum Streptophyta; class Pinopsida; order Pinales; family Pinaceae; genus Pinus; species Pinus tabuliformis. The sequence continues at coordinate 1,708,705,966 of CM062819.1, forward strand.
TATAATGCTATAGGGTGGGATTTTAATATTTTTTGGGATTTTATATAGTTTTTTGTAACAATAAGGATGGGAAAATTTAGTCAGGGAGCTATATAATAGGATTAGAAGTTAATATGAGTTTGTAAAATGGAAATGTAAGGGGAATGATGCCAAGTTTATGATCTGAAACTTAGACATGAGATTTGAATAGGATATGGAGAAATTATTTTACACAAGAAATGTGGCTTCTTTTCATTGTGAAAGCCAAAACTTGACTTGATATTTTTACAAAAATGAAGTGATAACAAGACTTGTTGGGAAGATCCCAAAGTCCTCAAGGGGGTGTTAGTAAGAAACTTTGAGGGGGAGGTGAAAAGAAGTTAGACATGCTTCCATCATTCTGCCATCAAACAACTGCTTTGGCATTTCTTTCATTGATGAGACTAGTTCTGATTGCTAATAGAAAATGTGATCCAAACCTTGCTTCTGCAACCTCAAACTACCTACCCAACCTAATACACCTAGCATTTTTTCTTCCTTTTGAATGGGTGCACATAGACTTACCAACCCTGATTATCCTCTTTTCTTTTGGCTGCCCTCCTATCTGAATCAACCCTTATCTCTTCCAAGGACCCATATTAAGTAGTTGGGCTCCTTCATTTCTCCGCCTATCTACTCTTTTGCCAATCTTGAACTGTTTGGACATGTATTCTTTCTGTAGTCTAAAATAGGCAATTTAAACATGGCATGGTCCAGATTGAATTGTTGGGCCATCCATCAAGCTAGCGGTGGCATTTAAACATGGCATGGTCCAGATTGAATTGTTGGGCCATCCATCAAGCTAGCGGTGGCATTTAAACTAGCCACTTTCCTGGTCTTTCTTTGGGGTTCATTTTTATCATTCTTTCTGACCAATTTACTCTTTTTGCCCTTTGATAATTCTTTTAGGGCATACCCTCTTCACATTTTTTAACTTTTCACTAATGCCTTTTTACAAAATATGGAACCTTTGCAGCATGAAAAGATGAACATATTTGGCACTTCCACTGTCAATCATGAAATATGAACACCTGTCGCAATAGGAGGCTAACAGTGGCTCCACTTGGGGATGGCTTTTCCTTGTGAAAAGTCAAGAACAGCAGGTCAGAATGCCTTAGTCTTCAACTGTTGCTGTACTCTGAAAACTTCCCTTCGCTGGCTGCTTTATTTATATATATGACAACAGACTTGAAGAGCTTAGGGCCTTCACTTCGGGCTTCAACTGTAGCAAGCTTGCCATCCAAACAAAAAAAAACCAAAATCCTACCTACTTACACTAATCAGCCTTCTGTTTGCTGGTTAGGTAAAATGAAACAACCAGTGCAACCACTTAAGCAATTGTAGAAAGAAACGAACTGCTTGACTGACAGTTGGTGAAATCAGAAACATTATTCGGTCATGTGCCCCCATAATCAAAATTGTGACATATAAAGGCCACTGCTGATATACTTGGCCCTCATAGAGAAAACATGTTAAAGATTTTGAGTTGAGAAGATCCTCCATGTAATGTGCTACAGGATCCACGAAAGCATCATGTGGGATAGTTTCTTCTGGGCCTTCTTGGTCTGATGGAACAGCTGTATCCTCAGTAACAAACCCTGCAACCAATACTTCAGTCTTTGTCTTGAAAGCAAGATTATCCTCAATCTGTAAGTCAGAAGGTAGTACAATTTCCTCATGACTTGGAGAAGGAAGATTTTGGAGAAATTTTTTAGGATCACGAAAATCACATGACTGAATTTGAGAATGCACAAGTTCAATTTCATTTTCATGTTCTTCAACAACTAAATCAAGAAAATACATTTTGATTTGAGGCTGTTGTATTGCTTTGACCTTTAACAACACCAATCTCAAAAAATTTTCATCAAGCTCATATTCGGATAACAGCTTCCTGAATTCATCTAAAGCTCGAGCTATTGCAAGATCTTCCACACACCCGGTCATCCTGTCTGACTATTAATTCTTTGAATATGGACTATTTGGTTGTAGGATTGATCGGAAAACTTGAAGCTCTGGATCCTATTTCTCTTTCGGGTTCGCTCCTCCAGTGGAGTCTTGTTTGAAAAGATGATGTGGAGTCGCCAGGTGGATGATTTATCTTTTGGTGCGTCTGATCTCTGTCCACCATCATAGATCAGATCTAAACATGAAAAAGTTCTGAAGAAAAGGAGCACTTTCTCCAGAAAACAAGATTTCCTCTTTGGAGCAACCTTCTAGGTTGTTTCTTGGATTTTTCTGAGAATTTCCCCAGCGGAGCTTTCCAACTTGATTTGTGAAATTATCTAAGGATTCTCCCCAGTGGAGTCGCCATTATGTTATCACTCAGGTTGTTCCCTTTGACTCCCAAGGGAATACGGCCGAGGTAACCACTAACCAATCTTTGGACTGCAGGTCCTAGCCTACCTGCAATCAGAGAGGGCTCTCTCTTAATGATTTAGCTTTTTTGATGATGATTTTAGGCTAGTTATTGAGTTCAAGGGGTTTTGTTTAAGTTTTGGTGGGAAGGATGATGCTTCTAAGTAGAGAGGTAGGTATAATATGAGAGTTTCAAACCATTGGGCATGGAGTCATGGAGTAGGACTGCTGGTGCGTTTTCTTGGTCACAAGAGGAATATGGAGCAGGATAGCTACACATGAAACAACTTTCAAGCTAAATGGAGATGGATTGAAGGCTAAGGAATGAGAGGCAATTAAGAATCTCTCTTTCAGCGTAACAGAGGGAAGGTGAATGAGCTCTATCTAGGAGAAGTAAAGAATTCATAGATAACTGTCAAACATGGGTGAATTAGGGGAAATATGAGCCAAAGGGAATTCATATTCATTACCAATTCAGAGGAAAACATAAAGAAACAGCAGAAATTGAGCATAGAGTGCAGTTAAACAAAGTCTAAGCTATTCATTTTTCTTGTTATTTTAGATGGTGACATATGTATGATATGAGCATATATCAATGTAAAACAGAGGTAGAAAACACTTATTGAGTGATGTTGCAGCACGAGAATTCCATATTCACTCTTCAACCACTAAACAAACAGTAAACAGTCCATCCTCCAAGCTTTTCAGCAGTCTTTGATCAAGGAAAACATCAAGTATACAGAGCGAGTCTCTAGTGGAGCGAATCAACCAACCAACCCCAAATACGTTCTGTGGGGAGGTATATATACAAAAACAAGATACAAAAATATCTAGATGATGAGTTAATAGTTCATAACTTCTTCGCCAACTCTTAAGGGATAGTAGCTGAAAGAGTAAATGCTGTAGTAAACATGAATATAATAGTTGTTCATTCTATCAGAGAAAATTGACTTTTGAGTCCATTTGAGTTGGCTGGGATGCGTTTTTAAAATCCGCGGTCTATTGGGCTTGCCGTCCATGTCTTTGCTTTGTCACTGCTCCAACCTGCTCTGCCTGTTCTTTAACCGCTCTGTCCGGTGCTTTCGTGCCTCATTTGGCTGACTCATAGCTAACCAAGATTTGAAATAATAAAAAGGGGCAAAAACTGAAATTACCTGGTCAAAATGGCCAGCATTGCCTGCCACCAATCCTCGGGAGATAACTGATGCTTTTGTATTTTGATGAGTGTTTCATTGGCCTCTGTATACCTATAATAGTTGGGTTGCATCTCAAACAAATGATTAATTTCATGTTCAATAAAAAATAAGTTTTCCAACTTATCGTGGAGATTCTGCCCAGAAGGTGGCCCCACCTCTGCTGTAGAGCCTGAGGATGCAGTAAGTTGATTTGTGACATAGTTGTTCACTCTGGTGGAATATTGCTCACGTGTTAACAGCCTTCCAGTACTGGTCAGCAAGCTGGGAAAACCTTTGCTTTGTAATGCTGCAAGTTTCCACTTAAAATCATCTATTTCCCTTTGCACCTCTTGACACTTTCTTTCCAGTGTCTGTACAAAACCTCTCAGAGTCAACACTTTCTTTGCTGTGAGTATGGCCTCCGTCCTATTCATAATTTTCATTGCTGCCAACTCTTCCTTAGTTTGATGGTTCAAAAAATTAATCATTCTGTTGGCCTGTTCAGGCATGGTTCCCATTGCTGCTCTGGCTCTCTGATTTTCAAACTGAGCTAGGCCAATTAGATCTATTTGTTCATGTATGGCCTGAATGGACCGCCACTGGTCAGTGATTGATTGATTAATCTTGGCCCACAGAATCCTCTTTATTTTTGCTAGTGTCTTGTCCAAAGTTAGCCCCTCCTCCAAGGCATTTATTTTGTCCTTCAGGGCCTTAATTTCCCTTGTCTGCTCAGCCACTGTCATTTTGGACTTATCATATTTTCCTTCTAGATTGGCCAACTTTTCTTTAGCCTCTTTTATCTCTGTTTCTTGAAGCTCTAGCTCCTTGATAGCTTTTGTCAATTCATCCATGCTCATGCTAGACTCAGGAGCTGTTGTTGTTGCCGCTGTAGCATCTGTAGCTATTGTAGCTGCTGGAATAATGGGAGGGGTCACTGCTGCTTGTGTAGGAGGAACAGTAACAACAGTTGGAACTGTTTGAGGTGGCTGGGAGGTCGACTCTCCCTGCTTGCCTTGTAGTGCTTTCTCCAACTCTCCCTCCATCTCAATTATTCTCTGGTTCATTTGCATTAGCAGGTCCATTGTATCTTCAGCTTCTTTCTCTCGAACCAATTCTCCTGTTTGTGGGTGCATAGTCGAGGTGAGCCTCATTTGCTTTTTCAGAGCAACAATATCGTCCTCCTTTTTCTTCATTAGGGCCTTGATGGCTTTGGGGTTCTTAGGATCATGCCCTAGGTCCACAATAATGTCCTCCAATGTTTTAATTCTGTTGTCTTTGGTTGTGGAGGACATTCTTTCCAAATCAAGCTGAGTATTTGTATTCTTTAAAGATTCCTTCAACTCATGAGCCAGCGTGGCCTCATCTGCCAAGGCGGCATAGACCATTTCCCCTATTTGCTTATGTAACTCTATTTGATCCATGGGGTGAATGTCGTTGGCCAGGACCTCTAATATTTTCTTGACATAGTCTGCAGCTGACTGTGGCTGCTGAACCTTGGGCTTGAAGTGGGCGAGAATCATCCTTTCTTCTTTAATGTCATATGCTGCCATCAATCTTTCCTGCTTGGCAGGTGTTGCCTTAAGAAATTGGTCATACAATTGTACTCTTAATAGCTCATTTTGAGCCTTAATTTCTTTAAAGGTGGCTTTGATGCTAGCTGGCTTCTTACTTTGCTGTGTAGAGGAAGATACCTCCATGCCATGCTGTCTGTCTTGCTCTTGTTGGAAAGAGCTTGTAGCTGTTTGTTGACTTCCTTCTCTGTCTCTCCTTGGACTTCCAAGGATTTCCTCACTGACTTCCTCCTCAATTGGAGAGTCAACCTTTTGCCTCTTGGCTTCGGGCTGTTGTGTAGACCCACTAGCAGGTGTGGAGTCTTCTCGGTCTCGTTTTCTGCCTCTTTCCTCATGGGCAGGAGTCTGTAAAACAGGCACTTGTGGTGCCTCTGTTTGCTGTGGAGGAGCCTGTCCTTGAGATTGTTCCATTGAAGTGGCAGGCTGTTCTGTGACCATTCCTTGTTCTGTATCCATTGGCTCTTTTCCTTTAGCTGTACCTGTTGCTGATGTAGATGCTCCTTGGGTAGCTTGTGAAGCTGCAGCAGTGGATGTGCCTTCTCCGACTTGGTGCGGCAGTTTGAAAGTTACCTGGTCAGCAGAATCCAAGTCAAGAGTTTTTTCTAAATCTTTGACATTTCTTTCCATAATTTCTTCTTGGGTCAATTCCTCAACTAATGTGTCTTGTAGCCACTCATCTTGGTTGGCATATTGTTCAATTTGTGGGAATTTACAATGGTCATAGGCCATCAGCCTGTATTTAACTCTTCTGGCACTGATAAAACCCTCCGGGTCATAAGGGACCCACCAGAAGCTCCTCTTTAACTTGTATTTGTCCCTCAGTATTTGATCGGCATCTTGCCAACCTTCTTTCTTGTTCATAATGAAGGGGCCTAGATGGTCTTTGAATTTCAGATGAGCTTTCTTCTTGGCACTATGAAAATGAGTAAGATCAGCATTGATGAACTGCCTATAGTACTCCAATACAAATAGTCTCATTGGTACATATCTTGGGAGCCTGTAAGGACAGAGCTCACAGCCATAGATTCTAATGACAATGTGATTTTGGTAGAGATACCAATCACCTATTTTGTAACTCTTGGACAGCTGCAAGGTCTTCTGTATGTCATATGATAATCTAGGAGGAGGGGACCTTTTTAGAAGACAAGAGACTGTGTATACAAACTGGTCAATGAACTCACAGTAGGAAAATGGAGAGTTTTGAACCTCATGGAAAACTGATGACCAAAAGATGACAGACCTTCTTTCCCCCTTAGAATCCAACTTTTTAATGTGGCATTGGAAGCATTCAGACTGGTAATACATGAAAAAATGATAGATATATGATGAGTATTTAAAGACTCCCTCCCTGTCCAGCTTCACTAGCTGATCATGTATTTTGTTGGCTATGAACTTGGCATAATTATACTTGACAGCAGGGGGCTGTCCTGGGCTGTATGCAGACAACAGGACCAACACTGTTTCATCAATGTGCTCACTTGTTTTAAAACCCAGCACAGAGGATATCATATCTATAAGCAGCTTTCCCACCTCATTGAAATTGTCATATAAGAAAGGAGGCGAGCCTGTAGGCTGGCAGTCCGTTCTCATGAATGTCTTGGTAATTCTTGCAATTTCAGAGCTGGAAAGCTTGGCGCCTTCATCCAGCAAATAGTTCATGGAGAAAGGAAACAATAGCTGAGTCTGTTTGAAGTCAAGCATCTGGTTGATGGAGTCAGGAGTAATATGAAAGAGTATGCTCCCAGATGGAGACTTGACAGCTCTCTGATTTGGTTCATAGTTCTCAGCACACAAGTGGATAACCTCAGGAAAAATATTAACAGAGGGAAGGAAATAATAAGGCAAATTGGATTCCCATATGCCATACATGTCACAGTTGTTTATAAAGCTGTTTCTTAGTTGGCAGAAGGTATTCAAGTGATTTTTGTCCCCAACTAGATCTTGAATGAGGTAATCCTTATTAGCCAGAGGCATGGCTTCATGTTTTTTGTTTGGTGGATTCATAGGAGTGACACTGAGCGCTGTTGGAGTGGCCATTATAAACTTTTTGATGTTATATTTGGAATGAAGTTTTACAGCAGTAACAGATTGCTGACAACTAACTCTGAGGATTTGCAAAGGAGTTGCAAAATGAGTTCAAGTGAGGGAATGGCCTTCAATATCTGTAATTATGATGAAAAGGAAAACTTTGCAGAGTTCGGATAAGGCTTTAGTTTCTTTGGCAAATTCCTTGGATAGAAGACTATGAGGGAAAATTTTTACAAGGGAATGGGGAGTATTATAGTGAGATTGCAGAGGTTTATGAGTAGAATGTGGCAGAAAGGATAATGCTGAGCTTATTGTAGAGTTTTGATGGAAACCCGAGCTTTAAAATAGCTTCTTGCGGTGATTTCGCGAATTGCCGGGGATTGGCAGGGTTTTCTTTTAACAGTGGGGAGTAGTGAGTGAATTTGGGTAGGTCTTTTAGGCGTATGAATGATTTCAATTCAGCAATTTGCCGGTTTCAGCATGAAAAATGGAGAAAAATGGTAAGAACAGCGTGAAATAGGTGAAATTGGCAAATACCTGGTAAAAATGGCACCGAGGGTTGTCGAGCTGGTGCAATGGTGAACAATGGTGGCATATTTGCAGGCAGCGACAGCGCAATTTGTTCGAATTTCGAATTTTGACACCAACGGGCGAAAAAACGGCACAACAGCTCCCGCACACAACCAATGAAAATGAAACAAAACGGTCGAAAAGGCATGTTTTTATGAAAATTTTGGCATATTAGCGCTTTTGGTGCTTTTTCGTGATGACGTCAGCATGACGTCATCGGCGGGTCCCGGGTACAGATGGGTGACGTGGCAGCTGACTCAGATGAAGACGTGGTAGAGGACACTCTGGCGGGGTGATGACATGAGCAGGTGAGGTGGCAATGACACGGGGCACCGGCGGGGATACGAAGACATGACGTTAGAAGCGACGCAGGGCTGACATAGGAGGGCGGAAGGTGGTATCCGGTTTTCCCCGCACCACCTTTCGGCACAGGCGGTATTGGGGGAGGGGCCTCCGAACACACCAGGGAGGCGACACGTGGCGGGGGTACGGTAGGGAAACCGCCCATCCCCCGGACGTTAACCTCCGGCGGATCAGGGGCTCAAAATGACCGCCCACCGTTGATCTGGGGCGCTGGGCATCGGACGGCTGGTGGAACGATCGGGGTGTCGTGTAGTTAGGCGCGGGACCCGCCCGATTTATAAAATAATACTATACCGCGGGGGGTCAAAAACTTTGGAAAATGTGGGTTGGTGTGTTATGTGCGTCGGCAGCGTTTAATGTTAAAATAAACTTTTTAAACGCCAAACATTAATAATGAGCGCTAAAAAGGGTTAGGTTTGTATACAAAAGGGGAAGACCATGGTTATTATTTTAACCAGAGGTTAAAACAACCCCGGGTTAGAACGCGAAAGGGTTACTAGTAGTCCCAGATGGACTATTATTTCCCTAAACTGTATATACACAGCTATAATGCTATAGGGTGGGATTTTATATAGTTTTTTGTAACAATAGGGATGGGAAAATTTAGTCAGGGAGCTATATAATAGGATTAGAAGTTAATATGAGTTTGTAAAATGGAAATGTAAGGGGAATGATGCCAAGTTTATGATCTGAAACTTAGACATGAGATTTGAATAGGATATGGAGAAATTATTTTACACAAGAAATGTGGCTTCTTTTCATTGTGAAAGCCAAAACTTGACTTGATATTTTTACAAAAATGAAGTGATAACAGGACTTGTTGGGAAGATCCCAAAGTCCTCAAGGGGGTGTTAGTAAGAAACTTTGAGGGGAAGGTGAAAGGAAGTTAGACATGCTTCCATCATTCTGCCATCAAACAACTGCTTTGGCATTTCTTTCATTGATGAGACTAGTTCTGATTGATAATAGAAAATGTGATCCAAACCTTGCTTCTGCAACCTCAAACTACCTACCCAACCTAATACACCTAGCATTTTTTCTTCCTTTTGAATGGGTGCACATAGACTTGCCAACCATGATTATCCTCTTTTCTTTTGGCTGCCCTCCTATCTGAATCAACCCTTATCTCTTCCAAGGACCCAGATTAAGTAGTTGGGCTCCTCCATTTCTCTGCCTATCTACTCTTCTGCCAAGCTTGAACTGTTTGGACAGGTATTCTTTCTCTAGTCTAAAACAAGCAATTTAAACATGGCATGGTCCAGATTGAACTGTTGGGCCATCCATCAAACTAGCGGTGGCATTTAAACTAGTCACTTTCCTGGTCTTTCTTTGGGGTTCATTTTTATCATTCTTTTTGACCAATTTACTCTTTTTGCCCTTTGATAATTCTTTTAGGGCATACCCTCTTCACATTTTTAAACTTTTCACTAATGCCTTTTTACAAAATATGGAACCTTTGCAGCATGAAAAGATGAACATATTTGGCACTTCCCCTGTCAATCATGAAATATGAACAGCTGCCGCAACAGGAGGCTAACAGGTATCTCATGCACCACTATGCTAGGATCAATGTCGGGCATTTCTTCGTATGACCAAGCAAAAACATCATGAAATTTGCAAAAAAGATCAGTATAGAGCTGAATTTCCTCTGGAGTACAAGTTACTCCGACATGGATATGCTTGACAATCCCTGGTTTCACAAAGATGTCGATAGGCTGCGTCTACGTGACGTTTCCCATATTTCCTTCATAAGACACTTGATAAACTTGAATGGGTGTCTGAAGGGGTTGGGATGGGAGACAAGGAGCAAACTGCTCGAGACAGCTAAGCATTTCCCGGTGTGTAGGGAGAAACGAGGAACGATGGTGATGATCAGACCAAGGGGGTTCCTCGAGAGACATGGTCTCGATAATGCCTTCATCAGAAGGAAATATTTCCTTTAAGGGATCCGAAGAAGCGTCATCTCCAAGCCAAGGGGAATGAGCATACGAGTTGGGAGCTCTGCTTGAGGGAGCAGGTTCAGCAGGTGGAGCTGATGCAGAAATAATTTCGACATAGTTGAGCTCAGTAGGACTCAACGGCATCTCATCGCCCCAAGATTCTATCTGATCAGTGGGGGGAAGAACCCACGGATCATAGCGAACGGAAATCATGTTGATAGGAGTGACGTTAGGAGGTGGGAATGAAAAAACACCCATAAGGGCATGATCTTTAAAAAGTCCAGCTCCCACACTCTCATATGGGATGGAGGTATGCTCCACAAAGGGCACGTTGCCTTCGGAAGAGGAGGCGAAGAAGGACAGCTGGTCTACGGTGATGATCTTCCCCTGATGAGGGAAACGAATAACACGAAAAAGAGATGAAGCCACGGCTCGCATGGCGTATGTCCAGCTACGTCCCAGAAGGAGGTTGTAGGTAAGATTAGCATCAACAACTACAACTTCCTCTTCGACCGTCTTCCCTTCCAAAGTAATGGGCAAATGTTGGAGTATATCATAAGGGCGAGACTCTCTCCCATCAAAGGCTTCCAAGGTCGTAGGGGACTGGCTCAGAGTCGGAGAACCAATAGCCTTCCAATAGGCAACAGACATGATGCAATTTTGAAGCACCTTCATCAATGACTGTATGATGAATCGTTTTGGAATTGATGATGACCTGTATGAGGAAGGAACTTTGGTGAGGCAGTCTCGGTATATGGCTTTCCAGGTCAAAAGTAATCAGATCCGAGTCAGCTGGGTCTATGCCACCAATGGACGATAGCAAGGACTTCCTCTAAGAGGGGCAGCTCTGGAGTACTTCTAAAGCGGACATAGTTGACGGAGCCTGGGCTAAGTCCTCAACGATGCTATAGTGCTAGGCAGCACGAGCATTAGCGTTGTAAGAAGATTTCCGGAGTACACCTTTAGGAGGGGGCCAGACGGGCGTCTCAATGCTAGGTCTCTCGATATGGAGCGGACCAGAACTGGACGGAGGAGCGCTAGAGGGGACCTCAGGCTCTTTCCTGGTAGGCAACAGATACTCTTTTGCCCAAGTACTATTGTGGACGGGAATCGTCCCAACCATAAATACTTGAGAAACAAGGGGAGAAGAGGATTGGGCTGGATCAGCCACCATTTGCATTTTCTGTGAGGGAAAAGGTTCTTTGAGTACAGCAGGAGTCCCGGGAGCACCTTTCAACAAACGACTAACTTCAGACCGCCTTGGGCAATCTTTGGTATAGTGATCCTCGTCACAGATAAGACAAGGGTACTTGGGCTTGCGTTTGGTGCCTTCCTCGGGTGGAGGTTTAGGGGAATCCTCCTTAGGTTGATCCGCTTTATTCTTTCCTTTTCCCTTCTTTCCTTTCGAGGCTTTGTCCGCCGTGGTGGACTGAACGACGTTAACCTCGGAAGTACTACCAGAATTGGATACAGCCTCAGAAGTATTTTCATTCGAAGCATTTGACTTTTGCTTCCCAGGGTTCGCGGAAGTTTTATTTGAAGGCGAATTAACGGAACCGATGATACCATCAACAGATGGTGTTGGTGAGGCTTTGGAAGTTCCGGGTCTCGGGGCATCAGGCAAATAATCATATAGCGTACCGGACTGGGAGTAAACCAAGTCAAGGTACTGAGCGCACGCAATAGCCTGCTCTTCAGTTACACATGCCCCCATAGCAATGTCCCGTGCTATCGGACCGATGAATGAGGTCGTGAACCAGTCGGTGAGAAGCTGATCGGGAATCCAAAACTTAATCAAACAATGACGCCGTCTCCATTCATGGATATGATTAGAGATATGTGTAGCCGTTTTCTGTTTTAAGGATGTCAGGAGGTGCGTGCCCATTTCATATCGAATCGGCAACTGAAAATGAGTTAAAAATGCCATAGCCAATGAGTTAAAATCCTGAAAAGATCCGTGAGATAACTCAATATACCATTTAGTAGCAGAGCCAGTGAGAGTCCTTTGAAAAAGGCGGAGCCGGATTGAATCATCAAGCCATGAATTCGATGAACACCATAGATGATAAGTCATGACGTGAGCCTGGGGATCTTCTTCAGCTTTACCATCAATTTTGGGACAATCACCGGGAATATTAGTTGGAACCGGGGGCCAATACGGATTATGAAGAATAGGATCATTGGTCAGTTTGGACACATCCGATAATTCCAATGTTGCTAAAAAGGGTAATTGAGGGTTAAAGGACATCTGAGGCCGCGGGTAGGAGGTGGTACCAGAGTTCCAGCCGGCTGTTGGCTGCCCCCATTGATTTTGTCCAGACGGATTTGGCCCAGGAAGGTTTTGTCTGTAGGGATTTTGTCCACAGGGGTTATAGGATGGCTGACCTTGGATTTGCCCCCTAGCATTCCATTGATTACCAACTTGGCGCAGGAGCAACATAAGGTTGCTGGTAATTCTGATAAGGAATCACCTGCAGTTGTTGATAATTTTGATACGGGGAAAATTGAGTTTTCCCTTGGGATAGCTGGAAACCATAAGGTGGCTAGGCTCCAAACTGAGCCTAGGAGGCAGGCTGTGTTTGATAGGCCGGTTGGGATTGAGATCCAACCTGCATTTGAAGACCGGATTGGGTCTAGAGCCCAGCCTAGGGCTGAAAAACCGGGTTGAGCTTGAGAAGCAACAATCATTTGAGTGCCCGGTTGAGCAGGCCCAGAAGGATGTCCTTGAGAGAATTGAGGCTGAGCCATCTGGCCAGAAGGTTGACCTAGTTGAGATTGAGATTGACCCATCTGCCCAGAAGGTTGAGCTTGCTGGGTGTTGGGCTGTCCTTGCACAACTGAGGGTTGTCCTGATAGACCGGATGGCTGAGCAGACTGGATAGTTGGTTGACCTGATTGGATTTGAGGCTGACCGACTTGTCCAGATGTTTGACCATACTGGACAGTGGGTTGGCCTTGCTGAACGTAAGGTTGACTGACTTGCCCAGAAGGGTAGCCTTGCTGGATACCAGGTTGACCTTGTTGGATGTAAGGTTGTCCCGGATTACCAGAAGGTTGCGCAAAATAGGTAAAAGACGGACCACCAGAGGCCGAAGGTTGTCCCTGGAAGGGTTGTCCTTGTGGGCCTCCAGGTTGCCCTGGATAAGACTGCCCGTAATACTGCTGACCATAAGAGGTTTGCATGTAAGATGGTTGGCCTTGATAAGGTGGTCCTTGAAGATGTGCAGGCGATACTTGGCCACCGCCATAACCAGTGGTGGTCCAAGCAACGGATAATGGGACCGTGACCTCAACCGCAGGCTGAGGTGGCAAAGGTCCATGGAGATAGAGATGAGCCCCTCTAGAATCATAATAATGAAACGGATTTTGAGGATCTGGATTCTGAAGAGCATGCAAATATTGATCGTATGCCCCCCCTGCTGGAATAGAACCAGAAGAAGGTGGGGCACTTAGTGTAGGATCAACAGCTCCGGGTATGGATGCCGATGGACCACTATTTTTTGATCCTGAAGAAGGTCCAGTAGCAGCGGTCACAATTGAAGATGCAGTAACGGCACCGACGACGGGGGTTGAAGAAGCCACACAGACAGTTGGAATAGTCGGGACGGACTTGACAGGCACATTGTGAATTTGGGGAATAAAGGACTCCAAGGTCGGAGTGATGGTGTGCGACCACATAGAACTCGTAAGGGGGGTCCTAGAAGACATAACATCCCTCAACGCCTTATAGCGTAAAGGCAACATAACACCAAGAGGGGTGATACGAAAAGGTGCAGTTTTCGTTGAGGTGGGAATTTCACTGCTCGTCGCAACGGATTCTTCACTTGTGACAGGGGATGTGTCCTCCATATCAGAAGAAGACATTGGGACTGAAACGCTAGGAGGAGTACCGGGAATATCTTCTTTGGAAGGTTCCCAAACGGGGAGGGTTCCAGTGAATTTCGTAAGTCTCGTTCTCTGGAGCGCGAGAGTTAATTGGTTGGATACTCGGAATAACAGGGAGAGTATCACTCACAACTGGTACCTCAGGAGCAATAGAAGAAGGAGACCCTTGGTCACTCGGAATGGGAGATGGGACCAGTGATTCCACCAGGATGATGACTTAAAAATCCTAGGAAGACTAACGAGAAAGGACTCTACTCAAGCTAACGCAAACAAGATCTAACAAGGTAAACGTGAATCGTGGCCGAATAAATTTTAAGACACAGGAACAAAAACTTGACCTTTTCATCTTTAAAGAGTCGAGAAAAGGACAAAAGATGACTCTAGTCGCCTTCGAATATTTAATGAGCCTGAAGTGACAAGTGCTCAGATGGACCTTTTCTTTTAGGGAGTCCGAAAAGGAACGAAAGTGACTACTCTGGAGAACTAGGCAAAAGGTTTACCAAACAAATCCGTAAAACTGCATATACACCTTGGCAGTCATATGAAAACCAAGGACTTTCCGTATGGCAGTCAATCTTCCTGAATGTTGTGTTTGGTGCATTATGGCTTGTAAGGCGGCAGACACAGCTTCCTATGGATAAAGGATGATAACCTAGTGGGGTCTCCCAGCATATACTCGACGGTACATGGGAGCACAATTCCGTGCTAGACCACTATTGAGTCACAGAAGGAGGAATCACCCAACCTTGAGTGGAAACAAAAGTGACTAGGTTTAACGACGCCGGAGCACGTCTCTAGCCTAGACCTCTAAAATGTGTGCGTTATGTTCCAATGTGTTGTTAGATTTATTTAGTTCATTTTAGAGTTGATCTTTGATTATGTTTCAGTTTTCAGGCCTTACCGTGTGTATATAACAAATCCTAGGATGCAGCTAGAATGAATGAAATATCCTTTTTTTTCGATGAACACCTACCTATGGGAGGGTAGAGAGATCATTCCCCAACAAAGAAAACCAAGACAACAAAGCAGTCACTCAATGCAAGCAGACATCAATTCCTAAAGTGCACAGATACTACTAATGAGAGATTTAGTCATTCGCTTTTCAATATGCAACTTGAAATGAAAATTCACTTTCACTTTCGCATGCTAAATGAAATACAATCCTTTTGATTTTGATGTCTCTTAAATCTAAAAGAAACCAATAAGCAATAAACAAATGTGGACACACGGTTGATCCAGACAATTGTAATCTATGTCCGGGTAGTGAAAAGAAATCGAATCAATGCCAAGATTGGTCCAATAACAACCACTAAACAATCAACCAAAAGTAAGCAAAGGGGAAGGCTCAATCAAACCAACAACAAGCTGCAAACGAATCTCTGCAAACAAGCAACCAAGCCAAACTGATCCAAAAGACTTGAAACAATGAAACTAGGTCACAAAGCAAGAAAAACAAGATTCATTCCACAAAGCTCACAAGAGAGTGCCTCAACCTCTAAATAGTGAAAAACAAGTTATCAAACAAGTGAGAACAACAAGGGACTAGCAAGACTGATGGATTCAGGAGGCAAAATTGAAAAAATCAATTCTACAACAATCAGCGTGGGTGATACACAAGCAACAAGCACTGATAAAGAACACACTGCAGCAACAAAGCGATGTCAGCGCGGAAGTACACGAATTTTCCGTGATGGTCCGATTTACAGAACCGTCGCGACTGTTAGGTGTAATTACGCGATGAACATGATACTACAAAAGGGGTGACGCGATGACAGCGCGACTGTTAGATTAAAAGCGACGATGATGTTCAAAACAGTAACAGGCGAACAAAAAACTCCCAAATCAAAGACAATCAATCTTTAATCAAATAAGGGCATTTCCCAGATCAGGCCAGGAAACTCAGAAGACTGGTAACTAATCCCAAAACTTCGAAAGAGACCAAAACAAAAATCAAGACAAGAGTAAACAAGAAAATAACAAAGGCCATTGTTGCATCCCCAGCGGAGTTGCCAATTTGTGATGCAGGAAAGTGTTCCCTCTGCGGATGGAGGCAACCCTCTAGCCCTAGAGTGGGTCTAGTCACAAACAAGGACAGATCAACAATAGCTTTTCCTAAACAGTCATAGTTGGAGGCCTACCTCAACCGGTGGCCGATGGAGTTCCATTGCGTTGCTCTAGCTTCCGCTTCCTTCTCCTAATGAGTAATCAACCTGAAACAATGCAAAGGAAATACAACAAAGCACGTAACTGGAACAACAATGATCTATTTACTCACAAAGTAAAGAAGTCATGAGCTATCAAGTACATTACATACAAGACATAGGAAAACATCATTGATTGCATTAATAATGAAATAAGAGTAAGCTTACAACCAAAGTCTTAACGTCACAAGCCTTCTCAGAGGGATCCAACCAGCATGTTCCTCAAGCATTCACTCTTTGAAGATGGATCTCGCAACACACAAGTCTCTCTCACTCACAAGTGTTACACAAGATTAAAGGCACTTCACAACCTTCCTCAGTTATCAACAATTTCACACTTGTCCCACTCACACCAACTATCTAGAAAACTCACAAATACTAACGGCACTATCAGCAACCATTCCCAAGAACTAGCAGCATATAGTAATGGTGAGAGTTTAAATAGGAGAAGGAGTCTCCATGAAAGGTGGAAGAATGAGCTTATCTCCAAGGAGGGTAGCACAAATGATGGAACAACCACGCCAGAGAAAGGAGGGCGACATAAACTAGGCCAACAACCAGGTCTGGAGTCATCTTTAAGGTCGACTGTTGGAACAAATTCGCCCAATCTGGATCATCGCGAGCACATAATTGGTCCTCCGCGCTTACATCACTATTGAATAATGTAGCTAGTTAGGTCATAGCCAAAGATAACAAGCGACAGTCGCGCTGGCACATAAAATTGGACCATCACGGGAATCAGGTGTACTTCCGCGATGGCAGCGCTTCTGGGCTGTTTTGGAGCGCCTTTCAGCGCGTTTATTTAGCCAACAGACGCGATGAGGCAGAAACCTTTGGAAAAGTGGGTCATTTGGCAACATCAGAGAGCATTTGTCTAACATGAGCATGTATGACTTTGGACACATGACACAGTAGAAAGACTGGGATGAAGGCAGTGACAAATTACTGTGTAACAGGGATCATCCAAGATCTTGGAGCAACCGATTTTCTGGGGGTCTAGGAAGGACATTTAATAACATTGCGGAGGCATATTCACTATGGTTAATACTTTTCTTAGCCAAGAGTGAAAATATTCAATCCCTAATTTTTATTGGATACTTGTTGTGATAATCAAAGTATTAAACGACAAAGCCTTCACAATTGTTAATCATATTTTCTTTTTGATTTGAAGGGTCACTCACATGTCTCCCCAATATGCAAACATCTCATTCTTTCATGTTAAAACGGAGTTGAATTCAGAAGTTAATCGTTTGTCTAAAATTGCATCCAACCTTGAACTTGGGACCCTAATAAAAAATAGGGTTGCAGGCACAGTCCAAATTCTTTAGATATGGTTTCAAACATTAACCCAAGCCAGAGGCACGAGAGGCTCATTGTTCTAGAAAATAACTAGTTGCATCATGTGAATAAGGTTGGGGTGGGGGAAATCCATTCCTCTTTCTCACTTCAAGCAGCTCCACTCATGGTTAATTTATGTGTTGGATGGAATTCCCATAAGCTTTTTGGAATTATGGATGCTTTCTTTTGTATATGGGTTTGTTTAGATTTGGTAGAGCTATATGCATGGTGGTGTATCATTGCAACATATAAAAGAAGTGGCCACTTGTTGGTTTATGGGTCGTGTCTCCTTCATTCAAGCTCACAAAGGTAAGTCCCATTCAGAGGATTTTTGGAAATCAACTACTTAGATCCCCTTTCCACTTTTGTGCCTTTTCATGGCTTTAATTTGTTTCATCCCATATATACAATTATGTGATTCTAGACTTGGGTGAGAGGCACTCTAGGTTGAATCCAAGTATTGTTTAGTTTCAATTTGCAACCAATCACTCCCATAGTTTTCTCTATTATGGGTTGTGTTCATTAGACAAGGTAGAGATGGATATGGCATGTTAATTTTCTTACCCCTAGCAATCAGGTAATTAATTCTGAGCAGAATTACATTTGATGAATGAAAACACAACTAGGATATTAACAACATTAAATAAAATGAAAGCAAATTTACCAATATCAATCACATAAATGACACATATTCTACCCAATCACATTTCTTCATTAAACTTCTAATCTTATTTGGGCTCCTATCCTAGGATAACAACATTATTGGAAAATTCAAAGTGGCAGCTTATTAAATCAATTTTCTTTAACCTTAATAATTGCTTGTGAACTTAGTTAGTCTTTTTGTGTTCTTTATTTAGATATTTTCATCAAACAAATATCAAGACCATAAACATCAACAATAGAGGACACAAAAACTAGGTTCTCAACCAGGGAAAAACTCCTCCAAAGGGAACCCATAAAACTCTTATCTTCTTGTAGAATCTACTTCAAATGAGACAACAAAGACCCAAACCCTAGACCAAGTCCTTCTCCAAATACCAACTCATTCCTTTCATGGAGTCCTTCCTTGATCCAACACTAACCAACTTCATAATGCAACTTCGACCTCCTAGCTTCAAGACTGCTTCTTTGACCTGCAACTTTGGCCCTGTAAGAGTTGCAAATACCGTAATCCAACTTCCTCTTGAGAGCTTCCTTGAGAAAGATAACTCCTTCCAAGGTCAACGAGGTCAAGACAAAGTATTCTTCCTTCCAGCAACAAGATATTGTACTTCGTCCTATTACAACTCGGTCTTGCAATTTCATCTCCTCTTAGATGTTGTTGAAACCTTAATCCTTCGCATGTGTGAGAGAGATTGAGCCCAAAAATAAGATTTTCGTGCTTCATTTAATATTTTAGACCTTTAATTTCTTCTTCTTTTACCTCCCAACTACATATCTAACTTCCTTCTTGAGATCGAACTCGTGAGTGAGTGGATGTTAAATAAGGTCAAACTTCTTCTTTATATAGCCTTTCCAAGGGGGACAAATTCCCTCCTTTAGGCCGACTTGAAGCTATCAGGGCCAAATTGGAATTTTGGAGTTTCCATGACTTTCTAGACTCCAAATAAATTCTTTTTCTAATTACATTATTCCTGGAAGGGTCTTATAAACATGATGTTGACTCCTTTGACTCATGACAATAAATCCTAAGACCTAACAAACACCAGAAGCACGAAGAACATGCTTTTACCTAGAAGGCCATAAAAAATGAGCATGAAACCCATGCTTTAAAAAATAACTTTTTATTTTCTTCTTTTATTTGTTATATAGGATACATATTGAAATGAATACAACAATTATGAATACCAAAACGAGTTACATTTTCAACACTCCCTTGTAACTAGGGAGGTATTCATAATTGTACCATCAATACAACATCATTGTCAAACTGAAGGATTCTCATAAAAAAATTCAGATTGATAAGCCAACTGTAAGCATCAACAATATAACCAACATTGTCAGTAAGGCTTATCTTGACAAGCTCAAATTTATTTGTGAGCATTATGTTGGGAGGATTTACATGTGATACCACACTACCTCTACAAGGTACATACCGCATCAGGATGTTCACAAGGTACATCCTTTTAAGAATATTCTTATCTTGGATCTCCACTCTTGAGTCCTAAAAGAATATCAATCCTCTTTGACAACTCTTTTCTTAGATTCCCGCCCTATCCTCAAAGAGTGTTAGTATTAGGTTCGTATTGGTAAGGGGTTAAATAATGTGATTTTTAGATGTATTTTCCAATACATAGTTAGATTAAGGGTATTGTTTAGTATGCTTCAAATGCACACAATATATTAGAGGTTCATTGAGTGAAGCCCTCGTGTGGGCTGCACTGTGTGGTCAACACGCAAGGGCCGCATAAGGGGGTCAGTGGAAGAAAAGAGCTGATGGAAGAAGAGGATATGGTATTATCACACAAAGAAGAGGACATGGTATTATCACACAATAACACAGAGAGAGCACTATGAATTATGGAAATGAGCAACAAAATGTTGGGGAACAAGTGTGGGATGTCTGGAGAAGGAAATCATAGAACTGGTTGGGGGTTGCGGGTGCTTGTATACTGGTCTAGGCATATGTGGGTTTTCCAATAAATTTATGACAATGAATGAGAACACTAGGACAACATTCGTGTTATAGTGGAGAAGCATGGAACAATGGGTTCAAAAGTGTTAATTTTTATTAGGGCTATGTTATTCTTTGCTTTAGATATTTTCATTTCATTATATACACATTGAATTCACCCATAACATCATAACATTAATCATTAACATATGCAATTATATAGAAAGAACAATATCATCATCGATGTAGCATAACATAAAGTAATAGTAGACCACAATGGGGAAAACCCTTTCAAATCCTTCTTCTTATTAGATTGTCATAAAATGTTCAACAAAGAGAGAGTAAAATGATCCATATCTTCAACTACAAAACTTATCCAAAAAAATCAACCAAACAATATCTCGAAGATGAACCCAACAATAGTACTAATCAAAATCACTGTTTACCAGCCTGTGGTCAACTATCATCAACTATTCGAATATGTAATCAACTGTCAAAATCAAACCCTAGGTTCTAGTCGCATAGAGAGAGATGTGTGTGCGATTGAAAACTTCTCGATTGCATGCATAGGCTTGCATGCATGCAATTGTAACCAAAATCTCGTATGACAACCCTATAATTGAGAACCAAAAACCCTAATCACACGTGCAAGCTTCAGAAATTGCAATTTCGGAGTTAAACGAACCAACTTCTGTGAACTAACCTCAGACTTGTGCGAGCCAAAACAAAGAAAGAAGAATGATTGATAATCTCCAAATGAGGGTCACTTGACTTGTATTTATAGCCATCTAAGGGTGTCCAAATTATTCTTTTGGGTTGACCTATCCTTTTGTTCTCATGTGGGTTTTCATATAAAAATATATATTTTTCATTAATCAAATTAAATTATTTCAAAGGCTAGGAGGGATCTCTCTAAATGAGGAAAACTATCCAAAGGAGGGAATTTGTCTCCGAGCTACCAAATTAACACTCCCTTTGAGCTAGGGAGAAATGATCGACTGCAACATATGTCTCACATAAGTATATCATCATCATCAAATGTCGTCTGTGTTTATCTCTGCTCATATCTTCTTACCTCTGCTTGTCTCTGTATCTAGTCTCATATTTTGAACACTAATCTAAAAGAAGAAGAATTTGATATTGGAGGGGAGTTCAAGCTACCACCCTCTATCCATCGAGGATCACATCTCAACTCAGAATCCAATGAAAACGAGGAAGTCTTATGGGACATTCTCACCTCAAGTCATCTCATAGGGGAGCACACGTCTTCCACCCTATGTCAAGAAATAGACGAGATGCAATATCTCATCCATCCTATTGCTTCCTGATCTTCCCAATAATGAACCTCAAGAGTCATGTGGTAGAAAACCTTGCATCATAAGCTTAGGTGAGATACCTGACTTACCAAAGGTAAGGATCACACACCCCCAATCCCTCTCAACTCGTTGGCTAGACGAGGTGTTAAAATCCCAACCAGCCCAACTTGTGGGTATGATGCAAACTGGGGTATACTCTACTCTACCAAGATAGAAAAGCAACATCTTCCACCCTGTGGGTGAAAAATAGGGACGATACCCTGTTCTCCAGAGATCCCTCAACCCCAGGAGCCCTACATCTCAATTCCTCACCCTGGGAGCTCAAACAGGGGGGAAGATATGGATGAATGTCCTTGATTAGTCTTTCTCTTCGTAGATCAAAAACATATCAACATGCTCATATCTAATACTTGCTTAAAAAACTCACTGAAGAGTTCATTCATACTTCCTCATACATTACCAAGAGAAACGATCCTCTGATTTCCTGTTCACGTAAGACATTACATCAAATATTGTTATTATAATAAATACATGCCACACAAGAATACCTTATTCATCCTCCCTCTCATGGAGAAAGCAATCATAATCCTAAGCTTGTCTCATACAACAACATTGTCTCAACACAAAAAACATATCTTAGTCCCAACAACATACGAGATTTTCTTCCAATCGGAACCCACTCTTTATTGTCACAATGTATGACTGTCATATTCATAACCTACTCAAACTACTCTCCAAAGAATTTCCTTAGCCAAACTGCCTCGCAACTAGTTATGCTAGCAACCATGTACTCAACCTTGACCATGCTTAAAGCTACATAATTCTATTTCCCGCTCATAAAAAATGTCATGGCAGATCCCAAGCTAAAGTAGCACCCATATGTTCTCTTTCTATCAATAATTATTTCCAACCTAATCAACATTAGTGTATTTTTGCAGTCATGCATCCCTGGAAGTATATTTCAGACCAAGATTGATCATCCCATGCAAATATGTAAAAAATGTGCATGGTGGAAACCCAATGTGTATGAAGCGGTTCAATTAGGAATTGACCCAGGTTGTTCTCCACAAAAAATATGTCTAGATGGGTGTTACAAGTAACATCAATGCATTAATCAGTTGTTGGTTTCCAATTCAGGTTTAGCCATATCTCTGCATAACTTTTTGAAATTCAGGTTCATCAGGGTTGTTGTAACTTATTCAGGTCTCACGGGGAGCATATCTCGTTTATGAGTTTGTTCTTTATTCTATAACCTCATCAAAACCTAACAAATCTATATTTTGAGACAAATCCAGATATTGACTCACATGAATATCAAAAAGGATTTTGGATCCAGAGCCATAAAGATGTTTACAATTTTTCTTTATGAAAACTCCATATGGGAAATCAATTCTTTTTTTGGTGTAGGTCTCTGAAAGGTTTGATATTCTGAAGAAAAATATCCTACATTCACTGGGGTACTGAATATTGCATCAAAGCCTGATATGCAGAGGTAAATTGATGCAAGATGAACTAAAACTCCAAGATTATAATGTCACCCCATCATATACCATCTTTTTAAATTTATGACTCCATAGAGGATATTTTGGATCGAACAAGAAAATGGGTGCAGGGGGTGTTACTGGATCGAGTCTTCCCAAAGGACCAACATCGAATCAAGGAGCTTCGTCTTTCAAAGATATTCTAAATGGAAAACCAGATGCCTCCCCAAATCCAGACAATCACACAATATCCCCAACCCCTATATAGTGGAACAGTTGAATCATGTCAAACCAAAAATTCACTGTAGATCTACTAGAAACAAATGATCTGCTCACAACATATGAAGCTCAATCTGTTATATGCAGGTTCAACAATTTTTTGCCAAAGCCAATGGATCTTTTTCACTGGATCTTCACCAATTGGTCTATAAACTGTGAGATCCACCTCTGCTCTAAAGGCTTCTTCATAGTTAAGTTTTCTTCATCGGAGGAACGAGATTATATTCTGTAAGAAAACCCATGGTTCTGGGGATCTACGAGACATTTTGTTTCTCCCTGGTTCCTAGATTTTGACACAAATACAATAGTAGTATCAAAAATGCCAGTTTGGGTTAGAATACATAATCTCCCACTAGATTTTTGGCATCATAATGTACTATAAGGCATTGGGAATCTCTTAGGGCGATACAAAAAGACAACCACACAAAGAGCTGAAGAACGAATCTACACCTTCGCCAGAATTTGTGTGGTTGTGGATCTCAACAAAGGATTGCCAGATCACATCCTCCTGACTCACAACAAGCAGTGTTGGACAGAGTTTCTAGATTTTGAAAACACGACTTTCAGATGCTGAATATGTAGATAGACAAGACATCTACAAAATTCATGTCCAGAGGTCAAAAAAGGGCCACGAAGGAAGAATAAATAGGGGAAACAACCCAAAGGATGGAAATTTTCTTAGCATCTACCCTAAGATGAAGTGGATCCCCTTACCAATGAAGAAACCCAGAATCCACAAGAAAATGTAGAAAAGAAGGAAACAAATCATGAAGCATCAACAAATCCAGGTCCCACAGTGCAGAAGGAAGGGAGATCAAAGTCTAAGGAACTGGGAGGATACAAATGTCAACATGTTTCAGATAGCTCAGACTCAGATAAGGAAGTTCCAAAAATGGAGGAGGGGAACCAACTAGCTCTTGTAACAACCACTCCATCTCAAGGAGAGTGGTGGAAAGTAGAAAATAAGAAATGGAGGAAAGGGTAACTTGTTTCTCTATAGTTTAAATGTATTGGCTCTGTGATCACCAGTCTGGAATTGCTTGAAGAATGCTTTAAAGGCATCTACAACATGTAATTTTTTTTTCATTAATAAAATTACGATTTTTCCTAGGATTTTTTTTAATGATATGTGAAATTACAAATATACTAATTGATAAGAAACACTAGTTCACCCCCCCCTCATTATTTCAAACAAGGTGTAGAGAGATGCCATGGTGGAGGAGTATGCATCCATCATGAACAATGATGTTTGGGAAGTGGTGCAGAGGCTAGAGGGAAAATATATAGTAGGATCTCACTGGGTCTACAAGATCAAGCATGGAGGTGATGGGAGTATCAAGAAGTACAAGGAAAGATTCATGACCAAGGAGTTCTTGTAGATAGAGGGAGTTGACTATGACGAGACCTTTTCCCTAATTCCAGGTATTCATCTATTAGGGTTGCTTCAACTATTACAACACAGATGGGGTGGAATATCCACGAGATGGATGTCAAGACTACCTTCCTCAATGGGGTTTTTAAGGAAGAGATTTACATTGAGCATCTAGAGGTATTTGAGACATGCAGTTGAGAGACACATTTTAGACTCAAGAGAGCCTTATATGGGCTTGTTTTAGTTGCTACAACACCGCCCAAAATATTTTCCCAACACCAAATTTTTGGGTCCCCCTTCCTTTTTTTAGGTCCCGAGAGTTATGCTTATGATTTCGAGCCGGTGAAATATTACATTGACATGATTGCCATCAAACTTTACTGATGCCTATGCTTTTGTGATGACATTTGATCCTAGTATATTTCAATTTTAGGGTATGATGCACTAAGAGTCTTATGCGTCCTCAAGCCTTTATTTTCTACCATATGCATTGTAAAGGAGCGAAGACTTCTTATGTTAATGACCATGACATCACTCAAACTGCATTAGGGTTTATGAAGCCATTATCTTTTCCATGCATCTTTAAAACCCTAGATTATCATGACCAAAGCTCCAACCTTGCTTCGAATTAATATTCACCCTCTAGAATGCAATTTCATAAACACTCTTGGCATTTGCTTTACACTATGGCATCGTGAGGGGAAGAATCATGTTGCATACCTGTGCTGCTCCATTCTTGTCAATTAGAGTTTATGGCATTTACATATTTCAAAATGGTTCTAATATTGCTTCTCCATAAATGTTCATGTAGGTTGCATGAATTAGGAATTAAGAAGTTATCAAAATTATGCAGATGCACACCTTTTGTATGTCCCAGTTTTGCAATTCCACAATTGGACTAGAAGACTTATCATTATTAGAAGAAACTTTAATAATGCTACTAGCACTAGCTTACCCATGTTTCTTAATGTTACATTTGGAAGACCTTATATTCTCCATGTTGGAAGCAAGAGTTTAGTTGGCTTCATACTTGAGCTTATTTTAACTATGGGGAAACCATATACAATTTATATCGATTATCATAAGAGTTCTTTTCACTGGTTGAAAGGGAAATGTTTTATTTTATGTAAAGTTTGTTGAGATTTCTTTTAATTAAATTTGGAGAAAATCTCGTGAATGTGACAACAATAGGATTTGTTGCTAAATTGACTCCATTTAATCTCGATGAGGAGTTATTGCATCCTATATTTGTTGTGAGTGAATTTATGATTCAGTTTCTACTCCCAACTATAAAATGTAAGCCCATAGAGGCAAATGCGTAATGAGGGATGTGAGGTGAGTGGGAGAGTAGATGAGAAACTCTACTGTTGTAATCTTCCAGTTGATGAATGAGATTGTCGATGCCTCTGTTTGGTGGACATAGCCTAGATTGGTTGGGCGAACCACGTTAAAATCGCTATGTCTTCATGTTTGTTTATGCTGTGTGTGATTATTTAGTTTCCGTTGTGATTTTTGCTCCAACAATTGGTATCAGAGCTTACGTTGTTGAGCTGGTACGTGCTTTGAGTTTGCTGCCTGTGATAGAGAGGCTGAGAGGCCAGGTCTGCTGTGTGTGATAGAGAAGCTGGCGGTGACTCTGGATCAACGTAAATACACAGTGCCGTGGGATATATCTCTGATTTCCGTGTCGTTCACTATGTCTGAAGGCTACGTGCGGTGGGATGGTCATAAATCCAAGAGCTGTTTGGGCTGCGTTTAGACTGGTGATCGTTTTTTAAATGAAACTGGTGGCCGTGGACTGTGAGATTGTGGATCGGTTTTCTGTGTTTAAGCTGGTTAAGGCTGCGTTAAGGTAGTGTTGAACAGTGCGGTGGACTATGAGATTGGCAGCGTTGAACGGTGGTGAAATGCCATTTAAAACAAAAAATCGGTTTGCACCTTTTTTTTTTTAAGAACCATTTAAAAATCGATTTGTGTTCTAAATTTCGATATACATTGTATTTATTATATATAGTTTTGAAGTCATTTAAGATTCGATTATTTTGAAATTCATTGTATATCGATATTGTATATCAATTTGATTTGTAATGTGCCATTAAAAGGGCCAGGCAGAATATCCAAACCAGCCGAAATAACATTTCAAATATCCTAAAAATTACTTGTTTTTGATAAGTGCTGTGAAGATTTCCTTCTACTGGGTAAGAAGAAAAATTAAGCTATGTCAAAAACACAAAGTGCTCGATTTGAGATCGAGAAGTTCAATGGGAAAAACAACTTCGAGATCTGGAAAGTTAAGATGTATGATCTACTCGTGCAACAAGGCATGGCGAAGGCGCTATTGGGAAAAGCCAAACAACCATACACCATGAAAGATAACGAATGGAGTGACATGGATGAAAGAGCACTAAGCGGCATTCGATTGTGTTTGGTGGATGATGTTTTGTTTAACATCGTGTCAGAGAAAACTGTTGTTGGTTTGTGGACAAAGCTTGAAAAGCTGTACATGACAAAATCCTTAACCAATAGGATTCTTCTGAAGCGACAGTTGTACAATTTGCGCATGAAGGAAGGTACATCTATTATTGATCATTTGAATACTTTTAATACTCTCTTGGTGCAGTTAGAAAGTATAGAAGTAAAATTTGAATCAGAAGATAAAGCTGTAACTTTATTATGCTCGTTGCCCGAGTCATGGGATCATTTTGTTACTTCTATAAGTCTTAGTTCATCAAAAACCCTTGAGTTTGATGATGTTGTTGGAGCTTTCTTATCTGAAGAAACAAGGAAAAGGTCAAATTCAGAAACCTCTACATCAGAAGCAATGATGGTCAGAGGTCATTCTAAAGGAATATGCTTCAGTAAGCACGACAACTCGCGGTCAAAATCGAAAGGGAAGAAGAGTAAGGTAAAGTGCTGGTTTTGTGGCAAGTCAGGACATTTGAAGAAGGACTGTTGGAAGAGACAACAAACATCCAAATTAGACTCTTCGACATAAAAGAAAGAAGCAAACATGACAGATACAGGTTCGGCATCCGTTTTAGGCATGAGTGATGAAGTGTTATCAGTTAGTTTGTCTAATCATGATCAACATTGGTTGTTAGATTCTAGTGCGTCAAATCACATGTGCATTCATAGAGAGTGGTTTAAAACTTATAAATCAATCAATGATGGAGTACTTTACATGGGAAATGATGTCACATGTAATATTGTGGGAATTGGAAGCATCCAGATTAAAATGTTTGATGGGACAAATAAAATATTAACTGATGTAAGACACGTGCCTGAACTCAGAAAAAATCTCATTTCACTAGGAGTACTAGACACAAATGGATATAAAACCGATATTCAAGGTGGAGTAATGAAAGTTTATAAAGGAATTTTACTAGTAATGAAAGCAAAGAAGGTTGGAAATCTTTTTCAGTTAGAAGGAAGAACAGAGTCAGAACATGCTTCTATAGTATCTGAAAATGACAATAATTCTACTTGTCTATGGCATCAAAGGTTGGGCCATATGAACGAAAGAGGATTAAAAATTTTATCTGATCGTAAGTTACTTCCTAGTTTAAAATGTTCTAAGTTAGATTTCTGCAAACATTGTATATTTGGGAAACAAAGTAGGCAGAAGTTTAAAACTGGAAAAAATACTAGTAAGGGAATAATTGAGTATATCCATTCTGATGTTTGGGGTCCATCTCCTATAATCTCATATGGAGGATCGTCATATTTTGTATCTTTTATTGATGATTTCTCTAGAAAGGTGTGGGTCTATATGTTAAAGAAAAATTTTGATACATTCATAGTTTCCAAACAGTTTAGAGCATTAGTTGAAAACATCACTGGAAGAACCATTAAATGTTTAAGAACTAACAATGGTGGTGAGTTTACTTCAAAGGAATTTGATAATTATTGCAAGGACGTTGGGATCGAAAGACATAAAACCACTGTATATACTCCTCAACAAAATGGAGTTGCTGAATGCATGAACAAGACTCTCTTAGAGAGAGCAAGAAGTATGCTTAGTAAAACCAATTTGCAGAAGGAATTGTGGATAGAAGTGGTTTCTACGACTTTTTACTTGATAAATCGATCACCATCAACTTCAATAGGATGCAAAATTCCTCAAGAGGTATGGAAAGGTCATCCTTGTGATTATTCTAAACTGAAAGTTTTTGGTTGTGATGCATATGCTCTAATTCTGAAACATCAATGTTCTAAATTAGATCCTAAATCAAAAAGATATATCTTTGTTGGATATGGTGATGGGACTAAGGGATATAGGTTGTGGGATCCTACTACTCACAAGATCATCATTAACAGAGATGTTAAATTCAATGAATCTTCACTCAATAATCCGGATGTAGATGATAAATTGAAATAGGATAATGTATCTAAGTTTCAACATATTCAGTTTGAAACCAGTTCAAATACTGATGATAGTCTAGATGAACAAGTTTCAAATGCAGATCATGAACAAGTTTCAGATGCAGATCATGAACATGTTTCAGATGCAGATCATGAAGAAGTTCCTACAAATAATAGTTAGAAAATTGTGGAAGTACCAGAAACATCTTTAAGGAGGTCCACGAGAATCAAATGTCCTCCTAAAAGGTATGATGATTATGTTACTTCGGTTGCTTTAATCGCTAATGATGATGAACCTTTGTGCTATTAGGAAGCTGTAGAAGGTTCTAAAAGTGATAAGTGGAAAGAAGCTATGAAGGACGAGATGATGGCATTAGACAAGAATGCCACATGGGATCTGGTAGAACTTCTTAAAGACAGAAAAACTGTGGGATGTAAATGGGTTTACAAATTGAAAAGGGGCGTTGATGATACAGAGGACAGGTACAAAGCAAGGATGGTCGCAAAAGGTTTTTCTCAGAAAGCAGGAATTGACTTTCATGAGATATTTTCACCAGTTGTAAAAATGGTTTCAATTTGGATTGTGTTAGCATTAGTTGCTTTACTTGATTTAGAATTACACCAACTAGATGTTAAAACTGCATTTTTACATGGAGATTTAGATGAGGAGATTTACATGGAACAACCGGAAGGGTTTGTTCAAAATCACAACAAGAAATTTGTTTGCAGGCTCAAGAAATCATTGTATGGTCTGAAGCAGTTGCCTTGACAATGCTACAATAAATTTGATTCTTTCATGATGAGTCAAAATTATATAAGAGTGAATACGATCATTGTGTTTACTTTAAGAAATTGAATAATGGCATGTTCATTATCTTAGTGTTATATGTTGACGATATGCTTTTAGCAAGCAAAAGCATAAGTGAGATCAACAGGTTAAAGGCTCAGATGGCTAGGGCGTTTGATATGAAATATCTAGGAGCAGCAAGACAGATTTTGGGCATGGAGATTTTCAGAGACAGGAGCAATGGTAAGCTGTGGCTATCACAAAAGAAGTATATTGAGAAAATACTCTTGAGGTTTGGTATGAACAATGTGAAGCATGTTTCAATCTCTTTAGCTTCCCATTTTAAGCTTTCTTCAAGTTTATGTCCTAATACAAATGAAGAAAAGGAATATATGTCTCAAATTCCATATGCCAATGTAGTAGGTTGTTTGATGTATGCAATGGTTTGTACACGACCAGATATTTCACATGCAGTTGGGGTTGTTAGCAGGTATATGGAAAATCCAGGAAAAGAACACTGGTCAACAGTGAAATGGGTGCTTCGGTATCTGAGAGGCACAAGTGATTATTGTATCACTTATAACAGAAGTAGTGAATTTGTTTGCGGATATGTTGATTCTGATTTTGCAGGTGATTTGGATAAGAGAAGGTCAACTTCAGGATATGTCTTTACTCTTGCAGGTGGAGCTATAAGCTGGATGTCAAAGCTACAAAACATTGTTGCTTTATCCACTACAAAAGCAGAATACATAGCTGCTTCACATGCTTGCAAAGAAGCAGTTTGGTTGAAAGGTTTGTTTGGTGAGTTTGGTAGGTTGCAGGACAATATCAAGTTATTTTGTGATAGTCAAAGTGCAATTCACTTGGCTAAAAATCCTGCCTATCATAGTAAATCAAAGCATATACCTATCATGTACCATTTTGTAAGATAGGTTATCACTGAAAGGGGAGTCTCTCTTGAAAAAGTGCATACAAAGGAAAACTGTGCAGACATGTTCACGAAACCAGTTTTGTTAGAGAAGCTATGATGGTGTCTGGCTTCTTTTGGCTTGCAAAAAAAGATAAAAATAATAATGGAACGGGGTATCAGGCTAATTGTTGTCAAGGTGGAGATTCTTGAGATTTCTTTTAATTAAATTTGGAGAAAATCTCGTGAATGTGACAACAATAGGATTTGTTGTGAAATGATTCCATTTAATCCCGATGAGGAGCTATTGCATCCTATATTTGTTGTGAGTGAATTTATGATTCAGTTTCTACTCCCAGCTATAAAATATAAGCCCATAGAGGCAAATGCGTAATGAGAGATGTGAGGTGAGTGGGAGAGCAGATGAGAAACTTTGTTGTAATAATCTTCCAGTTGATGAATGAGATTGTCGATGCCTCTGTTTGGTGGACATAGCCCAGATTGGTTGGGTGAACCACGTTAAAATCATTGTGTCTTCATGTTTGTTTATGCTGTGTGTGATTATTTAGTTTTCGCTGTGATTTTTGCTCCAACAAAGTTATAGGTGTTATGTGGCCTTTCATTCGGTTGCAATATAGCTGTGGAGTCATATATGTTGATGTCATGTCACATTCTCAAAGAGCTTCTTGGTGGAAGTTGCAACCGCTTAGACTTGGAGATGAACTTTCGGACTTGGTAGTCATGGGGTGTGGTCCAATTAGATTTTAACTAGTAGCAGAATCAGCTAAACACGGCCTAGTTGTGGGTCTTGTTGGGCCCGATATGCCATTTACTAATAATTATGGTGTGTTGGGAGGATGAATTTGAAGCTGTTGGTCTTGAAAATTGTTTAGAGAAAAGTTTGAAAAAATACAATTGTGTATTTAAAAGGAACAAGCTCCCCTTAACTGATGATCCTATGATCATATGAGTCGAAATATCCTTCATGAAGAAAAGTAAAAAAATATTTGGTTGTTTTCAGGTGTGTTGAAGACAGAGTGCTATTTCTCAATTCCAAATTTGGGAAGTTTATTGAAGCAAACGATGGTCATAATGTTCTCTTTTGTGAAAATGGAGCGGTAGTTCCTTGTAGGGTTGTTACCGTTGCATCAGGGGCAACGTCTGGAAGTTTTTTGCAATATGAGGTAGATGGTCCACCAGTGGGTGTGCAGACCACGTATGGCACGAAGGTCAAAGTTGAAAGCTCTGCTTACGACCTTGAAATAATGCTTTTCATGGGATTACCAAGACTACATGAACTAAAATAACAAAAATCTAATTTGAAGTCCAACATCTCTTTATGCCATACCATAATCATCCACATGTATTTTATTTGAGGAAACTGGTTTAGCTTCACGCCTTGCAATGTCATTTGAACCATTGGAGAAGAGACTAATTACATGCCTAAAAATGTTGAGAGTACAAATTTCACATTTATATAAGGAGGAATGGTCTTAAATTCCTTTTGGTGGATCATTGCTAAACACAAGACAAAGCATTTTGGGCCTTGAAGCTGCAACATGCGTGATTCTCCCATTCACTGGATTTTCTGTTGACTTCTCTTTTTCAGAGGCTCCATCATACACAACAACTATTGCAAGTTGTCTGAAGGATGAAAATGGTGATGGAGCTATAATGCCATAACAGCCAAGCACAACAAATGCAGCGTCTAGAGCATGAGAAAGTCTTTGGTCTCAAGGGAAAAATTGGCAATGGGTACTCTTTCTTTTTGGGCTTGAATTGATTTTGTAGTTGAATATTGATGGGACTAGAATGTTCTTTGAAAAAAATTTCAGCTACCTGAGTGGATGTGGAAATGATTCATTGGGGCAAGGATTTCTTTAATTGATCTTATGTAGTTTGCATTGGTCATGTTTATCATGGCTCCAAATTACATGCGTTATTGTTTCATAAAACATTTGATATCAAATCCAAGAGGAGAAAAATTGATGCAGACATATGCGACCTAATTTGGGAATGAGAAATGTGACCTACATTCTTTCTTGGAGAATTATGCTCTTTAAGTTGCGTGCTGAAATGGTAGTGATCTCCCATTAATATCTTCATTGGCGACTTGCCATCTCCACATGTCCCAATTCTCAAGTGCAACTTGGCCTTACCAATAAAAATTGCAGCCTCCCTACTTAAGGTGCATGCCATAGATTCATTGTGCAAATTCTAAGCACAACCTCCCTTACAACTGCAAAATGTGACCTTTCCTTACCAATAAAATTTGCAACCTCTTTGTGCAAGCAATATAATGAGTACGCAAATAGTATTGACAATATTCTAATTTGTAACAATTGCCTTCCCCAACAGTCAATATTATTGTGCCAAGTGTCCATCACGCACGTTTTTCTTTAACTAGGAAAGTCAGATTCAAGCATGAAGTGCTACACAATAGTCACATTAAGAAAGGGAAACTATTAGGGTCTACATTTCAGTGAGATCAGACTAGCATTTACATCGACTAGTGTAGAGAAAAGGGAACTATTTTCTCGAGATCTCAACACACAACACAAGTATCAAAACATAACGTGGATGTGAAATTTGATATAAATTTGAATGTCTTAACAACAACCGCTCTTGGTCAACCCGTTCCACATGAAAAGACTATTTTCAGCTTCAAAATACTAGATCAAAAGTCTTACAAGGTGGACTTGCAATACTTTCATGATCACGTGGGATTGAGCTCAAGCATTAGTCTGGAACCTACTCCCATTGGTGAGGTCTCTGGTGCACTTGGTAATGATGAAACTTCAGTTGGTGATGATATGGCATTTGACAACACGTCAAGCACATTTTCATTGCAGACATTGGTGTTTCAAAGGATGAGTACATTGCAATTGTGATCTTAGCTAATTAGAGGTTAGAGGGACACTATAAAGGCCTCCTATCCACATATAGTGAATCTTATTTCAAATACTGCAACTGTGGTTGAATTCACCCACAATTTTTCGACAAATGAGAACACTTATACAATTGAGAGTTCTCATGCTAATGATCATCTTACCATAATGAAATCAAGACTTGAAAATCATCGAAAACCTGGCACACTTATCCAACACAAGTGGAGTCCTAATCACTAGTAACAATTTATGGAGAATTCGACACTAAGGCTCTTGATAAGAGTGCCAAAATTGGTTTGTCATTGGCATTAAAGCCTTGAGATGATCTAAATGAAAAGCGATGAAAGTGATTGCTAGAGAAAATGAAGTCTATGAACTTGAGCGAATTTAAACAAGTCACACTTCTGATATGCATTAAAACTAGAAATTGAAGATGCACTTGGTCTTAAACCCATTCAAGGCACATGTCACGTCCTCAGTTGGCAGTGATGTTTTTCTTTTTGTGACTTGCATTGTAATTGTGAGATGTGACCAGTTTGAGGTCGCAAATTGCTTTCACAACCCTCTCCTTCCCATGCAACCTAACGATGTGACTTGTTCTAATGAAACTCAAGAAGACTCCTATCATAGGTCGCACTTAAAGTTATTAGTGGCACCGCTATTGAAAAGTGTGACCTGTGGAGTGTGATTTGCTGTTAATAAAGGTCAATGTCTAGTGGTGGAGGGCGCCTTTTAGATGGTGAGATTCAAAAGAAGTTGACATGGATCAATGCTACCTTACAATAACTGATAAGGCTCCTGCCCTGTAATTGATAATTCACATTTCAAATTGACAACAATATTGTTATCTCAATATGTGATTGGATATGTGACTCTCTAGTGTGATTATTCTGAAGTCATAAGTCGCACAATTAGTTATTAACAATACTATATTTTTAAATTGCAACTAGTCATGTGAAAAGAAACTGCACCCAGACTTGATCTTCCCTCCAACAAGTATTATCATAGAGCATATTGATTTGAAGAGTTTTGATCCATCATTAGCAGGTGATCCTCAAGACCCTTTAAAACATCATCACTCCAAAGTGTGTTCTAGTGTGAATTCTTTGGTTCTCACAACTACAAATAGACTTCAAGATGTTGGAGCAATTATTATGTGCACACAACATTCAAGATCACAATATTCATGAGCAACTCAACTTCTTACAAAAATATTAAAGTGATCAACTGCTCTGGCTAGACATAGACATGGGGAATTATCCCACAAAATCAATTGAAATGTGAAAGAAGTTGTGAAGAATTTTATGGTTTTTTGTCTCAGAGATAAGCTGGAGAAAGTAATGATGAATACAATTAGTTTCAAATTTATACTATTCATATGCCCATTTTATCCTTATTAAGTGCAGATGCGACCGTTGAACATGGTGAAAAGGTAAAATATATGGTAGGTTACATAAGTAAAGGGAAATCAAGTAAGATAAGATAAATGAATCACATATGAAAGATCACAAGATGGGACACTGGTAAGCTATTATTTAGATAGAATAGTCATCACCTATTATCTTATAAAGATGAAACAATTGCTTGAGCTCATATTGCATTTCATCATTATGATTTGCTTGATGTGCATCAAATCTAGAGGGAATCAACCATATTATACCCAATTACTGTTCCAAAACTTCCAAGATAGACAACAAAGAATTTTCCACCCAAGTTCAGGAAAAGATGTGTATATTGAGGATGAAAGAAATGAGGATCATAAAACCCATAATGCATTTGGATAACAACTAGAAACAAAAAGCTGCATTGTCCCAGTAGATGAATCGAAAGGAAAGCAAAAGAAAAGGAAAAGGCCAAAGGGACACCAGAGAAAAATGACAATCAACATTGGCTATGACCCTCTTTTAAAACACGGTTGGGAAGCTTAGAGTGACACTGCACATGCCATGTTAGGATGTGGAAATAAACTGTATATGGGTCCAAATTATTATATTTATTTCAATCAATTTGTCATGTTTCTAACTTTATTCTTTGAATGAAAATCACATGCAAATATTTGTAACCATTATAATTTGCTTGTAGGTAGAAGAGAGGAAATAAGAGTGTTGGCCTAGGTGAAGGAATCTAGGGTTTCCTATCGAGGCTAGATAACTAGGGTTTCAACAAACAAGAAAACTGGCTCCATTTAGTTGCCTAAGGCACTGTGTAAACATCTAACATGGAAAATGAACATTGCCACCTTGTTCATTAGCCCGTGTAAATCTACATATCATCACAACATATATGCAACAATCATTCTAGGGTTTTGAGAAACCTCTGCAATCTCCTCATAATTCATCTATTGCCACAATGTAAATATTTTTCATCATAATATCAATAGCTATGTTGAGATTGATTTGAGCATGTAATAATCATTAGAGATGAAAGAGCTGTGAGGAAACTCAAGGGTCATGAGGGTAGATGAAAGGTCACAATAGGTGAACACTCACTTCATTTCTATAATTATACACTCATACCTAATTTGTAAGGGACTTTAGCACTTGAGCTAGGACTAGCATTAGAAGTTGATCTGGGCTTGAAAAGCTAAAAGCATCCAACTCTTGGATGCTTGTAGGGTGAGCAGTGGCGAGGTTAGGGTTTTTGCATTGGATAATGATATGAGCAACCCATGTTCCACTATTGGGATTTGATGGATTGCAGGACATGTACTTGCAATTTCAGTAACATTAATAAGAAGTAATTTGCTGTCATTATGGATTCTCATGCATCTTTATGACGGTTTATTGGCTTTCTTGTATTTCTGTCATGTTTGTATGTGTGCTTTCATGTGGGCATATGTTAATGAACTCATTCTTAACTTATAAATTTCATGATGGCTTTGAATCTATGCTTAATTATTCCATGCCATGCCAATAAGCTATTGTGATCTGATTTGCAATTAACCTCTGAGCACGAGTAAAGTGTCTCAGATCAGTGAAGGAAGAGCCGAGGGTTTCAAAATATCGCAATGATACAAGATAATAGAAGAAATCAAGTGAGGGCTGATCTCTTACAACCCCAACACAATCATACCATTCACAAATGCACACAATAGAGAGGTTTAGCGCCCTAACGTGTGTGCAATTTATCTAATATGTGTAGGGATTTTGCATATCTAGTGCATAGGTAAGGGGTCGATTCATCTTGGAGGATTGATCAATGGTTCTTGTGATAAAAGGGAGTTCCTCCCTTGTCCTAATTCTCATAAAAAAATCCTTTGTTGACAAAGAATAATAAAAGACACACAATTTTGCAGGTTTTCCCCAGAGTTGGGGTTTCCTGGCTATATCTTATGTTCTATGTGTTGATGTATTTGTCTTCTGATTTATTTTTATGTTGTGCATATTAAGTTAGAAAACTCAGTGTATTTGTGATTTAAATTTCTAACATATCAATTATTTATATTTCCAAGTTTTTATACTTTAAAATTGCAAATCACTTTACTAGATTTTAAGGAAATCTAACATCAACATCAGCACTTAATACTCTATATACAAACCATTATTATATTAATTTAAAAAACATATAATACACAAAATATCAATTTCTTAACAATTTACTATTAGATATTAAAAATTATTCATCATCATTACATCTTCATAAAATGTAAAATTAATTATAAAAAATAATATATTTAAATAAAATTATCTTGAAGTTATTGTCATTAAATTTGGAAAACATATTTTAAGCCACATTAAAGAGTGATGAAATTGTTGTTAACAGAGTTTTATGTAAGTAATATCCTTACTATAAAAATTTGAGGAGGATGATTGAGATGTTGAAATTGTATTTTGATCTTTTAATTTATATATTATTAAAATGTGGAAAAAATAATTTATAATAATTATAATTATATGGATATCGTTGATTATATATACAAATTTATCCTTTTATAGCTTACACTTTCTCTTCCTCTGAAAAAAAAGTTTACA
Source organism: Pinus tabuliformis (assembly GCA_031772625.1). Taxonomy (NCBI): domain Eukaryota; kingdom Viridiplantae; phylum Streptophyta; class Pinopsida; order Pinales; family Pinaceae; genus Pinus; species Pinus tabuliformis. The sequence goes on from CM062819.1 coordinate 1,708,743,387, forward strand.
CTTTCACTTAATTGGTTGAATGGTAAATCTAAATTTGTAGAGTGTGTACTCATATATTTAGTAGTCACATCACAAAATTTGTTGACTTTGCTATATAATTGTTAAATAACCCAAACAAGTAACTCTATAACTTTATCCCATAAAACTAAGGAATTTAAGAACATAAAACAGAGGATAAGACACCACCAAAAATAATTGAAAAGATGACATATATTCTTAAACACGGCTTCAAATAATTGTTGCATTCTATTATTAAACACGGCTTCAAATAATTGTTTCATTCTATTATAAAACATTTTGAAGTGTACTTTTTATTGTCAAAGTGTATTTTTATTTTTCAAGTTCTTATGTGGGGTTGAGATCATCTTTTTAAAAGTTAAGTTATTATTTATACAAATAAATATGATAAATTAAGAGAATTAAATTAAAATTAAATAATATTATATTAAATGATATAGTTGTAAAAAAATATATATATCATTATTTAAAATAATTTTTACAATGATAAATATAAGTTTGGTTGCAACATAAGTATTACAAAGCAGCATAATATAATAAAATTTTTGTTTAAATTATCTAAAAAAAATTTAAAAGAAAATAAAAATATATAAATAAATTATTTATATTAATAAAATAAAATAACAATGTGCATAAATTCAATAAATATAGTGAAAAAATGGATATAAATTAAAGAGTGAGAAAAATGAGTATAAATTAAAGAAACATAGTGATGCTGATAAATAACACATAAATATAATATTATTAGACAAATTTTAGGAGGAAAAAAAACTTACTTTAAAAAACTCTCAATAGTTACAATGCATTATAATGTTTTATAGATCCATATGAATTCTAGATATACCTAGAGTCTAGAGAAATCAAATTATGTAATTTCTTTGTAATTTCACTTGGAGAAAATGTTTTAATAAATAATTATAATTATTTTTATTGTTATTGTTATTTTTATTTTTGTGTAATTTGAGTGAGTCAAAATGTTTACATAATATAATAGGAAAGGATAGTTCCACACTTGGCTGAAGAGCGCCTCTCAACATAATAAAAAAGTTTGAATATTTCTTTATGACATAACAATATGTTAAAACTCTTACACAATTTTCTCAACATAATAAAAAAGTTTGAATAATTCTTCATGACATAACAATATCTTAAAACTCTTACACTATTTTTCTCTAATACCATCTTAAGTACCTATCTAACATGAGCGGTTTTTAGAGTGCAAAATACTATGTGTTATTTTTCATTGTTTCAATTGAATTTTTGAATGCTAAATAGACTATATATACTAAATAAAAATTTTAACCATAAAAATTTATTTTTTTATCACATAAATTAATTAACATAGATCTTCAAATAGTTTATTTAAATCTTTTGTTAAAATCTTTTTGAAAAATATAAGATTTAAATTTTTATCACATAAATTAATTAACATAGATCTTCAAATAGTTTATTTAAATCTTTTGTTGAAATCTTTTTGAAGAGTATAAGATTTAAATTATTCACATAACAACAACTTTCTCCAATTTTAATAATTACCCAAAAAACAAAAAAAAATAAAGTAAAGAAACCATTGAGCCTAGAGTATGACCTAAAACTCTACTCATGACCCAAGACCCCAGGCTCTTACAAGAGAGAAATCCTGCTCCAAGAATGAAATCCAGCACCATAAATTCGAGAATTTGCTTCTCATCATTATATCTTCATAAAATGTAAAATTAATTATGAAAAATAATATATTTAAGTAAAATTCTCCTGAAATTATCATCATTAGATTTGGAAAACATCCTTGAAGCCACATTAAAAAGTGATGAAATGGTTGTTAATAAAGTTTTATGTAACTAATATCCTTGGTATAATTATGAGTAGGATGATTGAAATATTGAAACTATATTTTGATTTTTTAATTTATATATTTATTAAAATATGAAGAAAATAATTTATAATAGTTATATTATATAGAGATAAATTTAAAAAGAAGAGATTTAAAGTGACCTTTACCAAAGAACTTTCATAGTGATTATGAAGTTTCATGGGAATCGTTGATTATATATAAAATTTATCCTTTTATATGTTACACTTTCACTTAATTGGGTGAATCGTAAATAAAGAACTTCCACAGTGATTATACTTTTTCTTTAGGTGGAGGAGGATAGTACTCTTCAATACTGGAATCACTATAAGATTCTGAATCAGAATCAGTATACATATGACAGGCGCAATTTTCAGAATCAGTGTGGCAATCACAGTTTTCTGATTCTGAACATGAGCAAGGCTGCATGTAGGCTTGCAATTCTTCTTCAGAAGAGCTATAGGAGTCAAGAGATGACTCTTCAAGTTGCTGCTGCTGAATTTGGTCTTTAATCACCACATTAGGGCAGCGTTCTGATCTGTGAGTGCGGGAACCACACTTCATACACTGGATTTGTCCTTCTGTTTTGACAGTTTTACCCCTTTGGAATAGGGCTTGGGACTTTTTGCCTCTGTTCTTCTTTGATTCTTCACCTTCTGGACATTTGGTGGAAGTATGTCCAGTTTTACCACATAACCAGCAAGTAAGCTTGTTCCATTTTTCTTGCTTAGATGTATGTAGATGAATATCAGAGGGTTTGTAATAATGTGTCTGAGGGACATACCTGTAATACCCTTTCCTTGCTGCAGAAGAACCTCTAGTCCTGTGAGAGGGCTTTCTTTGATGTCTGTAGAATTTAGTAGTCTGTTTATGTTCCTTTTTGGCCCTTTTCTTAGCTTTTCTTTTCTGGACCAAAGGATCATCAATTGTGAGTCCATATTTGCTGCAAATGGACTTTCTGTCTGGAAGCTTGGAAAGTTTTTCCAATGATCTGTTCACTTTGGAACTTGTGCACAGACTGACTAGTGTCTTGGTTATATGAGAATAAATCTCACCCCAAGTGTATGATTCAAAAGGTAACTGGAAGATTTCTTGCAATCTGATGTAATCAACAAATCTAGATGGAAGGGCAGCAAGATATACCTGTTTCCATAAAATATTTTTTGAATCTTTTACTTCATAAATCCTTTGCATCCAGTCCCTGTGGAAGTCTTCATATTGTGACATTTTGTGGCACTTAAGATTCATGAGGATGACCTCATGTTTGTCTGCAATTTCTGCTTCACAACCACACCAATGCTCTAATATCATAGAAGTTAGAGCTCCGATCATGTTGCTGATTGTTGTGCCATCTGAATTATGAATCACATCTCCGGCTTCATCCTTGAGGACTTCAGCTTCCATTTTTGCCAATAATGCTGGAGATGATTCTGTTTCCCACCACCTGAGTAGTGTTCCTGTAAAACACTGAATAATGGTTTTGCATGCTTCTATTTCACTTTTACCTCTGAGGCACATGAGTTTATATTCAGTAAACATCATATCAAGCAATTGTCTAATCTGACCAACACTCAGATTATCAATATTCCATTCTCGATGTGACTCAGGGAAAAAGGTATGAGATTTGGAAGCTTGCCTTTTCCTTCTATATCAGGTGCAGGATATTTATTGAACCTACTTTCAAGTGGTTCATAAATAGGGAGAATCTGGGATTCAGATTCTTTCTGTTCTTCTTCTTCTTCCTTGAATAAGGAAGCAATTGTGATTTTCTCTGTAGCCTCTGAAGATGGGGCTACTTCTTTTGGAAATAATGCCGGAAACCTGTCAACTGGTTTGATAGGATCTTGAATCTTGATATTTCTTTTATAAAGGAATGAAGTAGGAACTGGTTTATCAACTTTAGACAGACTTATTTTTTCAACCTTTTCAGTTAAACCAATGATTAAGCTTTTAGTAGTACCCATGTGGTCTACTATCTTTTCCTCTACTTCTTCTATCTTATTCAAAGATTCTTTGGCATATGACCTGACTACTGATGAGGAGTATTGTACCTCATTTAGGCTTCTATTTACTTCATTGAGAGAAACTTGAACAGTGTCAAATTGTTCTTTTATTTCTACAGTCTTTGCTGTATTTATTTCTAGGCCTTTTATTGCAGTATTAGTCTAGTTGATCTATTCACTGGCCTTCTGAATTCTTCCATCTATTCCCAGAGCATTATCATCTTTTTGAACCAAAGGAATTGCCTTTGTTGTATTTTGATTTTCTCCTATGATAATTCCTCTATATGGGGAAAAGTAGATGGTGTCTCCACTTTGCTGCCATCTAAAGCAGTCCAGGCATGTTTGGTGGATGATGAAGAAGATGTTCCAGTCATCACAACTTCAGGGGAAACATTTCTTTTCCATTCATAAAAAGAAATCCAGGAATTTGTTACTTCCATGTAATGTTTCCAATCCTGGGATAATTTAATCTTCTCCTCAATAGTATGACTGAGACCAAACTGTTCTGCTTCTGGATGAGTGAATAAATCCCAATTCAACATGGCTTTCATCCATTTGGAACTTATTTCTGATTTTAGGCAGCCATTCATTAAGGTAAAGAACTTGTGCATTTCCATTACTGCAGGCTTTTTGCAGTCTTCTGGAATGGGGCCAAATCTGGATGGAGGGATTAGACCTTTTGTTTGTTCTAAATAACCTAGCCCATATTTTGGCTTGGCTGGCCTCATTGTGCTGAATATTTCTGTCAATCTGGGATCTTCACCTTCTAAGGTGATAATTTCATGCATCATCAAAATATGGTCAGACTCAGGTTCATGCGGAAAAGGAATGTCTGAACACTTTGGATTTGGACATGGATTAACTGAGGTAGAAGGAGGAGCCTCTCCAGTCCTTGGATGATGATTCTCATGAATGACGGATTCAGCAAGGGTACACAAATTTACAGCAGACTGGCATTCAGGACATTTGACTTCTAAAGAATTGAAATTTACAAGTTGGGCAAATTCAAATAAAGAAATATGTCTACAAGAAACTGAACTTGAGCAAGCGGTATCAACAGTGGATGGATCGCGATAAAAACGAGAACTTTTGCAGGCTTGTTCAATCCTTCTGTAGTCAATTGTGGATCTTCTTGGAAAGGATAATACAACAGAGGATTGGTTTTCTTGGATGTCTGCAGAGGTTATCTTTTTGAGAGCAGGAGGCTTGGGATTTGAGACTACCCAGTGTTCAGGGAATGTGAGATCTTCCCAACGGATGGTCTGATGTTCTATCTTCTGATTCTTAGAATCTGTTAGAACAACAACACTCGCTTTTGAATCGCGACTGGGCTTATGGAGGACTGCAGGATATAAAGTATTTGTATGTCGGAAACATCCTCTGGTCTGGATAGCAATATTATGTCTTTTCTTATGCATATCAAACCCTGTAGTTTGAATCTGCAACTGTAAGATTTGATCTATGGTCTCATCAAAGACATATACAGAAAAATTTGGGTAGCAGTCAAAATAGACTGGACCGTTTGACAGAGGGGTGACAATTCCTCCTATTAATGAATCGGTATACTTATTATGAGTGAGATCTCTAACTGTGGCTAGAACAAAGGTATTCAATCCTTGATGAGTTAGAGGATTTATCCCGATTCTTATACATCCCAAATGTAAATACTTAGTATTTAACCTCTTAGCTTCGGCCTGTAACTGTTTTGGATTTAGCAGGGAAATAGACTGAACACTATCAGAATTTTCTTGGATCTGGCTAATTGACTCTTTGATACTAATTCTAGTAGCAGCTCTTAGATGAAATATAGACAAATCAGAATAGACTTCTGATGGAGCAATACTAGGGAGTTGCCATCGGGCAGAAGGTTCTGATTCTTCGTATTCTAGTTCGGCCTGATTTAAAACACAACTAGAACTTGATGCAAACATATCTCTGAGCGGATTCTCTATGGCAGAAGACTCTCTCTCTTCTAATTCACGGAAAGATACAGATTTCCTGAATGGAAGTTCACTGAAAGTTCATCAGAGGTTCACCAAAGGTTTGAAGGGACGCTAGACCATTGAAAGGCGAGGAAGCCGTGTGTAAGGTCGCAGAGCGTGAAAAAACCAAGTAGGTTCGCGCTGAGTTCACATTGGGTTCACCAGAGGGCGATAAGTGAAGGCAAGCGAAGAGACACAGCAAGGCCAAGACAGCAGAGCGCACGCTACTGTAGCAACATTGTAGCAAGCTTCGTTCAAGCTTCGTTCAAGCAACAAAGCTTGAACGAAGCTTGCTACAGTGCTGCTACAGTAGCGCGCGCTCTGCTGTCTTGGCCTTGCTGTGTCTCTTCGCTTGCCTTCACTCGCCTTTCAATGGTCTGGCATCCCTTCAAACCTTTGGTGAACCTCTGATGAACTTTCAGTGAACTTCGAGTGAAGATAATGAGACAACTACTACACAACAGACTTTTGAAAATAACACATAGGTATTCAAATGCGGAAATGTCTTCTCATATTATATATCAGAAAAAGATTCAGATTACAGAGAGTATTCTTTTCAGAGATAGACTATTGTTGCATTTATCGGACTTTTGCTTCTCACTAAGGAGTAAGCATTACCGAAGGCTTCCTGGCAACAGATAGGCTCTGTCTAAGAATTTACAGACTCCTAAACAAACTCACTAAGAATTCTGATAGATCTGGCCACTTTAGGTTCTTACCAGTGCCGAACACACTGATACGCAGGCTTCTCAGATCTCTAAGACTCTAAGACTCTAAAACTCTATCACTCCAACTCCGAATGCCTCATTCATGAGCCTTACCCTCTTTTTATAGGAAAAGAGAGGGGACAAACATTACTGTTGGGCATCTTACAAAGGGATAGAATCATTGCTTTCGGGTAACACCGAGGTGACATCCGCACAAAGATTCCAAGTCTGAAAAAGTAAATCCTACGAAAAATATGCTAACTGCATAAAATACATAGTGGATGCTTTTGTACAGCAAAGCCCATGAGAAAAGCTGGCCACAATTGAGTCCTTGTGACTGGACCTCATGATTACACTGTTGGATGCTTTTATTGGATAAGCCCACGAGAACCATCAGAATACAGTAATTTCAGGGAATCTATGCTTTTTATAAAGTAGTTCATCCCATGCTTTGGTAAAAATTCTCCTGACAATCATGGGTTTCCCTAAAATGATTTGATGTTTTACTTTAGTTAATACAAGCCATTCATAATGTCTAGACATGTATTCTTTTAAAGTCTTGTTTTCATCATGGAAAGGTGACCATTCTCCTGCCATCATTTCATTGACAGTTTTATATGGCAGATGGAAGCAATCTCCAATGTTGTACTCAAAGCAGATGTCACAATGCATTCGACAATGAGATTCATGATATAGTGGATCCATTGTTGTTCTGTTAACTTCATAGTCAGCCCACCACTTTTGTAACAAATCACATTGCTGGTTTCTTTGCATTATCCCAATTGTACTAAATTTTAATTTAGTATAATGGGTTTCTTCTTTGTCATCTACATTCAATAGATCCCACCATAACTGTTTGTAGGCTGTAAAGTCATATACTGTATCAGGAAAGATTAATTTGGGATCTCCTCCTGGCCATAAATAATAGCATAATCACACATAATGTGTAGGCTATGAATATAATTTTCAAGTGTTGTCTATGCTATATGAAATTAATGTTAAAGTTTTTTTAAAAGGAATTTAGTTTACATATTGATATTAGTTAAGATTTAGAATGTTTTTTTATTGCAAGTGCAACATTCAAAGAAAAAAAAATATGGAGATTGTTTCTATTCAAGAATTTGAATGCAACCAATGCATAACTAGATTTGAAAAATTATAAAAAAGAATATGATCACCATTCGAAGAAAATGAGAGAAATTTGCATACTTGTTCTTGTATATGCTAAAGAAAAGCTATTAAATCTAAACATAAGCAGTTGACCCAATACCAGCTCCCATCCACAGCTCTGAAGCTCATATCAAGCCAAGATTGACCCCCAAACTCAACAAATGCAATGTAGTTTTCTATCTGGAGGTCAACAATTAAGCTATTAGTTTGATAGTGAACATGTGACATCATATGTATAAATTGAAAATATCTTTATTAAAATAATTAAACACAATGTGCACACAATAAATGTAGTTTAATAATGTCGTTCGTGCTACATGAAACTAATGAGTTATTCTTTATATGGAATTATAGAATTGTTTATTAATTTATTTACAATGGTACGAGCCAAGAAAAATGTAAAATGTGCCAAATTTCAGAATATGAGGGGAAGTTTACATGATGCCTAGGAAAATCGAGTTTCAAGAAAAATACATGGAAAAAAAGAGGAAAAATGCCAATGTCTGCAATCTTGTTAACATGAGGAATGATCTAGCATGATTTGAATTGGAAGACTAAAAACATTGTTGACACAAAGAGACATTAGAAGTAGAATTGAAGATCAAAGAAATGTTTTCTTATTTTGATTGATGAGATTCCTATTGATAAATTCAACCATTTGCCCAATCAACATATGCAAAACATGTATCCCCATAGTCCTTGTTCATTCTCAATAGGACTATTTGAAGCAACAACATTTCATAATTTAGTGGATCTATAACGAAAATGCAAAATGACTTAAGTTATTCAAAGTCTCAGACAAACATTCACAAAGTTTTGGTAATGCCAATGTTCAATGTTCACACTGTGAACAAACAAGGTATGAATTTGAATTCCAACTTTGACGATGCGACACTATATTCAATTAAGGTTGCGCCAATAGTCTAAAGTGGGTAGAATTGTCTTGCCTTTTGTTGCATTTTATGCAAACTAAGTTTGACCCCGTGTGGAAGGTTGAATAAATGTGGAAGGTTGAATATATGTTCAAACTTGTATTCATAGATGTGGACTTTGTCTGATTTTTCGGAGATATGATGAAATATAGCATCACTTTTAAGTGAATTGTGGCAAGAACCAACTGTGACCATTTCATTTTTCCCCGGTTTTAGAAGCATGGTCTCTCAATTCTATTTTGCTTTTTGTTTTAAATAATATTTAATATTTTGGTATTTCTATATAGTTGGCTATCTTTATTTTCATTATATATTTGAAAATTATTTTGAATTTTGATTAGTATGAGTGACTTTTCATTTAACTATTTTTATGAAAATTCGAAATATTGAATAATAGAAGCATTTTCGGAAGAAATCACATCAGAGGAAAAAGGTTGACGCGTTTTGAACCAACCAGTGTGGTTCATCATCAAGACAAGATGAAGAATCAGATCATAGCTCTCGGTTAAATAGGGAGATGTTCCTTCTAACAGCTAAAAGGAAACGACTATATAAACGATTATATTTGATTGGGCAAGGAAAACAGAGAAAAAATGGAAATTTGTATTATTATTATTATTATTATTTATTAATTAATTAATTAATTAATTTTTATTTCATTTTATTTTTATAAGTAAACTAAGAATTAAATAATAGATATTATTTTAAGGGAATTCAAACTAATGGTCAAAGGGTAAAATAATAATTAATTAGATAGATTCTAACTAACTAAAAACTAACATAGTAGTAAAATAAACATTTTTTATTTATATTTATTTATTCAATAAATAGACATTCTTTAGTATTTATATTTTAAAATTATTTATTTATTTAATAAATGAATAAATGTATATCTAACTATAACTAAAACCATAAAAATAATATATATATATATATATATATATATATAGATATATACGCAATACGAGAGAAACACCTTAACCAAAGGGGAAGAAGACCAAAAAAGGAGAAAGAGGAATGAGAAGGGAGAAGATAGAAAAGGAATCAGACAAGAAAAAGAAAGAAACTAGGAGGAAAGGGCAGGAACCAAACAACTACTAATCTTCCATCCATCATCCCTATTAAGATTACCAGGCCTCTTAATTTCTATGGCTTCCCTAAATTTACGGTGATGGAAATGAGAAACCTTCGCAATGACCTTAGACTCCTCAATGCAAATATGATGTTTTGTCTTTTTTGCGTGCTCTGCCAATGCTGAAGAGCTATTGATATTAATATTAATATTATTTTTGCTCAAGGGCTTATCCTTTCTCAATTCGCCCACTTACTCTCATCAGCAATTTGTAGACGATAACATGCTCTTTGGCCATCCCTCTGTTCAGGAAGCACGCCTTCTCAAAGCCCTCCTATCGAACTTCTCTGAAGCTTCAGGAGCCCTTATTAATCGTGTCAAATCTCAAATCTTTTTCTTCAATACCCCGGTCCCCACCCAAAAGGCCATAGCCCGCATTCTTGGTTTTACCATAGCGTCTCTTCCTTCTAAATACCTTGGAGCGCCCTTAATGGCCTCGGCCCTCAAGCATTCCTCTTGGAAAGTCCTGCTAGAAAAGCTAGAAGCGCGGCTCTTCCTTTGGACTCACAGGGCTCTTAACATGGCCAACAGACTTGTTCTCATTAAAGCCGTTCTTCACTCCATGCCTCTGTATCTCTTCTCAATTCTAGCAGCTCCCAAATGGGTGCTCAAGGATATAAAGAAGCTCCAGCGTAATTTCTTATGGGGCAACTCAGGTCCCAATCGAAAGTGGGCTCTGGTCAAATGGGACAACGTTTGTCTTCCAAAGAAGGCTGGCGGTATTGGCCTAAGGGATCCGGGGCACAGTAATGAGGTCATGGGAGCTAAAATTTGGTGGAGATGGCTCTCAAAACTCGACACTCCCTGGGCCTCCCTATGGACAGCCAAATATGCAAACAATAGCCCTATAGAAGAAAGAATTCGAATGTCAGAAGTAAGTACAGGTTCAGTGATTTGGAATTCGGCCATTCAACATAGGAAACTAATACAACAACATAGCTTCTGGGAAGTTAAGAATGGCAATACAGCTAGGTTCTGGGAGGACTCCTGGCAGCAGCTCCCAAAGATCAAGGACCTTCTCTCTAACCTTCACTTACCAGAGCAAGATATGCATATGCTAGATAAGGTTAGTCAATTCTGGGACCCTTCTTCCACACAGGGGCACAAACGATGGATTGAGGCTAAACAAATACTAATGCATGGCTCTGAGCAAGCTCAGATCTCTCTCTCCTCCGAATTACAAAAAAGGCAAATCCTCTCCTCAGAAGGAATGGACATTCTAAGATGGGGATATGAAGAGAAGGGCACTTTTACCACAAGGGAAGCATACAATGTAATCATCAAGGAACGGATAATCAAAGATGTCTTATGGAATAAAATCTGGGATTCCTCTAACTGGCCGAAGGTGTCCACTTTTCTTTGGCTCCTATGTCACAATAAAATTCTCACTTGGGATAACCTCAGAAAAAGGAGTTTTTATGGCCCATCTATATGTCTCAACTGCAAGCAAGCAGAGGAATCAGCTTTACATCTAATGCAGACTTGTCAAATAGGACGGAAGCTGTGGGAAAAGGTTAGCTTCCGATGCCAAAAAGAAGGCAGAGTGCATGGGGATATTAAAGCTACTATTCGTAACTGGAGCCAAGCGCCCTATCAAAGCAAACTCCTCAACACTCTTTGGCAGCTTATCCCTGGTCTACTGATGTGGAACATCTGGAAGGAGCGGAATCACAGGGTTTTCAAGGACCAATCAATGTCTATAGAGCAGATCTGGACTAGGTTACACCAGAACATTAAAGAAACTCTATCCATTAAGTCTTGGTCCCAGGAAGATTTTCCAATGCTGCCGCAGGAACAATCCATCTGGGCCAACTGGAATATTCATCTGAATCAAAAGCCTACATTTAAAGGCAATCCTACTATGAGTAACCAAATCCCGACAAGATGGATTCCACCGCCCAGCAACACGATCCAACTCAATTTCGACGGAGCCTCAAAGGGTAATCCAGGAAAAGCAGGATTTGGGGGAGTCTTCAGAGATCATCACGGTACACCTTTATTGCTCTTTCTCGGCTCAAAAGGTTGGGACTCTAACAACTCAGCGGAACTGGAAGGATTATGGCGAGGTCTTATCTTAGCTCAGGACAGAGGTTTTTTCCCACTCATCATTGAAGGGGACTCGCAAATCATCATAAACATGGTTACAAAAATCATGCAGGGTACTCCCACACACAAGGTCAGCAGCAGTTGGAGAATGGCTCAAAGACTTGAGCTAATTGACAAATGGCTTTCTCAACACAAAGCAATTTCATTCAAACACACTAGGCGGGAAGGAAACAAGCTGGCTGATTTTCTAGCTAATATAGGAGTGGAATGTGGGTTAGATTTCTTTGCAGGTTCGCTCTCCAGCATTGCCTCAGAGGATCAGCTCTTAAACTTCCATAACATTGTGAAGAATGATATGAACCAAGAAGAAGATACACACCCGGATGCGGGTGTCATTGTGATCCATTAAAGACGGAGTTACTCCCCGCCGACAGCTGTCCCTGCACCTGGCACTCTGGCGCAGATCCCATAAACCCACCGCAATTGAAATGAATGTTACGGGGTACAGAATAATGGTCAGGCATTCGACATTGAATGCGTGCTCATCTCGAGAGCCCGCACAGGTTGATTTATCTATGGCTCGACTTCTGGTTTATGCCATCACCCTCCTCGGCTCCTTCTATATCCGTCTGCTTTTTTTCTCGCACCCATGCTTCGTTCTGGCCGCTTGGGAGCTCATCTGGTATATGGTTTCAGCCTGGTCTGCCTACTCTCGGCCCTATCCCATCTGGTCCTGCTTAATTCCCTTCCCAGGTCTCTCTGTTAGTTCGAAAATGGTCCGACGTCGTGGAGTTTCTCGCCGTGGAGGCACCACTGGCAATCGTGGCCGCGCTTCTCAATCTGCCCCCCAGAATATAGTTCCACTGGCCTCAACCTCCCCATCCTCTCCGCCTTCTGATCATGGCAGGCCCTTCGCGCACAATTCCTTCCAAACCACCCATTTCAAATTCCACAGTAGGCTCAATAAACCCGTTCTATCAGCCAGTATTATAGTGATCCTAGCTGAGGAGGAGGATAAGCCTAGCAGCTCTGTCCATACCACTACATCTCAGTCTCAGGACGATAGCGTTCTTCAGGGAGAGGTGGCTGGCGTCGTGTTCAATGGTGACAATATGCAGGAAGAGGGGAATGCGCCTGAAGCTCCTCAGCCTCCAGTGGACTCTACACAGCGCAATTTGCATGCAGGTGAGCCGGAGCATCCTCCCGGTGGCATTCTGAATTTGGAAACTCCTCCAGGTGGCGGCGACATGGGAGATGAAGACAACGCGGTCGTCACGTGGATGGGCTCTCCTAGCCAGGTGGAAAGGGATGCTCTAGACTCTCATAAACATGTTTGATGAATTTGGTACAATGCCCACTGATGGCAGTCTCTCTTCTGGTCTTTTTCATCTTTCTGTTATGCTTCTCTGGATAATGGTAATTCTGTTTTGTTTCAGCTCCTGGTTTAGTAATGATACTCACCATTATAGTCCTATGAATTGTATCAGGTCATGGCTCAGAAAGCTATTGTTTTTGTCCAATTTTGTATATGGCTATCAAGGCAGAATGATTATCAGTAAAGCCATAGTCGTCGATAGTACTGCAGTGATAATCACAGCTCTGGTTCACACTTTTGTCTGTAACGGATTTGAAAAATATGTCTTAAGTTTTCTCAATCTCGGGATGGTTGTCAAAGGGGTTTATGTGTATCAGGATATCTGGTTGAGGGATGGCTTCAGCCCCCTCTGAGGTCTTGACCTCTTTGTACATATATTTTTCTCTTTTTTAATAGAAGTAGCCTTTACGCAGAAAAAAAAAATATTAATATTATTTTTAATAAGATTGTTGAATTTATCAATAAGATTGTATTATATTAATATTATTAATTGATTATATATAATAACTTTAAGCTATTAATATTGATATTGATATTAATGTTATTTTATTTAAATTTAGATTTTAATTAAATTTGTTTTAAAGAATTTAAAAATTATTGTATCACATTTTAGGCCGATAGGCCTTCCTATGCATCAACAATTGTCAACACTTTTACCCTACTCCGTTTGATTAGGTGAGACACTTTCAACCATTGATTTAAGCATTGCCGAGTTTATAGGCAGTTGTTACAAATGGATAAAGCTCGAATATTTTTTAACCATTGTCGAGTTTACAAGCAGTTGTTACACATTACAGGGATGATTGATTTCTAAGCATCAGGTTGTCAAAAGCCAACTACAAATGGATAAAGCTCGAAGATTTTTTAAGTTAAGGGGAGCTTTCTATTATTACCCAGTATTGTTTCCGTTTATGGGCTGGGATGCATGCATGCCCGCTATTATTATTAGAGCATTGCAGTCCTGTTCATTATCAGTGGATTTGAAGAAGCTACAACTTGTAGGAGGGGGCGTCGATGCTTCAAAACTTCTTGGTATTCGGTCAAAGATTGACTACAACCGCTGGAGCTGTTGGGTTTTCACATATTTGATTTTTTATGAGGTTTCGCATATTTCATGTTGTATGAATGAGTTCTGTTTGCTAGAGGACATTGATGTGAAAGCTCATGTCTGTAAAGAAGTAAAGGGACAGAAGTAAAGGGTAAGGCTTTTCGTGGCAATAAGAAGTCTTCGTTTGGATTCCGTTCCATTTCAGGGCATTGTTCACATTATTCAGTGTTATATTAATTTAATTCGTAAAAATTCCTTGAAATGCATTCCCTTTGAGAAGCCCAGAGGTTGTCAGCGTGTTTCATGCTAAAAACAAAAGTAAATTAATTGCCATCCCTGCTTATTTCAGTACTTCGAGTTGCGCAGGGGGCATACCTGTCTTCAGCTAGGAATATCTCGCTTTCACCATCTTTCTTCCGGAAAACAGTAATGCTGGTGCTGCTGGGGTTTCACATATATGATTTTATATGCATGAGCTCTATCGGATATAGGACGTAAACATGAAAGCCGAGGGTGAATAATTTTTTGCCACTCATATCTCATGCGGAGAAACTCTAAACAAGTAAAGGGTAAGGCTTTTTAGGGCAATACGACTGAGTCTTCTTTTGCATTCCATTCTATTTCATGGCATTGTCCAGTTTATTCAGTCTTGCCATAATTTAGTTTGTGAAAACTTCCTGAAACGCCCTACATTTCGGAAATACAGAAGTTGTCAACATGTTTACTCCATCCGACTCTTCAACATTATCTAATTTTATGCTGATAAAAGATTTAAATTTATTGTCGTCCCTGCTTATTTCAACATTTCGAGCTGTGAATATCTTGTTTCACTATCTTCCTTCTGGCAAAAGAAAGGCGATAATGCTGGTGCTGCTGGGTTCACATGTTTGATGTTAAATGAAAGAGCTCTGTTTGCTACAGGACGATGATGTGACAGCAGAGGGTGAAGAATTTTCTCTTACTCGTATTTCTTGCGGTGAAGCTCAAGTCTGTAAAGAAGTAAAGGGTAAGGCTTTACACAGCAATACGGCCGAGTCTTCATTTGCATTCCATTCCATTTCATGGCATTGTTCAGATTATTCAGTCTCACCTTATTTAATTCTTAAAATTTGTTGAAATGCTCTTCATGCTACAAAGCTAGAGGTTGTGAACGTGTTGACTTTATTCGTTTTTTTAACTTAAGGTAATTTTACGCTAAAAAGAGATGTAAATTCTTATAATTATTACATTCCATGATTTTGGCGGTTCCAGGGTTTAAGCCACGCCCATATCGTCATATTCGTTGGTTTAGATCTGTTTATTTTGAGTGTTGTGGTTAATTTATGGGTAATCAATTTCAAAAGAGTGCGAGCTTATAAGAGCATTTTAGTAGCCCATATTTAAACTCGGGGTCCTCTTATACTGCCTAATAATTCACTTGAACCAACATCTCTTCTAGAGAAATTCAACAATTCTAATTTAATAATCCTATCAGCCTCTCTTTGTACCTTTTGGGACAATTGCTAGTATATATAGATACGACGTAAATATGTTTGTTACATGATTTGTTAACCTTTCAAAAGTTAAGAAAAAGTGATCTATTGCCTTGAAATTACATATCAATATCAAGATTGAGTCAAAGGTTTAAACGTGAAAGAATTGCATTCTCCCGATAATATTCCTTCCTGTATCATTCAAGGTTATGAATTTATGTTGTTTAATAATTTGATATTATAATTATTTATTTTTATTATTATTCTTTTGAAGTTAGGTTTGGTATATTAAATAAAATAAGGATTATATAAATATTTTTTTGTTATTGGTTTGTTTGAAGACAAACCAAAGTATTAATATAAATTTAGAGTTGTGATGTTTTTAAGATTTTATTTAATTGGAGTATTTTGTAAATAGAAAGTTATGAAAATAAATTGGTTATGTTAGATTTTGATATATATCACATTAAAAGATAAAAAAGACTAACAGTGTTACAAGAAAAAAACTATTAAGTCATAATAATTATTGGGTAGACTCTCCTCAAGTCATAATAATTATTAGCTAGTTCATATCTCTTCAAGTCATAATAATTATTGGCTAGAATCTCTAGGCATCCTATTTCATTTCTCCTTAAGTCATAATAATTATTGGGTAGAATTTCCAGGCATCCTAGTTCATTTCCTAGGAGAAGGAGATGTTGAGGGATCTTTTAGCTACAATGATCAACTTTAGTGATATATATATATATATATATATATAGATAAAGATATTTAGTAAATTAATAAAGTATATTATTATTATTATTTATGAATGACGTGGTGTGTTTTTCCTTAAATAATAAATGAGGGTGATGAGTTAGTGTACATTAAATTTAAAGATAAAGAAAAATTAGATAAAAATAAATTTAAATTATGCAAAACAATAAATTATAAATATTCATAGGTTCAAATCTAGAATTTGGTAGAGTACTTACATCTCCATAGGCTTTAGTAGTCAAATCATTGTGCTTAACTGTTTTGTCCCACAAACAAGGGAATCTCATACAACAATTTGGTATTTGGCCTAGTTATGTCTTAAACTTAAATTATTATTATTATTATTATAAAATATATATATATATATATATATATATATATATATATATATATATATATATATATATATATATATATAAATTGTTAAAAAAACTGAAAACTTAATTTCCTACTTGCTAATTAGACTTGCTTATGTGAGAAACTCTTTGGACTATTATTCATCAACTATACTTGTTATAGAAATGGTTATCATCAACTATACAAGGATGGAATCATACAAGATCCTAGAAGAACCAATTTAATTGGGGTTCAAGAAGGACATCTAAGGACGTTGTCGAAGCATATTCGCTTCGTTTAAGACCTTGATTAGCCAAAGTGAAAATATTCAATTCATATTAGTTACCAGAGACTCTTTATTGCTAATCAAAGTAATAAACAACAAAGCCTTCACATCGATCAATCATATTCATTTGCACAATTTGCAAACATATCTTGTCAAAATGAAGTTGAATTCAAAAGCTAATCATTGATCTAAAATGGTAACCAACCTTGAACTTGTTACCCTAATAAACAAATGAGGTTGTGGGCACACTCCAAATTTCTTAGATATGGTTTCAAACATTAATCAAGGCCCAAGAGGCACATTACCCAAGAAAATAGTTTGCTACATGATGTGAATAAGGACCTGTTGTGGGTAGCCCATTCCCCTTCTTAGCTTCATGCGTGGTTAATTTATGTGGTGGAGGCATCCTGAAGCTATTTAGGATTATGGATGCTTTCTTCTGTGTATGGTTCTATCTAGATTTGGTAGAGCTCTAGCCATGGTGGTGTATCATGGCAATAGATAGATGATGATGAGCTCAAAATTTGTCAATCCAAAGTGTCAGAATTTTGATAAGTTCATCTTCAGATTGAAGAGTTCACCATTCTGAATTCAATGGTGTGAACGGCACTCAAATCCCAGCTCATATGCAGAAGCTAGAGCCGGTCAAAGTTCAGGGTTGAGATGATGACATGGCAAGGTCTTCAGCGAATGAGGAGGTGCCAAGTGGCAGCTCGCCATTACCCTCGCATATCGGAAACCGCAGTCGAAAGGCAGATCACATTAGAGAATCAACCCCTGGCAAGGGAAGGGATGCGATGCGATATCGGCCGAAGTTGCAATTGCGATGGATCACAATCGCATATCAGCGAAAGGATCACGTATAGAATCGAACCCGCTAGGATTTTCGATGTGATGAGATCACATATCGCAATTGGGAAGAGGGCAGAGTCCCACAAATTTTCCCACGAATAATGCCGATTGCATTGAGTTGCGAAAAGTGATAAGACCCCAGATGCGATGTTTTATGCATTGCAGTTAAATATTCCAGTGGGTCTGCAGAGCACCTGGTATAAGGGTCTGTACACCGATGGACTTTAGCTAATTGTGATATTCAACAGGGTACAGAATTGTCGCCTTAACTGCCGAACCTCCACTCTGCATGTGATCACTCAGTCTTTTACCGCGAAAATGACAGGAATAATGGTGGAACCACTGATTGCAACGGAACTGCTAGTTTAGATTGTAGATAATGAATTTAATTCGTAGTAAGCCAGTTTTGGAGGAGAAACTTGTGGGGAGATTAGCAGAAGTCACAACTAAGGCAATTTTCGACCAGATTGGAGGCAAGAAGAGGCTACATGGCCATTTTTGGGCATTTTGAACTCATTGGAATGGGTTTCAGAGTCAAAGGAGCACTTCTAGATAGCCTTTTTGTAAAGTAAAGCCTATGGGTGCCCTAATCAACTCGAGTGTTGATTCAGTTTATGGAGGAGTTCCAAGATAGAGATGACCTTGTAGGGGTATTCCAACCTCCATATGTGTTCCTGCAGCAACCATTACTACTGTAATTGTTTTTCTTCTTTGCTATATATGTGTATGGAGAAAGAGACATGTTTAAGTACTTCAAGTGGATTGTTGTACTTGTTTATGCTCTTGGAAGTTTTGGAGTATGGGGTCTTGGTTTGAGAGCCCTTAGCTTGCTGATTGTTTCATGACTAACTGTAGGATGTAATATGTTTAGAGTGAGAATTATTTGTAGAAGAATGTTTCCTTGAAGGGGAAAAAGCCACTCTTTTTTTCAGCACATTTATGTACTCTTTATTTGAATAATTTTGAGCATAACGAGAAGGGTTCATGCTTTTATAGCTGATCCAAGGAGATGTAGCCCACGAGGGGTGAACTCCTTTATCAATGCCTAGTGTATTATTGTTTGATTCATGCTTCCATTTAGTGTTTTGGTTTCATGTTTTAAGTTTTTTTCTTCATGAAACTATCTTAAGCAAAAACACATAAAATTCATGCTTTTACTTGCTATTTTGGAGTACAATCTCAAGCACATTTTTATATTCTAATCAGGGGAATTAGCATAGCATTACTAATCTGCCCCTATTCAGATTAGGTTGGTATTAGAGGTATGGTTTTGCTTTGTGCAAGGAGGAATTGACTGTTGTTTGCAAGTAAATGTGTTTTGAAGGTCATTGAGGAGAAGGTTTTGGAAAGGAGAGCAAGATTGTTTCAATCTCTACCACCAAGTTCTACCTAAAATTGTAGTAGAAGCTTCAAACAAAGCATGTCCCAAGGAGGAGAGCTCGCAAGAATGTCATAGGATGTGAAGGATTTTAGAAAGGTTTTCTTAGACATGGCAGAAATGGTGAATGTCCTTTATGGAGAGAGGAATACCAATTTGCAAGGTGAAGGATTTAGAGCTCCAAGAGGAGAATGTTCTCCAAGAGAAGAAGGTAACAAGGATGGTGATAAACCACTATCTTCTCCACAATCTTCGTGTTTTTCTACAACTATTATGTAAGATGCTAGTGTAGAAAGTCCTTCAGAGAAGGTAGATGGAAAATTTTGTACCTTCTGTCCACATGATGTGGAAGATGAGTTTCTACCAACACCCAAATCCGAGGAGCTAAATGAAGAGATCCGAAGATTCCAAGAGGAAACATCTCGAATTACAATGAAATTCAAAAACATCTTCATATGCCAATCAAAGGATGCAGCAAATGGTAAGAATTTACCAGCTTCTTCCTTATGCAAAAGTATTGATGTAAATCCATTGGCAGCCTTTGGAAAACATAGTAAAGGCATTGGATCCAAACTCTTAACCAAGATGGGTTACAAGGGAGGAGGCCTTGGCATAAACCAATAGGGCATCAAAAATCCAATTGCAGCTAAGGAGAGGCCTAAATACGAAGGCTTAGGCTATGTCGCAAAAGAAGAATGGTCTTCTAGCGATGGTTCATGGGTCACATGTTCCTTTTTCCGTAAGGGAGGACATGAGGAGGCAACATGTTGGAGTTTGCACCTAGAACTGGTTCCCGCGTGGTTCCTCAAGTGTAAGGAGGATTTGAAGGGGAAAACGTCTCCAAAGAGAGATGAAAGCGTCGAAGAAGGAGGAAATCTCAGTTCTTCAGGCCACGTGAGTTCCTCACGAAGGCAACGTAAGCCAAAGGAAAACATAAAGAGGTATAATCGTTCTATTCATTCGAATGCTTTTCATGATGGAAAACAAACATGGATTTGAATAACATGTTAAGGAAGATGTTTCCATGCACCTTTTTCCTTCCATCTAACCATTGTGTAGATAAGTGTGATAAAAGGAGAGCAATCCTTGAGAAGATGTTTATGTCTACTGGAATTGAGACCGAAAGGAGAAAATATCATCCAAAGATAAAGGCAAGTGAGCCGAGAGGAGCTCAAAATAACTTTTGTACTCACTGCAATATCAGTGGGCATTGGGTAGAGAAGTGTTGGAAATTGTTTCCACAACTTCATCCTGGTAAGGGCAAGCAGATCATGCAAGCACCAGAAAAGGAAGTGACAACAAAAAAAGTGGCTCAAGATGCGACCATCTCTGAAACAACTTCAGAAGAAGAGAAAGTTCAAATAAAGGGTTCATTCACCTAGTTGGGTAAGAAATGGGTGGAATATTTGTCCAACTGAAGTCTGTTAGTTTCTGTTTTGCACTAGTTGAATACCCCATAGTTGGGTAATTTGTAAAAGTGATGTTCATAAATAAATCACTTATATGCAACAATGTTTTTCTTTAAGCATTACAATGCTAGTTTGGCTTGTTGATAGTCAATTTGAATGGAAAATTTGAGAGTCAAGTTCATTCCATTTTGTAAAATGCTTCCTTGAACACATGTTGTAGGAGTAGTTGTAGCAATTTAGTATGTTCCAAATGTGTGTAGCACTCAAGTTATAAAAGTATTCACTATGCGAAGCTTGTTTGGGTTCATTTGGAAAAGTCTTTTAGGATATTATCCTTGATAAGGATTTTTCATATAATCTTCTTGGAATTCTTCTTAGGAAGATGTTGCTATGGATGGCCATAGTGACATGGACAGGTCGAGAAGAACATAAAACTTTAATTCTTTAATCACATAGCGAAACATGTAATTTGCAAGATATTGTACTACAAATTTGTAGGGGATGCAGGTGTAGGCTCATTGCTTATGGCTTCAAAAAAGAAAGGTGAATGAGAAGGAAGGATGACATGAAGGATACTTGCGGTGTAGACAAGTACAGAGCAGTTGTAGATTATTTAATGCTTTTGGAGACCAAAAGTTTTTTAGTGGGAGAAAGTGATTAGGAGCTCGAAATTTGTCAAAAAATCAAAGTGTCAGAATTTTGATAAGTCCAGCTTCAGATTGAAGAGCTCATCATTTTGAATCCAATGGCGTGAATGACACTCAAATCCGAGCTTGTATGCAAAAGCTAAAGCCGGTTAAAGTTTAGGGTTGACTTGATGACATGGCAAGGTCTTCAATGAATAAGGAGGCGCCAAGTGGCAGCCCACCATTGGCCCTCACATATCGAAAAATTCAGTCGAAAGGAAGATCGCATTACAAAATCAACCCCCAACAATGGAAGGGATGCGATGCGACATCGGCTTAAGTTGCGATTGCGATGGATTGCAATCACATATCGATGAAAGGATCGGGTATAGAATCAACCCTGAAATGATTTGTGATGCGATGCGATCACATATCACAATCGGGAAGAGGGAAGAGTCTCGCAGATGTTCCCACTGATAACTGTGGTTGCGATGAGTTGTGAAAAGCGATAAGACCTTAGATGCGATGTTTTATGCATTATAGTTAAATATTCCAATGGATCCGCAAAGTGCATGGTGTAAGGGTCTGTACGCCGATGGAATTCAGTAGATTGCGATATCCGATAGGGTGTAGAACCGTCGCCTTAATCGTTGGACCTCCACTCCGCATGTGATCACTCAGTCTTTAACCGCGAAAATGACCGGAATGATGGCAGAATCATTAATTGCGGCGGAACTGCTAGTTTAGATTGCAAATAATGAATTTAACTAGCAGTAAGAGAGATTTGGAGGAGAAAATTGTGGGGAGACTGGTAGAAGTCATAAATAAGGAAATTTTCGACGAAATTGGATGCAAAAAGAGGCTACATAGCCATTTTTTGGAGTTTTGAACTCATTGGAACAGGTTTTAGAGTCAAAGGAGCACTTCTAGATAAGATTTTTGTAAAGTGAAGCCTATGGGTGCCCTGGTCAACCAGAGTGTTTATTCAATTTATGGAGGATTTCCAAGATGGAGATGACCTTGTAGGGGTATTCTAGCCTCCATATGTGTTCCTGCAGCAGCCATTACAACAATGTTGTAGCTGTTTTTCTTCTTTGCTCTATATGTGTATGGAGAAAGAGACATGTTTAAGTACTTCAAGTGGATTGTTTTACTTGTTTATGCTCTTGGAAGTTGGAGTATGGGGTCTTGATTTTAGAGCCCTTATCTTTTTTATTGTTTCATGACTAGTGGAGGCTCTCATATGTTTAGAGTGAGAATTCTTTGCATAAGAATGTTTCCTTGAAGGGGAAACAAGCTACTCTTTTTGTCAGCACATTTATGTACTCTTTATCTGATGAATTTTGAGCATAAGGAGAAGGGGTCATGCCTTTAAAGTTGATCCAAGGAGATGTATCCCAGGAGGGGTGAAATCATTTATCAATGGATGGTGTATTATTGTTTGATTCATGCTTCCATTTAGTGTTTTGGTTTCATGTTTTAAGTTTTTTTCTTCATGAAACTATCTTAAGAAAAAACACATAAAATTCATGCTTTTACTTGCTATTTTGGAGTACAACGTCAAACACATTTTTATATTATGATGAGGGGAATTAGCATAGCATTACTAATCTGCCCCAATTCAAATCAATAGAGGAAGTGGGTATTTGTTGGTTTGTGGGTTGTCTTTCCTTCATTCAAGTTTATGACTTGTAATCGAGGTAAGGCCCATTTAGAGGGTTTTGGGAAATCAATTACTTAGGTCTTCTTTGTACTTTTGGCTCCTTTTCATGGATTTAAGTGAATTGAATTAATTCTGTTTCATCCCGTAGATACACTCATGCAATTCTGGTCTTGGGTTAAAGGCACTCTAGTTTCAATATGAGTATTGTTTAGTTTCACTTTGCAACTAATTAGTCCTCTATTTTTCGCAATGTAGAGATGGATATAGTTACAAAGAAACAAATCAATGAAACAACAGAGCCTTGATGGCCACTATTGCTAAGCTAATAGAGTTAGAAGAAGTCAATGAAACTCATGACTTCAATATGACGAGTCTCTTGCACTTGCAAAACTAATGGACCAAGTCTCTAGAAATGGAAATGCAATCATCTTTATACCTTATTCCTTGCTCAACATATGAATGTTTTGTATTTGGCTTCAAATAACTTCGCTTCATGGCACTCTCAGCACATAGGGCAAGCTGAAGAACAAACTGCTCAACAAAGCAAGGAATTAATGGAGATTGAGGAGCCAAACCCCCTCACTATGAGGTCTTGAAGTTCCAAATATCTAGGAGTCATGATATCTGGAAAGTTGAGTTGTTGACTATAAAAGAAATCTGGATGTTTAACCCTTGCCAGGATTCGGTTATGACGTGACAACTGATGTGTCCAACTTGTGGACATGGTATTATATGATGGTGACATGTGGGACAAATTTTCCACATGTTCAACCCTGCGTTAGCTATATAGTTGTTGATGTGGCATGAAGTAGCTAACTTGTTGAGGATCATAAATTTTTAATTTTAATAAATGTGATATATTATAGGTGAGATTATAATTATGTTTATTTATTCCTATTTGACCTTTGAAATTCCCTTGCCTTTCCATTTTTTAACATGCTACATCTTCCTCAAATTGAAAGTCCTTTCAAATTTATGGCTTACTAAAATGTGTGGCTTCCTTAAAACTTCTACTTCTTCAAATTTTATATATCCTTAAAATTGCAACTCAATGTTGATCTTCTAAAAATAATTGTAAGTCTTTTTAAAACTAAAACTTTATAAAAAATCTATATTTCTTCAAAATTGTAAATTAAGAAAAAAAAAAAGCTAAACTCAGTTCCATGCCAACAACTCCCTTTACATCAAAATAAGTCTCTTCAAATCTACCTATTAAACTAAATCTTTTCAATTATATGCAAACTAAATCTCTTTTTTTCATATATATATGTATTCAAATTTATATAAACCAAGTCCCTTCAAATTTACAAACCTTCCTATTTACAAATATATCATAATTTCTCAACTTTTACCACATTAATATATAATTTTATATAATTTTAATATTTTTTTAACCCTTATATATTTTAATACATTCTTATAAAAAATAAACATGAATATGATACTTAACGATCTAATAAAATTAACACAACATAAAAAAATTCAACATTATAAAAATATTAACCTAACCTAAAAAATCCAACAATGTAAATTTCCACTTCAAAAACATAAATACTAATTAAAACTTTAAACACATGGCTTTGCTTAAGAGAATTTGTTTATTAATGCGAAAACTTTGAGAATATGCTTTCACATAAAGAGTCCATATAGTCCATATAACATTATGGAAATAGTGTAAAGAAAAAAACAACTAATAACATCATGGAAATAGTATAAAGAAGAAACAACTCATAGTTAAATTTAATGTCATAAATAATGGTTTAAAAACTTATATAATTGTTTCAATAACTATATTATATATTTTAAACACACGATCGAATATAACAGGGTTATTAACTATCTTATGTATTTTAAACACACAATTGAATATACCAAGGCTTATATAATGTAGTTATTACTTATTTTTATTAGTTTAAATATAGTTTAATTAAATGAAAAAAAATTATAAACACAAAAATTTCATTAAAAAATAAAATGACTAATAAAATATTATATTGTTAAATGTCATCACCAAAAATTAAAAAATATAATATTTGTGTGTTTTTTATTTTTCTTAATATATAAAATTGATTATAATTAAATTTATTAAAATATGTTTTTAATATAATAATAAGTCATTTTAAATTAAAAACAAAGAAAAAAATAAAATTAAAAACAAAAAATTAGTAACTAATAGATAGAAAAATTAGATACCCCACTTTCAAATAATATTTTATAAAGTGATATTATTAAAAATTATTTTATATAAGTCAATAATTATTTTATATAAGTCAATAAATTTGTAAAAATAATATTTTATATTAAATTATTCCATAATAGCTAGTTTTTACCAACCTCTCTAATTTGTACCAGCTAACTCTAGGCAATGATGCGTCCATATTATTTATTCTTACAGATGGTTTGATTTCTCATTTTGTCGTGAGGATGAACCACATTAGTTGGTTCGAAATGTGGACCAAATCTTCACAATTTGATTAATCCAAAAGACTTATATCTAGATAGATATAAGAGTTACTCTCTAGGCAATGATGCATCCATATTATTTAATCCTACAGATGGTTTGATTTCTCACTTTGTCGTGAGGATGAACCACATTAGTTGGTTCGAAATGTGGACCAAATATTAACAATTTGATTAATCCAGAAGACTTATATATAGATAGATATAAGAGTTACTAAGCAACCGATAATAAGACCTCAACCAATCACTTTACAAATAAATAAATTCAAACAATAATAAAAAAAAAATTTCTAATATTTAACTATAAATAAGTGCCATAAATTTTTGATCAAAGCCAAAACTGAAAGCGTTACATCATGATTGTGACAAGTATAACAAGAAATTATAAATTGTTATTTCTATTAGTGAGTTGAGGCTTCTGTGATCCATATCAGGCTTACTAGAGATTTTTTGGCATAAATCACAAGATCTATAATTTGTCGACGCGTTTCGAACTAACTAGTGTGGTTCAAACTAGTGTGGTTCATCGTCAGAGCAAGTTGAAGAATCAGAACCAGCTTTACATGTTAAAAAACTTGAGCAAGCCTCCAACAGTTAAATAGATCAACAACTAAATTTGATTGTTATTTCTAATGAAACATTTACAAACTCATTATTATATTACAATCAAATATCTTAAATAAAGAATATATATAGTCTTATTATTTTCCGTTCATAATAATCATCATGTTAGTTTTAGATAAAAAATAAAGATGGATAAGAAAAACATTGTGCATATATTGAATATTTCTTTGCAAAATATAATTAATATTTTATATATTTCTATACTAAATTAATTAAAAAAATAATTTTATTATTTATTATATGTGCGCAGCAGGTATAACCCTTTGGTTTTTTCATTGACTTGGTATTAATTTAATTTGATTAATTTTTTTATATTTTCTTTATTTGAGGTTTAAATAGAAAAAGCTTAAGTTTCTTTATTTGGACAAATTTTTATAAACATTTGTTTTTATTTATTTATAATTGATGATGATGATGGTTAACGTCCGCTGAGACCAAATAATGATCTATCGGACCTAAATAGACAAATTATTTATTTTGATTTAAGATTTTATTCCTATGCTCAAAAAGCTTGGAGAGAAGCCTCCCGAGTTCACTATAATTTTGGCATTGTAAAAGGCTAGGAAGATCAGTATTGTAACAAAGATTGTGAAATTGAGATCTAATGTGGTTGTATGCAGGGCACTCTAAGAGGAAGTGGTTTTCATCCTCGATGCTCCTATTCTCACAAATATGGCAGATCCTTTCCGTCCATGGTGTTTTAGGAACTGCCCAACGACCTGTTTCACTATGGAGCTCATGAGAATTCGTTCTAGTCTTTGCTATATTAATTTTCTTCTTTGAGCTAGTTAAAATAGAGAGATACTTTTGATCTTCAAGGGTGGGGTTGATGACCTTCTTATAATAACTTAATTTTATTTTAGACGCTAAATCTTTCTCACACCACAATTTTTCTTTGAACTTAGAAGTAACAATATCTTTAATGTTATTTATGTTTTGCAAAGCATCATTCTCATTGATCTCCCAATAGTTTAACCAGGCCCTTGTGTCTTTATGCCATCCTCGGTTAAGCCTTAGGTGGTTTTGGCTGGAATTTAAAGCTAGCTTAGGAAGTCTATGATCGTCTATGTTATTGAGCTTGTGCTTGTACAACAGAAACCTGAGCATAGCTAGGCTCTCAATAGGGGAAAGACCTGCTTCTATAAGGAGAATAGGATAGGGTGTATTACTTTTAATTTTCAGGTTATAAGTTATAAAACGCTTCTGGATTTGCTCAATCTTTCTCCATGATTCTCTAGAGATGCTGCAGCCCCAAACTTCACAGCCATATAAGATAACAGGAGTGACTAAAGTTTCAAAGAGGAACTTCTTTTTATCCCACATTACGAGGTTTTCTGTTTTACAATTATTTTCAAGACCAAAATAAGCTTTCCACCCCCCATTGATCCTTTTCTCAATGCTATGGTTCCAGTTGAGCTTGTAATGGATATCAATTCTTAGGTACTTGTAAGAATACACTTCCTCCAAGTTATTATTGTCATACATAAAATTAGCGCAAGTGTCCTTCTTGGATTTGATAATCATAATTTTTGTTTTGTCAGTGTTAACAGTCATACCCATGGTAGAGCAGAAATCCTTAAGAAGCTTGAGTTGCTTATCAAGATCAGAAGGGCACCTTGCCAAAAGAACAATATCGTCGCATAGAGAAGAAGGATAACGCAACAAATTATATTTGCATTAAATTTATAATATTTGAGAGTTTTATGTAATTGAATTTTATTTTTATTTTAAATTTCAATTGGTTAAGTTATATTAAAATTTTTATTTTTATTTTTATTTTTTCTAAATATTAATATTTTATTAATTTATAATGATAAATTTGAATTTTATAATATTTATGTTTCTATTTCATGTATTTTAAATATGTAGAAGACTAATTAAATATCAATATGGTAGTTTAGTAGTTTGTTACATGGAAATATAGTAGTTTAATAATTTGTTACATGGAAATAAGGTTTATTTTAAACATAGTAATTAAATTTAATGGATAACTTTTGTTTGCTTAGCACATTTAATTCTTGCTCTTAATTATGCATTAAGTAAATCCATCTTTTATCTATAGTTTTTGCTTAAGAGAAAAATTGTCTTATGAAAGCATTATGTTATGAACCATTTTGAAGGTAATTATTAACTTTACAATAATTATTTAGTATAAAAATATATTTTAACTCAACTTAATTGAAAAACATCTAATCAAATTTTGGGCAAAATTAATTAGAAAACAACTAACTAATTGTTGAAAACTAATTAGAAAATAAAATCATAAAAATTTCAAAAAATCAAATATTCAAACTACTCATATAATTTACACATTATATTCCAAGAGATAAAGATTAAAGAGTTTTCTACTTTCTAAATATAATTTAATTTTCATAAAAAGTTAAAAAATCAAATGTTTAAATTACTCATATAATTTGCACATATATTTGAAGAAATAAATACTCGATCCATTTTAAATTCCAATCTACCTGGAGTCTAGAAGAATCAAACTCCTATTCTTTTCATTTTTAACTTTTACGTAATTCATTAAAAATAACATTGAGCATGTATTATATATAATGATTAAATACTTTGTATCTTAATTTTTTAATATTTATAAAAATACTTTTCAAATTTAATAATTTAAATTATTATTTTTAAATTTAATCATTTTAAATTAAATCTAAATATATAATAATTATAGCTTAAATATATATTAACAGTATCATATATTTTATAAAACTAGAATATATATATATATATATATAGATATATAAAATCCATTCATCAAATTGCAACATTATTATATTTAAATTAAATAGCTGGTACTAGTTACTATATAGTATTTGCTAATTTAATTAATTAATTTAAAATTTAATTATCATTATATTTATATTAATAAAAAATTAGAAAACAACCTTATAATATAGATACAAATTATTTAAATATTTATTAATATTATTTGATTTTTATTGATATTTATAAAAATATTTAAAAATATCGTATTTTTATTTTTATTTTTTTAATGTTTCTAAAAATTTGAGACGCACTTCTTTGTGATGAAGTGTGTGTCAAATGTTTAGAAACATTAAAAACTAAATAAAAAATAGATATCATATTGGGCCTTGGAGTATGTTCTAAAATCGTTTTTGCTTGGTTAAGAGCTCTACAAACGGATAAGGTTATATTATAGGTGGAGGGGTTTTCCTTGAATAACAGTGATGTGTCAGCCTTCATTCGCCATTGGCAGCGAAAAATTACTCTCCTCAATGCTAATTTAACAATTAAATTATGATAATTTTTTCCACCACATAATCCCACCACATACAAAAAAATCACAAAAAAATATATAATAATCCTTTCAAACCACGTCATTATACCTCATTATATATAAAATATATAAACCACTCTCCGTAAACTTTAATAATCCCTTAACAATGGACTTAATTTAATGGAAAAACTTGTTTGTCTTAATTTATTGATGTAAAAAATATAATTCTAATTATCCGAAAACGGCGACGACAAAATCAAGCTTGACCCGACTCTACAATTGGTTAATCCTTGGGATTGGAGTTAGTTTTCCGGAATAAATTTGAGAATCTGCTTCTGCTCTTCTTCTTATTTTCCCGAAAGAATGGCAACAGAAAGAGCGTTTGTGTTCGGGAGGGTGGCCAAGGATTATGTGAACGCGAGGCCTCGGTATCCGCCTCGGCTTTTCTCGTTGCTCTCCTCTCTCACGCCCAAACACCAACTTGCGTGGGACGTGGGCACAGGGAATGGACAAGCTGCTCTTCAAGTCAGTCTCTGCCTTCACATGCATAACCAAACCCAGTTGAGATGGGTCTCATCTCCGCTGTTTATAATTAATTTTTTTTTTTTGGGCTGCAGATTAGCGAATATTACGAGCGGGTAATAGCCACAGACATAAGCAAGGAGCAGCTGCAGCAGGCGGAGAGGAGGCCCAACATAAGGTATGTCCTCACGCCGCCTCTGCTGACGGACGACGCACTTGATTCGATTGTCGGCCCTGAAAGTTCGGTGGATCTCGTGACAGTGGCCGCCGCAGTCCACTGGTTCGATCTGAACACATTTTACGCGCAGGTCAAGCGCGTTCTGAGGAAGCCCGGGGGAGTGATTGCGGTGTGGGTGTACACAAAACCGTCCGTCAGTCCGGCGGTGGACGAAGTGTTCGAGCGGTTCTTTGAGCGTACTCTGCCCTTCTTCGACCCGTGCGGGAGATGGGTATTCGAAGAGTACAGGACTCTGCCCTTCCCTTTCCTTTCTCATCCCGCCGCGGGAGGAGAGTCGGTCATTGAATTGGAGATCGAAGAGACGAGGACCCTGCAAGAGTACCTGAGTTTCTTCAGAACATGGTCGGCTGTGGTGAATGAGGAAGGTCTGCTAAGCGACGACTTCGTTCGGCAGTTCGAGGCGGCATGGGGAGACCCTCCTCATCACGCCCGGACTGTTAAAATTCCGCTTTTCTTAAAGGTCGGCATGCTCTGAATTGATGTGTATCTGATTCAACTTTTTCCAAATGTCGATCGGTATGGTTTGAATTAATGTTTCTGGCTGAGTTCGTTTTCTCAGTCGTTTTCTCTACATATTCCAACTTAAAGAGAGTCGTGATGTTTCTGGCATACTTCGTTTCTACTTCAGTGTCTCCACGATCCAAGTTAAAGAGATTAGTGAAATTATAATGTACAAGACTTTCAGCTTGCGACATCTCTAAATCTCTCTCGCAACCATGTGAATCCTATCCTAATTTTCGTAAAATTTATCAAGCAATTTATTTAATCTCTTTTAATATGTTTTATTGTCAAATTAAGGATAGATCTGGATTGATTGCATTCAAATATTTGTCGTGAATTATTGTCCATGTATATAAAATTTGTATTTTATTCGTGAATTATTGTCCATGTATATAAAATTTGTATTTTATTAATTGATTAGAATGTAATTTACTGTGAATTGTATTAATATTATTAATTGATTGTGTGGTAAGAAGTCATTGAGGTTAATATTATTATTATTTAATGAAAATATTTTTCTGCCAAAATCATATTATAGTATTTTTGTCCATGCTTTTTGAATCAATGAGTCTGGTTCATCGTCAGGACAAGTTGAACCAGACTCGTTAGTTCGAAACACGTCGACAAAAATACTATAATGTGATTTCCCAAAAAAATCTTCTCATTAAATTTATGGATCACAGAAGCTTAAATTCAACATTATTATTATTATTTTGTTTAGATTTAAATTTAAATTAGATTGATTTCAAATAATTTGGAAATTATTATATTACATTAAAGTTATATGTTTTTTGTAAGTCTGGTAGGATTTTTCGATTTTCGAGTTTACATGTTTATTATTCACCCGTCTACTGCCGGAGGGTAGCATAAGATTCGAACCTAAAATCTTTGGTTATGTAAGACTTCACTCCACGGCTATCCCATCTCCACCCATTTCCACTTAAACTACCTCTAGCGAACCACATTAAAATTATATTAATATTAATGTAATGTGATATATATATATATAATTATTAATTACAATGTAAATATATTTGTTATGCGATTTGTTGACCTTTTAAAAGTGATATATTGCTTTGACATTACATCAATATGAAGATTGAGTCAAGGGTTTAAACGTGAAAGAATTGTCATCTGTGCACAATATAGTTAGACGTGAAAGAATTGCATTCTCTGCCTAATATTCCTTCCCGTATCATTCATGGTTACGAATTTATGCTGTTTAATAACTTTGATATTATAAAGTTTTTGGAGTTAGGTTGGTATATTATACAAAATGAAGACTATATAAATTAATTTTTTTCTCTATTAATATAAATTTAGAGTTTTGATGTTTTTAAGATTTCATTTAATTAGAATATTTTGTAGATAGAAAATTGTGAAAATAAGTTGGCTATCTTAGATTTTGATATACATCATATTAAAAGATAAAATAAAATTAATAGTGTTATAAACATAGTTACTAAATACGAATTCGAATTCGATACGGAAATAACTGGACTCTATAAAATCTAATACGGAAAAAATTCGATAGTATACATGTTACAAATACTTAAACTTATTAATTTTTTTAATAAAAGTTATCTATTTGAAACTGAAATTTATTATTTTATAATTTTTTCTAATATAGAAGTTACAGTTTTTTATTATTTTTATATAGGAATCACTGATTTACAACCAATTTTTTATTTTAGAATTTTTGTTCTCTATATGAAACTATAATTTACCATTTTATAATTTTATTCAATATAGAAGTTACAATTTTTTATTATTTTTATATAGAAATTACTGTTTTGCAACCAATTTGCTATTTTATAGCTTTCGTTAATTGAAAAGTTATTACTCTATATTTTTTGATATTGCGATTTATTATTTTATAATTTTTTTAATATAGAAATTACTATTTTTTTAGAATTTGCAAATTGCAAGTTTTCAATATAGTATTTCTTTTCTTTAATTAATTTTTCCCTATCAGACTCCCTAAAAATACCATATTAGTTTTCCAGCGTGATTGGATTTCAAACTCAAGCCTCGGGTTACCTGCCTTACACACCACCATTGGCATTGCTCAGCTCTTCATCATTTCTAACTGCCGGCAGAATGTGGCGTGGAACAATCTTCGTCTTCTTGTTATCTCTTGCGGCCTTTCCAGCCAACGAGCACCTCGGCGGGAGATATCAGAAGAGCTCTGGGAACAGGTTTCTTACCATCAGCTGATTTCCCTCCTCCTGCCATTGCTCAAGCGATGGAAAAATACTTCATGCACCGTACCGAATTCGATTTGGCCGAATTTTTAATCGTATCGAACCGAATCAGCGAATTTGCGAATTTTTTTTTGCCAATACGCCCGAATTTGGTAACTACGGTTATAAACAAAAAAAACCATTAAATCATAACAATTATTGGGTAGAATCTCCAAGGATCTTAATTTTTTTTTTTTCAAGTCATGAAATTATTTGGTAGAATTTTCAGGCATTCTAGTTCATTTATGAGGAGAAGGAGAAGGAAATGTTGATCAATCTCTTAGCTAGAATGATCAACTTGCAGTCATTCTTGTATATATATATTTTTAGTTATTTATGTTGAATTTAAGGTATTTAGTAAATTAATAAAGTGGATTATTATTATTATTATTATTATTATTTATTTATTGATAATGTGGTGTGCTTTTCCTTAAATAATAAATAATGGTGATGAGTTAGAGTAAATTAAATTTAAAGATAAAGAAAAATTAAAAATTAATATAAAACTTAAATTTAAATTATGCAAAGCAATAAATTATAAATATTCATATATTCAAATCTAGAATTTGGTAGAGTACTTACATCTCCTTAGGCTTTAGAAGTCAAATCACTGTGCTTTAGAAGTCAAATCATTGTGCTTAGAGTCTTTTGCCCTACACAAGAGAATTCATACAACAATTTCGTATCTAGCTTGGTTATGATCTTAAAATAAAATTATTATTATTATTATTATTATAACAATAAAAATAAAATTGTTAAAATTTTTTTTGAAAACTTAATTTCCTACTTGCTAATTGGACTTGCTTTTGTGGGAAAGTCTTTGGAGTATTGTTCATCAACTATACTTGTTATAGAAATGGTTATGTATTTGCTTTTATTTTTATATTTGTTTTTTGGGAAAGAAATAACATTTATGGGGATGGAATAATCGAAGATCCAAGAAGAACCAATTTCATTGGGGTTCAGGAAGGACATCTAAGAACATTGTCGAAGCAACATATTGGCTTTCGTTAGGACCTTGATTAGCCAAAGTGAAAATATTCAATTCATATTAGTTACTGGAGACTTTATTGCTAATCAAATTATTAAACGACAAATCCTTCCCGTCGGTCAATCATTTTTTTTTTAATTTTTTTTATTTTTTTTTTTTCAGACCAAAAAAAGCACCATAATATTATATTGAGAGAATATAAGGCTCCAGATTGTACAAATTACAGCATTCAGGTGCTGTAGAATCTTGATTTTGAAAATACAACTTGTTGGCAAAATTATTCCAGAAAGAGCATCAGTCACAAACATAACCATGTAATATGCGACACATACAGGACCAGTTCAGATTTGAAAACAAATATAAAACCAAGATCAGAGTTACCGCTGGTCATCCATATATCATGACATATTCATACATTAGAAGCAAAAGATAAGAAGGTAGGAAAAGCCATAGAGAAATCAACATCCAGGGATAGAGAAATCCTGGATGAGCCAGGAATTCTCGCCAAAAATAACTTTCATGGACCAGGACCTTGTCCCAAGACAGAGACCCTCCTTTGACAGGCAATCCGCTTGCTGATTTTGAGCACGATAGATATGATGAATTGAGCTATCTTTCATGAATCCCCAGTAGAACATGATCATATCCAACCATCTCGCAAGGTGGGGGGATCCTATGTGATTCCTCTCATCCAAAATTGTCATCGGCTACCGTCGTAAAAAATTAGGATGATGCAATGTAAGACCAGGGTAGACTCTCCTACGCTCAGTGAAAAGGAAGCCCTATCTCCTTTAGCTCCTCTCTCTCCGACAGAACTTGTGAATGGGCAAGTTTCTGAAAATCTAGATAACAATGTCATCCTTTCTCCGTAGTATTTGTCTCAGGAGGTCTCTTATGAATGTGAATCAAGACCCGAAAGCTCGAGAAAGGTAGTAGGTTCCACACAAATCAAGGATTCGATTATCCAGTGCCAGTCTATCCCAGAGCCATTTGATGACAATGTTGTCCCGTCTCCTCCCACCATACAACTCAAAGACTTTATAGTAGGATCCCACCCCATTCTTGTTTCTTCATCTTCGTTGTCACCCAAAAAGTCTATGAAATTACCTTCGAAAGGAAAGGAGCCAATGCCGGCTATTACCCCTCTAAATTCCCCGACCTCCTCGCCTGTTAATCCATATGACAATGACCTTGATTTTCTCTTAAGCAGAAAATCCCTGGAGCTGGAACCGCTGACTATTCATAAACCGGGTTATCAGGGAGTGCCTTTTATTAGCCCAAACTCTGCAAAGAATATAACAGTCAGAAAGAAACATAATGGGGGCAGCAGACATTTTAGGGGGAGGACAATTATAGCAGATGGTGGCATAAGGAACCTATCCTTGACTGAGGTTCCCATCTATGATATGTCAGAGACACAGCCTCTTAGAGCATGCGTGGCTGGTAACTCTTCCAAATGACCTTTATGATTTCCATGAACATTCCAGGTCTTCAAGCAAGTCAAGACTGGTGATCACAGAGCCAATACATTTAAACTATAGAGAAACAAGTTACCCTTTCCTCCATTTCATATTTTCTACTTTCCACCACACTCCTTGAGATGGTGGAAAGTAGAAAATAATTTGTTTCATCCCATATATACAATTATGTGATTCTAGCCTTGGGTGAGAGGCACTCTAGTTTGAATCCAAGTATTGTTTAGTTTCAATTTGCAACCAATCGCTCCCATAATTTTCTCTATTATGGGCTGTGTTCATTAGACAAGGTAGAGATGGATATGGCATGTTAATTTTCTTACCCCTAGCAATTAGGTAAATAATTCTGAGCAGAATTACAACTGAGAATAAAAACACAACTAGGATATTAACAACATTAAATAAAATTAAAGCAAACTTACCAATATCAATCACATAAATGACACACATATTCTACCCAATCACATTTCTTCATTAAACTTCTAATCTTATTTGGGCTCCTATCCTAGGATAACAACGTTATTGGAAAATTCAAAGTGGTAGCTTATTAAATCAATTTTCTTTAACCTTAATAATTGCTTGTGAACTTAGTTAGTCTTTTTGTGTTCTTTATTTATATCTTTTCATCAAACAAATATCAAGACCATAAACATCAACAATAGAGGACACAGAAACTAGGTTCTCAACCAAGGCAAAACTCCTTCGAAGGTAACCCATAAAACTCTTATCTTCTTATAGAATCTACTTCAAATGAGACAACAAAGACCCAAACCCTAGACCAAGTCCTTCTCCAAGTACCAAGTCATTCCTTTCATGGAGTCCTTCCTTGATCCAACACTAACCAACTTCATACTGCAACTTCGACTTCCCAGCTTCAAGACTGCTTCTTTGACCTGCAACTTCGGCCCTGTAAGAGTTGCAAAAACCCTAATCCAACTTCCTCTTGAGAGCTTCCTTGAGAAAGATAACTCCTTCGAAGGTCAACGAGGTCAAGACAAAGTATTCTTCCTTCCAGCAACAAGGTATTGTACTTCGTCCTACTATAACTCGGTCTTGCAATTTCGTCTCCTCTAAGATGTTGTTGAAACCCTAATCCTTTGCATGTGTGAGAGAGATTAAGCCCAAAAATAAGAATTTCATCCTTCCTTTAATATTCTAGACCTTTACTTTCTTCTTCTTCTACTTCTCAACTACAGATCTAACTTCCTTCTTGAGATCGAACTCGTGAGTGATTGGATGTTAAATCAGGTCAAACTTCTCCTTTATATAACCTTTCTAAGGGGGACAAATTCCCTCCTTTAGGCCGACTTGAAGCTATCAGGGCCGAATTGTAATTTTGGAGTTTCCATGACTTTATAGACTCAAAATAATTTCTTTTTCTAATTACATTATGCCTGGAAGGGTCCTATAAACATGATGTTGACTCCTTTGACTCATTACAATAAATTCTAAGACCTAAAAAACACCAGAAGCACGAAGAACATGCTTTTACCTAGAAGGCCATAAAAAATGAGCATGAAACCCATGCTTTAAAAAATAACTTTTTATTTTCTCCTTTATTTGTTATATAGGATACATATTGAAATGAATACAACAATTATGAAGACCAAAACGAGTTACATTTTCAACACTCCCTTGTAACTATGGAGGTATTCATAATTGTACCATCAATACAACATCATTGTCAAACTGAAGGATTCTCATAAAAAAGTCAAATTGATAAGCCAGCTGTAAGCATCAACAATATAACCAACATTGTCAGTAAGGCTTATCTTGACAAGCTCAAATTTATTTGAGAGCATTATGTTGGGAGGATTTACGTGTAATACCACACTACCTCTACAAGGTACATACCCCATCAGGATTTTCACAAGGTATGTCCTTTTAAGAATATTCTTATCTTCGATCTCCAATCCGAGTCCTAAAAGAATATCAGTCCTCTTCGACAACTCTTTTCTTAGATTCCTGCCCTATCCTCAAACAATGTTAGTATTAGGTTCGTATTGGTAAGGGGTTAAATAATGTGATTTTTAGATGTATTTTCCAATACATAGTCAGAATAAGGGTATCATTTAGTATGCTTCAAATGCACACAATATGTTAGAGGTTCATTCAGTGAAGCCCCCATGTGGGCTGCACTGTGTGGTCAACACGCAAGGGCCGCATGATGGGGTCAGTGGAAGAAAAGAGCCGATGAAAGAAGAGGACATGGTATTATCACACAAAGAAGAGGACATGGTATTATCACACAATAACACAGAGAGATCACTATGAATTATGGAAATGAGCAACAAAATGTTGGGGAACAAGTGTGGGATGTCTGGAGAAGGAAATCATAGAACTGGTTGGGGGTTGCGGGTGCTTGTATACTGGTCTAGGCATACATGGGTTTTCCAATAAATTTGCGGTAGTGAATGAGAACATTGGGACAACATTGGCATTATAGTGGAGAAGCGTGTAACAATGGGTTCAAAAGTGTTAATTTTTATTAGGGCTATGTTATTCTTTGCTTCAGATATTTTCATTTCATTATATACACATTGAATTCAGCCCACAACATCATAACATTAATAATTAACATATGCAATTATATAGAAAGAACAATATCATCGTCGATGTAGCATAACATAAAGGAATAATAGAAGAAAATCATTCCAACATAGAGACACTAGAATTGGTCAGAGAATAGGGAAAAACCCCACAAGGGGGAAAACCCTTTCAAATCCTTCTTCTTATTAGATTGTCATAAAATGTTCAGCAAAGAGAGAGTAAAATGATCCATATCTTCAACTACAAAACTTATCCAACAAAATCAACCAAACAATATCTCGAAGATGAACCCAACAATAGTACTAATCAAAATCACTATTTACCAGCCTGTGTTTAACTATCATCAACTATTCGAATATGCAATCAATTGTCAAAATCAAACCCTAGGTTCCAACCGCACAGAGAGAGAGATGTGTGTGCGATTGAAGCTTCTTGATTGCATGCATATGCTTGCGCGCATGCAGTTGTAACCAAAATCTCGTATGATAACCCTATAATTGAGAACCAAAAACCCTAATCACACGTGAAAGCTTTAGAACCTACAATGTCGGAGTTAAATGAACCAACTTCTGTGAACTGACCTCAGACTTTTGCGAGCCAAAACAAAGAAAGAAGAATGATTGATAATCTCCAAATGAGGGTCACTTGACTTGTATTTATAGCCATCCAAGGGCGTCCAAATTATTCTTTTGGGTCGACCTATCCTTTTGTGCTTATGTGGGTTTTCATATAAAAATATATATTTTTCATTAATCAAATTAAATTATTTCAAGGGCTAGGAGGGGTCTTTCTAAATGAGGAAAACTATCCAAAGGAGGGAATTTGTCCCTGAGCTACCAAATTAACACTCCCTCTGAGCTAGGGAGAAATGATCGACTGCAACATATGTCTCACATAAGTATATCATCATCATCAAATGTCATCTGTGTTTATCTATGCTCATATCTTCTTACCTCTGCTTGTCTCTGTATCTAGTCTCATATTCTGAACACTAATCTAAAAGAAGAATAATTTCATATTGGAGGGGAGTTCAAGCTACCACCCTTTATCCATCGGGGATCACATCTCAACTTAGAATCCAATGAAAATGAGGAAGGTCTTATGGGACATTCTCACCTCATGTCATCTCATAGGGGAGCACACGTTTTCCACCCTATGTCGAGAAATAGACGAGATGCAATATGTCATCCATCCTATTGCTTCCTGATCTTCCCAATAATGAACCTCAAGAGTCATGTGGTAGAAAACCTTGCATCATAAGCTTAGGTGAGATACCCAACTTACCAAAGGTAAGGATCACACACCCCCAATCCCTCTCAACTCGTTGGCTAGACGAGGTGTTAAAATCCCAACAAGCCCAACTTGTGGGTATGATGCAAACTGGGGCATACTCTACTCTACCAAGATAGGGAAGCAACATCTTCCACCTTGTGGGTGACAAATAGGGACGATACCCTATTCTCCAGAGATCCCTCAACCCTAGGAGCCCTACATCTCAATTCCTCACCCTGGGAGCTCAAACAGGGGGGAAGATATGGATCAATGTCCTTGATTAGTCTTTCTCTCCGTAGATCAAAAACATATCAACATGCTCATATCTAATACTTGCTTAAAAAACTCACTGAAGAGACCAAGATAAACAATCCTTTGATTTCCTGTTCATGTAAGACATTACATCAAATATTATATTATAATAAATACATGCCACACAAGAATACCTTATTCATCCTCCCTCTCATGGAGAAAGCAATCACAATCCTAAGCTTGTCTCATACAACAACATTGTCTCAACATACAAACATATCTTAGTCCCAACAACATACAAGATTTTCTTCCAATCGGGCCCCACTCTTTATTGTCACAATATATGACTGTCATATTCATAACCTACTCAAACTACTCTCCAAAGAATTTCCTTAACCAAACTGCCTCACAACTAGTTATGCTAGCAACAATGTACTCAACCTTGACCGTGCTTAAAGCTACATAATTCTATTTCTCGCTCATAAAAAATGTCATGGCAGATCCCAAGCTAAAGTAGCACCCATTTGTTCTCTTTCTATCAGTAATTATTTCTAACCTAATCAACATTAGCGTATTTGTGTAGTCATGCATCCCTGGAAGTATATTTCAGACCAAGATTGATCATCCCATGCAAATATATCAAAAATGTGCATGGTGGAAACCCAATGTGTATGAAGCGGCTCAATCAGGAATTGACCCAGGTTGTTCTCCACAAAAATTTATGTCTAGATGGGTATTACAAGGAGCATCAATGCACTAATCAATTGTCGGTTACCAATTCAGGTTTAGCCATATCTTTGCGTAACTTTTTGAAATTTAGGTCCATCAAGGTTGTT
The DNA here is from genome assembly GCA_031772625.1 of Pinus tabuliformis. Lineage (NCBI taxonomy): Eukaryota > Viridiplantae > Streptophyta > Pinopsida > Pinales > Pinaceae > Pinus > Pinus tabuliformis. The sequence continues at coordinate 1,708,783,641 of CM062819.1, forward strand.
GTAACTTATTTAGGTCTCACGGGGAGCATATCTCGTTTATGAGTTTGTTCTTTATTCTATAACCTCCTCAAAACCTAACAAATCTATATTTTGAGACACATCCAGATATTGACTCACATGACTATCAAAAAAGGATTTTGGATCTGGAGCCATAAAGATGTTTACAATTTCTTTTTTATGAAAACTCCATATGGGAAATCAATTCTTTTTTTGGTGTAGGTCTTTGAAAGGCTTAATATTCCAAAGCAAAATATCCTATCTACACTGGGGTATTCGATATTGCATCAAAGCCTGCTATGAAGAGGTAAATTGATGCAGGATGAACTGAAACTCCAAGATTATAATGTCACCCCATCATATACCATCTTTCTAAATTTACGACTCCATGGAGGATATTTTGGATCAAACAAGAAAAAGGGTGCAGGGGGTGTTACTGGATCAAGTCTTCCCAAAGGATCAACATCGAATCAAGGAGCTTCGTCTTTCAAAGATATTATAAATGGAAAACCAGATGCATCCCCAAATCCAGACAATCACACAATATCCCCAACCCCTATATAGTGGAACAATTGAATCACGTTCCAAAATTCACTGTAGATCTACTAGAAACAAATGATGTGCTCACAACATATGAAGCTCAATTTGTTATATGCAGGTTCAACAATTTTTTGCCAAAGCCAATGGATCTTTTTCACTGGATCTTCACAAATTGGTATAGAAATTGTGAGATCCACCTCTGCTCAAAAGGCTTCTTCATAGTTAAGTTTTCTTCATCGAAGGAATAAGATTATATTTTGCAAGAAAGCCCATGGTTCTAGGGATCTACGAGACTTTTTGTTACTCCTTGGTTCCCAGATTTTGACACAAATACAACAGTAGTATCAAAAATGCCAGTTTGGGTTAGACTACATAATCTCCCACTAGATTTCTGGCATCATAATGTACTATAAGGCATTGGGAATCTCTTAGGGTGATACAAAAAGACAACCACACAAAGAGTTGAAGAATGAATCTACACCTTCGCCAGAATTTGTGTGGATGTGGATCTGAACAAAGGATTTCCAGATCACATTGTCCTGACTCACAACAAGCAGTGTTGGACACAGTTTCTAGATTTTTAAAACATGACTTTCAGATGCTGAATATGTGGACAGACAAGACATCTACAAAATTCATGTCCAGAGGTCAAAAAAGAGCCACAAAGGAAGAATAAATCAAGGAAACAACCCAAAGGATGGAAATTTTCTCAGCATCTACCCGAAGATGAAGTGGATGAAGAAGAAATGGATCCCCTTACCAATGAAGAAATCCAGAATCCACAAGAAAATGTAGAAAAGAAGGAAACAAATCATGAAGCATCAACAAATCCAGGTCCCACAGTGTAGAAGGAAGGGAGATCAAAGTCTAAGGAACTAGGAGGATACAAATGTCAACATGTTTCAGATAGCTCAGACTTAGATATGGAAGTTCCAAAAATGGATGAGGGGAACCAACTAGCTCTTGTAACAACCACTCCATCTCAAGGAGTGTGGTGGAAAGTAGAAAATATGAAATGGAGGAAAGGGTAACTTGTTTCTCTATAGTTTAAATGTATTGGCTCTGTGATCACCAGTCCTGGGGATTTTTTTTAATGATATGTGAAATTACAAATATACTAATTGATAAGAAATATTGGTTCACCCCCCTCTCATTATTTCAAACAAGGTGTAGAGAGATGCCATGGTGGAGGAGTATGCATCCATCATGAATAATGATGTTTGGGAAGTGGTGCAGAGGCTAGAGGGAAAATATATAGTAGGATCTCACTAGGTCTACAAGATCAAGCATGGAGTTGATGGGAGTATCAAGAAGTACAAGGAAAGATTCATGATCAAGGACTTCATGTAGATAGACGGATTTGACTATGACGAGACCTTTTCCCTAATTCCGGTATTCATCTATTAGGGTTGTTTCAACTATTACAACATAGATGGGGTGGAATATCCACGAGATGGATCTGAAGACTACCTTCCTCAATGGGGTTTTTAAGGAAGAGATTTACATTGAGCATCCAGAGGTATTTGAGACATGTAGTTGAGAGACACACATTTTTAGACTCAAGAGAGCCTTATATGGGTTTGTTTTAGTTGCTACAACACCGCCCAAAATATTTTCCCAACACCAAATTTTTGGGTCCCCCTTCCCTTTTTTTTTTAGGTCCCGAGAGTTATGCTTATGATTTCAAGTCGATGAAATATTACATTGACATGATTGCCATCAAACTTTACTGATGCCTATGCTTTTACGATGACATTTGATCCTAGTATATTTCAATTTTAGGGTATGATGCACTAAGAGTCTTATGCGTCCTCAAGCCTTTATTTTCTACCATATGCATTGTAATGGAGCGAAGACTTCTTATGTTAATGACCATGACATCACTCAAACTGCATTAGGGTTTATGAAGCCATTATCTTTTCCATGCATCTTTAAAATCCTAGATTATCATGACTAAAGCTCCAACCTTGCTTCGAATTAATATTCATCCTCTAGGATGCATTTTCATAAACACTCTTGGCATCTGCTTTACACTATGGCATCGTTAGGGGAAGAATCATGTTGCATACATGTCTTGTTCCATTCCTGTCAATTAGAGTTTATGACATTTACATCTTTCAAAATGGTTCTAACATTGCTTCTCCATAAACATTCACGTAGGTTGCATGAATTAGGAATTAAGAAGTTATCAAAATTATGCAGATGCACACCTTTTGTATGTCCAAGTTTTGCAACTCCACAATTGGACTAGAAGACTTATCATTATTAGAAGAAACTATAATAATGCTACTAGCACTAGCTTACCCATGTTTCTTTGTTACATTTGGAAGACCTAATATTCTCCATGTTGGAAGCAAGAGTTTACTTGGCTTCATACTTGAGCTTATTTTAACTATGGGGAAACCATATACAATTTATATTGATTATCATAAGAGTTCTTCTCACTGGTTGAAAGGGCAATGTTTTATTTTATGTAAAGTTATAGGTGTTATGTGGCCTTTCATTTGGTTGCAATATAGCTATGGAGTCATATACGTTGATGTCATGTCACATTCTCAAAGAGGTTGTTGGTGGAAGTTGCAACCGCTTAGACTTGGAGATGAAATTTTGGACTTGGTAGTCATGGGGTGTGGTCCAACTAGTTTTTAACTAGTAGCAGAATCAGCTAAACACGGCCTAGTTGTGGGTCTTGTTGGGTCGATATGCCATTTACTAATAATTATGGTGTGTGGGAGGATGAATTTGAAGCTCTTGGTCTTGAAACTTGTTTAGAGAAAAGTTTGAAAAAATACAATTGTGTATTTAAAAGAAACAAGCTCCCCTTAATTGATGATCCTATGGTCATGTGAGTCGAAACATCCTTCGTGAAGAAAAGTTAAAAAATATTTGGTTGTTTTCAGGTGTGTTGAAGACAGAGTGCTATTTCTCAATTCCAAATTTGGGAAGTTTACTGAAGCAAACGATGGTCATAATGTTCTCTTTTGTGAAAATGGAGTGGTAGTTCCCTATAGGGTTGTTACTGTTGCATCAGGGGCAACGTCTGGAAGTTTTTTGCAATATGAGGTAGATGGTCCACCCGTGGGTGTGCAGACCATGTATGGCACGAAGGTCAAAGTTGAAAGCTCTGCTTACGACCTTGAAATAATGCTTTTCATGGGATTACCAAGACTACATGAACTAAAATAACAAAAATCTAACTTGAAGTCCAAAATCTCTTTATGCCACACCATAATCATCCACATGTATTTTATTTGAGGAAACTGGTTTAGCTTCACACCTTGCAATGTCATTTGAACCATTGGAGAAGAGACTAATTACATGCCTAAAAATGTTGAGTACAAATTTCACATTTATATAAGGAGGAATGGTCTTAAATTCCTTTTGGTGGATCATTGCTAAACACAAGACAAAGCATTTTGGGCTTTGAAGCTGCAACATGCGTGATTCTCCCATTCATTGGATTTTCTGTTGACTTCTCTTTTTCAGAGGCTCCATCACAAGCAACAACTATTGCAAGTTGTCTGAAGGACGACAATGGTGATGGAGCTATAATGCCATATCAGCCAAGCACAAAAAATGCAACGTCGAGAGCATGGGAAAGTCTTTGGTCTCAAGGGAAAAATCGGCAATAGGTACTCTTTCTTTTTGGGCTTGAGTTGATTTTGTAGTTGAATATTGCTGGGACAAGAATGTTCTTTGAAAAAAAATTCTGCTTCTGGAGTGGATGTGGAAATGATTCCTTGGGGCAAGGATTTCTTTAATTGATCTTATGTAGTTTGCATTGGTCATGTTTATCATGGCTCCAAATTACATGCGTTATTGTTTAATAAAACATTTGATATCAAATCCAAGAAATTGAAGCAGACATATGCCACCTAATTGGGGAATGAGAAATGTGACCTGCATTCTTTCTTGGAGAATTATGCTCTTTAAGTTGCGTGTCACATTCTGAAATGGTAGTGATCCCCCATTAATATCTTCATCCGCGACTTGCGTCCCAATTCTCAAGTGCGACTTGGCCTTACCAATAAAAATTGCAGCCTCCCTACTTAAGGTGCATGCCATAGATTCATTGTGCAAATTCTAAGCGCAACCTCCCTTGCAACTGGAAAATGCGACCTTTCCTTACCAATAAAATTTGCAACCTCTCTGCCCAAGCAATATAATGAGTACGCAAATGGTATTGACAATATTCCAATTTGTAACACTTGCCTTCCCCAACAGTCAATATTATTGTGCCAAGTGTCCATCATGCATGTTTTTCTTTAACTAGGAAGGTCAGATTCAAGCATGAAGTGCTACACAATAGTCACATTAAGAAAGGGAAACTATTAGGGTCTACATTTCAGTGAGACCAGACTAGCATTTACATCGACTAGTGTAAAGAAAAGGGAATTATTTTCTCAAGATCTCAACACACAACACAAGTATCAAAACATAACCGTGGATGTGAAATTTGATATAAATTTGAACGTCTTAACAACAACTGCTCTTGATCAACCCGTTCCACATGAAAAGACTATTTTCAGTGTCAAAATACCAGATCAAAAGTCTTAAGGTGGACTTGCAATACTTTCGTGATCACGTGGGATTGAGCTCAAGCATTAGTTTGGAACCTACTACCATTGGTAAGGTCTCTGGTGCACTTGGTAATGATGAAACTTCAGTTGGTGATGATATGGCATTTGACAACACATCAAGCACATTTTCATTGCAGACATTGGTGTTTTAAAGGATGAGTACATTGCAATTGTGATCTTAGCTAATTAGAGGTTAGAGGGACACTATGAAGGCCTCATATCCACATATAGTGAATCTTATTTCAAATACTGCAGTTGTGGTTGAATTCACCCACAATTTTTCGACTAATGAGAACACTTATACAATTGAGAGTTCTCATGCTAATGATCATCTTACCATAATGAAATCAAGACTTAAAAATCGTCGGAAACTTGGCACACTTATCCAACACGAGTGGAGTCCTAATCACTAGTAACAATTTATGGAGAATTCGACACTAAGGCTTTTGATAAGAGTGCCAAAATTGGTTTGTCATTAGCATTAAAGCCTTGGGATGATCTAAATGAAAAGCAACGAAAGTGGTTGCTAGAAAAAATGAAATCTATGAACTTGAGCGAATTTAAACAAGTCACACTTCTGATATGCATTAAAACTAGAAATTGAAGATGCACTTGGTCTTAAACCTATTCAAGGCACAAGTCACATCCTTAGTTGGCAGTGACGTTTTTCTTTTTGTGACTTGCATTGTAACTGTGAGATGTGACCAAGTTGAGGTCACAAATCGCTTTCACAACCCTCTCCTTCCCATGCAACCTAACAATGTGACTTGTTCTAATGAAACTCAAGAAGAATCCTATCACAGGTCGCGCTTAAAGTTATTAGTGGCACCGTCATTGAAAAGTGTGACCTGTGGAGTGTGATTTGCGGTTAATAAAGGTCTATGTCTAGTGGTGGAGGGCGTCTTTCAGATGGTGATATTCAAAAGAAGTTGACGTGGATTAATGTTACCTTACAATAATTGATAAGGATCCTGCCCTGTAATTGATAATTCACATTTCAAATTGACAAAGATACTGTTATCTCAATATGTGATTGGATATGTGACTCTCTAGTGCGATTATTTTGAAGTCATAAGTCGCGCAATTAGTTATTAACAATACTATATTTTTAAATTGCAACTAGTCATGTGAAAAGAAACTGCACCCTGACTTGATCTTCCCTCCAACAAGTATTATCACAGAGCATATTGATTTGAAGAGTTTTGATCCATCATTAGCAGATGATCCTCAAGACCCTTTAAAACATAATCACTCCAAAGTGTGTTCTAGTGTGAATTCCTTGGTTCTCACAACTACAAATAAACTTCAAGATGTTGGAGCAATTATTATGTGCACACAACATTCAAGATCACAATATTCATGAGCAACTCAACTTCTTAAAAAAATATTAAAGTGATCAATTGCTCTGGCTAGACATAGACATGGGGAATTATCCCACAAAATCAGTGGAAATGTGAAAGAAATTGTGAAGAATTTTATGGTTTGTTGTCTCAAAGATAAGCTGGAGAAAGTAATGATGAATACAATTAGTTTCAAAGTTATACTATTCATATGCCCATTTTATCCTTATTAAGTGCAGATGCGGCCGTTGAACATGGTGAAAAGGTAAAATATATGGTAGGTTACATAAGCAAAGGGAAATCAAAGTAAGATAAGATAAATGAATTCCATATGAAAGATCACAAGATGGGACACTAGTAAGCTATTATTTAGATGGAATAGTCATCACCTATTATCTTATAAAGATGAAACAATTACTTGAGCTCATATTGCATTTCATCATTATGATTTGCTTGATGTGCATCAACTCTAGAGGGAATCAACCATATTATACCCAATTATTGTTCCAAAACTTCCAAGATAGCCAACAAAGAATTTTCTACCCAAGTCGAGGAAAATATGTGTATATTGAGGATGAAAGAAATGAGGATCATAAAACCCATAATGCATTTGGATAACAACTAGAAACAAAAAGCTGCATTATCCCAATAGATGAATCGAAAGGAAAGCAAAAGAAAAGGAAAAGGCTAAAGGGACACCAGAGAAAAATGAAAATCAACATTGGCTATGACCCTCTTTTAAAACACGGTTGGGAAGCTTAGAGTGATGCTGCACATGCCATGTTATGATGTGGAAATAAACTATATATGAGTCCAAATTATTATCTTTATTTCAATCAATTTGTCATGTTTCTAACTTTATTCTTTGAATGCAAATCACATGCAAATATTTGTAACCATTATAATTTGCTTGTAGGTAGAAGAGAGGAAATAAGAGTGTTGGCCTAGGTGAAGGAAGCTAGGGTTTCCTATCGAGGCTAGATAATTAGGGTTTCAACAAATAAGAAAACTGGCTCCATGTAGTTGCCTAAGGCACTGTGTAAACATCTAACATGGCAAATGAACATTGCCACCTTGTTCATTAGCCTGTGTAAATCTGCATATCATCACAACATATATGCAACAAGCATTCTAGGGTTTTGAGAAACCTCTGCATTCTCCTCATAATTCATCTATTGCCATAATGTAAATATTTCTCATCATAATATCAATAGCCATGTTGAGATTGATTTGAGCATGTAATAATCATTAGAGATGAAAGAGCTATGAGGAAACTCAAGGGTCATGAGGGTAGATGAAAGGTCACAATAGGTGAACACTCACTTCATTTCTATAATTATACACTCATACCTAATTTGTAAGGGACTTTAGCACTTGAGCTAGGACTAGCATTAGATGTTGATCTGTGCTTGAAAAGCTAAAAGCATCTGACTCTTGGACGCTTGTAGGGTGAGTGGTGGTGAGGTTAGGGTTTTTACATTGGATAATGATATGAGCAACCCATGTTCCACTATTGGGATTTGATGGATTGCAGGACATGTACTTGCATTTTTAGTAACATTAATAAGAAGTAATTTGCTGTCATTATGGATTCTCATGCATCTTTGTGATGGTTTATTGGCTTTCTTGTATTTCCGTCATGTTTGTATGTGTGCTTTCATGTGGGCATATGTTAATGAACTCATTCTTAACTTATAACTTTCATCCTGGCTTTGAATCTATGCTTAATTATTCCATGCCATGCCAATAAGCTATTGTGATCTGATTTGCAATTAGCCTCTGAGCACGAGAAAAGTGTCTCAGATCAGCGAAGGAAGAGTTGAGGGTTTCAAAATATCACAATGATACAAGATAATAGAAGAAATCAAGTGAGGGCTGATCTCTTACAACCCCAACACAATCATACCATTCACAAATGCACACAATAGAGAGGTTTTGCGCCCTAACGTGTGCGCAATTTATCTAATATGTGTAGGGATTTTGCATTTCTAGTGCATAGGTAAGGGGTCGATTCATCTTGGAGGATTGATCAATGGTTCTTCTGATAAAAGGAAGTTCCTCCCTTGTCCTAATTCTCATAAAAAAATCCTTTGTTGACGAAGAATAATAAAAGACACACAATTTTGCATGTTTTCCCAGAGTTGGGGTTTCCTGGCTATATGTTATGTTTTATGTGTTGATGTATTTGTCTTCTAATTTATTTTTATGTTGTACATATTAAGTTAGAAAACTCAGTGTATTTGTGATTTAAATTTCTGGCATATTAATTATTTATATTTCCAAAATTTTATGCTTTAAAATTGCAAATCACTTTACTAGATTTTAAGGAAATCTAACATCAACATCAACACTTAACACTCTATATACAAACCATTATTATATTAATTTAAAAAACATATAATACACAAAATATCAATTTCTTAACAATTTAGATATTAAAAATTATTCATCATCATTACATATTCATAAAATGTAAAATTAATTATAAAAAATAATATATTTAAATAAAATTATTAAATTTGGAAAACATCCTTTAAGCCACATTAAAGAGTGATGAAATTGTTGTTAATAGAGTTTTATGTAAGTAATATCCTTACTGTGATGAAATTGTTGTTAATGGAGTTTTATGTAAGTAATATCCTTACTATAAATTTGAGGAGGATGATTGAGATGTCGAAATTGTATTTTGATCTTTTAATTTTTATATTATTAAAATTTGAAAAAAATAATTTATAATAATTATATTATATAGAGATAAATTTAAGAAAAATAGATTTAAAGTGACCTTTACCAAAGAACTTTCATAGTGATTATGAAGTTTCATGGATATCGTTGATTATATATACAAATTTATCCTTTTATAGCTTACACTTTCTCTTCATCTGGAAAAAAAAAATTTACACTTTCACTTAATTGGTTGAATAGTAAATCTAATTTTGTAGAGTGTGAACTTAGATATTTAGTAGTCACATCACAAAATTTGTTAACTTTGCTATATACTTGTTAAATAACCCAAACAAGTAACTCTATAACTTTATCCCATAAAACAAAGGAATTTAAGAGCATAAAACAGAGGATAAGACACCACCAAAAATAATTCAAAAGATGACATATATAGACATTCAAGTTTGAAATGGATATTTCGAAACATGCCACGAGTAGTCACTTCAAATAATTGTTGCATTCTATTATAAAACACGGCTTCAAATAATTGTTGCATTCTATTATAAAACATTTTGAAGTGTACTTTTTATTGTCAGAGTGTATTTTTAATTTTCAAGTTCTTATGTGGGGTTGAGATCATCTTTTTAAAAGTTAAGTTATTATTTATACAAATAAGTTATCGTTTAATACAAATAATGAAGTTGGATCATGTGACCAACCATATTTGTTGGTTGAAAATGTTAGATTTAAATTTTTAAATATGATAAATTAACAGAATTAAATTAAAATTAAATAATATTATATTAAATAATATAGTTGTAATATATATTTATATATATTTAAAATAATTTTTAAAATCATAAATATAAGCTTGGTTGCAATATAAGTATTAGAAGTAGTATAATATAATAAAGTTTTTATTTAAATTATCTAAAAAAATTAAATGAAAGTAAAAATATATAAATAAATTATTTACATTAATAAAATAAAATAACATGTGCATAAATTAAATAAATATAGTGAAAAAAATGTATATAAATTAAAGAGTGAGAAAAATGTGTATAAATTGAAGAAACATAGTGATGTGATAAATAACACATAAATATAATATTATTAGACAAATTTTAGGAGGAAAAAAAAATTACTTTAAAAAACTTTCAATAGTTACAATGCATTATAATGTTTTTTCAACAAAAGTAATTATAAACCATTCTAGATCCATGTGAATTCCAGATATACCTAGAGTCTAGAGAAATCAAATTATGTAATTTTTTATGTAATTTCACTTAGAGAAAATGTTTTAATAAATAATTATAATTATTTTTATTGTTATTGTTATTTTTATTTTTGTGTAATTTGAGTGAGTCAAAATGTTTACATAATATAATAGGAAAGGACAGTTCCACACTTGGCTGGAGAGCGCCTCTTAACATAATAAAAAAGTTTGAATATTTCTTTATGACATAACAATATGTTAAAACTCTTACACAATTTTCTCAACATAATAAAAAAGTTTGAATAATTCTTCATGACATAACTATATGTTAAAACTCTGGAGACCCAAAGGTATCTGGCAAGAGTGAAAGCTTGCCCCATTACGGACTACTAAGGTTATTATAGGTGGAGAGGTTTTCCTTGAATAACATTGATGAGTCAACCTGCATTTGCCATTGACAGCGAAAAATAACTCTCCTCAATACTAATTTGACAATTGAATTATAATAGATTTTCCCACCATATAAAAAAAAATCATCAAAAATATATAATAATCCTTTCAAAACACTTCATACCTCATATATAAAATATATAAACCATTATATATAAAATATATAAACCACTCTCCGTAAACTTTAATAATCCCTTAACAATGGACTTAATTTAATGGAAAAACTTGTTTGTCTTAATTTATTGATGTAAAAATATAATTTTAATTATACGAAAACGGCGACGACAAAATCAACCTTGACCCGACTCTAAAATTGGTTAATCCTTGGGATTGGAGTTAGTTTTGCGGCATAAATTTGAGAATTTGCTTCTGCTCTTCTTATTATTTTCCCGAAGAATGGCAACAGAAAGAGCGTTTGTGTTCGGGAGCGTGGCCAAGGATTATGTGACTGCCAGACCTCGGTATCCGCCTCGGCTTTTCTCGTTGCTCTCCTCTCTCACGCCCAAACACCAACTTGCGTGGGACGTGGGCACAGGGAATGGACAAGCTGCTCTTCAAGTCAGTCTCTGCCTTCACATGCATAACCAAACCCAGTTGAGATGGGTCTCATCTCGGCTGTTTATAATTAATTTTTTTTTTTTTTGGCTGCAGATTAGCGAATATTACGAGCGGGTAATAGCCACAGACATAAGCAAGGAGCAGCTGCAGCAGGCGGAGAGGAGGCCCAACATAAGGTACGTCCTCACGCCGCCCCTACTGACGGACGACGCACTTGATTCGATTGTCGGCCCTGAAAGTTCGGTGGATCTCGTGACGGTGGCCGCCGCTGTCCACTGGTTCGATCTGAACACATTTTACGAGCAAGTAAAGCGTGTTCTGAGGAGCGTCCGTCATTGAATTGGAGATCGAAGAGACGAGGACCCTGCAACAGTACCTGAGTTTCTTCAGAACATGGTCGGCTGTGGTGAATGAGGAAGGTCTGCTAAGCGACGACTTCGTTCGGCAGTTCGAGGCGGCATGGGGAGACCCTCCTCAGCACGCCCGGACTGTTAAAATTCCGCTTTTCTTAAAGGTCGGCATGCTCTGAATTGATGTGTATCTGATTCACCTTTTTCCAAAGGTCGATCGGCATGGTTTGAATTAATGTTTCTGTCTGAGTTTGTTTTCTCAGTCGTTTTCTCTACAAATTCCAACTTAAAGAGAGTCGTGATGTTTCTGGCATACTTTGTTTCTACTTCAGTGTCTCCACGATCCAAGTTAAAGAGATTATTGAAATTATAATGTACAAGACTTTCAGCTTGCGACATCTCTAAATCTCTCTCGCAACCATGTGAATCCTAATTTTCGTAAAATTTATCAAGCAATTTATTTAATCTCTTTTAATATGTTTTATTGTCAAATTAAGGATAGATCTGGATTGATTGCATTCAAATATTTGTCGTGAATTATTGTACATGTATATAAAATTTGTATTTTATTAATGGATTAGAATGTAATTTATTTTATTTATTGACTTATTTATTTTTTCTAGTTAAGACTAACCTACGTATCCACTGGGGATTTGAACCAGTGACCTACCGCAAGAGTGCCTTAACACCGCACCCATTCACTGTCAATCCAAAGCCCTGTGGGCCATTAGAATGTAATTTATTGTGAGAATGTATTGTATTAATATTATTAATTGAATTTGGAAATTATTATATTACATTAAAGTTATATGTTTTTTGTAAGTTTGGTAGGATTTTTCGAGTTTACATATTTATTATTCACCCCGCTATTCACCGTCAATCCAAAGCCCCGTGGGCGATTAGAATGTAATTTATTGTGAGAATGTATTGTATTAATATTATTAATTGAATTTGGAAATTATTATATTACATTAAAGTTATATGTTTTTTGTAAGTTTGGTAGGATTTTTCGATTTTCGAGTTTACATATTTATTATTCACCCCGCTACTTTGGAGGGTAGCATAAAATTCAAACCTAAAATCTCTCGTTATGTAAGACTTCATTCCACGGCTATCCCATCTACACCCATTTTCAACTTAAACTATCTCAAGCAAACCACATTAAAATTATATTAATATTAATGTAATGTGATATATATATATATATAAAATTATTAATTACAATCTAAATATATTTGTTATGCTATTTGTTGACCTTTTAAAAGTGATATATTGCTTTGAAATTACATATCAATATGAAGATTGAGTCAATGTTATGCTATTTGTTGACCTTTTAAAAGTGATATATTGCTTTGAAATTACATATCAATATGAAGATTGAGTCAAGGGTTTAAACGTGAAAGAATTGTCATCTGTGCACAATATAGTTTTTTTTTCAGAAGAAAAAGCTTTCATAGATTATATTGAGTCAATATAAAAACCGAGATAGGATACAAAAAAGATAGCTTGAGCAGCGATGTACCAAGACATCTTTTGAGGATAAACAGATAAAAATATATCCATGATAGCATCTAGAACAGAAAGACAAATAGCTCAGCACAACAAAAAAAAGACTGTGGAAAACAAGATCTACCAATAATCCAAAACATCTAGAACGGGTTCTAGATCATGGCAAAAAAGCACTCAAAAATACACATGCTGAACATCATATCCACCAAAAAAACCATAGACAAGAGGCCATAGTCATGTTAGGGACCCGGACTTTTGGGCTGCTTTTTTGGAACTGAATCAAAAATTGAAATGATGCGCTGCAAAATGGAATTATAGGGGGCCTTTGAGTCTCTAAAAATTTTATAATTCCTCCAGTTCCATGCACACCAAATCATATTAAAGATGAGATAACGCCTTGGCTCCCTTTGTCTGCACCACCATTGGAAGGCTGCATGAACAGAAACAAAAACCATATGAGGAAAACCAAAAAGGATGGCCAGATCATACCAGATTTCCTGTGAAGATTTGCATTGGAAGAACATGTGGAGATTTGACTCCTCATCTGATTCACACATTGAACACCTTCTTGGGCCGTGCCAGCTTCTTTTCCTCAAGTTGTCCCATGACAGGTTCTTATTATTATACACCAACCATGCGAAAAGAATCATTCTAGGTGGGCATCCCGATTTCCACAGAACCTTCAGAAAATTAGAGCTTGAGAGCGGAACCTTTGAGGAGATAATATCAGAGTAAATATCTTTTACTCAGGCTGGCATTATAGTTTTTGACATGGACCAGGTTAGGTGGTCATTTGGCCCTGCACGATGAATCTCGCATGCATCTAGAGCATCTTTGACAACTTTCCAAGTTGAAGACAGTTCGCCAGGCAAACTAATGTCAGAGGCATCCTTCCATAAGGGAACAAGACCAAACCAATCGGAAATGAGTTTATCCCATGTAAAAAAACCTATTCTGTGAAGGAAAAATAATAGGTTGTCTGGAATGGAGAAGCTTCCCCGACTGCATGCAATAGGATCAAAACCTATTAAGACACTGTTTCCAGAGTGAATCCTCCACCTCAGATTCATCAAGAAGTATTTCTCAACCTTTCTAAAACTAAGCCAAATGGCAGACCCTTTTTTGGTTCCAATTGCTCCTGTTCTGTACCAATATTCCAGGTTTTTGCCTTTCAGATATTTTTGTTTTATAGTAACACTCCATGGCCCATCCCCAAATATCCCTCTCCAGAGCGATTTACACAATAGAGCCTTGCCAAAAACCCTCAAGTCCATTAAACCCCATCCACCCAGATGCTTTGGCACTGAAATACTGTCCATTTTGGAGAGGTGAAACTTTCTCTGTTCAGAACTTCCACCCCAGATAAAGTTAGCCGTGACCTTGGTCATCTTTTGAATAATGCTTGCCGGAAGGAAGAATAAATGTGCCCAATAAACCGCCATCTGCAGTAGGACAGTTTGAGAGAGGATAACTCTACCTGCCAAGGATAGGCTCCTATGTTCCCATGCAGATATCTTTTTATAAAATCTTTCTGTCAGCCATAGCCAGTCGTTCTTGGAGTAACCTTTTGCTTTGAGATGAAAGCCCAAGTATTTGAGACCTTCCTTGAGCGATCTTGACTCTATACCGAAAAGCTCAGAAATCCAATTCACCATCTCCATGTTGACATCATTGTGATAGAGTAAGGATTTCGCTTTGTTGATAAAAAGCCCGGAGGCTCTTTGGAATCTTTCAAGAATATCTTTTAAGCACATCCACGATGTTCTGCATAGCATTGCAAATAAGAGGACATCATCAACAAAAAGGTTGTGCGAAATGAAGTTGTGCCTACAAATCTTAATAGGCCTGCATCTATTTTCAATGACTGCTTTGTTGATGTGGATGCTTAGAGAGTTCATGGCCAGAATGAACAAAAGAGGCGAGAGGGGGCATCCCTGTCGCAGGCCTCTCTCGGCTTGGAAAAAATGAGAGGGAATACCGTTGATAATGACCGCATAGTTCACATTCTCTACGCATGCCATAATCCATCGAATGTTATTGGATCTCAGACCGATCTTAGCTAAAAGACATTCGATAAACCCCCAGTCTAAGCAGTTGTATGCTTTCTACAGGTCTATTTTCATGATGGCCACTGCTGTATTTTGAGAAGACATAGAGAAGAGGCACTCCCGTGTATTAGCAACGGCATCCAGAATGTTGCGGCCTTTCAAAAAAGCATGTTGGTCCTTAGATAAAAAGGAGGCGAGAGTTCCTTTAATTCTTTCAGCAATAACCTTGGTGATGATTTTGAAGGAGATATTGCATAGAGATATCGGTCTGTAATCATAAAAAGATTCTGGCTCCCCCTTTTTCGGAATTAGAGAAATCAAAGTGGAAGTAGTAATATGGTGAATATTTCCAGTCATCCTAGACGCTTCCACCATCCTCAGTAAATCATGCTTAATGAGGTCGAAAAAGTGGGTGAAAAATTCAATTGTCTAACCATTTGGTCCAGGGCTCTTATCTTTCTTGAAGGACTTCAAAATTCCAAGAAGCTCATCTTCTGTAACTGGCTGAAACATGGCCTCATTTTTTTCTTCGTCAAACATCTGAGGAGCCAGTTCAATACCCCATAGAATTTCCCAAAAAGCAACATCTTTCCTTCTGCTGAATTGATTCTTGAAATAATTTACGGCCTCCTTTGTGATGTCATGTTGAGTTACAGATGAGCCACCATTTCCATTCCTTATCTTCCATATGGAATTTTTGTCACGTCTGGCACTTGCATAATTATGAAAAAATTTCGTGTTCTTGTCCCCTTCTTGAAGCCATAAAGCCCTGCTTTTAAGCCTCCAAAAGGTTTCCTCTTGCTTCAACAGTTTAAATTTTTTCCTTTCAAGTTCTCGTATGCTACATTTCATGCTGAATGAGCATGAGTTAGCATCTGAATCTTTCAAAATACTATCCATTTCCTGTTGAACAGTTAGAAGATCCTTCCTATCTTTTTCCTTTTTTTCAATTTGCCATTTTTTCACCAGCTTTCTCATAGCGGCCATCTTTTCTCTGAATGTAAGAAACGGGGGGAGCATAGCTTTAGCTGACAGCTCTTTCCATGCATTTGAGATAAGTTCATTGAAGGCTGGGTCCTGTAGTAGAGTTCTATTGAATTTGAATGGATACCCCTTTTTGAAACCTTTCTCCGGCCAGGATAGCAGAATTGGTCTGTGGTCGGATACAAGAACATTCTCCACTGATGAATGAGGCATGCCCATCTTATCAATAATACTTACATGCACTAAGAAACGGTCAATCCTTTTTGCAATATAGGCCTTATCAGTTCTACCATTCACCCATGTCGGCTTCTTTTCCGAGGGAGCGATATCCACCAAATTTTTATTTAGAAGCTCGAGCTTAATACTATCTGCAAGCGAGTCCTTTTTCTTACAACATCCCCAACATTCATTCGAGCTCAGTGTTACATTTAAGTCACCCGCTATTATCAAATTTTCAATATCAAACATGTCTGATGTGAACAATTTTTCTCAGAAAGGAGCTCTGTTTTTATAAGGCGCATAAATGTTTAAAATGTTTATAGGAAGATCTTTTCCCCTGATGGAGGTCGAGAAGATGATCCCTGCAAAACACTTATATGCTTTAGCTCTGATCCGCGTAGGATCCCATAGAGATGCTAAACCCCCTGACAGTCCTCTTGCCTTTGTGGCCATTATATACCATGTTGGGAACATCTTCCTAAAGTAAGAAATGGAGGCCTCACAACTGTGCATTGTTTCTTGGATTGGAATTATTCCCAGCCTGGAAGAGTAGAAGAAATTTTTCAGCGTTAGGAATTTAGGGTCAATGCCGAGACCTCTGATATTCATAGAGATAATAAAAGTCATTTGGAGGATTCACCAGCCGCGCTTGCTCTAAGAGGCTGTGGATCTGGCATGCCATAAATAGGTACATCAATCAAAGAAAGGTTCCTGACCCCACTATCCGTAACAATAGTTCTTCCTCTAAAATGCCTGCTGCCTCCTCGAGTCTTTTTCCTTACAGTTATATTTTTAGCAGAGTCCGGGCTTATGAAAGGCGAGGCCTGGTTCCTAGGTTTGTGGATAGTTAATGGCTCCAGTTCGAGAGACTTTCTGCTGAGAAGAAAATCCAGATCACTGTCATATGGATTAATTGGGGGGGAAGCAGGGGAATTTACAGGGGTGACAGACACACATGGGTCTTTTCCTTTTATTTGGGATAAGAGGTTTTTATCAGGAGTTGGAGAGGAAGACGATATAGGAATGGGAATTGATCCCAAGGAGAAATCCTTTACCAGCTTGGGAGCAGGGGAAGGAATAGCTTTATCATCTCTTGGTTCCGGAATGGGAGAGCAGTGGAAAACTGTAGGACTATTTATCGGATGACCATCGTTATTAACAGGGCTGCCAGGTCTGGATCCTGGAAACAGAGGGGGGTCCTGTGACAAAACCTGCAGAGGAGTTGATGATCTGGGATGTTGATCTTCCAGCACCTCTGTGGAAGATAGACTGGCCGACGAGAACTGTCTTCTCACCTTTTGTCGAAGAAACCTGTTTTTGAGAACCTTATGCTGAGGACAATTTTTAATCAGATGGCCGGTTTTATGGCAGGCTGCGCATCTGAACGGGATGCCCCAGAAGTCCAATCGTTGCTTGATTATCTGATCTCTCCAGGCAATCTCGATGTGATATGGATATCCCCCCCTATAGGATTTTTCTATGAGGATCCACGCTATTCTCTTGTCCTTTTCACCCAAACACCAGGGGTCTACATAGACAAATCTGCCGATAGAATTGCCTATCTCCTCAAGGGTTTCCTTAGACCACAGCTCTAAAGGAAGGTTAGGAAGTTTAACCCAGATGAGGTTATTGGAGGGCGTGTTTTTCAGCGGATCATACCCAATATACCACCTGTAAAGAGTGAGGAAACTTCTTCTAAACACCCACGGACCTTTAAGAATAGCATCAGCATCTGCAGCAGCAAGAAAGTGAAAGCAGTACCACTCTTTCATAAGGTTTGATATAATAGGGGTATATCCTATCACAGGTTTCCAATGGATTGCAATCCATTTCCTCATATCAGCATCATTCATTTCAGGGAAATGCCAACTACCTATAAGGGCGAGGTTTTGTAAGCTTTCAATCCTTTCGGTCAGATGAACACTATCAAGCTTGATTGTAGAGGGCGGAGCAATTATTTTGACAGGGTTTTGCGACTTGTTATAGCGATCGCGCGGGGCCTGTTTCTTCTGTTCCGTGCTGCCTCCTCTACGAGATAAATGATGTGTTCTTTCAGCACCTTGGAGGGACGGTTTAACAACCACATCATCCAGGGTGGTTTTCCATACACCAGATAGCGAGGCATTCTCCCATGCCCGCTCAGCCTCCATGGTGGCCCATATGAGAGCCTCCGTGGTAGGAGCATCAGACCCACCCTCCATACGCCTCCAGAAAATATTTCCTTGGGTTCAATAGGATTTTAGTCAGATTACCAGACCGGATGGGTACAGAAACATAAAAGCCCTCTAGCTCGCGTCGTATGGGTGAGCCCTGATAGAATAAATACCTGGAGAGGATAAGTGTGGGAAAGGGGCTGATCTGACACCAAAGTAGGATTATAGAATAATTGAGAGGATATAAAGGACGAAGAAAGTACACCACCAGAGATAAATGCATGTACTAGCTCAGGGAAAACCACCAGAAGGGTTCGAAATCTTAACTAAAAGATGACAGCAGCTGGCCGTCATTTAGACCACAAAAGGGATGTTCCTAGGAATTAGCAGATTTTTCAGGTACACGACAAGGCATTAAAGGACAAACTTTCCAATCCCAATGCCATTTTGAATTTTCATGAAAAAACCGGCCACCGAAAAAGAAGATTTTCCGGCACAGGAAGGAGGAACTGTTCCACACCAGTAGAGCTGGGAGAATTCGAAGCCGAGACTTCTGTGGGATAACTTAGAATGGTGGAGAATCGTTACATGCAAAACAACAGCAGTAAACCTCCCAAATACACCAGCATTCCCCTATTCTGAACCTTATGTCTTTACACGGCTTGTAGACTACTATGAGCTTCCTGAATTTTTGTATAATATCCTTTAACATCTTGAGAAGAATGTTCAGAGGATAAAGTAGTCCAAAATAAACATTTATGAATTGTAGGTGCCTAAACTCAATTGTTCAGATAGAAAGGATCTACGTTCTAGATGTGAACATTCATGAAGTAAATCATATAAGTCATAGGTGCTATGAAATGAGGCATTAAATGAGTTTGGAAGCAGAAACTTACAGAAAAAGAAAATAGGGTACTAACCTTAACAACGAGCCACCACCACGAGCGAGAGCGCCAGAGACCGCATGCGACTGTGCATCATCAATCCATCAACGAGCGTGGGGAATTTTGATATTAACATTTTGCAGAGGGACGATAATTCAGACTAAGGCACAAGGACAACCGAGCATGAACCTCCCCAGTCCAGACGAGGGGAAGACAAAAGGACGAAAGGCCAAAACCGCGCACGATTGAATGCAGGAAGGTTTTATAAGATTTTAAAGCGCTTGAGGCTTAAACACTTTATCGGCCATTTGTCCACGCAACTAATCACATGCATGCATAAACGTGGAACAAAGTCATAATACCAGTGCGTAGGCTGAGAGCTAAGCGAGACGTGGCGGATATGCAGGGCATAATGCCAGTGCGTAGGCTGAGAGCTAAGCAAGTAGCTATGGCTGATAAGGATATGAGACGTGGCGGATATGCAGGGCGGCACAAAAAGGAAAGGTTTAGGGAACGACCACCCTTAGTCCTTAGATTATGCAGGTGGCCTCTGGTTCGTCCCACTCCATACGCACTTGCATACTGTAGGCTGGCCTCCTTGTTGGTGGATGCTGGTTCTATCTGTGCACAATATAGTTAGACGTGAAAGAATTGCATTCTTTGCCTAATATTCCTTCCCGTATCATTCATGGTTACGAATTTATGCTGTTTAATAACTTTGATATTATAAATTTTTTGGAGTTAGGTTGGTATATTATACAAAATGAAGACTATATAAATTAATTTTTTTCTCTATTAATATAAATTTAGAGTTTTGATGTTTTTAAGATTTCATTTAATTAGAATATTTTGCAGATAGAAATTATGAAAATAAGTTGGTTATGTTAGATTTTGATATACATTATATTAAAAGATAAAATAAAATTAATAGTGTTATAAACAAAAAAAAATCATTAAATCATAACAATTATTGGGTAGAATCTTCAGGCATCTTAGTTTATTTTTTTTCAAGTCATGAAGTTATTTGGTAGAATTTTCAGGCATTCTAGTTCATTTCTAAGGAGAAGGAGAAGGAAATGTTGATCAATCTCTTAGCTAGAATGATCAAATTGCAGTGATTATTGTATATATATATATTTAGTTATTTATGTTGAATTTAAGGTATTTAGTAAATTAATGAAGTGGACTATTATTATTATTATCATTTATTGATAATGTGGTGTGCTTTTCCTTAAATAATAAATAATGGTGATGAGTTAGTGTAAATTAAATTTAAAGATAAAGAAAAATTAAAAATTAATATAAAACTTAAATTTAAATTATGCAAAGCAATAAATTATAAATATTCATATATTCAAATCTAGAATTTGCTAGAGTACTTACATCTCCATAGGCTTTAGAAGTCAAATCACTGTGCTTTAGAAGTCAAATCATTGTGCTTAGACTCTTTTGTCCTACACAAGAGAATTCATACAACAATTTGGTATCTAGCTTGGTTATGATCTTAAAATTAAATTATTATTATTATTATAACAATAAAAATAAAATTTCAAGCTTCTGTAGTTGTTTTTCAGAGTAGTATGATCCAGATTATCCACAGTATCATGTTCATTCTGTCGACGTTTCAAACCCCAAAGGGGGTCCATCATCAGGACTATCAATCATATTCTAAAAATTAGTCCTGATGATGGACCCCCTTTGGGGTTTGAAACGTCGACAGAATGAACATGATACTGTGGATAATCCGGATCATACTACTCCGAAAAATAAAATTGTTAAAAAAAATTGAAAACTTAATTTCCTACTTGCTAATTGGACTTGCTTTTGTGGGAAAGTCTTTGGAGTATTGTTCATCAACTATACTTGTTATAGAAATGGTTATGTATTTGTTTTTTTGGAAAGAAATAACATTTATGAGGATGGAATAATCGAAGATCCAAGAAGAACCAATTTGATTGGGGTTCAGGAAGGACATCTAAGAACATTGTCGAAGTAGCATATTGGCTTTCGTTAGGACCTTTATTAGCCAAAGTGAAAATATTTAATTCATATTAGTTACTGAAGACTTTATTGCTAATCAAATTATCAAACAACAAATCCTTCACTTCGGTCAATCATATTCATATCCACAATTTGTAAACATATCTTGTCAAAATGAAGTTGAATTCAAAAGCTAATCATTGATCTAAAATGGCAACCAACCTTGAACCTGAGACCCTAATAAAAACATGAGGTTGTAGGCACACTCCAAATTTCTTAGATATGGTTTCAAACATTAATCCAAGGCCCAAGAGGCACATTACCCAAGAAAATATCTAGCTACATCATATGAATAAGGACTTGGTGTGGGTAGCCCATTCCCCTTCTTAACTTCATGAATGGGTAATCCATGTGGTGGAGGAACCCTGAAGCTATTTAAGATTATGGATGTTTTCTTCTGTGTATGGTTCTATCTAGATTTGATATATCTCTAAGCACGGTGGTGTATCATTGAAATAGATAGAGGAAGCGGGCATTTTTTGGTTTGTGGGCTACCTTTCCTTCATTCAAGTGTAAGGGCAAAGGGTTTTCGGAAATCAATTACTTGGGTCTTTTTTGTACTTTGGCTCCTTTTAATGGATTTAAGTGATTTGAATTAATTTGATTTCATCTCATAGATACACTCATGAAATTCTGGTCTTAGGTTAAAGACACTCTAGTTTTAATACGAGTATTGTTTAGTTTCACTTTGCAACTAATTAGTCCCCTAGTTTTCTCAATGTAGAAATGGATATAGTCGTGAAGAAACAAATCAATGAAACAACAAAGCCTTGATGGCCACTACTGCTAAGCTAATAGAGTTAGAAAAATTCAATGAAACTCATAAAGCCTATATGACGAGTCTCTTGCACTTGAAAAGCCAATGGAATAACTCTCTTGAAATGGAATGCAATCATCTTCCTATCCTATTCCTTTCCTCAAGTTTTGCACTCAAAAAATAGATTTGCACCTCGAGAGATTTGATCCCTCTTGGTACTTGATAGATCCATAGTTAAGATGGATCTATGCCGGTTTCTAGTGGTTGTGAGGAATGATTGGGATCCTCTTAGGTTGGTTTAATTCCTGTAAGTGACATGATGAGATTTGATGTAATGACTTCAAACCTTTTTTTTTTTTTTTTTTTTTTTATTTTGTCGGTCAAAAAGTCTACTTTATATCATAAGAGGAAACTTGAGTACAAAATTCTTCTCCCATGGCATTGTCCCAATATGCCAACCAGGCTTTGGCACTTGAGAGCCAGGGAGAAGCTAATTACAATCACCATTTACATTTATTTCCGTTAGGCCTAAAGGCCATACCATACTAACATCAAAACTGGAATACATAACCAAGAAAAGACATCTCTCAAGGAGGCTGGTTTGGTGGAAAATCAGGGGTGGAACAAAGATGGAAACCCATTCATGCATATGGAAGTCAATGTGCTCGACTTGCGCCTCTAGGAAGCGAAGATGCTCATTGGTGTGGCGGTGGTGGCGATGCATACTTTCTAGATTTTCCAAGATTTCAATTTGAACATGCTACACATCGTTGATGTAGGCCACTAGCTCATTCTGGTCCTTGTTGCACTGGTCCCTCATAATGCCAATATTCAATTGTATATGGTGTAGTTGATTAGTGATTGAGTCCAGGGTGGTCGGAGAAACAATTCGTCTTGGGGAGCGGGCTGATGAACTGTTCATTGCTGCTACAGAGTCCCGACTTGTATCTAAAGAGGAATGGTTGTCAGAATTATTAGCTTGATGACCTTCAGGGTGAGAAGCCCCTCCCCCATGCTACGGACGACCCCTCTGATGGGGCATACTATCAAAACGAAAAATGACTAACCTGAATCGTGTGCACGGGCCCGAGCCCCCAAGGCTGCTCGTTGAACTTGCAAAGGGCACTCAAAGGAAAGAAAAACCAAATAGGAATAGGCAGGGGAAAGGGAAAACCGATACTAGAAGTTGTGAAACCAAGGACGCAGGCTATCAAGCGCTTGTTGTATTTTATGCCGCCTCCCAACCTTTGCATACAGACCTTGCTCCAGAGGAGAGCAGTAAGAGTTGCTCGAAACTTTGACCCTAGGGAGCAGACAAATACCAAGAGGCCGAGCACCAGAACGTCAACACCCCCGTAGTTATTATGACGTTTCCCCTCTCCCAATTCCTGGTAGAAAGAGAGCCACGACTAAGCCAATCCTCTCCCCAAGACAAGAAACTAGAGAAGAGGAGACAAGCACTTCAGTCGTAGAGCTTATACTCGATTGTTAGCAACGTACCAGGATCCCACGGGCTGACCAAGAGAGGAGGTATGCCATAGGCCAACTCAAACCATTCCTTCTCCCCCTTTCCAGCCCAGAGCTATGCATAGTGTTGGGCACTCCATATCTCGACCCTCCAATACACAATATGCCAAACCTTCATCACCCACTACAACTCACTTAGTGGAACCTCAAGGGATACATGGTTTATAATACCGACGCCCACGAATGGAGAGTCTGCATACCAGGCCTTGACACCTGTGCCTACCACCATAATGAAACTTAAACATTTGGCCTTGAGTGTGTGGATGTTAGGTGTGCATCATACACCAACCTATCCGTTTGTCTATCCATTGATGCGTCACCCCATCGGGGAGGCTTCAAATATTTTTGTTGAAAATGAACATGTATTTATATATTTTGATGAAATAAATGTGTAATTATATATTTTATTATGCAAGAGCAGTAAATTGGAAAAAAATAGAAAATTTGATTTTTGTGCTACCTAGTTGGATTGCTTTTATGGTAATCTTTAGAGTAGTATTCATGAATTACGATTACTTGTTATAGGAATCCTAATGTTTATTTATTATTTTTTCAAAAAATAGTATTTGTATTAAAAGTAAGTTACAACCTAGGGTGGAAGGTGGGGTTGGGATCATCCAAGATCTTGGAGCAACCGATTCTCTTGGGGTCTAGGAAGGACATTTAACAACATTGCGAAAGCATATTCACTATGGTTAATACTTTTCTTAGCCAAGAGTTAAAATATTCAATCCCTAATTTTTATTGGATACTTGTTGTGATAATCAAAGTATTAAACGACAAAGCCTTCACAATTGTCAATCATATTTTCTTTTTGATTTGAAGGGTCACTCACATGTCTCCCCAATATGCAAACATCTCATTATTTCATGTTAAAAGGGATTTGAATTCAGAAGTTAATCGTTTGTCTAAAATTGCATACAACCTTGAACTTGGGACCCTAATAAAAAATAGGGTTGCAGGCGCAGTGCAAATTCTTTAGATATGGTTTCAAACATTAACCCGTCAGAGGCACGAGAGGCTCATTATTCTAGAAAATAAATAGTTGCATCATGTGAATAAGGCTAGGGCGGGGGAAATCCATTCCCCTTTCTCACTTCAAGCAGCTCCACTCATGGTTAATTCATGTGTTGGATGGAATTCCCATAAGATTTTTGGAATTATGGATGCTTTCCTTTGTATATGGGTTTGTTTAGATTTGGTAGAGCTATATGCATGGTGGTGTATCATTGCAACATATAAAAGAAGTGGCCACTTCTTGGTTTATGGGTCGTGTCTCCTTCATTCAAGCTCACAAAGGTAAGGCCCATTCAGAGGATTTTTGGAAATCAACTACTTAGATCCCCTTTCCACTTCTGTGCCTTTTCATGGCTTTAATTTGTTTCATCCCATATATACAATTATGTGATTCTAGCCTTGGGTGAGAGGCACTCTAGGTTGAATCCAAGTATTGTTTAGTTTCAATTTGCAACCAATCACTCCCATAGTTTTCTCTATTATGGGTTGTGTTCATTAGACAAGGTAGAGATGGATATGGCATGTTAATTTTCTTAACCCTAGCAATCAGGTAATTAATTCTGAGCAGAATTACATCTGATGAATAAAAACACAACTAGGATATTAACAACATTAAATAAAATGAAAGCAAATTTACCAATATCAATCACATAAATGACACATATTCTACCCAATCACATTTCTTCATTAAACTTCTAATCTTTTTTGGGCTCCTATCCTAGGATAACAACATTATTGGAAAATTCAAAGTGGCATCTTATTAAATCAATTTTCTTTAACCTTAATAATTGCTTGTGAACTTAGTTAGTCTTTTTGTGTTCTTTATTTAGATATTTTCATCAAACAAATATCAAGACCATAAACATCAACAATAGAGGACACAAAAACTAGGTTCTCAACCAGGGCAAATCTCCTCCAAAGGGAACCCATAAAACTCTTATCTTCTTGTAGAATCTACTTCAAATGAGACAACAAAGACCCAAACCCTAGACCAAGTCCTTCTCCAAATACCAAGTCATTCCTTTCATGGAGTCCTTCCTTGATCCAACACTAACCAACTTCATACTGCAACTTCGACCTCCCAGCTTCAAGACTGCTTCTTTGACCTGCAACTTCGGCCCTGTAAGAGTTGCAAAAACCCTAATCCAACTTCCTCTTGAGAGCTTCCTTGAGAAAGATAACTCCTTCCAAGGTCAACGAGGTCAAGACAAAGTATTCTTCCTTTCAGCAACAATATATTGTACTTCATCCTACTACAACTTGGTCTTGCAATTTCGTCTCCTCTTAGATGTTGTTGAAACCCTAATCCTTCGCATGTGTGAGAGAGATTGAGCCCAAAAATAAGATTTTTGTGCTACCTTTAATATTCTAGACCTTTACTTTCTTCTTCTTTTACCTCCCAACTACAGATCTAACTTCCTTGTTGAGATCGAACTCGTGAATGAGTGGATGTTAAATAAGGTCAAACTTCTCCTTTATATAGCCTTTCCAAGGGGGACAAATTCCCTCCTTTAGACCGACTTGAAGCTATCAGGGCCGAATTGTAATTTTGGAGTTTCCATGACTTTCTAGACTCCAAATAAATTCTTTTTCTAATTACATTATTCCTGGAAGGGTCTTATAAACATGATGTTGACTCCTTTGACTCATGAAAATAAATCCTAAGACCTAACAAACACCAGAAGCATGAAGAACATGCTCCTACCTAGAAGGCCATAAAAAATGAGCATGAAACCCATGCTTTAAAAACTAATTTTTTATTTTCTTCTTTTATTTGTTATATAGGATACATATTGAAATGAATACAATAATTATGAAGACCAAAACGAGTTACATTTTCAACAATCCCTTATAACTAGGGAGGTTTTCATAATTGTACCATCAATACAACATCATTGTCAAACTGAAGGATTCTCATAAAAAAAGTCAGATTGATAAGCCAATTGTAAGCACAAACAATATAACCAACATTGTCAGTAAGGCTTATCTTGACAAGCTCAAATTGATTTGAGAGCATTATGTTGGGAGGATTTACATGTGATACCACACTACCTCTACAAGGTACATACCCCATCAGGATGTTCACAAGGTACGTCCTTTTAAGAATATTCTTATCTTGGATCTCCACTCCTGAGTCCTAAAAGAATATCAATCCTCTTCGACAACTCTTTTCTTATATTCCTGCCCTATCCTCAAAGAGCGTTAGTATTAGGTTCGTATTGGTAAGGGGTTAAATAATGTGATTTTTAGATGTATTTTTCCAATACATAGTCAGATTAAGGGTATCGTTTAGTATGCTTCAAATGCACACAATATATTAGAGGGTCATTGAGTGAAGGTCCCGTGTGGGCTGCACTGTGTGGTCAACACGCAATGGCCGCATGAAGGGGTCAGTGGAAGAAACGAGCCGATGAAAGAAGAGGACATGGTATTATCACACAAAGAAGAGGACATGGTATTATCACACAATAGCACAGAGAGAGCACTATGAATTATGGAAATGAGCAACAAAATGTTTGGGAACAAGTGTGGGATGTCTGGAGAAGGAAATCATAGAACTAGTTGGGGGTTGCGGGTGCTTGTATACTGGTCTAGGCATATGTGGGTTTTCCAATAAATTTACGACAATGAATGAGAACACTAGGACAACATTCATGTTATAGTGGAGAAGCGTGGAACAATGGGTTCAAAAGTGTTAATTTTTATTAGGGCTATGTTATTCTTTGCTTTAGATATCTTCATTTCATTATATACACATTGAATTCACCCCACAACATCATAACATTAATCATTAACATATGCAATTATATAGAAAGAACAATATCATCATCGATGTAGCATAACATAAAGGAATAATAGAAGAAAATAATTCCAACATAGAGACACTAGAATTGGTCAGAGAATAGGGAAAAACCCCACGAGGGGGAAAACCCTTTCAAATCCTTCTTCTTATTAGATTGTCATAAAATGTTCAACAAAGAGAGAGTAAAATGATCCATATCTTCAACTACAAAACTTATCCAACAAAATCAACCAAACAATATCTCGAAGATGAACCCAACAATAGTACTAATCAAAATCACTATTTACCAGCCTGTGGTCAACTGTCATCAACTATTCGAATATGTAATCAATTGTCAAAATCAAACCCTAGGTTCCAGTCACAAAGAGAGAGAGATGTGTGTGCGATTGAAAACCTCTCGATTACATGCATAGGCTTGCACGCATGCTGTTGTAACCAAAATCTCATATGACAACCCTATAATTGAGAACTAAAATCCCTAATCACACGTGCAAGCTTCAGAAATTGCAATTTCGGAGTTAAACGTACCAACTTCTGTGAACTGACCTCAGACTTGTGCGAGCCAAAACAAAGAAACAAGAATTATTGCTCATCTCCAAATGAGGGTCACTTGACTTGTATTTATAGCCATCTAAGGGTGTCCAAATTATTCTTTTGGGTCGACCTATCCTTTTGTTCTCATGTGGGTTTTCATATAAAAATATATATTTTTCATTAATCAAATTAAATTATTTCAAAGGCTAGGAGGGCTCTCTCTAAATGAGGAAAACTATCGAAAGGAGGGAATTTCTCCCCGAGCTACTAAATTAACACTCCCTCTGAGCTAGGGAGAAATGATCGACTGCAACATATGTCTCACATAAGTATATCATCATCATCAAATGTTGTCTGTGTTTATCTCTGCTCATATCTTCTTACCTCTGCTTGTCTCTGTATCTAGTCTCATATTTTGAACACTAATCTAAAAGAAGAAGAATTTGATATTGGAGGGGAGTTCAAGCTACCACCCTCTATCCATCGAGGATCACATCTCAACTCAGAATCCAATGAAAACGAGGAAGGTCTTATGGGACATTCTCACCTCAAGTCATCTCATAGGGGAGCACACGTCTTCCACCCTATGTCGAGAAATAGACGAGATGCAATATCTCATCCACCCTATTGCTTCCTGATCTTCCCAATAATGAACCTCAAGAGTCATGTGGTAGAAAACTTTGCATCATAAGCTTAGGTGAAATACTCAACTTACCAAAGGTAAGGATCACACACCCCCAATCCCTCTCAACTCATTGGCTAGACGAGGTGTTAAAATCCCAAGAAGCCCAACTTGTGGGTATGATGCAAACTGGGGTATACTCTACTCTACCAAGATAGAAAAGCAACATCTTCCACCCTGTGGGTGAAAAATAGGGACGATACCCTATTCTCCAGAGATCCATCAACCCCAGGAGCCCTACATCTCAATTCCTCACCCTGGGAGCTCAAACAGGGGGGAAGATATGGATCAATGTCCTTGATTAGTATTTCTCTCCGTAGATCAAAAACATATCAACATGCTCATATCTAATACTTGCTTTAAAAACTCACTGAAGAGTTCATTCATACTTCCTCATACATTACCAAGAGAAACGATCCTCTGATTTCCTATTCATGTAAGACATTACATAAAATATTATATTATAATAAATACATGCCACACAAGAATACCTTATTCATCCTCCCTCTCATGGAGAAAGCAATCACAATCCTAAGCTTGTCTCATACAACAACATTGCCTCAACACAAAAACATATCTTAGTCCCAACAACATACGAGATTTTCTTCCAATCGGACCCCACTCTTTATTTTCACAATGTATGACTGTCATATTCATAACCTACTCAAACTACTCTCCAAAGAATTTCCTTAGCCAAACTGCCTCGCAACTAGTTATGCTAGCAATAATGTACTCAACCTTGACCATGCTTAAAGCTACATAATTCTATTTCCCGCTCATAAAAAATATCATGGCAGATCCTAAGCTAAAGTAGCACCCATATGTTCTCTTTCTATCAATAATTATTTCCAACCTAACCAACATTAGTGTATTTTTGCAGTCATGCATCCCTGGAAATATATTTCAGACCAAGATTGATCATCCCATGCAAATATGTAAAAAATGTGCATGGTGGAAACCCAATGTGTATGAAGCGGTTCAATCAGGAATTGTCCCAGGTTGTTCTCCACAAAAAATATGTCTAGATGGGTGTTACAAGTAACATCAATGCATTAATTAGTTGTCGGTTGCCAATTCAGGTTTAGCCATGTCTCTGCATAAATTTTTGAAATTCAAGTTCATCAGAGTTGTTGTAACTTATTCAGGTCTCATGGGGAGCATATCTCGTTTATGAGTTTGTTCTTTATTCTATAACCTCATCAAAACCTAACAAATCTATATTTTGAGACAAATCCAGATATTGACTCACATGACTATCAAAAAAGGATTTTGGATCCAGAGCCATAAAAATGTTTACAATTTTTTTTTATGAAAAGTCCATATGGGAAATCAATTCTTTTTTTGGTGCAGGTCTCTGAAAGGCTTGATATTCTGAAGCAAAATATCCTACATACACTGGGGTATTCGATATTGCATCAAAGCCTGATATGCAGAGGTAAATTGATGCAGGATGAATTGAAACTCCAAGATTATAATGTCACCCCATCATATACCATCTTTTTAAATTTATGACTCCATAGAGGATATTTTGGATCGAACAAGAAAAAGGGTGCAGGGTGTGTTACTGGATCGAGTCTTCCCAAAGGACCAACATCGAATCAAGGAGCTTCGTCTTTTAAAGATATTCTAAATGGAAAACCAGATGCCTCCCCAAATCCAGACAATCACACAATATCCCCAACCCCTATATAGTGGAACCGTTGAATCATGTTCCAAAAATTCACTGTAGATCTACTAGAAACAAATGATCTGCTCACAACATATGAAGCTCAATCTGTTATATACAGGTTCAATAATTTTTTGCCAAAGCCAACGGATCTTTTTCACTGGATCTTCACAAATTGGTCTATAAACTGTGAGATCCACCTCTGCTCTAAAGGCTTCTTCATAGTTAAGTTTTCTTCATCGGAGGAACGAGATTATATTCTGCAAGAAAGCCCATGGTTCTGGGCATCTACGAGACTTTTTGTTACTCCCTGGTTCCCAGATTTTGACACAAATACAATAGTAGTATAAAAAATGCCAGTTTGGGTTAGAATACATAATCTCCCACTAGATTTTTGGCATCATAATGTACTATAAGGCATTGGGAATCTCTTAGG
This sequence comes from Pinus tabuliformis, assembly GCA_031772625.1. Classification (NCBI taxonomy): domain Eukaryota; kingdom Viridiplantae; phylum Streptophyta; class Pinopsida; order Pinales; family Pinaceae; genus Pinus; species Pinus tabuliformis. Next base: position 1,708,814,595 of record CM062819.1, read on the forward strand.
GCGATACAAAAAGACAACCACACAAAGAGTTGAAGAATGAATCTACACCTTCGCCAGAATTTGTGTGGATGTGGATCTCAACAATGGATTGCTAGATCACATCCTCCTGACTCACAACAAGTAGTGTTGGACACAGTTTCTAGATTTTGAAAACACAACTTTCAGATGCTAAATATATAGATAGACATGACATCTACAAAATTCATGTCCAGAGGTCAAAAAAGGGCGACGAAGGAAGAATAAATCAAGGAAACAACCCAAAGGATGGAAATTTTCTCAGCATCTACCCTAAGATGAAGTGGATCCCCTTACCAATGAAGAAATCCAGAATCCACAAGAAAATGTAGAAAAGAAGGAAACAAATCATGAAGCATCAACAAATCCAGGTCCCACAGTGCAGAAGGAAGGGAGATAAAGTCTAAGGAACTGGGAGGATACAAATGTCAACATGTTTCAGATAGCTCAGACTCAGATAAGGAAGTTCCAAAAATGGAGGAGGGGAACCAAATAGCTCTTGTAACAACCACTCCATCTCAAGGAGAGTGGTGGAAAGTAGAAAATAAGAAATGGAGGAAAGGGTAACTTGTTTCTCTATAGTTTAAATGTATTGGCTCTGTGATCACCAGTCTAGAATTGCTTGAAGAATGCTTTAAAAGCATCTACAACATGTAATTTTTTTTCATTAATAAAATTATGATTTTTCCTGGGATTTTTTTTAATGATATGTGAAATTACAAATAAACTAATTGATAAGAAACACTGGTTCACCCCCCTCTCATTATTTCAAACAAAGTGTAGAGAGATGCCATGGTGGAGGAATATGCATCCATCATGAACAATGATGTTTGGGAAGTGGTGCAGAGGCTAGAGGGAAAATATATAGTAGGATCTCACTGGGTCTACAAGATCAAGCATGGAGGTGATGGGAGTATCAAGAAGTACAAGGAAAGATTCATGACCAAGGAGTTCTTGTAGATAGAGGGAGTTGACTATGACGAGACCTTTTCCCTAATTCCAAGTACTCATCTATTAGGGTTGTTTCAACTATTACAACACAGATGGGGTGGAATATCCACGAGATGGATGTGAAGACTACCTTCCTCAATGGGGTTTTTAAGGAAGAGATTTACATTGAGCAGCTAGAGGTATTTGAGACATGCAGTTGAGAGACAAACATTTTTAGACTCAAGAGAGCCTTATATGGGCTTGTTTTAGTTGCTACAACACCGCCCAAAATATTTTCCCAACACCAAATTTTTGGGTCCCCCTTCTTTTTTTTAGGTCCCGAGAGTTATGCTTATGATTTCAAGCCGGTGAAATATTACATTGACATGATTTCCATCAAACTTTACTGATGCCTATGCTTTTGCAAGGACATTTGATCCTAGTATATTTCAATTTTAGGGTATGATGCACTAAGAGTCTTATGCGTCCTCAAGCCTTTATTTTCTACCATATGCATTGTAACGGAGCGCAGACTTCTTATGTTAATGACCATGACATCACTCAAACTGCATTAGGGTTTATGAAGCCGTTATCTTTTCCATGCATCTTTAAAACTCTAGATTATCATGACTAAAGCTCCAACCTTCCTTCGAATTAATATTCACCCTCTAGGATGCATTTTCATAAACACTCTTGGCATTTGCTTTACACTATGGCATCGTGAGGGGAAGAATTGTGTGGCATACCTGTCCTGCTCCATTCCTGTCAATTAGAGTTTATGGCATTTACATCTTTCAAAATGTTCTAACATTGCTTCTCCATAAACGTTCATGTAGGTTGCATGAATTAGGAATTAAGAAGTTATCAAAATTATGCATATGCACACCTTTTGTATGTCCAAGTTTTGCAATTCCACAATTGGACTAGAAGACTTATCATTATTAGAAGAAACTTTAATAATGCTACTAGCACTAGCTTACCCATGTTTCTTAATGTTACATTTGGAAGACCTTATATTCTCCATGTTGGAAGCAAGAGTTTACTTGGCTTCATACTTGAGCTTATTTTAACTATGGGGAAACCATATACAATTTATATCGATTATCATAAGAGTTCTTCTCACTGGTTGAAAGGGTAATGTTTTATTTTATGTAAAGTTTGTTGAGATTTCTTTTAATTAAATTTGGAGAAAATCTCATGAATGTGACAACAATAGGATTTGTTGCTAAATTGACTCCATTTAATCCTGATGAGGAGTTATTGCATCCTATATTTGTTGTGAGTGAATTTATGATTCAGTTTCTACTCCCAGCTATAAAATGTAAGCCCGTAGAGGCAAATGAGTAATGAGGGATGTGAGGTGAGTGGGAGAGTAGATGAGAAACTCTGTTGTTGTAATCTTCCAGTTGATGAATGAGATTGTCGATGCCTCTGTTTGGTGGACGTAGCCCAGATTGGTTGGGTGAACCACGTTAAAATCTCTGTGTCTTCATGTTTGTTTATGCTGTGTGTGATTATTTAGTTTCCGTTGTGATTTTTGCTCCTACAATTGGTATCAGAGCTTATGTTGTTGAGCTGGTACGTGCGTTGAGTCTGCTGCCTGTGACAGAGAGGCTGAGAGGCCAGGTCTGCTGCGTGTGACAGAGAAGCTGGCGGTGACTCTGGATCAACGTAAATACACAGTGCCGTGGGTTGTATCTCTGATTGTTGTGTCATTCACTACGTCTGAAGGCTACGTGCGGTGGGATGGTCGTAAATCCAAGAGCTGTTTGGGCTACGTTTAGACTGGTGATCGTTTTTTAAATGAAACTGGTGGTCGTGGACTGTGAGACCGTGGACCGGTTTTCTGTGTTTAAGCTGGTTAAGGCTGTGTTAAGGCAGCATTGAACAGTGCGGTGGACTGTGAGCCTGGCAGCGTTGAACGGTGGTGAAATGCCATTTAAAACAAAAAATCGGTTTGCACTTTTTTTTTAAGAACCATTTAAAAATCGATTTGTGTTCTAAATTTTGATATACATTGTATTTATTATATATCGTTTTGAAGTCGTTTAAGATTCGATTATATTGAAATTCATTGTATATCGATATTGTATATCAATTTGATTTGTAATGTGCCATTAAAAGGGCCAGGTAGAATATCCAAACCAGCCAAAATAACATTTCAAGTATCCTAAAAATTACTTGTTTTTGATAAGTGCTGTGAATATTTCCTTCTGCCGAGTAAGAAGACAAATTAAGCTATGTCAAAAACACAAAGTGCTCGATTTGAGATCGAGAAGTTCAATGGGAAAAACAACTTTGAGATCTGGAAAGTTAAGATGCATGATCTATTCGTGCAACAAGGCGTGGCGAAGGCACTATTGGGAAAAGCCAAACAACCATACAACGTGACAAATAACGAATGGAGTGACATGGATGAAATAGCACTAAGCGGCATTCGATTGTGTTTGGCGGATGATGTTTTGTTTAACATTGTGTCAGAGAAAACTGCTGTTGGTTTGTGGACAAAGCTTGAAAAGCTGTACATGACAAAATCCTTAACCAATAGGATTCTTCTGAAGCGGCAGTTGTACAATTTGCGCATGAAGGAAGGTACATATATTATTGATCATTTAAATACTTTTAATACTCTCTTGGTGCAGTTAGAAAGTATAGAAGTAAAATTTGAATCAGAAGATAAAGCTGTAACTTTATTATGCTCGTTGCCTGAGTCATGGGATCATTTTGTTACTTCTATAAGTCTTAGTTCATAAAAAACCCTTGAGTTTGATGATGTTGTTGGAGCTTTATTATCTGAAGAAACAAGGAAAAGGTCAAATTCAGAAACCTCTACATCAGATGCAATGATGGTCAGAGGTCGTTCTAAAGAAAGGCACTTCAGTAAGCACAACAACTCGTGGTCAAAATCAAAAGGGAAGAAGAGTAAGGTAAAGTGCTGGTTTTGTGGCAAGTCAGGACATTTGAAGAAGGACTGTTGGAAGGGACAAAAAACATCCAAAGTAGACTCTTCGATAGAAAAGAAAGAAGCAAACATGACAGATACAGGTTCGACATCTGTTTTAGGTATGAGTGATGAAGTGTTATCAGTTAGTTTGTCTAATCATGATCAACATTGGTTGTTAGATTCTAGTGCGTCAAATCACATGTGCATTCATAGAGAGTGGTTTAAAACTTATAAATCAATCAATGATGGAGTAGTTTACATGGGAAATGATGTCACATGTAATATTGTGGGAATTGGAAGCATCCAGATTAAAATGTTTGATGGGACAAATAAAATATTAACTAATGTAAGACACGTGCCTGAACTCAGAAAAAATCTCATTTCACTAGGAGTACTAGACACAAATGGATATAAAACCTTTATTCAAGGTGGAGTAATGAAAGTTTATAAAGGAATTTTACTAGTAATGAAAGCAAATAAGGTTGGAAATCTTTTTCAGTTAGAAGGAAGAACAGAGTCAGATCATGCTTCTATAGTATCTGAAAACGACAATAATTCTACTCATCTATGGCATCAAAGGTTGGGCCATATGAGCGAAAGAGGATTAAAATTTTTATCTGATCATAAGTTACTTCCTAGTTTAAAATGTTCTAAGTTAGATTTCTGCAAACATTGTATATTTGGGAAACAAAGCAGGCACAAGTTTAAAACTGGAAAACATACTAGTAAGGGAATCCTTGAGTATATCCATTCTGATGTTTGGGGTCCATCTCCTATAATCTCATATGGAGGATCGTCATATTTTGTATCTTTTATTGATGATTTCTCTAGAAAGGTGTGGGTCTATATGTTAAAGAAAAAGTTTGATATATTCACAGTTTTCAAATAGTTTAGAGCATTAGTTGAAAACATCATTGGAAGAACCATTAAATGTTTAAGAACTAACAATGGTGGTGAGTTTACTTCAAAGTAATTTGATAATTATTGCAAGGACGCTGGGATCGAAAGACATAAAACCACTGTATATACTCCTCAACAAAATGGAGTTGCTGAACGCATGAACAAGACTCTCTTAGAGAGAGCAATAAGTATGCTTAGTAACACCAATTTGCAGAAGGAATTGTGGACAAAAGTGGTTTCTACGACTTGTTACTTGATAAATCGATCACCATAAACTGCAATAGGATGCAAAATTCCTCAAGAGGTATGGAAACGTCATCCTTGTGATTATTCTAAACTGAAAGTTTTTGGTTGTGATGCATATGCTCTAATTCCGAAACATCAATGTTCTAAATTAGATCCTAAATCAAAAAGATATATCTTTGTTGGATATGGTGATGGGAGTAAGGGATATAGGTTGTGGGATCCTACTACTCACAAGATCATCATTAACAGAGATGTTAAATTCAATGAATCTTCACTCAATAATCTGGATGTAGATGATAAATTGAAACAGGATAATGTACCTAAGTTTCAACATATTCAGTTTGAAACCAGTTCAAATACTGATGATAGTCTAGATGAAAAAGTTTTAGACGTAGATCATGAACAAGTTTCAGATGCAGATCATGAACATGTTTCAGATGCAGATCATGAAGAAATTCCTACAAATAATAATTAGCAAATTGTGGAAGTACCAGAAACATCTTTAAGGAGGTCCACGAGAATCAAACGTCCTCCTAAAAGGTATGATGATTATGTTACTTCAGTTGCTTTAACCGCTAATGATGATGAACCTTTGTGCTATTAGGAAGCTGTAGAAGGTTCTAAAAGTGATAAGTGGAAAGAAGCTATGAAGGATGAGATGATGGCATTAGACAAGAATGCCACATGGGATATGGTAGAACTTCCTAAAGACAGAAAAACTGTGGGATGTAAATGGGTTTACAAATTGAAAAGGGGTGTTGATGATACAGAGGACAGGTACAAAGCAAGGGTGGTCACAAAAGGCTTTTCTTAGAAAGCAGGAATTGACTTTCATGAGATATTTTCACCAGTTGTAAAAAATGTTCAATTCGGATTGTGTTAGCATTAGTTGCTTTACTTGATTTAGAATTACACCAACTAGATGTTAAAACTGCATTTTTACATGGAGATTTAGATGAGGAGATTTACATGGAACAATTGGAAGGGTTTGTTCAAAATCACAACAAGAAATTTGTCTTCAGGCTCAAGAAATCATTGTATGGTCTGAAGCAGTCGCCTCGACAATGGTACAAGAAATTTGATTCTTTCATGATGAGTCAAAATTATATAAGAGTGAATATGATCATTGTGTTTACTTTAAGAAATTGAATAGTGGAATGTTCATTATCTTAGTGTTATATGTTGACGATATGCTTTTAGCAAGCAAAAGCATAAGTGAGATCAACAGGTTAAAGGCTCAGATGGCTAGGACGTTTGATATGAAAGATCTAGGAGCAGCTAGACAGATTTTGGGCATGGAGATTTTCAGAGACAGGAGCAATGGTAAGCTGTGGCTATCACAAAAGAAGTATATTGAGAAAATACTCTTGAGGTTTGGTATGACCAATGTGAAGCCTGTTTCAGTCCCTTTAGCTTCCCATTTTAAGCTTTCTTCAAGTTTATGTCCTAATACAAATGAAGAAAAGGAATATATGTCTCAAATTAAAATGTTTGATGGGACAAATAAAATATTAGCTAATGTAAGACACGTGCCTGAACTCAGAAAAAATCTCATTTCACTAGGAGTACTAGACACAAATGGATATAAAACCTTTATTCAAGGTGGAGTAATGAAAGTTTATAAAGGAATTTTACTAGTAATGAAAGCAAATAAGGTTGGAAATCTTTTTCAGTTAGAAGGAAGAACAGAGTCAGATCATGCTTCTATAGTATCTGAAAACGACAATAATTCTACTCATCTATGGCATCAAAGGTTGGGCCGTATGAGCGAAAGGGGATTAAAATTTTTATCTGATCATAAGTTACTTCCTAGTTTAAAATGTTCTAAGTTAGATTTCTGCAAACATTGTATATTTGGGAAACAAAGCAGGCATAAGTTTAAAATTGGAAAACATACTAGTAAGGGAATCCTTGAGTATATCCATTCTGATGTTTGGGGTCCATCTCCTATAATCTCATATGGAGGATCGTCATATTTTGTATCTTTTATTGATGATTTCTCTAGAAAGGTGTGGGTCTATATGTTAAAGAAAAAGTTTGATACATTCACAGTTTTCAAATAGTTTAGAGCATTAGTTGAAAACATCATTGGAAGAACCATCAAATGTTTAAGAACTAACAATGGTGGTGAGTTTACTTCAAAGGAATTTGATAATTATTGCAAGGACGCTGGGATCGAAAGACATAAAACCACTGTATATACTCCTCAACAAAATGGAGTTGCTGAACGCATGAACAGGACTCTCTTAGAGAGAGCAAGAAGTATGCTTAGTAACACCAATTTGCAGAAGGAATTGTGGACAAAAGTGGTTTCTACGACTTGTTACTTGATAAATCGATCACCATAAACTGCAATAGGATGCAAAATTCCTCAAGAGGTATGGAAACGTCATCCTTGTGATTATTCTAAACTGAAAGTTTTTGGTTGTGATGCATATGCTCTAATTCCGAAACATCAATGTTCTAAATTAGATCCTAAATAAAAAAGATATATCTTTGTTGGATATGGTGATGAGACTAAGGGATATAGGTTGTGGGATCCTACTACTCACAAGATCATCATTAACAGAGATGTTAAATTCAATGAATCTTCACTCAATAATCTAGATGTAGATGATAAATTGAAACAGGATAATGTACCTAAGTTTCAACATATTCAGTTTGAAACCAGTTCAAATACTGATGATAGTCCAGATGAACAAGTTTCAGATGTAGATCATGAACAAGTTTCAGATGCAGATCATGAACATGTTTCAGATGCAGATCATGAAGAAGTTCCTACAAATAATAATTAGCAAATTGTGGAAGTACCAGAAACATCTTTAAGGAGGTCCACGAGAATCAAACGTCCTCCTAAAAGGTATGATGATTATGTTACTTCAGTTGCTTTAACCGCTAATGATGATGAACCTTTGTGCTATTAGGAAGCTGTAGAAGGTTCTAAAAGTGATAAGTGGAAAGAAGCTATGAAGGATGAGATGATGGCATTAGACAAGAATGCCACATGGGATATGGTAGAACTTCCTAAAGACAGAAAAACTGTGGGATGTAAATGGGTTTACAAATTGAAAAGGGGTGTTGATGATACAGAGGACAGGTACAAAGCAAGGGTGGTCACAAAAGGCTTTTCTTAGAAAGCAGGAATTGACTTTCATGAGATATTTTCACCAGTTGTAAAAAATGTTCAATTCGGATTGTGTTAGCATTAGTTGCTTTACTTGATTTAGAATTACACCAACTAGATGTTAAAACTGCATTTTTACATGGAGATTTAGATGAGGAGATTTACATGGAACAACTGGAAGGGTTTGTTCAAAATCACAACAAGAAATTTGTCTGCAGGCTCAAGAAATCATTGTATGGTCTGAAGCAGTCGCCTCGACAATGGTACAAGAAATTTGATTCTTTCATGATGAGTCAAAATTATATAAGAGTGAATATGATCATTGTGTTTACTTTAAGAAATTGAATAATGGCATGTTCATTATCTTAGTGTTATATGTTGACGATATGCTTTTAGCAAGCAAAAGCATAAGTGAGATCAACAGGTTAAAGGCTCAGATGGCTAGGACGTTTGATATGAAAGATCTAGGAGCAGCAAGACAGATTTTGGGCATGGAGATTTTCAGAGACAGGAGCAATGGTAAGCTGTGGCTATCACAAAAGAAGTATATTGAGAAAATACTCTTGAGGTTTGGTATGAACAATGTGAAGCTTGTTTCAGTCCCTTTAGATTCCCATTTTAAGCTTTCTTCAAGTTTATGTCCTAATACAAATGAAGAAAAGCAATATATGTCTCAAATTCCATATGCCAATGTAGTAGGTTGTTTGATATATGCAATGGTTTGTACATGACCAGATATTTCACATGCAGTAGGGGTTGTCAACAGGTATATGGCAAATCCAGGAAAAGAACACTGGTCAACAGTGAAATGGGTGCTTCGGTATCTGAGAGGCACAAGTGATTATTGTATCACTTATAACAGAAGTAGTGAATTTGTTTGTGGATATGTTGATTCCGATTTTGCAGGTGATTTGGATAAGAGAAGGTCAACTTCAGGATATGTCTTTAATCTTGTAGGTGGAGCTATAAGCTGGATGTCAAAGCTACAAAACATTGTTGCTTTATCCACTACAAAAGCATAATACATAGCTGCTTCACATGCTTGCAAAGAAGCGGTTTGGTTGAAAGGTTTGTTTGGTGAGTTTGGTAGGTTGCAGGACAACATCAAGTTATTTTGTGATAGTCAAAGTGTAATTCACTTGGCTAAAAATCCTGCCTATCATAGTAAATCAAAGCATATACCTATCATGTACCATTTTGTAAGACAGGTTATCACTGAAAGGGGAGTCTCTCTTGAAAAAGTGCATACAAAGGAAAACTGTGCAGGCATGTTCACGAAACCAGTTTTGTTAGAGAAGCTATGAAGGTGTCTGGCTTCTTTTGGCTTGCAGAAAAGATAAAAATAATAATGGAACAGGGTATCAGGCTAATTGTTATCAAGGTGGAGATTCTTGAGATTTATTTTAATTAAATTTGGAGAAAATCTTGTGAATGTGACAACAATAGGATTTGTTGCTAAATTGACTCCATTTAATCTTGATGAGGAGCTATTGCATCCTATATTTGTTGTGAGTGAATTTATGATTCAGTTTCTACTCCCAGCTATAAAATATAAGCCCATAGAGGCAAATGCGTAATGAGGGATGTGAGGTGAGTGGGAGAGCAAATGAGAAACTCTGCTATTGTAATCTTCCAGTTGATGAATGAGATTGCCGATGCCTCTGTTTGGTGGACGTAGCCCAAATTGGTTTGGTGAACCACGTTAAAATCGCTGTGTCTTCATGTTTGTTTATGCTGTGTGTGATTATTTAGTTTCTGCTGTGATTTTTGCTCCAACAAAGTTATAGGTGTTATGTGGCCTTTCATTCGGTTGCAATATAGCTGTGGAGTCATATACGTTGATGTCATGTCACATTCTCAAAGAGCTTGTTGGTGGAAGTTGCAACTGCTTAGACTTGGAGATGAACTTTCGGACTTGGTAGTCATGGGGTGTGGTCCAACTAGATTTTAACTAGTAGCAGAATCAGCTAAACACGGCCTAGTTGTGGGTCTTGTTGGGCCCGATATGCCATTTACTAATAATTATGGTGTGTTGGGAGGATGAATTTGAAGCTCTTGGTCTTGAAAATTGTTTAGAGAAAAGTTTGAAAAAATACAATTGTGTATTTAAAAGGAACAAGCTCCCCTTAACTGATGATCCTATGGTCATATGAGACGAAATATCCTTCGTGAAGAAAAGTTAAAAAATATTTGGTTGTTTCAGGTGTGTTGAAGACAGAGTGCTATTTCTCAATTCCAAATTTGGGAAGTTTATCAAAGCAAACGATGGTCATAATGTTCTCTTTTGTGAAAATGGAGTGGTAGTTCCCTGTAGGGTTGTTACTGTTGCATCAGGGGCAACGTCTGGAAGTTTTTTGCAATATGAGGTAGATGGTCCACTAGTGGGTGTGCAGACCACGTATGGCACGAAGGTCAAAGTTGAAAGCTCTGCTTACTACCTTGAAATAATGCTTTTCATGGGATTACCAAGACTAGATGAACTAAAATAACAAAAATCTAATTTGAAGTCCAACATCTCTTTATGCCATACCATAATCATCCACATGTATTTTATTTGAGGAAACTGGTTTAGCTTCACGCCTTGCAATGTCATTTGAACCATTGGAGAAGAGACTAATTACATGCCTAAAAATGTTGAGAGTACAAATTTCACATTTATATAAGGAGGAATGGTCTTAAATTCCTTTTGGTGGATCATTGCTAAACACAAGACAAAGCATTTTGGGCCTTGAAGCTGCAACATGCGTGATTCTCCCATTCACTGGATTTTCTGTTGACTTCTCTTTTTCAAAGGCTCCATCATACGAAACAACTATTGCAAGTTGTCTGAAGGACGAAAATGGTGATGGAGCTATAATGCCATATCAGCCAAGCACAAAAAATGCAGCGTCGAGAGCATGGGAAAGTCTTTGCTCTCAAGGGAAAAATTGGCAATGGGTACTCTTTCTTTTTGGGCTTGAATTGATTTTGCAGTTGAATAATGATGGGACTAGAATGTTCTTTGAAAAAAATTTCAGCTACCTGAGTGGATGTGGAAATGATTCATTGGGGCAAGGATTTCTTTAATTGATCTTATGTAGTTTGCATTGGTCATGTTTATCATGGCTCAAAATTACATGCGTTATTGTTTAATAAAACATTTGATATCAAATCCAAGAGGAGAAAAATTGATGCAGACATATGCGACCTAATTGGAAAATGAGAAATGTGACCTGCATTCTTTCTTGGAGAATTATGCTCTTTAAGTTGCGTGCTGAAATGGTAGTGATCTCCCATTAATATCTTCATCGGCGACTTGCCATCTCCACATGTCCCAATTCTCAAGTGCGACTTGGCCTTACCAATAAAAATTGCAGCCTCCCTACTTAAGGTGCATGCCATGGATTCATTGTGCAAATTCTAAGCGCAACCTCCCTTACAACTGGAAAATGCGACTTTTCCTTACCAATAAAATTTGCAACCTCTCTGCGCAAGCAATATAATGAGTACGCAAATAGTATTGACAATATTCCAATTTGTAACAGTTGCCTTCCCCAACAGTCAATATTATTGTGCCAAGTGTCCATCACACACGTTTTTCTTTAACTAGGAAGGATCAGACTAGCATTTACATCGACTAGTGTAAAGAAAAGTGAACTATTTTCTCGAGATCTCAACACACAACACAAGTATCAAAACATAACGTGGATGTGAAATTTGATATAAATTTGAACGTATTAACAACAACCGCTCTTGATCAACCCGTTCCACATGAAAAGACTATTTTCAGCTTCAAAATACTAGATCAAAAGTCTTACAAGGTGGACTTGCAATACTTTCATGATCATGTGGGATTGAGCTCAAGCATTAGTTTGGAACCTACTCCCATTGGCGAGGTCTCTGGTGCACTTGGTAATGATGAAACTTCAGTTGGTGATGATATGGCATTTGACAACACGTCAAGCACATTTTCATTGCAGACATTGGTGTTTCAAAGGATGAGTACATTGCAATTGTGATCTTAGCTAATTAGAGGTTAGAGGGACACTATGAAGGCCTCCTATCCACATATAGTGAATCTTATTTCAAATACTGCAGCTGTGGTTGAATTCACCCACAATTTTTCGACAAATGAGAACACTTATACAATTGAGAGTTCTCATGCTAATGATCATCTTACCATAATGAAATCAAGACTTGAAAATCGTCAGAAACCTGGCACACTTATTCAACACGAGTGGAGTCCTAATCACTAGTAACAATTTATGGAGAATTCGACACTAAGGCTCTTGATAAGAGTGCCAAAATTGGTTTGTCATTGGCATTAAAGCCTTGAGATGATCTAAATGAAAAGCAACGAAAGTGATTGCTAGAGAAAATGAAGTCTATGAACTTGAGCGAATTTAAACAAGTCACACTTATGATATGCATTAAAACTAGAAATTGAAGATGCACTTGGTCTTAAACCCATTCAAGGCACAAGTCACGTCCTCAGTTGGCAGTGACGTTTTTCTTTTTGTGACATGCATTGTAACCATGAGATGTGACCAGGTTGAGGTCGCAAATTGCTTTCACAACCCTCTCCTTCCCATGCAACCTAATAATGTGACTTGTTCTAATGAAACTCAAGAAGACTCCTATCCCAGGTCGCACTTAAAGTTATTAGTGGCACCGTCATTGAAAAGTGTGACCTGCGGAGTGTGATTTGCAGTTAATAAAGGTCAATGTCTAGTGGTGGAGGGCGCCTTTCAGATGGTGAGATTCAAAAGAAGTTGACATGGATCAATGCTACCTTACAATAATTGATAAGGCTCCTACCCTGTAATTGATAATTCACATTTCAAATTGACAACAATATTGTTATATCAATATTTGATTGGATATGTGACTCTCTAGTGCGATTATTCTGAAGTCATAAGCCGCGCAATTTGTTATTAACAATACTATATTTTAAATTGCAACTAGTCATGTGAAAAGAAACTGCACCCAGACTTGATCTTCCCTCCAACAAGTATTATCATAGAGCATATTGATTTGAATTGTTTTGATCCATCATTAGCAGATGATCCTCAAGACCCTTTAAAACATCATCACTCCAAAGTGTGTTTTAGTGTGAATTCTTTGGTTCTCACAACTACAAATAGACTTCAAGATGTTGGAGCAATTATTATGTGCACACAACATTCAAGATCACAATATTCATGAGCAACTCAACTTCTTACAAAAATATTAAAGTGATCAACTGCTCTGGCTAGACATAGACATGGGGAATTATCCCACAAAATCAATTGAAATGTGAAAGAAGTTGTGAAGAATTTTATGGTTTGTTGTCTCAGAGATAAGCTGGAGAAAGTAATGATGAATACAATTAGTTTCAAAGTTATACTATTCATATGCCCATTTTATCATTATTAAGTGCAGATGCAATCGTTGAACATGGTGAAAAGGTAAAATATATGGTAGGTTACATAAGTAAAGGGAAATCAAAGTAAGATAAGATAAATGAATCACATATGAAAGATCACAAGATGGGACACTAGTAAGCTATTATTTAGATAAAATAGTCATCACCTATTATCTTATAAAGATGAAACAATTTCTTGAGCTCATATTGCATTTCATCATTATGATTTGCTTGATGTGCATCAACTCTTGAGGGAATCAACCATATTATACCCAATTACTGTTCCAAAACTTCCAAGATAGCCAACAAAGAATTTTCCACCCAAGTTCAGGAAAAGATGTGTATATTGAGGATGAAATAAATGAGGATCATAAAACCCATAATGCATTTGGATAACAACTAGAAACAAAAAGCTGCATTGTCCCAGTAGATGAATCGAAAGGAAAGCAAAAGAAAAGGAAAAGGCCAAAGGGACACCAGAGAAAAATGACAATCAACATTGGCTATGACCCTCTTTTAAAACACGGTTGGGAAGCTTAGAGTGATGCTGCACATGCTATGTTACGATGTGGAAATAAACTGTATATGGGTCCAAATTATTATCTTTATTTCAATCAATTTGTCATGTTTCTAACTTTATTCTTTGAATGCAAATCACATGCAAATATTTGTAACCATTATAAATTGCTTGTAGGTAGAAGAGAGGAAATAAGAGTGCTGGCCTAGGAGAAGGAAGCTAGGGTTTCCTATCGAGGCTAGATAACTAGGGTTTCAACAAACAAGAAAACTGGCTCCATGTAGTTGCCTAAGGCACTGTGTAAACATCTAACATGGCAAATGAACATTGCCACCTTGTTCATTAGCCTGTGTAAATCTACATATCATCACAACATATATGCAACAAGCATTCTCGGGTTTTGAGAAACCTCTGCATTCTCCTCATAATTCATCTATTGCCATAATGTAAATATTTTTCATCATAATATCAATAGCTGTGTTGAGATTGATTTAAGCATGTAATAATCATTAGAGATGAAAGAGCTGTGAGGAAACTCAAGGGTCATGAGGGTAGATGAAAGGTCACAATAGGTGAACACTCACTTCATTTCTATAATTATACACTCATACCTAATTTGTAAGGGACTTTAGCACTTGAGCTAGGGCTAGCATTAGAAGTTGATTTGGGCTTGAAAAGCTAAAAGCATCCGACTCTTGGATGTGTTGGGTCCCTATAATACTAGTGATTACCCCATTACTATTGTAGTTATACCCCTTATTTATATTGTTGTGCCCCTATTACCCCCATATTGTTATTTCTGTGACCCATAGAATCCCTCTATTGTTATTTTTGTGGCTTTATATTATTATTGTTAGGTCGGCTGGATTATATTGTGACTCCTTAGACTCCTATATATAGAAAGGAGGTTTTGTCATTTTTATCATCCAAGAATTGTTCATTTATGTAATGTAAAGGAGGTTTCCCCCTCGAAGAGGCTGAATTCTAAGGCGTTGATCTATCTTTTCTATCTTTTCTTGAGCTGGTTTCATAACATTTGGTATCAGAGCTTTGAATTCTAGGGTTTCGCTGCTCCAAACAGGTCATCGTGGCATTTTCGCTATAACTTTTTTTCTGTGACGTTTCAGAAGTCGCAAAAAAACCCATTTGAGAAGAAATCGCGCTGAACCTTGGGTCCGAATTTCAGAACTTTTCGCACGATATTTGCGGAGATATGATCTGAGGAAGTTGGTCTTTTGGCAGACTCCTGAATTACATTCAAAACAGGTGACCTGGGGAAAATCGTCATAACTTTCTCTCTGGGGATCGGATTGAAATTTCATAAGAAGGTACAGAAAGAGGACAGACTGTAGTTTCTTGTATGTGTGTTTCAGATTCAAAGGTTGAAACAGTGACTCGTGGCACGTCGTACAATTTCGCTCTACTGAACTAGTCTAAAAGCAAGTCACTGTGGGAGATTTCACATAACTCTTCCTTGGAGAATCCAATTTGGCTCAGAATTGTGGCATTGGAAAGAGGATGCAGAAGGCTACTACAGGTAGCAATTTTAGAACTGGATGATCTGAAATTACAGAGATACATCAGATTCAATATCAGGCTTCTATAAAGTGAAAAAAGGTGTGTAGTTTTTTTTTAAATTTTTGTGTAAGCTTGGTTTAACGGAATTCAAAGGGCATAGTAAAGCATTATTATCGGTAACTGATGCCCCGAGGAAAGAAAATGCAAACACCTAGTAAGGAACCTGAAAGCTCTAGCATGACTCATGAAGAAGAGGAAGAAATGCTACATGATATATCAAAATTACAAGAACAAGTGCAACAAATGTCACGCTCACAAAAGCTAACAGAAGCTAAGATAAGTGGCGTGGAATCTAAGGTAAATAGCGTGGAATCTAAGATAAAGGGCATGGAAGCTAAGATGGATGATTTGAAGACAGATTTGAAGACAGACATGGAAGAATTGAAGAAGTTGCTACAAGAAAGGGTCACTAATGGTGAAAAGGTAGTAAAGGAAACTCATGATGAGAACAAAAGAAATGTTAATCATGATTCCATAGACGCTAATGTTGGATCGAAGAATCACCATATTCCAAAAATCGATATGAGGAAGTTTGATGGCAAGGATCCCGCCACATGGATATTACAGATGGAGCAATTCTTCGATCTCAATAATGTGCAAAACGCACAAAAGGTACGTATGGCAACTGTATATTTGGAACCAAATCAGTTTGTATGGTATCAATGGCTTTGCTCTCGTAAACAATTTATCACTTGGGCAATTTTTACGGAAGAATTGATAGCACATTATGAAGATACAAAAAGCAACACTTTTTTTAGCCAATTGATAAGTCTCAAACAAAAGGGTTCAGTAATGGAGCACATTGAGGAGTTCCAAAAATTGAACATAAGGGTAAAAGATATTCCAGAGGAGCATAGGATTGATGTGTTCATAGGGTCTTTAAAGGATAATATCCAACATGATGTTCGCCTTTGGGAACCTGATTCATTAGAGAAGGCATTCAGGTTAGCAAGAAAAATGGAAAGCAAAATTATGGCAACCAGGAAGCATACCACTCACAACTATAAAGACGGAAGTGTTGTTGCCCCTAGTCTTCCACAACCTATAAGGTTGACACCACAACAATTGGAAGAAAAAAGAGCAAAAGGGCTTTGTTACAGTTGTGATAGCAAATACACTAAAGGTCATAAGTGTGCTGAGAAGAAATTATTCTACATAGATTGTGAAGAGGAAGAAGAAAAGGAGCAAGAAAGGTCAAAAGAAGAAGATATACTCCAGGAACAAAGCCTAGATGAAGAACAAATAAATCCGACCATATCTTGTAATGCATTGGCGGGAATTACCACTCCTCAAACCATCAAGATAGAAGGACAAATCAAGAAGAAAAAGGTAATAGTGTTGATTGATTCAGGAAGCACCCACAATTTTATTCATTGTAGGGTAGCAAAAGAATTGAATTGCTTCCTATATCCAGCACCAGAGTGTCAAGTGATGATTGCAAATGGAGGAACAATAAATTGCTCTGGAAAGTGCCATAATATCAAGCTATCCATGGGAGAATATGTATTGACTAGCCCAATGCTTTCCATTCCAATGGGAGGTGCTGATGTTGTACTAGGAGTCCAATGGCTACAATCCTTGGGTACAATAGCTTTTAATTTTCAAGAACTTTTCATCAAATTTTCTACGGAAGGAAAGGAAGTTGAATTAAGGGGTATTGCAGGGAAACTAATCAGCTCTAATGGCATGACAAAGCTTCTAAAAAAGGAGCAAAGAGGTGTAATTGCACAATTATGTTCGCTAGATGTTTCCACATTGGAATCATCTATTTCTCCAGATCTCCAAAAAGTCCTGGACAATCATTCCAAGGTATTTGAGACTCCCAAAGGTCTCCCACCTATGCGTGATCATGATCATGCTATTCATCTGATTCCAGGAAGTGTTCCTCCAAACATCAGGCCGTACAGATATCCCTATGTCCAAAAAAGTGAAATTGAACGTATGGTTGCAGAAATGCTAGAGGCTGGTATAATTCAACCGAGTCAAAGTTCTTTCTCAGCTCCAGTAGTATTGGTGCACAAGAAGGATGGATCATGGCGCATGTGTCCGGATTATAGGGAGCTCAACAAGCTCACTATTAAAGATAAGTTCCCCATTCCTGTTATTGATGAATTACTGGATGAATTGCATGGATCAATTTACTTCACCAAGTTGGATCTTCGTTCGGGATATCATCAAATCAGAATGAAGATTGAAGACATTCCGAAAACGGCATTTAGAACTCATGAGGGTCATTATGAATTTTTGGTCATGCCTTTTGGCCTTACCAATGCACCTTCAACATTTCAAGGTTTGATGAATTCAATTTTCAAACCATTCCTTAGAAAATTTGTGTTAGTATTTTTTGATGATATACTAATCTACAGCAAGTCTTGGAAGGATCATGTTGAACATGTTGACAGGGTGCTACAACTATTGGAGGAGAAACAATTATATGCAAAAAGATCCAAATGTTTCTTTGGAGTCCAGGAGGTGGAATATTTGGGTCATATTGTATCTCATGAAGGAGTTAAGGTAGACCCTAGCAAAATTAAAGCCATTAAGGAATGGAAAATCCCCACATCCATAAAGCATCTGCGAGGATTTCTTGGGTTGACAGGGTATTATCGCAAGTTTGTTAAGAATTATGGGAGAATAGCAGCACCTCTAACAACATTATTGAAGAAAGATTCATTTTCATGGACTTCAGAAGCAACAAAGGCCTTTGAACATCTTAAAGAGGCAATGTGCCAAGCACCGGTCTTAGCTACACCGGACTTCACAAAAACCTTTATTGTGGAATGTGATGCTTCAGGAAATGGAATTGGTGTTGTTCTAATGCAAGATGAAAGACCCATTGCTTTTGAAAGTCGTCCAATCAAGGGAAAGTTTTTAAGCAAAGCTATTTATGAGAAGGAAATGTTGGCAATACTCCATGCACTTAAGAAATGGCGACCCTACCTAATGGGAAGACACTTCAAGGTAAAAACGGATCATGATAGCCTTAAATACTTTTTAGAACAAAGATTATCCTCTGAAGAGCAACAAAAGTGGGTCACAAAGATGTTGGGTTATGACTTTGAAATCATCTACAAAAAAGGGAAGCAAAATGTGGTGGCAGATGCACTCTCAAGAAAGGATGAGGATGTGGAAGCATTGTTGTGTGCCATTTCTATTATCCAACCAGATTGGATAAACGAAGCAAGGGAGGAATGGAAGAATGACGAAGAAGTGTGGGCACTTATTCGAAAGCTACAACAAGATTCCAGTACTTCTGATACATTTAGCTGGCAAAATGATTCGTTATGGTACAAAGATCGCTTATACCTCTGTAAGAATTCCCAGCTAAAACAAAAGATTCTTATGGAATTGCACACTTCTCCCTTAGGAGGGCACTCAGGATTTTTAAAAACTTACCACAGGGTTAAGAAGGAATTTTTTTGGGATGGCCTTAAATCAGATATTCAAAAGTTTGTGGCGGAATGTTTGGTTTGCCAGCAAAATAAAGTTGAAACAATTAAGACACCAGGTCTATTACAACCTTTATCCATTCCAAGCCAACGTTGGGAGGAGGTTTCAATGGATTTTATCACAGGTTTACCCAAGTCTGAGGGAAAGAGTGTCATCATGGTGGTAGTTGACAGACTTACCAAGTATGCACACTTTTGTGCATTATCACATCCATTTAAAGCCAGTACAGTTTCTACTGCATTTATGGAAACAGTTCAAAAGCTACATGGAAACCCAAAGATTATTGTAAGTGACAGAGATCCCATTTTCACTGGAAATTTTTGGACAGAATTATTTTCTTGTCTTGGTACTCAGTTAGCTCATAGCTCATCTTATCATCCTCAATCTGATGGGCAAACTGAGATAGTAAAAAAATGTTTGGAAGGATATCTTCGTTGCTTTGTATCTGATAAACAGACACAATGGGTCAAATGGTTGCCTCTGGCTGAATGGTGGTATAACACTTCCTTCCATACAGCAACAAAAATGACCCCATTTATGGCACTTTATGGGTATCAACCACCATCCATCACATCATATTTAAGAGAAAATTCTAAGGTTCAGGCAGTGGAACATCACATCGAACATCAACAACAAGTCCTCCAACTCTTAAAGGATAACCTCGTGTTGGCACAAAATAGAATGAAACAACAGGCAGATCAACATCGCAGTGAAAGAAGTTTTGATGTAGGTGATTGGGTATTCCTACGGCTACAACCATATAAGCAAATGTCCCTAAAGCAAGCTAAGAAGGATAATAAATTATCACCAAAGTATTATGGTCCGTACAAGGTGTTGCAAAAGATTGGTACTATGGCATACAAATTGGAGCTTCCTGCAGCTTCTCGATTGCACCCAGTTTTCCATGTTTCATGTTTAAAGAAGGTTATAGGTGACAAGCTCCCAATTCAAACAATATTGCCAGAACTTGACGAGGAAGGAAAAATTATATTGGAACCGAAAGCAGTCACAGAAACAAGAACTCGACAGCTACGAAATCGATCAATTTCAGAGTATCTTATCAAGTGGAAGAACTTATCCGCTGAAGATTCCACATGGGAGGATGAGAATTTTATGCAGAAGTATCCAGAACTACTCAAGCGTTGAGGACAACACTTTTTTGAAGGAGAGGGGCATGTTGGGTCCCTATAATACTAGTGATTACCCCATTACTATTGTAGTTATACCCCTTATTTATATTGTTGTGCCCCTATTACCCCCATATTGTTATTTTTGTGCCCCATAGAATCCCTCTATTGTTATTTTTGTGGCTTTATATTATTATTGTTAGGTCGGCTGGATTATATTGTGACTCCTTAGACTCCTATATATAGAAAGGAGGTTTTGTCATTTTTATCATCCAAGAATTGTTCATTTATGTAATGTAAAGGAGGTTGCCCCCTCGAAGAGGCTGAATTCTAAGGCGTTGATCTATCTTTTCTATCTTTTCTTGAGCTGGTTTCATAACAGGATGCTTGTAGGGTGAGTGGTGGTGAGGTTAGGGTTTTTGCATTGGATAATGATATGAGCAACCCATGTTCGACTATTGGGATTTGATGGATTGCAGGACATGTACTTGCATTTTCAGTAACATTAATAAGAAGTAATTTGCTTTCATTATGGATTCTCATGCATCTTTATGATGGTTTATTGGCTTTCTTGTATTTCCGTCATGTTTGTATGTGTGCTTTCATGTGGGAATATGTTAATGAAATCATTCTTAACTTATAACTTTCATGTTGGCTTTGAATCTATGCTTAATTATTCCATGCCATGCCAATAAGCTACTGTGATCTGATTTGCAATTAACCTCTGAGCACGAGTAAAGTGTCTCAGATCAGTGAAGGAAGAGCCGAGGGTTTCAAAATATCGCAATGATACAAGATAATAGAAGAAATCAAGTGAGGGCTGATCTCTTACAACCCCAACACAATCATACCATTCACAAATACACACAATAGAGAGGTTTTGCACCCTAACTTGTGCACAATTTATCTAATATGTGTAGGGATTTTGCATATCTAGTGCATAGGTAAGGGGTCGATTCATCTTGGAGGATTGATCAATGGTTCTTGTGATAAAAGGGAGTTCCTCCCTTGTCCTAATTCTCATAAAAAAATCCTTTGTTGACAAAGAATAATAAAAGACACACAATTTTGCAGGTTTTCCCCAGAGTTGGGGTTTCCTGGCTATATCTTATGTTCTATGTGTTGATGTATTTGTCTTCTGATTTATTCTTATGTTGTGCATATTAAGTTAGAAAACTCAGTGTATTTGTGATTTAAATTTCTAACATATCAATTATTTATATTTCCAAGTTTTTATACTTTAAAATTGCAAATCACTTTACTAGATTTTAAGGAAATCTAACATCAACATCAACACTTAACACTCTATATACAAACCATTATTATATTAATTTAAAAAACATATAATACACAAAATATCAATTTCTTAACAATTTACTATTCGATATTAAAAATTATTCATCATCGTTACATCTTCATAAAATGTAAAATTAATTATAAAAAATAATATATTTAAATAAAATTATCTTGAAGTTATTATCATTAAATTTGGAAAACATCCTTTAAGCCACATTAAAGAGTGATGAAATTGTTGTTAATAGAGTTTTATGTAAGTAATGTCCTTACTATAAATTTGAGGAGGATGATTGAGATGTTGAAATTGTATTTTGATCTTTTAATTTATATATTATTAAAATTTGGAAAAAATAATTTATAATAATTATATTATATA
Source organism: Pinus tabuliformis (assembly GCA_031772625.1). Classification (NCBI taxonomy): domain Eukaryota; kingdom Viridiplantae; phylum Streptophyta; class Pinopsida; order Pinales; family Pinaceae; genus Pinus; species Pinus tabuliformis. The sequence goes on from CM062819.1 coordinate 1,708,836,481, forward strand.
GAGATAAATTTAAGAAAAAGAGATTTAAAATGACCTTTACCAAAGAACTTCCATAGTGATTATGAAGTTTTATGGATATCGTTGATTATATATACAAATTTATCCTTTTATAGCTTACACTTTCTCTTCATGTGAAAAAAAATAAAAAAATTTACACTTTCACTTAATTGGTTGAATGGTAAATCTAAATTGGTAGAGTGTGTACTTAGATATTTAGTAGTGACATCACAAAATTTGTTGACTTTGCTATATAATTGTTAAATAACCCAAACAAGTAACTCTATAACTTTATCCCATAAAACTAAGGAATTTAAGAACATAAAACAGAGGATAATGCACTTAGATTCAATGAGACACCACCAAAAATAATTCAAAAGATGACATATATAAACATTCAAGTTGGAAATGGATATTTCGAAACATGCCACGAGGAGTCACTTCAAATAATTGTTGCATTCTATTATAAAACATTGCTTCAAATAATTGTTGCATTCTATTATAAAACATTTTGAAGTGTACTTTTTATTGTCATAGTGTATTTTTAATTTTCAAGTTCTTATGTGGGGTTGAGATCATCTTTTTAAAAGTTAAGTTATTATTTATACAAATAAGTTATCGTTTGATACAAATGATGAAGTTGGATCATGTGACCAACCATATTTGTTGGTTGAAAATGTTGATTTAAATTTTTAAATATGATAAATTAACAGAATTAAATTAAAATTAAAATAATATTATATTAAATGATATAGTTGTAAAAAAAATATCATTATTTAAAATAATTTTACAATGATAAATATAAGCTTGGTTGCAACATAAGTATTACGAAGTAGCATAATATAATAAAGTTTTTATTTAAATTATCTAAAAAATTTAAAAGAAAGTAAAAATATATAAATAAATTATTTGTATTAATAAAATAAAATAAAATAACATGTGCATAAATTAAATAAATATAGTAAAAAAAATGTATATAAATTAAAGAGTGAGAAAAATGTGTATAAATTGAAGAAACATAGTGATGGTGATAAATAACACATAAATATAATATTATTAGACAAATTTTAGGAGGAAAAAAAACTTACTTTAAAAAGCTTTCAATAGTTACAAAGCATTATAATGTTTTTTCAACAAAAGTAATTATAAACCATTCTAGATCCATGTGAATTCCAGATATACCTAGAGTCTAGAGAAATCAAAATATGTAATTTTTATGTAATTTCAATTAGAGAAAATGTTTTAATAAATAATTATAATTATTTTTGTTTTTGTGTAATTTGAATGAGTGAAAATGTTTACATAATATAATAGGAAAGGACAGTTCCACACTTGACTGGACAACGCCTCTCAACATAATAAAAAAGTTTGAATATTTCTTTATGACATAACAATATGTTAAAACTCTTACACAATTTTCTCAACATATAAAAAAGTTTGAATAATTCTTCATGACATAAGAATATGTTAAAACTCAGGTATCTGGCAAGAGTGAAAGCTTGCCCCGTTATGGACCACTAAGGTTATTATAGGTGGAGAAGTTTTCCTTAAATAACAGTGATGAGTCACCGTGCATTCACCATTGGCAACGAAAAATAACTCTCCTCAATGCTAATTTGACAATTGAATAATGATAGATTTTCCCACCATATAAAAAAAATCACCAAAAATATATAATAATCCTTTCAAAAGACTTCATTATACCTCATTATATATAAAATATATAAACCACTCTCCCGTAAACTTTAATAATCCCTTAACAATGGACTTAATTTAATGGAAAAACTTGTTTGTCTTAATTTATTGATGTAAAAAATATAATTCTAATTATACGAAAACGGCGACGACAAAATCAACCTTGACCCGACTCTACAATTGGTTTTAATCCTTGGGATTGGAGTTAGTTTTCCGGAATAAATTTGAGAATCTGCTTCTGCTCTACTTCTTATTTTCCCGAAAGAATGGCAACAGAAAGAGCGTTTGTGTTCGGGAGCGTGGCCAAGGATTATGTGAACGCGAGGCCTCGGTATCCGCCTCGGCTTTTCTCTTTGCTCTCCTCTCTCACGCCCAAACACGAACTTGCGTGGGACGTCGGCACAGGGAATGGACAAGCTGCTCTTCAAGTCAGTCTCTGCCTTCACATGCATAACCAAACCCAGTTGAGATAGGTCTCATCGCGGCTGTTTATAATTTTTTTTTTTTTTGGCTGCAGATTAGCGAATATTACGAGCGGGTAATAGCCACAGACATAAGCAAGGAGCAGCTGCAGCAGGCGGAGAGGAGGCCCAACATAAGGTACGTCCTCACGCCGCCTCTGCTGACGGACGACGCCCTTGATTCGATTGTCGGCCCTGAAAGTTCGGTGGATCTCGTGACGGTGGCCGCCGCAGTCCACTGGTTCGATCTGAACACATTTTACGCGCAGGTCAAGCGCGTTCTGAGGAAGCCCGGGGGAGTGATTGCTGTGTGGGTGTACACAAAACCGTCCGTCAGTCCGGCGGTGGACGAAGTGTTCGAGCGGTTCTTTGAGCGTACTCTGCCCTTCTTCGACCCGTGCGGGAGATGGGTATTCGAAGAGTACAGGACTCTGCCCTTTCCTTTCCCTTCTCATCCCGCCGCGGGAGGAGAGTCGGTCATTGAATTGGAGATCGAAGAGACGAGGACCCTGCAAGAGTACCTGAGTTTCTTCAGAACATGGTCGGCTGTGGTGAATGAGGAAGGGCTGCTAAGCGACGACTTCGTTCGGCAGTTCGAGGCGGCATGGGGAGACCCTCCTCATCACGCCCGGACTGTTAAAATTCCGCTTTTCTTAAAGGTCGGCATGCTCTGAATTGATGTGTATCTGATTCACCTTTTTCCAAAGGTCGATCGGCATGGTTTGAATTAATGTTTCTGGCTGACTTTGTTTTCTCAGTCGTTTTCTCTACATATTCCAACTTAAAGAGAGTCGTGATGTTTCTGGCCTCTAAATCTCTCTTGCAACCATGTGAATCCTAATTTTCGTAAAATTTATCAGGCAATTTATTTAATCTCTTTTAATATGTTTTATTGTCAAATTAAGGATAGATCTGGATTGATTGCATTCAAATATTTGTCGTAAATTATATGTATATAAAATTTGTATTTTATTAATGGATTATAATGTAATTTATTGTGAGAATGTATTCCATTAATATTATTAATTGATTGATTGAGATTAATAATATTATTATTTAATGAGAAGATTTTTGGGCCAAAATCACATTATAGTATTTTTGTTTTGAATCGAATGTGGTTTGTAGTCAAGATAAGTTGAACCAGACTTGTTGGTTCAAAATTGGTCGACAATACTGTGATTTCCCCTAAAAATTCTTCTCATTAAACTTATGGATCACACAAGCTTAAATTCAACATTATTATTATTATTTTGTTTAGATTTAAATTTTAATTAGATTGATTTCAAATAATTTGGAAATTATTATATTACATTAAAGTTATATGTTTTTTTGTAAATTTGGTAGGATTTTTTGATTTTCGAATTTACATGTTTATTATTCACCCCGCTATTGCGGGAAAGTAGCATAAAATTAGAACCTAAGATCTCTGGTTATGTAAGACTTCATTCCACGACTATCCCATCTCCGCCTACTTCCACTTAAAGTACCTCGAGCGAACCACATTAAAATTATATTGATATTAATGTGATAGGATTAATATATATATATATATATATATATATATATATATATATATATATTAATTACGATGTAAATATATTTGTTATTCGATTTGTTGACCTTTTAAAAGTGATATATTGCTTTGAAATTACATATCAATATCAAGATTGAGTCAAGGGTTTTAACATGAAAGAATTGTCATCTGTGCACAATATAGTTAGACGTGAAAGAATTGCATTCTCTGCTTAATATTCCTTCCCGTATCATTCATGGTTACGAATTTATGCTGTTTAGTAACTTGATATTATAATTTTTTTTGGAGTTAGGTTGCTATATTATATAAAATGAAGACTATATAAATTAAATTTTTTTCTCCATTAATATAAATTGAGTTTTGATATTCTTAAGATTTCATTTAATTAGAATATTTTGCAGATAGAAAATTATGAAAATAAGTTGGTTAGGTTAAATTTTGATATACATCATATTAAAAGACAAAATAAAATTAATAGTGCTATAAACAAAAAAAACCATCCAGTCATAATATTTATTGGATAGAATCTTTGGGCATCTTAGTTTATTTTTCTTCAAGTCATGAAATTATTTGATAGAATTTTCAGACATTCTAATATTGATCAATCTCTTAGCTAGAATGATTAACTTGCAGCCATTATTGTGTATATATATATATATATATATATATATATATATATATATATATTAGTTATTTATGTTTAATTTAAGGTATTTAGTAAATTAATAAAGTGGATTCATATTATTATTATTATTATTTATTGATAATGTGGTGTGCTTTTCCTTAAATAATAAATAATGGTGATGAGTTAGTGTAAATTAAATTTAAAGATAAAGAAAAATTAAAAATTAATATAAAACTTAAATTTAAATTATGCAAAGCAATAAATTATAAATATTCATATATTCAAATCTAGAATTTGGTAGAATACTTACATTTCCATAGGCTTTAGAAGTCAAATCATTGTGCTTTAGAAGTCAAATCATTGTGCTTAGACTCTTTTGTCCTATACAAGAGAATTCATACAACAATTTGGTATCTAGCTTGGTTATGATCTTAAAATTAAATTATTATTATTATTATTATTATTATTATAACAATAAAAATAAAATTGTTAAAAAAAATTGAAAACTTAATTTCCTACTTGCTAATTGGATTTGCTTTTGTGAAAAAGTCTTTGGAATATTGTTCATCAACTATACTTGTTATAGAAATGGTTATGTATATGTTTTTATTTTTATATTTGTTTTTTGGGAAATAAATAACATTTATTAGGATGGAATAATCGAAGATCCAAGAAGAACCAATTTGATTGGGGTTCAGGAAGGACATCTAAGAACATTGTCGAAGTAGCATATTGGCTTTCGTTAGGACCTTGATTAGCCAAAGTGAAAATATTCAATTCATATTAGTTACTGGAGACTTTAGTGCTAATCAAATTATTAAACAACAAATCCTTCACGTCGGTCAATCATATTCATATCCACAATTTGTAAACATATCTTGTCAAAATGAAGTTGAATTCAAAAGCTAATCATTGATCTAAAATGGCAACCAACCTTGAACCTGAGACCCTAATAAAAACATGAGGTTGTAGGCACACTCCAAATTTCTTAGATATGGTTTCAAACATTAATCCAAGGCCCAAGAGGCACATTACCCAAGAAAATATCTAGCTACATCATATGAGTAAGGACTTGGTGTGGGTAGCCCGTTCCCCTTCTTAACTTCATGAATGGGTAATCTATGTGGTGGAGGCATCTTGAAGCTATTTAAGATTATGGATGTTTTCTTTTGTATATGGTTCTATCTAGATTTGGTATATCTCTAAGCACGGTGGTGTATCATTGAAATAGATAGAGGAAGCAGGCATTTGTTGGTTTGTGGGCTACCTTTCCTTCATTCAAGTGTAAGGTCAGAGGGTTTTGGGAAATCAATTACTTGGGTCTTTTTTGTACTTTGGCTCCTTTTATGGATTTAAGTGATTTGAATTAATTTGATTTCATCTCATAGATACACTCATGTAATTATGGTCTTAGGTTAAAGACACTCTAGTTTTAATATGAGTATTGTTTAGTTTCACTTTGCAACTAATTAGTCCCCTAGTTTTCTCAATGTAAAAATGGATATAGTCGTGAAGAAACAAATCAATGAAACAACACAGCCTTGATGGCCACTACTGCTAAGCTAATAGAGTTGGAAAAATTCAATGAAACTCATAACGCCTATATGACGAGTCTCTTGCACTTGCAAAACCAATGGACTAACTCTCTTGAAATGGAATGCAATCATCTTCCTATCCTATTCCTTTCCTCAAGTTTTGCACTCAAAAAATAGATTTGCACCTCGAGAGATTTGATCCCTCTCGGTACTTGATAGATCCATAGTTAAGATGGATCTATGCCGGTTTCTAGTGGTTGTGAGGAATGATTGGGATCCTCTTAGGTTGGTTTAATTCCCGTAAGTAACATGATGAGATTTGATGTAATGACTTCAAACCTTTTTGTTTTTTTATTTTGTTGGTAAAAAAGTTTGCATTATATCATAAGAGGAAACTTGAGTACAAAATTCTTCTCCCATGGCATTGTTCTAATATGCTAGCCATGCTTTGGCACTTGAGAGCCAGAGAGAAGCTGATTACAATCACCATTTACATTTATTTCCGTTAGGCCTGAAGGCCATACCATACTAACATCAAAACTGGAATACATAACCAAGAAAAGACATCTCTCAAGGAGGCTGGTTTGGTGGAAAAACAGGGGTGGAACAAAGATGGAAACCCATTCATGCATATGGAAGTCAATGTGCTTGACTTGCGCCTCTAGGGAGTGAAGATGCTCATTGATGCGGTGGTGGTGGCGACGCATACTTTCCAGATTGTCCAAGATTTCAATTTGAACATGCCGCACATCGTTGATGTAGGCCACTAGCTCATTCTGGTCCTCGTTGCACTGGTCCCTCATAATGCCGATATTCAATTGTATATGGTGTAGTTGATTAGTGATTGAGTCCAAGGTGGTTGGAGAAACAATTCCTCTTGGGGAGCGGGCCGACGAACTGTTCACTGCTGCTACAAAGTCCTGACTTGTATCTAAAGAGGAATGGTTGTCAAAATTATTAGCTTGATGACCTTTAGGGCGAGGAGCCCCTCCCCCATGCCTTGGACGACCCCTTTGACGGGGCATACTATCAAAATGAAAAATGACTAATCTAAATAGGCGCTTGATAGCCTATTGTCTTTTATGCCACCTCCCAACCTTTGCACACAGACCTTGCTCCAGAGGAGAGCAGTAAGAGTTGCTCGAAACTTTGACCCTAGGGCGCAGACAAAGACCAAGAGACCGAGCACCAGAACATCAACACCCCCGGAGTTATTATGAGGTTTCCCCTCTCCCAATTCTTGGCAGAAAGAGAGCCACGACTAAGCCAATTCCTCTCGCCAAGACAAGAAACCAGAGAAGAGGAGACAAGCACTTCAGTCGCAGAGCTTATACTTGGTTGTCAGTGACGTACTAGGATCCCACGGGCTGACCAAGAGAGGAGGTCCGCAGGCCAACTCAAACCATTCCTCCTCCCCCTCGCCAGCCCAGAGCCATGCATACTGCTGGGTGCTCCAGATCTCGACCCTCCAATACACAATATGCCAAACCTTCATCGCCCACTACAACTCACTGTGCGGAACCTCAAGGGATACATGGTTTATAATACCGACACCCACGAACAGAGAGTCTGCATGCTAGGCCTTGACACCTGTGCCTACCACCATAATGAAACTTAAACATTTGGCCTTGAGTGTGTGGATGTTAGGCAAGCATTGTACACCAACCTATCCGCTTGTCCATCCATTGATCCGTCACCCCCATCGAGGAGGCTTCAAACCTTTTTGTTCAAAATGAACATGTATTTATATATTTTGATGAAATAAACCTGTATTTATATATTTTATTATGCAAGAGCAGTAAATGGTAAAAAAATAGAAAATTTGATTTTGTGCTACCTAGTTGGATTGCTTTTATGGTAATCTTTAGAGTAGTATTCATGAATTACAATTACTTGTTATAGGAATCCTAATGTTTATTTATTATTTTTTCAAAAAATAATATTTGTATTAAAAGTAAGTTACAACCTAGGGTGGAAGGTGGGGTTGGGATCATCCAAGATCTTGGAGGAACCGCTTTTCTTGGGGTCTAGGAAGGACATTTAATAGCATTGCGGAGGCATATTCACTATGGTTAATACTTTTCTTAGCCAAGAGTGAAAATATTCAATCCCTAATTTTTATTGGATACTTGTTGTGATAATCAAAGTATTAAACGACAAAGCCTTCACAATTGTCAATCATATTTTCTTTTTGATTTGAAGGGTCACTCACATGTCTCCCCAATATGCAAACATCTCATTCTTTCATGTTAAAAGGGAGTTGAATTCAAAAGTTAATCGTTTGTCTAAAATTGCATCCAACCTTGAACTTGGGACCCTAATAAAAAATAGGTTTGTAGGCACACTCCAAATTCTTTAGATATGGTTTCAAACATTAACCCAAGCCAGAGGCACGAGAGGCTCATTATTCTAGAAAATAACTAGTTGCATCGTGTAAATAAGGCTGGGGTGTGGGAAATCCATTCCCCTTTCTCACTTCAAGCAGCTTCGCTCATGGTTAATCTATGTGTTGGATGCAATTCCCATAAGCTTTTTGGAATTATGGATGCTTTCTTTTGTATATGGGTTTGTTTAGATTTGGTAGAGCCATATGCATGGTGGTGTATCATTGCAACATATAAAAGAAGTGGCCACTTGAAGGTTTATGGGTCGTGTCTCCTTCATTCAAGCTCACAAAGGTAAGGCCCATGCAGAGGATTTTTGGAAATCAACTACTTAGATCCCCTTTCCACTTTTGCTCCTTTTGATGGCTTTAATAAGTTTCATCCCATATATACAATTATGTGATTCTAGCCTTGGGTGAGAGGCACTCTAGTTTGAATCCAAGTTTCAATTTGCAACCAATCGCTCCCATAGTTTTCTCTATTATGGGTTGTGTTCATTAGAAAAGGTAGAGATGGATATGGAATGTTAATTTTCTTACCCCTAGCAATCAGGTAATTAATTTTGAGTAAAATTACATTTGATGAATAAAAACACAACTAGGATATTAACAACATTAAATAAAATGAAAGCAAATTTACCAATATCAATCACATAAATGACACACATATTCCACCCAATCACATTTCTTCATTAAACTTCTAATCTTATTTGGGCTCCTATCCTAGGATAACAACGTTATTGGAAAATTCAAAGTGGCAGCTTATTAAATCAATTTTCTTTAACCTTAATAATTGCTTGTGAACTTAGTTAGTCTTTTTGTGTTCTTTATTTAGATCTTTTCATCAAACAAATATCAAGACCATAAACATCAACAATAGAGGACACAAAAACTAGGTTCTCAACCAGGGCAAAACTCCTCCAAAGGGAACCCATAAAACTCTTATCTTCTTATAGAATCTACTTCAATAAAGACAACAAAGACCCAAACCCTAGACCAAGTCCCTCTCCAAGTACCAAGTCATTCCTTTTGTGGAGTCCTTCCTTGATCCAACACTAACCAACTTCATACTGCAACTTCGACCTCATAGCTTCAAGACTGCTTCTTTGACCTACAACTTTGGCCCTGTAAGAGTTGCAAAAACCCTAATCCAACTTCCTCTTGAGAGCTTCCTTGAGAAAGATAACTCCTTCCAAGGTCAACGAGGTCAAGACAAAGTATTCTTCCTTCCAACAACAAGATATTGTACTTCGTCCTACTACAACTCGGTCTTGCAATTTCCTCTCCTCTTAGATGTTGTTGAAACCCTAATCCTTCGCATGTGTGAGAGAGATTGAGCCCAAAAATAAGATTTTCGTCCTTCCTTTAATATTCTAGACCTTTACTTTCTTCTTCTCCTACTTCCCAACTACAAATCTAACTTCCTTCTTGAGATCGAACTCGTGAATGAGTGGATGTTAAATCAGGTCAAACTTCTCCTTTATATAGCCTTTCCAAGGGGGACAAATTCCCTCCTATAGGCCGACTTGAAGCTGTCAGGGCTGAATTGTAATTTTGGAGTTTCCATGACTTTTTAGACTCAAAATAAATTCTTTTTCTAATTACATTATGCCTGGAAGGGTCTTATAAACATGATGTTGACTCCTTTGACTCATGACAATAAATCCTAAGACCTAACAAACACCAGAAGCATGAAGAACATGCTTTTACCTAAAAGGCCATAAAAAATGAGCATGAAACCCATGCTTTAAAAAATAACCTTTTATTTTCTTCTTTTATTTGTTATATAGGATACATATTAAAATGAATACAACAATTATGAAGACCAAAATGAGTTACATTTTCAACACTCCCTTGTAACTAGGGAGGTATTCATAATTGTACCATCAATACAACATCATTGTCAAACTGAAGGATTCTCATAAAAAAAAGTCAGATTGATAAGCCAACTGTAAGCATCAACAATATAACCAACATTGTCAGTAAGGCTTATCTTGACAAGCTCAAATTTATTTGAGAGCATTATGTTGGGAGGATTTACGTGTGATACCACACCACCTCTATAAGGTACATACCCCATCAGGATGTTCACAAGGTACGTCCTTTTAAGAATATTCTTATCTTGGATCTCCAATCTCGAGTCCTAAAAGAATATCAATCCTCTTCGACAAATCTTTTCTTAGATTCTTGCCCTATCCTCAAAGAGTGTTAGTTTTAGGTTCTTATTGGTAAGGGGTTAAATAACGTGATTTTTAGATGTATTTTCCAATACATAGTCAGATTAAGGGTATTGTTTAGTATGCTTCAAATGCACACAATATGTTAGAGGTTCATTGAGTGAAGCCCCCATGTGGGCTGCACTGTGTGGTCAACACGCAAGGGCCGCATGAGGGGCTCAGTGGAAGAAAAGAGCCGATGAAAGAAGAGGACATGGTATTATCACACAAAGAAGAGGACATGGTATTATCACACAATAACACAGAGAGAGCACTATGAATTATGGAAATGAGCAACAAAATGTTGGGGAACAAGTGTGGGATGTCTGGAGAAGGAAATCATAGAACTGGTTGGGGGTTGCGGGTGCTTGTATACTGGTCTAGGCATACATGGGTTTTCCAATAAATTCGTGGCAGTGAATGAGAACATTGGGACAACATTGGCGTTATAGTGGAGAAGCGTGGAACAATGGGTTCAAAAGTGTTAATTTTTATTAGGGCTATGTTATTCTTTGCTTTAGATATTTTCATTTCATTATATACACATTGAATTCACCCCACAACATCATAACATTAATCATTAACATATGCAATTAAATAGAAAGAACAATATCATCATCGATGTAGCATAACATAAAGGAATAATAGAAGAAAATCATTCCAACATAGAGACACTCGAATTGGTTGGAGAATAGGGAAAAACCCCACAAGGGGGAAAACCCTTTCAAATCCTTCTTCTTATTAGATTGTCATGAAATGTTCAACAAAGAGAGAGTAAAATGATCCACATCTTCAACTACAAAACTTATCCAACAAAATCAACCAAACAATATCTCGAAGATGAACCCAACAATAGTACTAATCAAAATCACTATTTACCAGCCTGTGGTCAGCTGTCAAAATCAAAACCTAGGTTCCAGCCACACAAAGAGAGAGATTTGTGTGCGATTGAAACTTCTCGATTGCATGCATAGGCTTGCGCGCATGTGGTTGTAACCAAAATCTCGTATGAAAAACCTATAATTGAGCACCAAAAACCCTAATGACACGTGCAAGCTTCAGAACTTGCAATTTCGGAGTTAAACGAACCAACTTCTGTGAACTGACCTCAGACTTGTGCGAGCCAAAACAAAGAAAGAAGAATGATTGATAATCTCCAAATGAGGGTCACTTGAATTGTATTTATAGCCATCCAAGGGTGTCCAAATTATTCTTTTGAGTCGACCTATCCTTTTGTGCCTATGTGGGTTTTCATATAAAAATATATATTTTTCATTAATCAATTTAAATTATTTCAAGGGCTAGGAGGGGTCTTTCTAAATGAGGAAAACTATCCAAAGGAGGTAATTTTTCCCTGAGCTACCAAATTAACACTCCCTCTGAGCTAGGGAGAAATGATCAACTGCAACATATGTCTCACATAAGTATATCTTCATCATCAAATGTCGTCTGTGTTTATCTCTGCTCATATCTTATTACCTCTGCTTGTCTTTGTATATAGTCTCATATTTTGAACACTAATCTAAAAGAAGAAGAATTTGATATTGGAGGGGAGTTCAAGCTACCACCCTCTATCCATCGTGGATCACATCTCAACTCAGAATCCAATGAAAACAAGGAATGTCTTATGGGACATTCTCACCTCAAGTCATCTCATAGGGGAGCACACGTCTTCCACCCTATGTCAAGAAATAGACAAGATGCAATATCTCATCCATCCTATTGCTTCCTGATCTTACCAATAATGAACCTCAAGAGTCATGTGGTAGAAAACCTTGCATTATAAGCTTAGGTGAGATACTTGACCTACCAAAGGTAAGGATCACACACCCCCAATCCCTCTCAACTTGCTGGCTAGACGAGGTGTTAAAATCCCAACAAGCCCAACTTGTGGGTATGATGCAAACTGGGGTATACTCTACTCTACCAAGATAGGGAAGAAACATCTTCCACCCTGTGGGTGACAAATAAGGATGATACCCTATTCTCCAGAGATCCCTCAACCCCAAGAGCCCTACATCTCAATTCCTCACCCTGGGAGCTCAAATAGGGGGGAAGATATGGATCAATGTCCTTGATCAGTCTTTCTCTCCATAGATAAAAAACATATCAACATGCTCATATCTAATATTTGCTTAAAAAACTCACTGAAGAGTTCATTCATACTTCCTCATACATTACCAAGAGAAACGATCCTCTGATTTCCTGTTCATGTAAGAAATTACATCAAATATTATATTATAAAATACATGCCACACAAGAATAACTTATTCATCCTCCCTCTCATGGAGAAAGCAATCACAATCCTAAGATTGTCTCATATAACAATATTGTCTCAACACACAAACATATCTTAGTCACAACAACATACGAGATTTTCTTCTAATCGGACCCCACTCTTTATTGTCACACTGTATGACTGTCATATTCATAACCTACTCAAACTACTCTCCAAAGAATTTCCTTAACCAAACTGCCTCGCAACTAGTTATGCTAGTAACAATGTACTCAACCTTGACCGTGCTTAACGCTACAATATTCTATCTCCCGCTCATAAAAAATGTCATGGCAGATCCCAAGCTAAAGTAGCACCCATATGTTCTCTTTCTATCAATAATTATTTCCAACCTAATCAACATTAGTGTATTTGTGCAGTCATGCATCCCTGGAAGTATATTTCAGACCAAGATTGATCATCCCATGCAAATATATCAAAAATGTGCATGGTGGAAACCCAATGTGTATGAAGCGGCTCAAGCAGGAATTGACCCAAGTTGTTCTCCACAAAAAATATGTCTAGATGGGTGTTACAAGGAACATTAATGCATTAATCAGCTGTCAGTTGCCAATTCAGGTTTAGCCATATCTCTGCATAACTTTTTGAAATTCAGGTCCATCAGGGTTGTTGTAACTTATTCAGGTCTCATGGGGAGCATATCTCGTTTATGAGTTTGTTCTTTATTCTATAACCTCCTCAGAACCTAACAAATCTATATTTTGAGACAGATCCAAATATTGACTCACATGACTATCAAAAAAGGATTTTGGATCCGGAGCCATAAAGATGTTTACAATTTTTTTTATGAAAACTCCATATGGGAAATCAATTCTTTTTTTGGTGCAGGTCTCTGAAAGGCTTAATATTCTTAAGCAAAATATCGTACATACACTGGGGTATTCGATATTGCATCAAAGCCTAATATGCAGAGGTAAATTGGTGCAAGATGAATTCAAACTCCAAGATTTTAATGTCACGCCATCATATACCATCTTTTTAAATTTACGACTCCATGGAGGATATTTTCGATCGAACAAGAAAAAGGGTGCAGGAGGTGTTACTGGATCGAGTCTTCCCAAAGGACCAACATCAAATCAAGGAGATTCGTCTTTCAAATATATTCTAAATGGAAAACCATATGCCTCCCCAAATCTAGACAATCACACAATATCCCCAACCCCTATATAGTGGAACAGTTGAATCACATTCCAAAATTCACTGTAGATATACTACAAACAAATGATCCGCTCACAACATATGAAGCTCAATCTGTTATATGCAGGTTCAACAATTTTTTGCCAAAGCCAATGGATCTTTTTCACTGGATCTTCACAAATTGGTCTATAAACTGTGAGATCCACCTCTGCTCTAAAGGCTTCTTCATAGTTAAGTTTTCTTCATCGAAGGAACGAGATTATATTCTGCAAGAAAGCCCATGGTTCTGGGGATCTACGAGACTTTTTGTTACTCCCTGGTTCCCAGATTTTGACACAAATACTATAGTAGTATAAAAAATGCCAGTTTGGGTTAGACTACATAATCTCCCACTAGATTTCTCGCATCATAATGTACTATAAGGCATTGGGAATCTCTTAGGGTGACACAAAAAGACAACCACACAAAGAGTTGAAGAAAAAATCTACACCTTCGCTAGAATTTGTGTGGATGTGGATCTCAACAAAGGATTGCCAGATCACATCCTCCTGACTCACAACAAGCAGTGTTGGACACAGTTTCTAGATTTTGAAAACACTACTTTCAGGTGCTGAATATGTAGACAGACAAGACATCTACAAAATTCACGTCCAGAGGTCAGAAAAGAGCCACGAAGGAAGAATAAATCAAGGAAACAACCCAAAGGATGGAAATTTTCTCAGCATCTACCCTAAGATGAAGTGGATCCCCTTACCAATGAAGAAATCCAGAATCCACAAGAAAATGTAGAAAAGAAGGAAACAAATCATGAAGCATCAACAAATCCAGGTCCCACAGTGCAGAAGGAAGGGAGATCAAAGTCTAAGGAACTGGGAGGATACAAATGTCAACATGTTTCAGATAGCTCAGACTCAGATAAGGAAGTTCCAAAAATGGATGAGGGGAGCCAACTAGCTCTTGTAACAACCACTCCATCTCAAGGAGAGTGGTGGAAAGTAGAAAATAAGAAATGGAGGAAAGGGTAACTTGTTTCTCTATAGTTTAAATGTATTGGCTCTGTGATCACCAGTCTTGACTTGCTTGAAGAATGCTTTAAAAGCATCTACAACATGTAATTTTTTTTTCATTAATAAAATTACGATTTTCCCTGGGGATTTTTTTTAATGATATGTGAAATTACAAATATACTAATTGATAAGAAATACTGGTTCACCCCCCTCTCATTATTTCAAACAAGGTGTAGAGAGATGCCATGGTGGAGAAGTATGCATCCATCATGAACAATTATTTTTGGGAAGTGGTGCAGAGGCTAGAGGGAAAATATATAGTAGGATCTCACTGGGTCTACAAGATCAAGCATGGAGGTGATGGGAGTATCAAGAAGTACAAGGAAAGATTCATTACCAAGGAGTTCTTGTAGATAGAGGGAGTTGACTATGACAAGACCTTTTCCCTAATTCCAGGTATTCATCTATTAGGGTTGTTTCAACTATTACAACACAGATGGGGTGGAATATCCACGAGATGGATGTGAAGACTACCTTCCTCAATGGGGTTTTTAAGGAAGAGATTTACATTGAACATCTAGAGGTATTTGAGACATGTAGTTGAGAGACACACATTTTTAGAATCAAGAGAGCCTTATATGGGCTTGTTTTAGTTGCTACAACACCGCCCAAAATATTTTCCCAACACCAAATTTTTGGGTCCCCCTTCTTTTTCTTTAGGTCCCGAGAGTTATGCTTATGATTTCGAGCCGGTGAAATATTACATTGACATGATTGCCATCAAACTTTACTGATGCCTATGCTTTTGCGATGACATTTGATCCTAGTATATTTCAATTTTAGGGTATGATTAACTAAGAGTCTTATGTGTCCTCAAGCCTTTATTTTCTACCATATGCATTGTAATGGAGCGAAGACTTCTTATGTTAATGACCATGACATCACTCAAACTGCATTAGGGTTTATGAAGCCATTATCTTTTCCATGCATCTTTAAAACCCTAGATTATCGTGACTAAAGCTCCAACCTTGCTTCGAATTAATATTCACCCTCTAGGATGCATTTTCATAAACACTCTTGGCATCTACTTTAAACTATGGCATCATTAGGGGAAGAATCTTGTTGCATACCTGTCCTGCTCCATTCTCGTCAATTAGAGTTTATGGCATTTACATCTTTCAAAATGGTTCTAACATTGCTTCTCCATAAACATTCACATAAGTTGCATGAATTAGGAATTAAGAAGTTATCAAAATTATGCAGATGCACACCTTTTGTATGTCCAAGTTTTGCAATTCCACAATTGGACTAGAAGATTTATCATTATTAGAAGAAACTTTAAAATGCTACTAGCACTAGCTTACCCATGTTTCTTAATGTTACATTTGGAAGACCTTATATTCTCCACGTTGGAAGCAAGATTTTACTTGGCTTCATACTTGAGCCTATTTTCAATATGGGGAAACCATATACAATTTATATCAATTATCATAAGAGTTCTTCTCACTGGTTGAAAGGGTAATGTTTTATTTTATGTAAAGTTATAGTTGCTATGTGGCCTTTCATTCGGTTGCAATATAGTTGTGGAGTCATATACGTTGATGTCATGTCACATTCTCAAAGAGGTTGTTGGTGGAAGTTGCAACCGCTTAGACTTGGAGATGAACTTTTGGACTTGGTAGTCATGGGGTGTGGTCCAACTAGATTTTAACTAGTAGCAAAATCAGCTAAACACGGCCTAGTTGTGGGTCTTGTTGGGCCTGATATGCCATTTACTAATAATTATGGTGTGTGGGAGGATGAATTTGAAGCTCTTGGTCTTGAAAATTGTTTAGAGAGAAGTTTTAAAAAATACAATTGTGTATTTAAAAGGAACAAGCTCCCCTTAACTGATGATCCTACTGTCATGGGAATCGAAATATCCTTCGTGAAGAAAAGTTAAAAAAATATTTGGTTGTTTTTAGGTGTGTTGAAGACAGAGTGCTATTTCTCAATTTCAAATTTGGGAAGTTTACTGAAGCAAATGATGGTCATAATGTTCTCTTTTGTGAAAATGGAGGGGTAGTTCCCTGTAGGGTTGTTACTGTTGCATTAGGGGCAACGTCTCGAAGTTTTTTGCAATATGAGGTAGATGGTCCACCAGTGGGTGTGCAGACCACATATGGCACGACGGTCAAAGTTGAAAGCTCTGCTTACCACCTTGAAATAATGCTTTTCATGGGATTACCAAGACTACATGAACTACAATAACAAAAATCTAATTTGAAGTCCAACATCTCTTTATGCCATACCATAATCATCCACATGTATTTTATTTGAGGAAACTGGTTTAGCTTCACGCCTTGCAATGTCATTTGAACCATTGGAGAAGAGAGTAATTACATGCCTAAAAATGTTGAGAGTACAAATTTCACATTTATATAAGGAGGAATGGTCTTAATTTCCTTTTGGTGGATCATTGCTAAACACAAGACAAAGCATTTTGGGCCTTGAAGCTGCAACATGCATGATTCTCCCATTCACACCTTGTTCATTAGCCCGTGTAAATCTACATATCATCACAACATATATGCAACAAGCATTCTAGGGTTTTGAGAAACCTCTACATTCTCCTCATAATTCATCTATTGCCATAATGTGAATATTTCTCGTCATAATATCAATAGCTATGTTGAGATTGATTTGAGCATGTAATAATCATTAGAGATGAAAGAGCTGTGAGGAAACTCAAGGGTCATGAGGGTATATGAAAGGTCACAATAGGTGAACACTCAATTCATTTCTATAATTATACACTCATACCTAATTTGTAAGGGAATTTAGCACTTGAGCTAGGACTAGCATTAGATGTTGATCTGTGCTTGAAAAGCTAAAAGCATCTGACTTTTGGACGCTTGTAGGGTGAGTGGTGGTGAGGTTAGGGTTTTTGCATTGGATAATGATATGAGCAACCCATGTTCCACTATTGGGATTGATGGATTGCAAGACATTCACTTGCATTTTCAGTAACATTAATAAGAAGTAATTTGCTTTCATTATGGATTCTCATGCATCTTTATGATGGTTTATTGGCTTTCTTATATTTCCATCATGTTTGTATGTGTGCTTTCATGTCGGCATATGTTAATGAACTCATTTTTAACTTATAACTTTCATGCTGGCTTTGAATCTATGCTTAATTATTCCATGCCATGCCAATAAGCTATTGTGATCTGATTTGCAATTAACCTCTGAGCACGAGCAAAGTGTCTCAGATCAACGAAGGAAGAGATGAGGGTTTCAAAATATCGCAATGATACAAGATAATAGAAGAAATCAAGTGAGGGCTGATCTCTTACAACCCCAACACAATCATACCATTCACAAATGCACACAATAGAGAGGTTTTGCACCCTAATGTGTGCGCAATTTATCTAATACGTGTGGGGATTTTGCATATCTAGTGCACAGGTAAGGGGTCGATTCATCTTGGAGGATTGATCAATGGTTCTTGCGATAAAAGGGAGTTCCTCTCTTGTCCTAATTCTCATAAAAAAATTCTTTGTTGACGAAGAATAATAAAAGACACACAATTTTGTAGGTTTTCCCTAGAGTTGGGGTTTCCTGGCTATATCTTATATTCTATGTGTTGATGTATTTGTCTTCTGATTTATTTTTATGTTGTGCATATTAAGTGAGAAAACTCAATGTATTTGTGATTTAAATTTCTAGCATATCAATTATTTATATTTCCAAATTTTTATACTTTAAAATTGCAAATCACTTTACTAGATTTTAAGGAAATCTAACATCAACATCAACACTTAACACTCTATATACAAACCATTATTATATTAATTTAAAAAACATATAATACACAAAATATCAATTTCTTAACAATTTACTATTAGATATTAAAAATTATTCATCATCATTAGATCTTCATAAAATGTAAAATTAATTATAAAAAATAATATATTTAAATAAAATTATCTTGAAGTTATTATCATTAAATTTGGAAAACATCCTCTAAGCCACATTAAAGAGTGATGAAATTGTTGTTAATTTACTATAAATTTGAGGAGGATGATTGAGATGTTGAAATTGTATTTTGATCTTTTAATTTATATATTATTAAAATTTGGAAAAAATAATTTATAATAATTATATTATATGGAGATAAATTTAAGAAAAAAAATTTAAAGTGACCTTTACCAAAGAACTTCCATAGTGGTTATGAAGTTTCATGGATATCATTGCTTATATATACAAATTTATCCTTTTATAGCTTACACTTTCCACAAGTTTATCCTTTTATAGCTTACACTTTCCAGAGTGATTATGAAGTTTCATGGATATCATTGATTATATATACAAATTTATCCTTTTATAACTTATACTTTCTCTTAGTCTGGAAAAAAAGTTTACCCTTTCACTTAATTGGTTGAATGGTAAATCTAAATTTGTAAAGTGTGTACTGAGATATTTAGTAGTCACATCACAAAATTTGTTGACTTCGCTATATACTTGTTAAATAACCCAAACAAGTAACTCTATAACTTTATCCCATAAAACAAGGAATTTAAGAACATAAAACAGAGGATAAGACACCACCAAAAATAATTCAAAAGATGACATATATAAACATTCAAGTTTGAAATGGATATTTCGAACCATGCCACGAGTAGTCACTTCAAATAATTGTTGCATTCTATTATAAAACATTTTGAAGTGTACTTTTTATTGTCAGAGTGTATTTTTAATTTTCAAGTTCTTATGTGGGGTTGAGATCATCTTTTTAAAAGTTAAGTTATTATTTATACAAATAAGTTATCGTTTGATACCAATGATGAAGTTGGATCACGTGACCAACCATATTTGTTGGTTGAAAATGTTGATTTAAATTTTTAAATATGATAAATTTAACAGAATTAAATTAAAATTAAATAATATTATATTAAATGATATAGTTGTAAAAAAAAATGTCATTATTTAAAATAATTTTACAATGATAAATATAAGCTTGGTTGCAACATAAGTATTACGAAGTAGCATAATATAATAAAGTTTTTATTTAAATTATCTAAAAAATTGAAAAGAAAGTAAAAATATATAAATAAATTATTTACATTAATAAAATAAAATAAAATAACATGTGCATAAATTAAATAAATATAGTGAAAAAAATGTATATAAATTAAAGAGTGAGAAAAATGTGTATAAATTGAAGAAACATAGTGATGGTGATAAATAACACATAAATATAATATTATTAGACAAATTTTAGGAGGAAAAAAACTTTCAATAGTTACAATGCATTATAATGTTTTTTTCAACAAAAGTAATTATAAACCATTCTAGATCCATGTGAATTCCAGATATACCTAGAGTTTAGAGAAATCAAATTATGTAATTTTTATGTAATTTCAATTAGAGAAAATGTTTTAATAAATAATTATAATTATTTTTATTGTTATTGTTATTTTTATTTTTATGTAATTTGAATGAGTGAAAATGTTTACATAATATAATAGGAAAGGGCAGTTCCACACTTGACTGGAGAGCGCCTCTCAACATAATAAAAAAGTTTGAATATTTCTTTATGACATAACAATATGTTAAAACTCTTACACAATTTTCTCAACATATAAAAAAGTTTGAATAATTCTTCATGACATAACAATATGTTAAAACTCTGAAGACCCAAAGGTATCTGGCAAGAGTGAAAGCTTGTCCCGTTATGGACCACTAAGGTTATTATAGGTGGAGAAGTTTTCCTTGAATAACAGTGATGAGTCACCATGCATTCGCCATTGACAGCGAAAAATAACTCTCCTCAATGCTAATTTGACAATTGAATAATGATAAATTTTCCCACCATATAAAAAAAATCACCAAAAATATATAATAATCCTTTCAAAAGAGTTCATTATACCTCATTATATATAAAATATATAAACCACTCTCCCGTAAACTTTAATAATCCCTTAACAATGGACTTAATTTAATGGAAAAACTTGTTTGTCTTAATTTATTGATGTAAAAAATATAATTCTAATTATACGAAAACGGCGACGACAAAATCAACCTTGACCCGACTCTACAATTGGTTTTAATCCTTGGGATTGGAGTTAGTTTTCCGGAATAAATTTGAGAATCTGCTTCTGCTCTTCTTCTTATTTTCCCGAAAGAATGGCAACAGAAAGAGCGTTTGTGTTCGGGAGCGTGGCCAAGGATTATGTGAACGCGAGGCCTCGGTATCCGCCTCGGCTTTTCTCGTTGCTCTCCTCTCTCACGCCCAAACACCAACTTGCGTGGGACGTGGGCACAGGGAATGGACAAGCTGCTCTTCAAGTCAGTCTCTGCCTTCACATGCATAACGAAACCCAGTTGAGATGGGTCTCATCGCGGCTGTTTATAATTATTATTTTTTTTGGCTGCAGATTAGCGAATATTACGAGCGGGTAATAGCCACAGACATAAGCAAGGAGCAGCTGCAGCAGGCGGAGAGGAGGCCCAACATAAGGTACGTCCTCACGCCGCCTCTGCTGACGGACGACGCACTTGATTCGATTGTCGGCCCTGAAAGTTCGGTGGATCTCGTGACGGTGGCCGCCGCAGTCCACTGGTTCGATCTGAACACATTTTACGCGCAGGTCAAGCGCGTTCTGAGGAAGCCCGGGGGACGGGAGTGATTGCGGTGTGGGTGTACACAAAACCGTCCGTCAGTCCGGCGGTGGACGAAGTGTTCGAGCGGTTCTTTGAGCGTACTCTGCTCTTTTTCGACCCGTGCGGGAGATGGGTATTCGAAGAGTACAGGACTCTGCCCTTTCCTTTCCCTTCTCATCCCGCCGCGGGAGGAGAGTCGGTCATTGAATTGGAGATCGAAGAGACGAGGACCCTGCAAGAGTACCTGAGTTTCTTCAGAACATGGTCGGCTGTGGTGAATGAGGAAGGTCTCCTAAGCGACGACTTCGTTCGGCAGTTCGAGGCGGCATGGGGAGACCCTCCTTATCACGTCCGGACTGTTAAAATTCCGCTTTTCTTAAAGGTCGGCATGCTCTGAATTGATGTGTATCTGATTCTCCTTTTTCCAAAGGTCGATCGGCACGGTTTGAATTAATGTTTCTGGCTGAGTTCGTTTTCTCAGTCGTTTTCTCTACATAGATCTGGATTGATTGCATTCAAATATTTGTCGTGAATTATTGTCCATGTATATAAAATTTGTATTTTATTAATGGATTAGAATGTAATTTATTTTGAGAATGTATTGTATTAATATTATTAATTGATTGCCTGGTACGAAGTCATTGAAATTAATAATATTATTATTTAATGAGAAGATTTTTTTTTTTTGGTGAAAATCACATTATAGTATTTTTGTCACAAACATTTCTAAGTTGGTTAGAAATGCGTTGACAAAAATACTATAGTGTGATTTCCCCTGAAAAATCTTCTCATTAAACTTATGAATTACAGAAGCTTTAATTCAAGAATATTATTATTATTTTGTTTAGATTTAAGTTTGAATTAGATTGATTTCAAATAATTTGGAAAATAATTTTGAAATTATTATATTACATTAAAGTTATATGTTTTTTTGTAAGTTTGGTAGGATTTTTTGATTTTTGAGTTTATATATTTATTATTCACCCTGCTATTGCTGAAGAGTAACATAAGATTTGAACCTAAAATTTTTGATTATGTAAAACTTCATTCTGCCACTATCCCATCTCCACATTAAAATTATGTGGCATCTCCACATTAAAATTATATTAATATTAATGTAATGTGATTAATATATATATAGTTATTAATTACAATGTAAATATATTTGCTATGCGATTTGTTGACCTTTTAAAACTGATATATTGCTTTAAAATTACATATCAATATGAAGATTGAGTGGAGGGTTTAAACGTGAAAGAATTCTCATCTGTGCATAATATAGTTGGACTTGAAAGAATTGCATTCTCTGCCTAATATTCCGTCCCGTATCATTCATGGTTACGAATTTATGCTGTTTAATAACTTGATATTATAAATTTTTTGGAGTTAGGTTGGTATATTATATAAAATGAAGACTATATAAATTAATGTTTTCCTCTATTAATATATAAATTTAGAGTTTTGATGTTTTTAAGATTTCATTTAATTAGAATATTTTGCAGATAGCAAATTATGAAAATAAGTGGGCTTTCTTAGATTTTGATATACATTATATTAAAAGATAAAATAAAATTAATAGTGTTATAAACAAAAAAACCATTAAATCATAACAATTATTGGGTAGAATCTCGAGGGATTTTAATTTATTTTTTCCAAAGTCATGAAATTATTTGGTAGAATTTTTAGGCATTCTAGTTCTGAGGAGAAGGAGAAGCAAATGTTGATCAATCTCTTAGCTAGAATGATCAACTTGCAGTCATTCTTGTATATATATATATATATATTTAGTCATTCTTGTATATATATATATATATATTTAGTTATTTATGTTGAATTTAAGGTATTTAGTAAATTAATAAAGTGGATTATTATTTATTGATAATGTGGTGTGCTTTTCCTTAAATAATAAATAATGGTGATGAGTTAGAGTAAATTAAATTTAAAGATAAAGAAAAATTAAAAATGAATATAAAACTTAAAATTAAATTATGCAAAGCAATAAATTATAAATATTCATATATTCAAATCTAGAATTTGGTAGAGTACTTACATCTCCTTAGGCTTTAGAAGTCAAATCACTGTGCTTTAGAAGTCAAATCATTGTGCTTAGACTCTTTTGCCCTACACAAGAGAATTCATACAACAATTTGGTATCTAGCTTGATTATGATCTTAAAATTAAATTATTATTATTATTATTATAACAATAGGAATAAAAATGTTAAAAAAAATTTGAAAACTTAATTTCCTACTTGCTAATTAGACTTGCTTTTGTGGGAAAGTCTTTGGAGTATTGTTCATCAACTATACTTGTTATAGAAATGGTTATGTATTTGTTTTTATTTTTATATTTGTTTTTTGAGAAAGAAATAACATTTATGGGGATGGAATAATCGAAGACCCAAGAAGAACCAATTTGATTGGGGTTCAGGAAGGACATCTAAGAACATTGTCGAAGTAGCATATTGGCTTCCTTAGGACCTTGATTAGCCAAAGTGAAAATATTCAATTCATATTAGTTACTGGAGACTTTATTTCTAATCAAATTATTAAACAACAAATCCTAGCTTTCGTTAGGACCTTGATTAGCCAAAGTGAAAATATTCAATTCATATTAGTTACTGGAGACTTTATTTCTAATCAAATTATTAAACAACAAATCCTTCCCGTTGGTCATATATATATATATATATATATTATT
The DNA here is from genome assembly GCA_031772625.1 of Pinus tabuliformis. Classification (NCBI taxonomy): domain Eukaryota; kingdom Viridiplantae; phylum Streptophyta; class Pinopsida; order Pinales; family Pinaceae; genus Pinus; species Pinus tabuliformis. Next base: position 1,708,860,715 of record CM062819.1, read on the forward strand.
ATTATTTTTTTAATTTTTAATTTAATTTAATTTAATTTTAATTTTAATTTTTATTATTTTTATTTTATTATTTTATTTTTATTTTTATTTTTTATTTTTTTATTTTTATTTTTATTTTTTAATTTTAATTTTATATTTTATATTTTTGTTTTTGTTTTTGTTTTTGTTTTTGTTTTTTTATTTTTTATTTATTTTTATTTTTTAATTTTTTATTTATTTTTATTTATTTTTATTTTTCAGACCGAAAAGAGCACCATAATATTGTATTGAGAGAATATAAGGCTCCAGATTATACAAATTACAGCATTCAGGTGCTGTAGAATCTTCATTTTGAAAATACAACCTGTTGGCAAAAGTATTCCAAAAAGAGCATCCGTCACAAACATAACCATGTAATATGCGACACATACAGGACCAGTTCAGATTTGAAAACAAATATAAAACCAAGATTAGAGTTGCCACTGGTCATCCATATATCATGACATATTCATACATTAGAAGCAAAAGATAAGAAGGAAGGAAAAGCCATAGAGAAATCAGCATCCAGGGATAGAGAAATCCTGGATGAGCCAGGAATTCTCGCCGAAAGTAACTTTCATGGACCAGGACCCTGTCCCAAGATAGAGACCATCCTTTGACAGGCAATCCGCTTGCTGATTATGAGCACGACAGATATGATGAATTGAGCTGTCTTTCATGAATCCCCAGTATAACATGATCCTATCCAACCATCCTGCTAGGTGGGGGGATCCGATGTGACTCGATCCCGTGACATGATCAATCACAGATTTGGAATCACCAAAAATAGAAATAGCCTGGATATTAAAAAAGATGCAAAAAGTGAGAAGACCAGCAAGGGCCCACACCTCGGCCAGGCTGTTGGAACCCCTGCCACAATTCCATGAAATAAAGTATTGCAAATTTTTGTCCATTACAATGTAAACCCCACATCTACAGATCTTATGTTGTTCGGCCCCATCGAAGAATGCCCTTGGAAATTCTGAGCAGATACCTACATCCTCTGTTCTGGTGCCTTTCTTCATTTTGGGCTTCTTTTTTGGAATAGAATCATAGATAGAAACGATTTGCTGCAGGATAGAGCTGAGGGGGATCTTTGATTCCTTGAAAATCTTGTTGTTCGTCCATTTCCAAACACACCACAGGAAGATAATAAGCAAGGGTTTCCATGAGTCTCTTTTCGAACTCCACCAATCAAAAGCTGCATGAGTAGAGACAAATGCAATGAGAGGGAAACCAAAAAGATTTGCCTAGTCCTTCCAAATTTGCATCGAAGAATGACATTGGAAAAAGATGTGGAAATTGGACTCCTCGTGAGAAAAATACATCACGCATATACTTGGCCCGTGCCAATTCCTTTTCCTCAGATTCTCCCATGTCAAATTTTTGTTGTGGAAAACAAGCCACGAGAAGAAAATTAATTTCAAAGGGCAGCCTGTCTTCCACAAGATCAGAGGAAAAATCAGACTAACATGATGGGACCTTGGGCCAATCAGATCAGCATAGATGTCTTTTACTTGAACCACCATGTTTGCGTTTGGAACCGACCAAATCAGATAGTCTTCTACCCCTGAACGATGAAAGCTGCAACTTTCAAAGATACTATGACGGATTTCCAAAGCTCAGCCAGCGAAGCCGACATGCCGAGATCGTTAGCCTCTTTCCAAAGGGGAAAAGGACCTTGCCAGGTTAAAATGAGCTTATCCCAAGTAAAAATACCAACTCTGTGCAGAAAATTAAGAAGTTCCTCAGGAATGGAAATACCTTCCCGTCCACCCATGATGGGGTCTATGCCAATAAGAATTCTGTTGTCGGATTGTAATTTCCACTTCAAATGCTTTAGAAAATATTGCTCTATTTTTCAAAAACTGAGCCAAATAGTTGAGCCATATTTTGTTCCAATCCTACCTTTCCTGTACCAGAATTCTATATCCCTTCCTTTCATATATTTCTTTTTGATGGTGTCGCTCCACGGCCCTTCCCCGAAAATCCCCCTCCACAAAGACTTACAAAGGAGAGCTTTACCAAAGACCCTCGGGTCCAGTAATCCCCAACCCCCTGAGCACTTGGGCAAAGCTATCTTTTCCAACCTAGAAAGATGATATTTTTTTGATGGGATTTACCGCCCCATATAAAATTTGCAGAGATCTTGTTCATTTTGTGTATTATACTTGCAAGGAGGAAGAAGATATGAGCCTAGTAGACATCCATTTGCGATAAAATAGATTGTGCTAATATAACTCTACCCGCTAAGGAGAGACACCTGAACTCCCAAGCCGAGATTTTTTTGTAGAACCTGTCAATCATCCACTGCCAGTCTGCGCTAGAGTAATTGTTGGCTTTTAACTGAAAACCTAGATACTTAACCCCATCTTTGATCAGCCTCGACTCTATGCCAAATAATTCAAAGACCCAGTTCACCATTTCAATATTGGTGTTGTTATGGAAAAGAACAGACTTAGCCTTGTTTATATGTAGACCTGTTGCACTTTGAAATCTATTAAGGATATTAAAGAGGCAAGTCCACGATGCCCTGCAAGCAAAAATTAGTACATCATCAACAAAAAGATTGTGTGAGATGAAGTTTTTCCTGCATATCTTTACGGGCCTGCATCTATTTTCTAAGACCGCCTTGTTTATGTGAAGACTCAGAGAGTTCATAGCCAGGATAAACAACAGAGGAGACAGGGGGCATCCTTGATGAAGCCCTCTTTCAGCTGGAAAAAATGAAGAGGGCATGCCATTTATGATGACTGCATAATTCACATTCTCCATGCACGCCATAATCCAACTGATGGAGTTTGGTCTTAGACCAATTTTTGCCAATAAACATTTTATGAAGCCCCAGTCCAAGCAATCATAAGCTTTTTGTAAATCAATTTTCAGAATGGCAGCTTCTGATTTCTCCGAGAGCATGGAAAACAAGCTTTCCTGTGTATTGGCAACGACATCCAAGATATTCCTTCCCTTTAAAAAAGCATGTTGATCCTTAGTAATAAAGGTGGCAAGAGTTTCTTTTATCCTTTCTGCAATAATTTTTGTGATTGTTTTGAAAGAAATGTAGCATAAGGATATCGACCAAAAATCTTGGAAGGAAACTGTCTCCTCTTTTTTTGGGATAAGAGCTATTAGGGTGGAGGATGTAATCTGATGGATGCTACCTGATATTCTTGATGCTTCGACCATCCTCAATAGATCTTGTTTGATGGTATCAAAGAAGTGAATAAAAAATTCTATTGTCTAGCCATCCGAGCCAGGACATTCGTCCTTTTTAAAGTCCTTCAAAACACCCATAAGCTCGTCCTTTGTTATAGGCCAAAAGAGACTCTCATTTTATTTTTCACATCTGAGGCACCAAATCAATCCTCCATAGAATGTCCTGGATACCGCAACCTTCCCTTCTTTTATATTGGGTTTTAAAATAATTTACAGCTTCCCTAGAGATATCTTGTTGAGTGACATAAAAGCCTCCCTGACCATCGCTTATCCTCCATATGGTATTTTTTACTGGCCTGGAATTTGCATATTTATGAAAGAACTTCATATTCCTGTCACCCTCCTTAAGCTAGGTTGCTCTACTTTTGAGTCTCCAAAAGGCTTCCTCCTCTTTCAAAATGTCTTGTTTTTTCCTTTCCAACTCTTTTATCTGGCATCTCATGCTGAATGGAAGGGAATTTGCATCCAAATCCATGTGGATCTTGTCTAGCTCCCTCTGCATTTCATGAAGGGAGGCTCTGTCCCTCTGTCTTTTTTTAAATTGCCACTCTTTGACCACTTTTCTCATGGCCTTCATCTTGTCTCTGAAAGTCATAAGCGGGGGATCCGAAACCTTAGCAGAAAAATCCTTCCAAGTTTTAGTTACAACCTCATTGAAGTCTGGGTCTTGTAGCCATGTTCTATTGAACCTAAAAGGGTACCCCTTTCTGAAAACGCTTTCCTTCCAACCAAAATAAATCGGTCTATGATCAGATATAAGAGTAGTCCCAATGGATGAGTGAGGCATTCCCATTTTATCAATGATACTGCCGTGAATGATGAAACGATCGATCCTTTTAGCGATATACACCTTTTCTAACCTTCCATTATCCCACATCGGCATCATCTTTGAAGGTACAATATCTACAAAATTTCTCTGCAGTAACTCATGCTTTATGCGGTCAGCAAGCGGATCTTTTTCCTGCAGTTTCCCCATCTTTCTTCATTGCATAGAGTTACGTTGAGATCGCCTGCAATCATCAGTGATTCTATACCAAAAATTTCTGAGGCAAAAAATTTATCCCAAAAAAAGAATCTGTTCTTGTAAGGGGCGTAAGTATTTAAGATATTTATAGGGCATTTTTTCCCTCTGATGGATGTCGTAATGAGAATGTCGGCGAAACACTTGTACGCCCTCGCCCTGATCCAATAAGGATTCCACAGAACCGCCAACCCTCCCGATAGACCCTTAGCCTCTGAAGCTACCAAGAACCATGAGGGAAACATTTTCCTAAAGTAGGCAATTGATACATGGCTGCTATGCATCGTTTCTTGTATTAAAATGATTTTTGGCTGAGCAGAATAGAAGAGATATTTTAGCGCCAAAAATTTGAGATCTGCGCCCAGACCTCGAATGTTCATGGAAATCATAAAGGTCATTTGGAAGAGTTACCAGCCACACATGCTCTAAGAGGCTATGTCTCTGACATATCATAGATGGGAACCTCAGTCAAGGATAGTTTCCTTATGCCACCATCTGCTATAATTGTCCTTCCCCTAAAATATCTGCTGCCCCCATTATGTTTCTTTCTGACTGTTATATTCTTTGCAGAGTTTGGGCTAATAAAAGGCTCTCCCTGATAACCCGGTTTATGAATAGTCAGCGGTTCCAGCTCTAGGGATTTTCTGCTTAAGAGAAAATCAAGGTCATTGTCATATGGATTAACAGGTGAGGAGGTCGGGGAATTTAAAGGGGTAATAGTCGGCATTGGCTCCTTTCCTTTCGAAGGTAATTTCATAGACTTTTTGGGCGACGGTGAAGATGAAGAAATAGGAATGGGGTGGGATCCTACTATAAAGTCTTTGAGCTGTATGGTGGGAGGACACGGGACAGCATTGTCATCAAATGGCTCCAGGATAGACTGGCACTGGATATTCGAATCCTTGATTTGTGAGGAACCTACTACCTTTCTCGAGCTTTGGGTCTTGATTCACGTTCATAAGAGACCTCCTGAGACAAATACTGCGGAGAAAGGATGACATTGTTATCCAGATTTTCAGAAACTTTCCCATTCACAAGTTCTGTCGGAGAGAGAGGAGCTGAAGGAGATAGGGCTTCCTTTTCACTGAGCGTAAGAGAGTCTACCCTGGTCTTACGTTGCATCATCCTACTTTTTGACGACGGTAGCTGATGACAATTTTGGATGAGGTGACTTGTTCTGTGACACGCAGAGCACCTGAAAGGGATGCCCCAAAAATCCAATCTTTGTTTGATCTTCAAGTCTCTCCAGGCAATCTCAATATGGTCCGGGAACCCCCCCCTATAGGCCTTCTCAATAAGTATCCACGCTATTCTCTTGTCCTTTGCACCCAGGCACCATGGGTTTCCCGTCAGTCAATCATATTCATATCCACAATTTGTAAATATATCTTGTCAAAATTAAGTTGAATTCAAAAGCTAATCATTGATCTAAATTGGAAATAAAAACATGAGGTTATAAGCACACTCCAAATTTCTTAGATATGGTTTCAAACATTAATCCAAGGCCCAAGAGGCACATTACCCAAGAAAATATCTAGCTACATCATATGAATAAGGACTTGGTGTGGGTAGCCCATTCCCCTTCTTAACTTCATGAATGGGTAATCTATGTGGTGGAGGCATCCTAAAGCTATTTAAGATTATGGATGTTTTCTTCTGTGTATGGTTCTATCTAGATTTGGTATATCTCTAAGCACGGTGGTGTATCATTGAAATAGATAGAGGAAGCGGGCATTTGTTAGTTTGTGGGCTACCTTTCCTTCATTCAAGTGTAAGAGCAGAGGGTTTTGGGAAATCAATTACTTGGGTATTTTTTGTACTTTGGCTCCTTTTTATGGATTTAAGTGATTTGAATTAATTTGATTTCATCTCATAGATACACTCATGTAATTCTGGTCTTAGGTTAAAGACACTCTAGTTTTAATATGAGTATTGTTTAGTTTCACTTTGCAACTAATTAGTCCCCTAGTTTTCTCAATGTAGAAATGGATATAGTCATGAAGAAACAAATCAATGAAACAACACAACCTTGATGACCACTATTGCTAAGCTAATAGAGTTAGAAAAATTCAATTAAGCTCATAACGCCTATTGATGAGTCTCTTGCACTTGCAAAACCAATGGACTAACTCTCTTGAAATGGAATGCAATCATCTTCCTATCCTATTCCTTTCCTCAAGAATTGCACTCAAAAAATAGATTTGCACCTCGAGAGATTTGATCCTTCTCGGTACTTGATAGTCCATAGTTAAGATGGATCTATGTTGGTTATTCCCTTAGTAGAATCAAATTGTTCTACCATCCTTTCTCCTACTTCTTCTATTTTATTCAAAGATTCTCTAGTGTATCCTCTAACAACTGAGAATGTATACTGTACATCATTAAAATTTTTATTTACATCATTCAAAGAAACTTGCAAGGCATCAAATTGATCTTTAACCTCTGCAGATTTTATCACATTCATCTCCAGACCCTTCATGGCCGTGTTTGTCCAGTTTAGCTGTTCACTCGCCTTTTGTATTCTACCATCTATTCCCAAGGCATTATCATCTTTTAATACTATAGGAATGGCCTTTGCAAAGTTTTGACCTTCTCCTGAGGCAATACCTTTATAAGGAGGGAAAGTGGTTATTGTCTCAACCTTACTACCATCTAAGGCTGACCAGGAGTGAAGTGATGAAGTAGAGGCCTTATGACTTGCCATAATAACATCTTTTGTCTGTCTCATGTTTTTCCAAGAATAAAAAGATATCCAGGAATGTGTTTCTTCCATATATTGTTTCCATTCTTGAGGCAGTTTAATTTTTTCTTTAACAGTATGAGTAAGACCAAAAGATACAGCTTCTGGATAAGTGAGAAGATCCCAATTTAGCATGGCTTTCATCCATGCACCTCCAATTTTATGCTTGGGACAACCATCCATTAATTTAAAAAAAATTTGCAATTCCATGACAACTGGTTTTTTATAATCTTCTAGAATTGGGCCAAATCTTGAATCAAGGATAAGCCCATTTGCTTGTTCTAGAAATCCAAGCCCATATCTAGGCTTTGCTGGTCTCATGGTACTGAAGATTGTTGTTAGCCTTGGATCTTCATTTTCCAAGGTATTGATCTCATGCATCATTAGGATGTGTTCAGCTTCATGGGGAAACAATATATCTGAATGCTTTGGATTAGGGCAAGGATTTATAGAAGTGGTAGGTGGAGCTTCTCCTATCCTAGGATGGTGATTTTCATGCATGACAATATCAACAAGATGACTGAGATTAACAGGGCAATGAAATTCTGGCCATTTTACTTCAAGAGAGGAAAAATTTACTAATTGTGCAAATTCGAATAATGATATATGTTTACAGGAGTTTGAACTAGAACTGGAGCAAGTTGTATCTACAAACTCAGGGTCTCTGTACAATGGTGATCTTCTACACATCTGGTCGATTCTTTTTCTATCTATGTTTGACCTTCTAGGGAATGAAAGAACAACAGAGGATGATTCTTCCCAGATGTCTGCAGAAGTTATTTTCTTCATAGTAAGAGGTTTGGGATTTGACACTACCCAATGTTCAAGGAAAGTTAAGTCTTCCCATCTAATGGTCTGATGTTCAATCTTTTGGTTTCTAGAATCAGTTAACACCACAACACTGGCCTTCGACTCTTTACTGGGAGCATGCAATACTGCAGGACAGAGGGTATTAGTATGCCTGAAACAACCTCTGGTTTGAATGGCAATATTGTGTCTTTTCTTGGCCATATCGAACCCAGTGGTCTGGATTTGCAACTGAAGGATACTTTCGATTGTCTCATCGAAAACATAAACTGAAAGATTTGGGTAACAATTGAAGTATACTGGGCCATTAGACAGAGGATCTACAATTCCTCCAATTAATGAATCTGTATATTTATTATGGGTCAGATCTCTAACAGTGGCTAGAACAAAAGTATTCAGACCCTGGTGTGTCAATGCATGAATCCCAATTCTGATACAACCTAGATGAAGATATTGCATTTTCAACCTTTTAGCTTCAGCTTGAAGCTACTAAGGATCTAATATTGGATTCTCTAATGAGTCTTCTGTTCAAGAGTTTCTTTATCTCCTTTTCACATAGATCCCTATATTCTTTATTCATTGGGATTGCTCTGCTCTTGCATGGCTTCCTAGCATACTCTGTCTTGTATGGTAAATCGACTGTGTGCTGCTTGCGATGCCAAAAGGCATTAGGTTCTTCTGAACAACATTTATCCTCTATCATCTTTTTCAGATCAACATTTTTCCTTTTGTTTAGAGGATTTTTCAATTGTTCTTCAATTTGTATCGAAGACTTCAGATCTTTTAGATCCGTTAATTTTGCTTCAGCTGTATCTAAGTCCCTGATTGTCTAGACCATGGTTGAAATCCTTGGGCTTGTGATGTAAGGCATTTGAATCCTTTTTGACTTTCCATCTGAGGTTGGGACTATGATGAAGTAGCTAGCTTTATTATTCTTCAATCGTATTGAACCATGGGGTTCAATTGCGGCTAGAAAGATATTACCCAAAATGCAATCAACGGGTATATTTGAGACTGTGAACTTAAGCTTTATACAATGTTGGTCAAAACATATAGAAGCTTTTGGTACTTCATACCTGAGTGTTTTATTTCCTAGACCAACAACTTTCCTTTCTGCAGAAATCCAATATTTTGTTGGAATAACTTTTGAATTCAAGATATTTACATCTGCACCAGAATCTAGTAGCGCAATTAGTGAAAACATTTCTCCTTGTATACACAGATTTACCTTTACATGGTGATGTTGATATTCAATTGCCATGATCCTCATCTCTCCGAATCCTAGAATAGGATCTTTATTTTCTTCAATGATTTCTATATTTGGATTTTGCTAGGAGGTTGTGGTGTTCCATTCTTGGACACTTTCAGGTTGCTTTTCTTTTTCTAACCCTGCAATTCTAGATTTTAAACCAGAAATTTTAGATTTGAGATGATGTATTTCTCTGCTTATCTCCCCCAAGGTGAGTGAGCGAACCTTGTCATGTGGTTGATGTTTCTGGAATGATTTGGTATTCTGCTCAAATGAGGGATCAAAAAATAATGGCTTTTTGACAACATTTTTAGAAGAACTTGATACACGTAGCTGATCCATGAAAGCTGCAGTAAAACTTTCCTTCATATCACCTTCTTCCATGGCTCAGATTTGAGAAAGAATCTTGAATTCTTCTTCTTCAGTATGAGCCATCAGCACCTTTTCCTTCTGTGGTACTAAATGCGTTTCTTCAATAGAGGATTCACTGTAAAAATCAGAATCAGAATCAGAATAGTGTGGGCATTCACAGTTGTCTGAGTCTGAGCATGCACAAGCTTGCATATGTGCATGTAAATTTTCAACAGATGATTCTAATGAAGAGCTGAAGGAGTCAACAGATGACTCTTCTATTTGTTGCTGTTGTAAATGTTCTGTGATTGAAATATTTGGGCAGCAATTTGTGTCATGGTTCTTAGACCCACACTTTCTGCATTGTGTTTGGGTCTCTATTTTGACAGCTTTATCATGTCTGTTTAGAGGCTGATTTTTCTTACCTTTGTTTTTCTTTGATTCTTCACCCACTGGACATTGATTGGATGTATGCCCCATCTCGCCACAAAGCCAACAGGTTAGCTTATTCCATTTTTCTTGTTTGGATGTATGCAGGTGTATATCTGAAGGCTTATAGTAATGTGTCCTAGGCACATAACTATAATGTCCCTTTCTGGTCCTTGGAGGGGCTTTCCTTCCTGAGGATCGACCTTTATTGCTATAGAATTTGGCAGTCTGCTTATATTCCTTTTTGGCTCTCTTTTTGTCTTTCCTTTTTCTAACCAAAGGATCATCAATGGTTAGACCATATTTACTACAGATAGATTTGCTATATGGAAGTCTTGACAATTTTTCTAAGGATCTATTTACCTTAGAACTAGTGCATAAATTGACCAAAGTCTTTGTAATGAGAGAATAAATCTCTCCCCAAGTATAAGATTCAAATGGTAATTGAAACACTTCTTGCAATTTGATGTAATCAACAAATCTAGATGGCAGAGTTGCAAGGTATACCTGATTCCATAATAAATTTTTGGAATCTTTCACTTCATATATTCTTTGTACCCAATCTTTACGAAAATCTTCAAATTGTGACATTTTGTTGCATTTGAGGTTCATTAATATAACCTCATGTTTGTCAGCTAATTCTTCTTCAGAGATGCACCAGAGCTCTAAGATCATCGAAGTTAAGGCTCCGATCATATTGCTCTGACCTGACCCATCTGCATTATGAATGATATTTCCATTTGCATCTTTAAGACGTTCTTCTTCCATATTTGTTATTAAGGCTTGGGATGATTATGTTTC